>CM046472.1:16233315-17433315 GCA_025506415.1 Flaveria robusta
AACCAATGAAATTGCTCCACGTGTCTATTAGACAACCAAGATGTGGTACTGATGAGCAAAAGGTTCCACTACTGACCCTCTACCAATGACAAGAAGAATGGTGCAACAATGGTTACCCCACCGGGACGGATAAGGTAGAAAACCCCATCCACACAATTGATGATCAAGCTCTCACCACCCAAGAAGAAGAATAAATTCAAAGCAGCAGAAAAACTATCAAGAAGGTGGCTGAGTCAAAGTTGAAGACAGACCCAAAGCAAAAGAGTGTATTCATCTTAGCTGGATTCCAAATGGTTGGAGGCTCTGATCGAGGAAAGAAGTGTAGTACCAGCACTCCTATCCAAATGAAGGATCCGACATTAAAGGGGAAGGGTGTTGAAGAGGAAAAGAAGTGCAAGAAACAACTGCCCTCACACCCCATCAAGAATAACATTGAGTGCGTAATGTGTGGTCTGCACAACCACATGGCTACAGATTGTTACTTCAATCCAGCAAGCACACATTATGCAAACAATGTTAAGAAAGAATGAGTCAAGGATGGTTTCACATTTGGACCTTACCAAGAAAAAGAAAGCTTGTTTCCGAAGCCAAGTTGCTTTCGGAAGAAACACATTCTTCCGAAAGGAAAATAGCTTTGGAAGACAAGCCCAAGAGAAAACAAAGAAATAAAAGAAATCTTTTGAAACCTTCCGAGAAGAAGACTACTTCCGAATGGAAGATCAAAAAAGATGCTACAGCCCAAACCTCTTCTTCAGAAACCATAATTGAACCCCCATGCATACATTTTGGTTCAATTATCTCATTTATATTGGAAGAGCCCAAGACCAATAAAGCTTGGGTTTCCAATAGTAACTAATCATTTCACCCTATATGTAGTGACATGCATATGACAACAATGGAAATCTTTGGATTGTAGACAGTGGATACTCCACGCATATGATAAGGAACATATCTCTCCTTAAATAGTTTGAACACTTTGATGGAGGTCCTATTCAGTTTGGAGGTGAAGCCAGAGGACTCATTTTTGGTAGAGGTAGTGTATCCAATAGTAAGTTGAATGTTGACAAAGTGAACTTTTACAAACAGCTTGAGCACAATCTCTTAAGTGTTTCTCAATTCTATGACCAAGAGCATCAGATGCTTTTCACAAAACATGAGTGCATTATCCTCAAACCTCAGATGACGATTCCTCAGTAATTGGTGCTTCTTAGATGTCCCAGGAAAGGGGATATGTATAAGCTAGATATGAACAATGCTTCCCCATTGGGTGAAGTATCATGCGTTCTTTCCAAAGCTAATGGTGATGAGTCAACTTTATGGCATAAAAGAATGTGTCATGTTAATTTTAAAACATTGAACAAATTGGTTAAAAATAACTTGGTACATGGTGTGCCTAAAAAGGAATTTTTCTGTAAAGATAATTGTGTTGCCTGTCTGAAAGGAAGCAACACAAAGTCTCTCACAAATCCAAAGAAGTTAACTCCATCACCACTCCATTACACTTACTGCACATGGATATATTTGGTCCCACAAGTATAATGAGCATTGGAAGGAAATCATACTACCTTGTGATTTCTGATCACGCGTCGAAAATCCAATGTTTAACCAACTTAATTACGTGAATTTATATGGTGATTAGCGTGGAATGGATTCAAGTTGTGCGTGTTTTGATTCACAGGAATGGAAGTTGAAAAGAGGTTGTTTCAGAGAATAAGCAGCAATAAAAGAAACTACAAGGGTTGAAGATGAAAATAAAGAAAGTTAGTAAAAAATGCCCAGAAAACCTATAACGGCGTTTGGTACGCCGGGTATGGGCGTATCATATGCCGGGCAGCGTATTGGTGATGTATTTGTGGTCGTATTTCAAGAAAATTACAGAAGATGTCCGTTTGAAAACAGGGGTGGGCGTATCATACGCCGGTAGGCCAACACTTTCGGATTTGATGGAACTTCAAGGCATTTAAAGATATCCAACCCTAATTCGAAAAATAAACTTTTCCCAGCCAAAAATAGGTGATTTCAAGGAGATTTTGAGTGCTTTCAAGCTTTCCAACATCATCAAAATCATCATTGATCATCATCAAATCAAGATTGAAGATTTACTGAAGATGATGTGTGGCTAGGCTTTTCGTAATTGCTTTCGGGAGTACAATTCTTGTCAAGTGAGATGTTTGGTATGTTTGATTAGGTTTTTGTAATGAACATCGACTTATTGAATAAAACATTTTGTTTTGGTTGATTTAACGATTGGCTTATAAATAAAGTGGTTTGCTTGATTATCAGTTTTCGGTTTCTTGCATCGTGAGCTCATTAAGTAAAGTAGGCAACGTGATATAAGTGAATTGGTAATATTGTGAATGAACGAGTCTTAAAATTGTTCATTTGTTATCACTTTAATCAAAAGCTAAGATCTTAAAGTATTGTTCTTCAAAACCCTAATTTCAAATTACCAAGTGTTGATCTTGCAGAATTGAAAACCCGGAAGTGATTGTTTCTTAATCTTTGATTACAGTTAATTCTAAAGTTTATTGCTTTTTACAATATTATTCCAAAAATCATTCAAAGTTTTGATTTTTATTCTTAAAGTTGTGTTTTTAAGTTAATCGTAAACACTTTCCACATATTCCCTGTGGAGACGACCTTACTTACCCTTGCACAATAAAGGTAGCTAAGACCGGTTACTTAACCTATTTTTGATTGAGTCTTGACACCCAGATCAAAGTGGCGCTATTGCTGGGGATTTAGTGCGCTTAGTGTTTAATTATTTTCTTTGCTTTTCTGAAAAATTTAAAAAAAACCAAAAAAAGATTTTTATTTTCCTATTTTTTGTTTATTTTAATTTATTTCTTGTTCAGTATTATGCGAGGTATTTTGTGTTTCTTCTGTTTGTAGGTAACTATAACGTGAATGCATACAAGATTTTCAGGAAGAACTTCGCCAATGCAATTTGATCCAGAAATTGAGAAAACTGCAAGAGAGAATCGTGTGTTCAATAAAGCATCAACTTGAAGAACTTCTCAGATTCGTGGTCAAACAAGATCAAAAGAAGGCACCGCGTAAGCAATAGCTCATCGGATTCTAAGTCGTCTTTCAAGAACACCTGAAAGTAACCAATTAAGGATGATGAACAACCTAGAAAACCAAGGAGGGCTACAACCCAACCAACCTTTAGGAGACATCCCATTACCCATGTTTCCTCCACTTGATGAGCCTCCACATCAACCACAACCTGTTCAACCTTAACCTCAAGGACCGATCCCTATAAATCAAGGGGTACAACACCAACCTCCCCCCGTAAATCTCCAACCAATGCCCAATGTTTGGATACGTAATCCAGCTTTTCAGAATAATGGGGTAGGTAGTCATCATAGTCATGAGGAATGACTTTCAATGGAAGGTAGTCATCATACTAATTATGTGGAGGATTGGATTGAAGATCAAGAAGACGTGGAAGGGACAGTTCAACAAAATTTTGAAAATTATGGTAATCCACAAGGTTACCGAAACCGTCAGCCGAACCATGATCGAGATGATTATGCACAACAACCTGAATTCCATAACATAGGAGGTCAATCATTCAATGGTATACCAGCTAATCCAGGAGCTCACCCGTATATACCTGTGCATGGTGTGGATAGCCACTTTCGTCCTGCCATTGCCATTAACTCATCTCCTATTGTTCCACTAACACAACGAGGGAGAGCGTTTGAAGTCCGACCATAATGTTTAGGCATTCTTCCACACTTTCATGGAATGGCAACTGAAGAACTCTATTTGCACATATCAGAATTTGAAGCATCATGTAGTACCATTGGTGGGCCAGGTTTTTCGCCGGATGAAGTTAAATTGGTTTTATTCAATTTACCCTTAAAGATAAGGCCAAACAATGGTTCTTATCCCTACCATCTACGAGTATTCATACATGGGATCAAATGCAACAACTATTCTTAGATGAATATTACACGTCTCAAAGAACAAGTGATGCAAGACGGTCAATCCGAGGTTTTACACAACAGGCAGGGGAACAATTCCATGAAGCTTTTCATCGATTCAAAGAAATGTTGAGAACATGTCCACATCATGGGATAGCTAAGTGGGAATTAATATCAGCATTTTATGATGGCATCTAGCCAGAAGATGTCAGTGATGTAAATTCTACAAGTGCGGGCACATTTACTTTGAATCATGAAGATGACGGCTGGAATATTTTGGAAAGAATGAGTGTGATATCTAAAAAGCGTGCACAATCAAGTAGAAGGTCAAGAGGTGCAACTGTAAAGGTGGTGAATGATCAAGTGGCTATGGAGGGAATCATGACTTTAGAACGGGAAATTGCGAATCTTAAAGTTGGGAAAAGTGTTGTGGCACATATAGCCACTGAATATGAAGTATGTGAGATGTGTAACGGCATTGGTCACACATCGGTCACATGTTATTTGAATTTGGGGAAAAGTGAGGAAGTATATCAAGTTCAAGGCCAAGGAGAAAGAAAAACATATGACATGAATTCTAACACATATCATACTGGTCTTAGAAATCACCCTAATCTCAGATATGAAAATAACTTTAACCAATTGAATCCTCCTTTTCAGGTACAAAAATAATCAATACCAAGGCCGACAACAAAACTATAATCAAGGAGGCTACCAACAAGGAAGTCCTTATCAACAACGAAATCAACAAGGGGCTTCAACTTATAATGGCAATGATAATGCATTCCTAATAGCAATTTAGGACTTATCAAAGAAGATGAAAGAATTCAAGCAATTCAAGGAAGTCCAAGAGAAGACCAATGAAGTGATTGCTAAACAATTGGGACAACTAGCTGAACAGTTGTCTGGACGGAAAACTGGAAAGCTTCCATGTGACACAACAAAGAACCCTCAACATCATGCTTCGAGTTCCAAGAGTTCTCACGTTGGCCAGGTAAGTATTTTGAGAGTGGTTAGATTTATGATAACAAAGTTGTACCACCACCATTAAAAGAGGGAGTGGTGGTTGACCTTGGTGAGAATGGGGAAAGTGACAGTGATTTGGAACATGAAAAACCTAAAATAACCAACAAGGTAACTTTTCATGAATTAAACAAGGAAAAAAGAAAAACCAAACATAATTGCCTCACAACAAGTGAGGATGGAGGATAATACCATCCCCTACCCTTCAGTGTTAAAAGACCCCGTCAAACCACCTAAAAAACGAGGACCTCGGCAAGATGAGATTTGTGAAGTTTTTAAACAAGTTAAAATCAATCTGCCACTATTAGATGCAATTAAGCAAGTCCTGGTTTATGCCAAAAATTTAAAGGACTTATGCACTCAGAAAAGGCAACAAAAGTTACCAAAACAACTTGATTTTACCGATAATGTGAATGCTGTGTTATCGGGTGTACTTCCACCAAAACTCCAAGATCCAGGAACCCTTTAATCTCAATACAAGTTGGTGACTTTAAGATTAATAAAGCACTCCTTGATCTTGGAGCTAGTGTTAGTATTCTACCTGGAAGTCTATATGACCAATATGAATTTGGACCATTGCAAAAAGCAGACACGACCGTAGTGCTAGCTGACTTATCACTTAAACTTCCATGTGGAATAGTAACAGATATGATAGTAAAGGTGAAAGATTTTTATTATCCAGTAGATTTTCTTGTGTTGGACTATGCAAGCCCTACAAATGATAAGCAACCCAATGTTATTTTGGGAAGATCATTTTTGAAAACTGCCCAATGCTTAATCAATTGTATGACTGGCATAGTAGACATGGCATTTGGCATAAGGAGATTAAGACTAAATGTATTCTCATCTATTCCAAAAACTATATTAAATGATGAATGTTTCATGATAGACATAATTGACGAGTGCCATACTCATGCAAATGAGGACAACACCACAAAGATGTGTGTTTTATATGACAGGGAGGAGACACAATTAATGAGTGAATTAGAAGCGCAAGAGCAGGAATGGGAATTAAAGGCAGTGCAAGAAGGCAAACCAACGTTGACACATCAATTTGATAGCTTACCAGAGCATATCGATACTCATTTAAAACCATCATTAATTTCACCACCACAAGTGGATTTAAAAGAATTGCCTAAACATTTGAAATGTGCTTTTGTAGGTGATAACAAGACTCTACCCGTAATCATTGCATCCAATCTAACAAAAGATCAAGAAGAGGCTTTGATGGAAGTACTAATGGCGTATAAAGCAGCCATTGGGTGGAGTATTACTGATCTGAAAGGGATAAGTCCTTCAATTGTAATGCACAAGATCATCACTAAAGAAGGAGCCAAGCCATCAAGCGACACATAAAGAAGGTTAAATCCTAACATGAGAGAAATCGTTAAGAAAGAAGTACTGAAGTGGCTTGATGCAGGAATTATATACTCGATCTCGGATAGCATATGGGTAAGTCCAACACAAACAGTCCCAAAGAAGGCTGGCATTCAAATTGTGAAAGATGACCAAGGTAATGAGGTAGCCACTCGGCCAGTAACCAGGTGGCGTATTTGTATTGATTATAGAAAATTGAATGCAGCAACCTCTAAGGATCATTTCCCGTTGCCATTCATCGATCAAATAATTGAAAAGCTCGCAGGTTAGAAATTTTACTGTTTTCTAGATGGGTATTCTAGCTATAACCAAATTGCTATTTATCCTAACGATCAACAAAAGACTACGTTCACTTGTCCGTATGGTACATTCGCATTCAGGTGAATGCCATTTGGATTGTGTAACGCCCCGGCCACCTTTCAAAGGTGCATGATGAGTATCTTTTCAGATGTGGTTGGGGAGTCATTGGAAATCTTCATGGACTACTTTTCCATTTTTGGCACATCCTTTGAATCATGTTTAGGCCAATTAACAAAAGTATTAAAAAGGTGTGTTGAAACAAACTTGGTTTTGAGTTGGGAAAAAAGTCACTTTATGGTCCAAGAAGGAATTGTAATAGGGCATGTGATTTCTTATCGGGGAATTGAGGTAGATCATGCGAAAATTCAAGTGATATCAACCTTACCTCCCCCAACCAGCATAAAAGGAGTACGCTCTTTCTTAGGGCATGCCAGGTTTAATCGAAGATTTATAAAAAAGTTTAGCGTAATCACCAAACCGTTATGTAATCTCCTTCTAAAAGACGTTCCTTTTGTATTCAATGATGAATTTGTCCAGGCTTTTAATGTGTTAAAGCAAAAATTAATTGAGTCCCCATCTTACGATCACCAAACTGGTCGTTACCTTTTGAAATCATGTGTGATACAAGTGATTATGCGGTTGGGGCAGTTTTAGGACAACAGGTGGATAAGAAACCTGTGGCCATATATTATGCAAGTAAAACTCTTTCTCGTGCACAGTTAAACTACACAACTACTGAAAAAGAGTTACTTGCAGTGGTATATGCATTAGATAAATTTTGATCGTACATTTGGGGAAGTAAAGTTATTATTTATTCTAATCATAGTGCAGTGTGATACTTGATGGAGAAGAAAGATGCTAAACCAAGATTAATTCGATGGATTCTGCTATTCTAGGAATTTAAAGTGTAGTGCGATACTTGATGGAAAAAAAGATGCTAAACCAAGATTAATTCGATGGATTCTTCTGTTACAGGAATTTAACTTGGAAATTCGCGACAAGAAAGGGAGTGACAATGTAGTAGCCGATCATCTGTCACGCGTTATGCACCAAACCAATGTTCAGAATGAAGAGATTAAAGAAACATTTCCAGATGAACATTTATTATCTATTTCAACCATTCCGTGGTTTGCTAATTTTGTTAAACTTCCCGACCATTGGACAAAGAAGAAAAAGCAACAATTCATAGCCCAAGCAAAGCATTACATATGGGATGAACCTGATTTGTTTATCAAATTATCAGAAGATGCATGCCTGATGATGAGATCCAATCGGTTTTGGGACATCTACATGCATCTGCATATGGTGGTCATTTTAGTGGCGAGAAAACAGGGCATAAAGTATTATCATGTGGACTTTATTGGCCCACAATATTTAAAGATTCCTTTGAGTTCTCAAAAAAATTTTAAACTGTCAAAAGATGGGTAGTGTCTCCAAACGAAACGAGATGCCCATGCAACCGATTCTTGTAGTCGACATTTTTGATGTTTGGGGAATCGACTTCATGGGACCTTTTCCTAACTCATTTGGTAATCTATACATTTTGGTGGCGGTGGATTATGTGTCCAAATGGGTCGAGGCCATCGCCACCAAAACAAATGATCATGCCGTGGTTTGCAAATTTGTTGAATCAAATATATTTTCATGATTTGGAATCCCTCGAGTGATCATCAGTGATGGGGGGACCCATTTCAAAAACTTTAAGTTTTACAAACTGCTTAAACGATATGGAGTTGACCATCGGATAGCCACACCATATCACCCTCAAACAAGTGGCCAAGTAGAAGTGTCTAATACGCAAATTAAAGAAATTTTACAAAAAACCGAGCGAGCAGACCGTAAGGATTGGTCTACTAAGTTGGATGATGCTTTGTGGGCGTATCGCACGGCATATAAACCCCTATTGGCACAACATCTTATCGTTTGGTCTATGGTAAAGGATTTCATTTACGTGTTGAATTAGCTCATCGAGCGTTGTGGGCTGTAAGAATGTTAACATGGACTATGATCTTGCAGGTAAAGAGTGGAAACTTAACATATGTGAGTTAGAAGAACTGCGAGATGAAGCTCATGAATGTGCATCTGCTTACAAGGAAAAAATGAAAGCAGTACATGATGCGAAGTTGAGGAAAAAGACTTTCGAGGAAGGCCAAAAGGTGTGGTTATACAAATCACGATTAAAGCTCTGTCCGGGGAAACTCAAAAGCAAGTGGGCAGGTCCATATCTCGTTACACGTGTTGGAAACTATAGGGACATCGAGATTGAGGATTTCGAGGATCTTCTCCGCCAACTGGTGACTGGCCATCGTTTAAAACCCTATTTAGAAGCTAATGATGTCAATGGACCATCGCACACATCTGAAAGCTTTCTAATGATGTCAATGTTCTCCGAAAGTCTGGCTGAAGACGTTAAACTTAGCGCTAATCGGGAGGCAACCCGAGAACTTTATGGGTGTGTTCACTAGAAACCCTCAGGAGACTATAACTCGTCCACTAGGGTCTACCGACGGGTTTAAAGGCTTGTTGCATATGCTAAATGCAACCGTGATCCCTACGAAAGTGAGTTAGCTTTATTACTTTGATTTTTCGTTAATTTCTTTTCTTCTAGTTTCACGTTGATTCTGTTTTAGAAACCTCCGAAGTCATACCGCTAACATCCACGCTACGGCTCCCCTCTAGTGTGGGGAGTGCTAGCCAAAGGTGAGTTCTGTTATCTGCTATGTCTATGCTTCGAGACGAAGCTCGGTTATGTAGGGGGTGGTGCCGTAAATATTATATAAAAAAAGCAAAAAATTTAACATACCAGCGTATGATAC
This sequence comes from Flaveria robusta, assembly GCA_025506415.1. Taxonomy (NCBI): domain Eukaryota; kingdom Viridiplantae; phylum Streptophyta; class Magnoliopsida; order Asterales; family Asteraceae; genus Flaveria; species Flaveria robusta. The sequence continues at coordinate 16,242,764 of CM046472.1, forward strand.
GCCGGGGGTGGGCCTACCATACGCCGCCCTGCTAAAACCTTCTGTTTTCTTTTGAACATACGACCACCAATACGCCTCCCATACGCCGAGCGGCGTATGATACGCCGGAGGTGGGGTTATCATACGCCGGTCCCTGCCAGCATCCCTGTTTGACTTTTGTTGACCGCTCTCAACCACACAATCCCCATCTAACACCACATCCACGAATTAAACACCACTTTCCCCATCTACCATTGTTTCATCTTTCCACATCCACGACACCCTCACCCACTTTTCTACCATTGTTTCATCTTTCACACCCAAATATCCCTTTCCTCACTAGGAACCCTAACTTTCCATCACCCACAATTCATTCAATTCTCACCCAAATCAACTGGGTGTTATATGCATTTCGGCTAACTTTTCGAGAGAAACACGAATCCGGGGTTAGATTCTTAATTTGCATAAGGGTTTGTAAGATTTGATAAGTTTAGCATTTGGGTAAATTAAGGATCTTTACAATTCAAGACAAGTTTGTTTCTTTCAAATCTCTAACATTCTCCACGTATGTTTGCTATCACTAACCTTAAGTTTCATGATCTAAAATGCATTTTAGGACGAGTTGTATGTGATGCTCTCGTAATTGGCCATGAGTGTAACCATATGATTATTGTGTAATGGTTAGAAGTGATAGATGTTATATACATGAAGAAGGATAGATCTTGAAGTGAAAAGTTAGAATCTTGATGATGTTGGGACAACCTATAGCAAAAATGAATTGAAAGTTACATAAACAGGATGTTTAAACAAATATACATCACTTAGACAATTTCATGCTATAAAATAAGAGTAGGTTTCCATAATGATAAAATGTCATAGTTACAAGGTGTCAAGTAACGCATGACGTCATGAGTACACATTAAGGAACCAATGCACAAAAGTTGCCCCAACACATGAAAATCTTGATATGATTATGAGTTTGAGTGTTTTGTAGGAAATATGCATCTGGAGCAAGTCAAAGGGTAAACAACCTGAGTCCTCAAGGTCTTCCAAAATCTTAAACATGATCAGCATGTTTAACATAATTCCAAAGCTGGGAGATAAAAACACCATCAGGCAAACGGATGTGCGCATAATCCTTGCCTTGTTAACAGGGAGGAGGTTGTTTTCACTAAGACACTTAATCTTAATGAATGTTTGGGATAGTAGAGAGACTGCAGATAAGAAGATGATCCCCTATTGCAGACTCATCACAGCACTTATGAGAGCACAAGGGGTGTTGGGAAAAAACTCTCAATACATTATCAAGCCACACAAGTTCTTCATGGTTGACAAATTCAGCAAATTATCTTGGTACTACAAGAAAACCAACACTCAAGTCATGTTGAAGGATAAAAGAACCACTCATGGGGAGGAGACCAAATGCTCCGCCTTTACGACCAGGTGAACAACTAGATCCAATGTCTTCAGATGATGTTGATGATGAAGAAGAAGATGAAGATGATGAGGAAGATGAAGGATTCACCGAAAAAGGGGATGGCTCGGAACACACACCAATTCCCATCCGTCGACCGGTCGAAGCACCATCAATTGAAGAAAGGATGAGAAGGATGAGGCCAAATGAGTATGGGCAGTGGTCTGCCATTGCTCGATACCAATGTGACATGACCAACCGGGAATTAATCTTCGCTAAAGACAGGCATGAGGAAGCAATGGCTCTACAACGGGAGGCAATGGAGAGACAAAACTTATATGCAAGAAATCAGGAGTACCAGCATCAGTTTTTCTCAACCAAGGGTACCATGATCTAACTCAACAAAGACACTATCATGATTTCTATGCAGGAAGAGAATATGTGCCATACCCAAAAGAGACAGACCAGAGCCAAACGGGAACTTATGACGGGCAAGCAATCTACCCATATCCAGCATGACAACCATCTCAGTGGGTTCCTCTTCAACCACTAGAACCACCAGCAGAAGAAGCCACTCATCCATACAACTTCTAGCAGATGCAGAATTTGATGACCGAATGGTTTGGGCCATCACTACCACCACCACAAGCTGGTGATCCATATGACGACCCTAGCATGAACCATCGTGGCACTCGCTGATCGAGTGTTGCACACTGATCAGGTCCATGTGCTCTATCCCCTCTAGCTATGAATAATTTAGTTTGTGTGCTTAAGACAACTTATTAAATAATTGTAATAACTGAATGGGTGGGGGGAAGGGAGCGATGTGGTAACTTTGGCTGTTAAATGGGTGAACTTTCATTTATGGTACGTTAGTTTATTAGAAGAAGCGCAATACATAGGGGACAATGTATCTCAAGTGTGGGGATAAGAGGAGAATTGAAAAAAACCGAACCTTTTTGAAAAATTAAGTATCTTTGAAGGCAAATCCTCAAATAAATTTAATTGTGCATGAGATTCAAAATTTTTCATATATGATTAAATATCACTTGTTTGTGCATGTATAGATCTCTTGGCATGCTTGTTTTGAAGTGTAGAAAACATTCACATCATGAGCTTTTACAAAATTAGGTAGAATTCTTAGGAGGCATAACGAACCGGTTGTAGATGACATACGTGCTTTACATTTTTAACCCTTTCCCACCGTTTCAATGAGAGTTTTAGCCTAATTGAGCAATTCATAGCATATTATGATTTGCTTTATATTCTTGCATAATGAGGGAAACCATTATGTGCATTTAAGTTAATACTTGTGTAATTGATGCATGTCAAATCATGAACCAATATGTGCATAAATGTGATAGAGGCATTAGGAATGATCCAATTGCTTAAACCTTTTTTCTTTGAATTTCCTACCTTGATAATCTTCCTTTAGACACCAGGTTGAGCCCCAACTTTTCGTTTGAATAAGCCAAAACAATAAGCCTACAAAGCCTTAGCCTTTTTATTAAACCTCGAGTGATGAAGTCCAATCCATAACATGCCTAGAAGTGTCGTTTCAGTATTAGTTCAATAATAGTATAATGGAAAAAAAAGAAAAAAGAAAAGAAAAAGCTAGATATGAGGTCAAAATGACTAAATTATGAAGCAACAAAAATAGTGTGAGAGTTTGGTGATATTATTGCAAGTATAAGAGTGAGTTGATAAATAAAATATCTAGCATGTCTAAATTGGATTTCATTCACCATTAGCCACTCTAAAATCTTTTTCATCCTACCTTAAACCTTAGCCTAACATTACAACCCATAAAAGGCCTCTTGATTTATGTATCTTATTGTGTTAGTTGATGGCGATATGATTAATATACGAGCTTATGATGAGAATGTGCAGTGGTTTGAGAGTTCCAGATATACTAGTATATAATCACTAGTTCACAAAACAAACTGTGAAGAGTGGTCATTGTGAGGAATGTGAATGCATGAATGTTTGAAGCAAAAGGTAAGTTATGCCAACTAAAGATTCTAAGTTTAAAACATAAGTGATATTACATGTCGGGTTGTGAATCCTATACGATGAAAGTTTAAACTAAGTATGCCTTGTGACCTTAACGTATACAAAGTTATGATTAATTAGCATGTGTGGTTAATTAGGGTGAAGTTTTACAAGTAAATTTGTTTGAGGACAAACAAAAGGTTAAGTGTGGGGATGTGATCACGCGTCGATAATCTAATGTTTAACCAACTTAATTACGTGAATTTATATGGTGATTAGCGTGGAATGGATTCAAGTTGTGCATGTTTTGATTTACAGGAATGGAAGCTGAAAAGAGGTTGTTTCGGAGAATAAGCAACCATAAAAGAAACTACAAGGGTTGGAGATGAAAATAAAGAAAGTTAGTAAAAAATGCCTAGAAAACCTATACCGGCGTATGGTACGCCGGGTATGGGCGTATCATACTTAGGACAGCGTATTGGTGACGTATTTGTGGGCGTATTTGAAGAAAATTACAGAAGATGGCCGTATGAAAATAGGGGAGGGCGTATGATACGCCGACCCTGGGCATATCATTCGCCGATAGGCCAACAACTTTCAGATTTGATGGAACTTCAAACTGTTTAAAGATATCCAACCCTAATTCGAAAAAAAAAACTTTTCCAAGCCGAAAATAGGTGATTTCAAGGAGATTTTGAGTGCTTTCAAGCTTCCCAACATCATCAAAAACATCATTGATCATCATCAAATCAAGATTGAAGATTTACTGAAGATGATGCGTGGCTAGGCTTTTCGTAATTGCTTTTGGGAGTACAATTCTTATAAAGTGAGATGTTTGGTATGTTTGATTAGGTTTTTGTAATGAACATCGACTTATTGAATAAAACATTATGTTTTGGTTGATTTAAACGATTGGCTTGTAAATAAAGTTGTTTGCTTGATTATCAGTTTTCGGTTTTCTTGCATCGTTAGCTCATTAAGAAAAGTAGGCAACGTGATATAAGTGAATTGGTAATATTGTGAATGAACGAGTCTTAAAAGATTGTTCATTTGTTATCACTTTAATCAAAAGCTAAGATCTTAAAGTATTGTTCTTCAAAACCCTAATTTCAAATTACCAAATGTTAATCCTGCAGAATTGGCAACCCGGAAATGATTGTTTCTTAATCTTTGATTACAGTTAATTCTAAAGTTTATTGCTTTTTACAATATTATTCTACAAATCATTCAAAGTTTTGATTTTTATTCTTAAAGTTGTGTTTTTAAGTTAATCGTAAACACTTTCCACATATTCCCTGTGGAGACAACCTTTCTTACCCTTGCACAATAAAGGTAGCTAAGACCGGTTACTTAACTTGTTTTTGATCAAGTCTCGACAACTAGATCATATTCTTTTAAAGGACTAAAGATAAAACTACTGAAAATTTAAAATCTTTTATTCTTAAAATAGAAAATCAAATTGATCATAAGGTAAAAATTATCATAAGTGATCAAGAGACTGAGTTTAAGAATCAAGTTCTTAACTCATTCTGTAACTCAAAAGGAATTGCAAGACAATATAGTGCTTGTAAAACTTCTTAACAAAATGGTGTTGCTGAGAGGAGAGGAGAAACAGGACACTTATTGTGGCTGCAAGCATTATATTAGCTGATTCAAAGCTGCCTCTAACTTTCTTGACAGAGGTAGTCAGCACTGCATGCTATGTGCAGAGCATGGTTCTCATTGTTAAGCCCCATGGAAAAACCCCTTATGAGCTATGGAACAAGAGGCCAACGTTCATCAGCTTTCTTAGGTCCATTGGCAGTAGGTGTACCATACTTAACAGAAAAGATAATTTGGTAAAAATTCCTGAAAAATCAGATGATGCTATCTTTGTTGGATATTCCTTAAAGTCTGTTTCTTATAGAGTCTATAACATCAAAAATCAATAATTTGAGGAATCATCTAACATTGTTTTCAATGAGCACACTCCTTGTGTTAAATGGAATGGCACTGATTATATTTTCGATTTAGAATTGTTTCCAAAATACTTTAAACCATCTTGTGAGAATGTTTCAGCTGGAATAGGAACTCAAAATGATTCATGTGATGATCAACTGTTTGAGTTACCCAGACCTCTTCTAATTTCTCCAAGAAGTCATGTAGATCAAGCTCCTTCTACACGAAATCCTGAAAGCTTAAGCATCTTAGGAAATAACGAAGCTTCAACAAGTTGTCAGCAAACTGAGGCTCAAAACTCATTAACTGACAACTCCAACATTCAACACCAAGCTGATGAGGTGAGTGAGTTGGAGGAACACGCAACTATTGATGCTATTTCATAGCAAAACATCGTTGATATTGTCACACATTCATTCAATCAGTCCTAACTGAATGTGTGTGAGACAGCAGCTAGAAATTATATTCAAAATCTTGAGCAAAGTTTCTCTAACTTGGATTTGTCTATGCAACTAGATGTGATTCTGAGGCTTAGGATACACAACACTCATCCAGCTGAAAACATCATTGGGGATGTCTCAGAAGTTGTAAGAACAAGAAGTCAAACCCACAACATGAATGTCTGCTTGTACTCATGCTTTTTCTCTCAAATGGAACCCAAGAAGATGGAAGTTCTTAAGGACAACAATTGGGTTGAATCAATGCAAGAGGAGTTGCTTCAATTCAAGAGACAAAAGGTATGGAACCTATGTCCGTTACCACCTGGTTAAGTTTGCATTGGCACTAAGTGGGTGTTTAGAAACAAAAGAGATGATTGAGGTTTGATCATCAAGAACAAAGCAAGACTTGTAATTCAAGGATACACACAGGAGGAAGACATAGATTACACTGATGTCTTTGCACTAGTTGCAGGACTTGAGGAAGTGAGAACCTTTCTTGCTTTTGCAGCATCCAAGAACTTTACAGTCTATCAACTTGATGTCAAATTTGCATTCTTGTATGGGGATATCGATAGGGAAGTCTATGTGTGTCGGCCACCTGGATTTAAAGACCCACAACACCCCAACTATGTGTGCAAACTGGACAAAGTTCTTTCTGAGTTACACCAGGCACGTAGGCTGTGGTACTAGACACTGTCTCAGTTTCTTGTGAAGCATGGCTATACCAGAGGCAACATAGACAAGACATTGTTCATAAAAAAGATTGGGAAGGACAAGACATTGTTCATAAAGAAGACTGGGAAGGACATGTTGCTTGTACAAGTCTATGTTGATGACATCATATATGGTTCCTCAAATGATCAAATGTGCAAAGACTTTGAAACCATCACGAGAAAGAAGTTTGAGATGAGTTCCATAGGAAAGATGGATTTCTTCCTTGGAATTCAAGTGAAGCAGATAGAAGATGGGTTCTTCATAAATCAATCTAAGTATGTCAAAGATATCTTAGAAAGATTTAAGATGAAAGATTGTAAGACAGCCAAGACACCTATACCCACAAAGCATAATCTCTATCCTGACTCCGAGGGGGAGGATACTGATCAGCATCAGTATAGAGTAATTATTGGATCTTTGATGTATCTCATAGCAAGTAGACTTGATATTATGTTTGCAACTTGCATCTGTGCAAGATATCAGGCTCTTTTTAAGGTGTCTCATTCTTAGATATCTTAAATGAGCTCCCAAACTGGGTCTTTGGTATCCTAGGAATAAGGATATCAAACTCTATGGTTACACAGATAGTGATTATGGTGGTTGAAACATAAACAAGAAATCCACATCAGGCGGATGTCAATTTCTTGGTGGAAGCATCATGTCGTGGCAATGAAAGAAGCAATCATATGTCTTTATATCAACTGCTGAAGTTGAATACACTGGTGCTGCAAGTTGCTATGCTCAGCTGCTATGGATTCAAAAATAGATGCTAGACTATGGTTTCAACTTCATGGAGATTCCTATCCACAAAGACAACAAGAGTGCAATTTCTATCACAAAAAATCCAGTCAACCACTCCAAGACAAAGCACAATAACATCAGGTACCATTTCATTCAAGATATTTATGAGAAAAACTTGATCAAACTAGTCAAAGTCAATTCAAATAAGCAATATTCTGACTTGTTCGCCAAAGCTTTTGATGAACAAAGATTTAAATATCTTATCACAGCTATTAGGATGATTAACATTGACTAGTCTTTCTCTTCTGAAAATCTTTTAAATGTGTGATTTGTCTGTGTTGTCTTCATACAATCTAAGCCCTGTTACAAAAGGTTTTTCTTTCAAATTTCTAAGTGTGAATTCTTCCGAAGTGAAATTTACCCTCGGAAGATATCTTTATCCATCTTCAAGAGGCAACTTTCTTTACATAAGTATTCTCTTCCGAAGAGTTTTGAGACTAGAAAGAAAACTTGATCATAGATCATATTTACTTCCGAAACTTATAAAACTTCTTCTTTCGGAAGACCATTATACTCTTAGAAGCAAATTTGTCCCTGTTACATGGTTTGCCTTTGGAAGTAAAAGTGGCTTCGAAAAACAATACTGAGAGACCTAACAGTTTTCTCTCAGAAGCAATTTTACTCTCGAAAGAAAACTTTGTAACAGAAATTTTTGGGCCCCGCTCTGTAAAAAGTAACATTTTACTGATGATTTTCAGAATATTTTGAATGGTCCAACTTACCACCACTGTTAAATCAAACCTAAGCTGTCTTTTCACCTTATCCGTTTGATCTCTTTACTCCCATTTAATAAACCTCCGACTCTCTTTCCTTAATTTTTTTACGTTCACAAAAGCCCAAATTTTCACTATCTTCCTCTTTGACTATCAAATTTCTTCAAATCAAACAGTTCTTCCTCAACAATGGCCTTGGATCCTCACCATAACCAGGTCGCTATCCTTGATTCTTCTAAGGATACCAAGTTTGCCCCAATTGTCCAATTTCTGACATAGTCTACATACTTTACCGCTCTCACTGTTAATCCCACTTTATACTCAAACCATATGGCCTATTTCTGGGCAAATGGTTAAAGCAAAATGCTTAATGGAGAATGGATCATCAGATCAAGGATCTGCGGGCAGGAACTTGTCATAAGTGAAAGGACCACTAGGGAGCATCTAGAGCTTCATGATAAAGGTGCCCCTACTTAATTCCCCAAGCCTGATTTGGAGGACACTTACATTCAGATTGGATATGGTGTCGATGTGAGCAAGTCAACTGTCTACAAGTTCAACTTCTACAACTAAAAGTTCTTGCTGCACATCGTTCTATATAGTCTCTCCAACAAATTAGGGTGTTGGGATCAAATCCTATATGATTTGGGCTGCCTAGTCCATGGGTTGGTTAAAGGCCTCGGATTCAACTATTCATGGCTTGTCCTGAACAACCTACGAGGTAACCTTGCCAAGGATCCATTCTTCATGTATCCCTGGTTCATTCTATTATGAGCTAGACCAGAACAAATACTGGTCCCTCACATGAGGTCGGGCATCTTTAAAACAATGAAGAAGATGTCAACCAACTTCATCGGAAGATTCACTTATCTTCCTCGAAGCATGCTTGAGCTAACGGCTCTTGGTGACATACTTGCAGACCCAGCTGGTGATGAACCCACACTAGACATCACAATTTCAATGCCAATCTCTTCTTTTCCTCAAATCAAATTCACCTATACAAGACGCTCCAAACAAACCCTTGTTCAATCTACTCTGATTGAACAAGTTCCCTCTGTTCAAGTCAAGAAGGGTAGAGTGGAACTAAGGGCTCCCACTCAGCCAGATGTCCAACCATCCTCCACCATCAAACTCAATATCAGTGTTGAGCCTCCTTAGTCTCAAGCAGATGAGCCCACAACCCAAGCTGAAAGCCTCCAGGGTGAGTCTCAACACTCTCTTTAATAGTCTAAAAAGGATAGCCACATCACTAGTTTAGCTACTATTGAAGAGGAACCCTTATGTGTTGACCAGGGTCCCGGTCATTAGAAATACTCCTCCTTATCCTTTCTTGACCTACTAACTCAATTTGATGAAGGTATCATGTTTTATCTAGGTAGTAATCATGATAACATAAAAAGGAAGGAGTGAGTGATCCACCACACCACTCTTCAGAACAACTGAGCCCTAGGGAACTTCTGATATCTAGCCCACATCAGCTAGCCAAAACTAAGGTGAGTTCAACAGGTGTGGAGGGGAATCATGTAAACTCAGCTGCCACTACTGAGAGTGACTCATTGGACTCTCAGGACAGTGGTAACATTAGTGAGACTGAGTCTATGGCAACTTTGACACTTGATGCCTTTAAAAGAGACATCAGCATACAAAGGAAACCAGGGTGCCAAGAAACAACATCTGGTGAAAATAGGTCTGCCACTCAGCAACTTGAGATTGAAAATCTCAAGGCTCATCTAGCTGACAAACAGACTGAGAAGTCTGTTAGGCATATACCAATTCATGTTTCTTTAAGTTTTTCCTCCAACTCATCTACTTCTCAAGATGATGCTACCAAAAAGGGATAGAATGTATAGAAACAAAGACATGAGGAACCCAACCTTGCTATCTCTTCATTTTACCCCACACAACAACACTCCATAGCCATTGCCTACCTTGGAGCTAAAGAGCTTCAAAGGTTGAGTGCACTAACTACCTCTAAAAAGGAAGTTTGTTAACCTAAGGTCCCTATTTGTGACATCCCGTGTTTCCAGGTCAATATCCGTACGTTAATATGACAAAATATTTAAATGCATCATAAGACTTAATTTTATGATAGTTAAGGTTATTTAAGGTCTAGCAAAGCCCTTTTGTGAGTGAAGTTTATAATTGGTAATTTTGAGAATTACCGGGTCGCGTAGCGATAAAACGTTTAACGAACGTTGGTGATAATTCGGTAAATTAAATTTGGTCATTATATTTTGATTTTTATAATATAATAAATCTTAAGTGAAAAGATTATTAGTCATGAAAATAATAATTAATTTTATTTGCCTTGATCGCGTAAAATTAAGACTTTTTAAAAGTTGCCTTGATGCAACATTTAGTCGGATGCTTGGTGTGTTAAACCATGTGTATTTTTATTTTTGACCTTTAATCAATATTATTAATGTTGTGAACCCTTAGAAAGTCTAAAAGTAAAATTTTGAATTTATAGAAAATTTTCGCGTAAAAACAGAAACGTTTAAAATTTTTACAAAAAAAAATTTAACGAGACCGACACCCACCTTACACCGGGTGGCACCTCATTTGAAGAACCACGAGCCATTATTAGTTGTCTAATGACAAGATTACTTTTATTACTCACACTTAATCATTCCCTATATATTTAACCCAACACTCCACCCATTTCACACACTCAACCTCACTTTCTCTTACTAAAACCACTCTCTTCTCTCCTCCTTCTCTCTAACTCATGGCCACCCACCATCACCATCTTCATCTTTATTTTTTCTTCATTTCAAGCTTATTTCCAGCCGTGAACAACTTATTTCAAGGATCCCTTTATGAGTTGGTGCAAGAGATTACATAAATCCAACTCCAATGAGGAGAAATCATCCTAAATCTTGTAGTTGTTCATCATTTGGTAAGCTTTGAATCTTTTAAAATCTCAAGCAACATGACTTTTGGATGATTGTTGCAAGCTTTGTTTACTAACAACTAGATTTCTTGAAATCCAAGGTTCCAACAATGGTTTTTAAACAAGTAAAATGGGTTTAAAAAGAATGTATATGTGTGTGTGTGAACTGTGAGTGTGTAAGTGTGTGTGTGTTTGATGTTGAAGATTTTGTGTTTTGATAATCTTTGATTATTTTGATGATTTCTCTTGCATGCAAGATGATCAAACTTTGATTTATGGTTATGAATATCATAAGAAACCCATCTCCAAAGGAGATTATCAAAAATAATGAAAATGGGTTATACATGCATATAGTCATAGATGATGTTCTTGAACCCATCTTGCTCTTTGATTTCTTAAAGGATTGAGATGATCCATGAATAATGGAGATCATGATCTGAAATCTTTTGATTTTATGTATGTTTTGTTGAAATAAGAACTATGAACACAAGATAAAATCAATGATTTGGACTATGTATTATGTATGAAATCGTGTATGTGTAGGTATATATGGTTTACACTTTTTGTTCTTGATTTGTTCTTCACTTGCAAGTATAGAGATGATTGAAATGATTCATGCATATGATGATCATGATCTAGAGATTTTGATGTTTTTATCAACATTTTATTTTAAGAAATGATAAAAATAAGTTAAAATTAAAAGCTACTTGAGTGAAGATGGGACATGACCACTAGTAGTCATGTCATAAATTTTAAAAGCAAACAAGATAAGAATCTTGTAAGATCTGGAATAATAAGTTTAAAACATGTTAAAAATAAGTTAAAAGTAAGTAATCATACTGAAAATAAAGGTTTTGATAATTGGTTTTAATCACGTAAACGTTTTACGTTTAAAAACGCATTAAAAACGGTGTTTTCGGGTCTAAAACAATTATTTTTGCACAAGTCCGGCTTTGGACAGAAAGTAACATTGTGTTTTAAGTTAAAAACTTATGTTATTAAGTATATAACAAATCCATAACAAGCAAGGTCTTCAGGGATAACTTTATACGCGCGAAAACGTCGAAAATCGACATTTTCGGGTTAAAAATAATGGACTGTTTGAAAATTATTTTTAACAAAAATATTTCAGAATGTTTTTGATATAAATTTTCATTTTAAAACAAATACAATGGTCATATGGTATATACAAGTTGATGTACGGTTTATGCGCGTAAAACCAGGTGATTTCAGTGTAAAATCACTGTATATGGGCAAAATTTGGGATTAATGTAATAGAACATATTTTTATAATAAAACTTGTCTAAAAATAATTTTATATATGTTTTGCTACTGAAAATAAAGTTATGTGTTATAAAGATTATTTAATAAAGAATTTATAATAAAGGGTAATAAAATAAGAAATAGAATATTTAACAAAAACAATGTTATAAATAAAATATGATTATTAGTTAATATTTTATTTACTTAATCAACATTCTAATTGTTTATTTATTTATTTTTTCATTTATTTATTTATTCCATAACTTAGTGAATATTATGTTAAGTTTTTATATAATGTTATGTGCTCATTTTGTGTGTGATATGTGCATGTCGTTTAAGGGTTATTATTTAATAAATGAATATTTGTTAGTTATAATATAAGTTATTAATCTGAACCGAAAGTCACCAACGGGTCTTTTTATAAAGAAATGGATTTCAAGGCAAGTCTAGTAAATTGGGTAAACAACTTACGTATTAGACTTATTACGTGACAATTAATAGATCCATTGTGTTTAGGGCGTAATTGGTCGTTTATTTTCCGGGCTCGATTTTGCTAAGGTCATCTCCTTGTTACATTTGCAAATAATGTTTTATTTAACTGTTTTGGGGGAAAAACATGCTATAACGACGTAGTTTTGATTTAAATCTATTAAATAATTATGTTAAATACGTTGTTTCCAATCCAAATCCATTATCATCACTGCCTTCTGTTTACTCATCCCTACATAGATACAAATTCTTATGTTTCTTCCTTCGTACATCCCTCTCCATCATCTCATCACTATCCAATTCTATTAATCACATCCCTGCTTTCATCATTGTTGAAACAATTCAAAATTCCGTTATTCAATTGATCTCCTAGTTATGCATTCATTCAGGAATCTCGTCATTGCTTCTGTTTGTCCAAAGTCTCACGTGGCATCTTCATCTTTCCCATTCGAATTGCAATTCTATTCTTTGGATGATATCTTAATACCCTTACGAATCTGAGCTTTTCAGTTTGTCGATGGAGCCCTAATTTTGCTTGAGTGAAGAAATGTTCATTTGTCTCAAATCCAAGGACTTCTAATTTGAAGACAAGCTTAATATATATGTTTAAACATGACTTTGAAATCAATTTCAGTTTATAGTTAGGTACCGATAGTCAAGACATGAGTTGATTTAACTATCAAAATGCCTATTTCTAGTTTTTGGGTCAGATACTACAAGTGGTCCACGTAATTAGTTTTTGAAATCTAAAGAAATGCTTTACATCTAGTCCTTAAATCTATACATCATTTCTTAACATCTCCTTTGAAACTCTTACCCTTTAAATCTTTAAAACCCTTTTTATTGCATACATATATCTTTCTATAAGGCTCACTTGTTTGATTTTTAAAAGTCATATAAATACGTATTCTAAAACCATGTAAAAAGGCATAGAGATTGTAGAAATTATATGCATCATCTGGAGTACTGAAAACCTTTCCCGTTACATCATCAACTTCTTCTTTCTCTAGCCCAAAGTCCACATTTACATCATTGTTATTCTTTAGGTTCTAAATCTAAACTTTTGAATAGATTTGTTTCAGTAGCTTTCTCTTCTAGTTGAAGTGGTAAATCCTCCATGTTCTATACATCCTATTTTAAAAAATAAAGATGTGTATCTGTTCTCATAACATGTAAAAAATCACTAATCATTATCTTCATTCTTATGAAAAAGATGCTTATAAGAATAATTCCATTGCAGTCAGTCTTGATTACTTTCATATAGAAAAAAAACTTTGAATAAAATTTTACATTTAGATCGTATAAAATACTCATATGGTTCATGCTAACCTCATCAATAATTCCATAAGAACCAGCTAGGGCCATCAACGAGGGAAGACTAATTCCTTCTTTGATCAACTTGTACGGGCTAATCAATAATCAACTTACGAAGATTTCTTAATCTCTCTGATAGATTTTAATGAATGTTTGAAGAAGAAGTTAGGCCATGCAATTCTAGTACCTAATCAATAATGGTGAAATTGAGAACTTAATTAAGAATGAATGTAGGAGGATGTGGAGATGGTGATTCTAACCAAGAATTCCATGATACTGAAGACCTCTCCATTGAAGATAATATCAACGATGTCACTCACTCATTGGATAAAGTCAACCTTGATTAGTGTGCTGATGTGGTGGGTGATTCTCAATCACCAGATCTGAATTTTACAAATTTAGATTTGTCAAATAAACTTTCTGTGATTCCTCAACTGAGAATCCACAAGTCTCACCCTACTACAAATTTCTTTGGAGATGTTAAGATAGGAGTGAGAACAAGAGGACAATCCCAAGATAAAAATATATGCCAGCACTCTTGTTTCTTGTCTCAGATACAACCTAAGAAGATTGAATAGGTTCTGAAGGATGGAAGTTGGGTTGAAGCAATGCAAGAGGATCTGCTTCAATTCAGAACACAAAAGGTTTGGAACTTATGTCCTCTTCCTCATGGGAAGACTACTATTGGAACCCAATGGGTTTTTAATAAAAAGAAGGATGATAGAGGACTTGTCATCAAAAAGAAGGCTAGACTAGTTGTTCATGAGTACACTCAAGAAGAAGGGATTGACTACACTGATGTCTTTGATCCAGTAGCAAGACTTGAAGCTGTTAGGATGTTCCAGGCTTTTGCTACATCCAGGGATTTCAAAGTCTACCAACTTGTTGTCAAGTGTGCTTTTCTATATGGTGTGTTGAAAAGGAAGTGTATGTCAAACAACCACCTGGCTTTGCAAACCCAGATCATCCTAATTATGTCTGCAAGCTTGACAAAGCTCCCTACGGGCTCTATCAGGCTCCAAGGAAGTGGTATGAGACATTGTCACACTACCTTATCCAACATTGTTTCATGAGAGGTACCATTGATAGCACACTTTTTCTCAAAGAACAGGGAATGACTTGATTGGAGCTCAAGTTTATGTAAATGGCATCATCTATGGGTCCCCTAATCCAAGTCTCAACAAGGAGTTTAAGAAGTTGATGAAGAATAGATTTGAAATGAGTGCCATCATCTATGGGTCCCCTAATCCAAGTCTCAACAAGGAGTTTAAGAAGCTGATGAAGAATAGATTTGAAATGAGTGCCATGGTATAGGTGTTTGTAACTTTCTACTTTGTACTTTTATCATTTTTGTAATACATTAGGATGTGAGCTATGGCATGTAATAGTCACATGTAAAAAAGGCAGTCTGCCTTTTTGATCTTACAGTGATTTTGTTGTCTAGATGAGTGTATGCAGCTAGCCTTCAAAATATGGCCGGCTGCATGCTGTAGTATAAAGTATCTCAGGTCTTGTATTTTGAATTATCACTTGATTACTTTGTAACTTTGTAATAGAACTTGAGAGCAATATACAACATTCTTGAAAACCACTTCTGCTCGTGTTCTTTTACTTTAAGTTCCTAGTTTATTTAAAGCCGGTTCCCTATTTGATCTTGTAAGTGTTATTCAAGTTCACTCTCCAAACACCTTGTGAAACTGTTGCTTTGACCTCTCTAAATAGTCTTGCAGTTAATATTAGAGCTATTCAGGCTCTTGATTGTAAGATCTTTCCATCTTAAATCTGCTCAATTTCACAAAGCACTTACTTGCGCAAGTGGCAGCTCTCTCCAAAGCTGACATGGAAACCGGCATTATGACAAAGTATCAACTGATCACTCGTGATGACTTTGATATTTGGTGCCAAAGAATGAAAGATTCATCAAGTCTCAAGACAGTAGGATGTGGAGATCTTTTGTCTCTAGACCTCATGTTCCATGCAAACCTTCAGTAACTGATGATGGTGAAATGATACCAAACGATGTGGCTGACTATTTTGATGAAGATTGGAAGAGAAAAGATGTAGATCAAAAGGCCATGCCCACTCTTCAAACTGTTCTTCCCAACTCTATCTACAGAGGCTTTAAGAAGTGTAAAACTACCAAGCAGCTCTGGGATGCACTGAAGTTGATGTATGAGGGGTCTGAGCAAGCCAAGGAGAACAAGAAAGACCCCATGAAGCAGCAGTTTGAGAACTTCACCATCAAGACTGGTGAAACCATGACTCAATAATATTTCAGCTATGTTGAGATTGTGGACACTCTGGTGGATATTGGTGTGAAACTAGAGAATAGGGACATTATGAGGAAGTTCATGCTCTCTCTTCCTAGAGAATGGACTCACTACTGTATGGCCATTAAGAGAACTGATAACCTCTCAAATCTTACCCTTACTGAGCTGTATGGTATCCTTAGCGGTTACCAGATGGAGATGAACATGCAAAATCCATCTCACAGCTCATTTAGTACCCACAAGAGTTCAGCCCTCCATGTGGTTAAAAGGGATAGCAGAGAACTTCAACATCATCTTCTCAGCTACCCTAACAACTCACAAACGGGCCCTTTCATCACCTTCCCGGAGACACCAAGGGAGAGCTACATCCAAGGAAGCCCATTCCAAGAGATAAGCTCTTCTCTAGCCTTTTTGTCTTCTCATGAAAGTTTAGGTAACTTTCTCTTTACTTTGGAAGACTTGGACTGCATTCATCCAGATGATCTGGAGTACATAAAGATTGTGCAGCAGATGGCTCTTCTCACTAATAGAGCTAAGAAGTTCTACCAAAGGACAAGGATGAAGTTTCCCAACAATGTATCCAGTGGCAAGTTTGGACTGGATAAAAGCAATTTGAAGTGCTACAACTATAACCAGATGAGACACTTTGCAAGAGAGTGCATGGTACCAAGAACACATGGTGGCCAGGCACAATCCAGATCAAACTACACTAAGGGAGCTCCAAAAGCTAAGAAGCCCAAGAAACAGGCATCAGTAGCTATTGAAGAAGAAGGCTTTGATTGAAGTTTCTAGGTTGAAGATGCTTCCCCAAACCATGCCTTGATGGATGATCATGAAGAACCTAAGGTAACAGAACATCTTTGTACACCTAGTGCATTGCTAAAGTTAGCATGTATAGGCCTTACTACTTAGAAGTGAGATATGATCTTGAGTCTTTGAATATTTGAAAAGCTGATTTTAAAAGAGCAGAAAATGATTATAAACTTAAAATAAATGATTTAGAGAAAACAATTTCTACTCTTAAACATGAGCACACAAATTACTGGACTCGAATCAAAGATCTCATTACTAAGTTAACTGAATTTCAGGTTGATCTTGCGATGAGCAAAGCCAGGGTAGAAAAATATGTTCTTGAAGAAGAAACCTTCAAGAACATCATATCTTTATCTCTGCATGCCAAAGTGTCTTATCAGAACAGGAAAGGACTGGGATCTAGTGAAATAGCTCATCCACTCACTCTATTATCTCTAAGACAGCCAAGGTGCGGAACTTGTGAAGATGAGATTCCTCCAGAAGATCCAGTTCAAGAAAAGGATGAAGATGATGATAATGAAGAGGAGATGGTGAAGGATGAACCTGAACTAAATGAGAAGGTTCAATATGATGAGGGACACCATTCTCCTGGATAGAAGAAATGGACAATGATGGCCAAGTCTGCAAGAAAGAACTTGATCAAGAATGCAAAGAGAAAAGCCAAGAAAACTCAAGAGATCAAGGCCACCTTTGACTTGAAGCAGAAGCAAGTATTCATATCTGCTGGGTTTGAGGTGGTGAAGACTGCAAACTTAACTATGGATTCTAGTACCATGAGTCCTAGTTTAAGTTCAAACCATTCTTGTCAAAAGAGGAAGGTTGATAAAAAATTGCATCACTGCTGCACTGTCTGAACCATCTAGTTCCAAGAGCAAGCCTATCCCTAAGAAGCCTGCTGCATCATCTGCAAAGGTCACAAATGGTAAGCTCAGCATTGAAGAGGTAAACTTTATCAAGGAGCTTGAGTTCAATCTTCTGAGTGTATCTTAATTTTGTGACCATAAGTGCATTGTTCTCAAGCCCGGGGTGTTCCTTAGGAGCATATCTTGCTCAGAGCCCCCAGGAAAGGGAACATGGATAAAATGGATTTGCAAGAAACCTCCCCTTCTAGAGAAGTTTCCTGCTTTCTGTCTAAAGCCAATAGTGACAAGTCTTTCCACTGGCATAAAAGAATGTGTCATGTAAACTTTAAGAACATGAATTATTAATTAAAGATGATTTGGTAACTGGAATGCTAAAGAAAGAGCTTACAATTGATGACCATTGTGTTGCATGTCTGAAAGGAAAGCAACACAAAGTGTCTCACAAGCTAAAGCAAGTCAACTCCATCACTAGCCCCCTTCACTTTTACACTTGGATCTATTTGGCCCCATAAGTGTAATGAGTTTAAGAAAAACTTTATTTTGTCTTGTGATCACAGATGACTGCACAAGATATACTTGGGTCTTCTTCCTTACAACTAAGGATAAGACTCCTGGAATCTTAAAGTCCTTTATTCTGAAGATTGAGAATCAATCTGATCACAAGGTCAAGATCATAAGATGTGATCAAGGAATAGAATTCAAAAATCATATCCTTAATTCATTTTATGAGGAAAAAGGTATTTCAAAACAATATAGTGCTCCCAAGACTCCTCAGCAAAATGGTGTTGCTGAAAGGAGAAACAGAACACTTATTGAAGTTGCAAGAACCAAGCTGCCTGATTCTAAACTGTTTATCACCTTCTAGGCAGAGGCAGTTAACACTGTCTGCTATGTGTAGAATAGAGTTTTAGTTCTCAAAACTCATGTTAAGACTTCTTATTAGTTGGGGCACAAAAGGAGACCTTTCATTATTTTCCTTAGATCATTTGTATGTTCTTGCACCATCTTAAATACCAAAGATCATCTCACCAAATTTGCTGAGAAGTCAGATGATGGACATTTCATAGGATTCTTTCCTTAAGCTAAGGATTATAGAGTATACAATCTCATAACTAGAGTAGTTGAGTAGTCAGCCAATGGGATTTTCAATGAATACACACCTAGTGTGAAGGCTTCTGGTCCTGATTGGCTATTTGATCTTGATTTAGTTACCAACTGTTTTAACAAATCTTATGTAGATGTTTCAGGATCTACCGGTAACTTATCAAAAGGAGATTCTAACCTAAGATTTGAGTTAAGAAGGCCAAGTTTGAATACTACTTCAGCTCCAATGGTAACTATCCCTTCAGGTGGAGATCCTATCAGCACCATAATAACAAATTCAGTTGAAACCTCTGAGGTGCCTATAATTCCGGCTCAAAGGCACAAAACTCAAATGAAGGACCTTCAAATGTAGGAGGATGTGGAGATGGTGTTTCTGAGCAAGAATTCCATGATACAAAAGACCTCTCCAGTGAAGATAACATCAATGATGTCACGCACTCATTTGATCAAGTCAATCTTGATAAGTGTGTTGATGTGGTGGGTGATCCTCAATCACCAGATTCGAATTTCACAAACTTAGATTTGTCAAAGCAACTTGTTGTGATTCCTCAACTGAGAATCCGCAAGTCTAACCCTACCACAAACATCATTGGAGATGTTGAGACAGGAGTAAGGACAACAGGAGAAACCCATGATAAAATAAGTGTCTGCATTCTTGTTTCTTGTCTCAGATAGAGCCTAAGAAGATTGATGAGGCTTTGAAGGATGGAAGTTGGGTTGAAGCAATGCAGGAGGAGTTGCTTCAATTCAAAAGACAGAATCATATGCTTAGGCTCTACAAACAGCTCTCCAGTAAACAATACAGGTTGATCCTCAGTAGCATGGATAGGAATATCTATTATTAGCTCTTGATCAACATTAGCCATGTCTGTTGTCCTTTATCTATCAACAGAATCAACCACGTGCTCTGTATCTCCAACAGGTTTAGCAACAGGTTCGGGATTAGCAGCTTGCTCTCCACTAGATTCTCCAACCTCCGTTGTATGTTGTTGTGTGAATGACGAATAAACAGGAGAGGTGAGATCTCTTAAGTTTTATTCCATGATTTCCACATAGCTGAACATGAATTGTTGTTGGCTTTCCAAGCTCATTATCTTCTCATCTTTGTGTTTCAAGCTTTGACTCAACTCATCAATCACCTTACTTCTCTCTAACATCTCCCTCTCTAAAACGCCAACCCTCTCCTCTAAAGTAACCCTTGTGGGTGAGAATGATGCAGACTTAGGTTGCGGTCAAGGTTCTAGTGTGGTATGAATGAAATCAGCTTCACCAAACATGTCATCATGAGTTTGCTCCCTTGAAGTTGTGATCATCACATCAGCAGCAGTCGGCATAAATAATGATGTTACACTTGTTGATTCTGTAACAATCACTGGAGTATGAGCCTCACTGACTACGACTGGAATATCAGCAACATGAACTCCTTCAGTTGTCACAGTGGTCATCAGGGTCCGACGTTTCCTCAACACACCTCGTCCTCTACCCCTCCCACATGGACCATCACTGGTTCTCCTGGCCATTCTCTTCTTTCTTCCTCTTGTGGTTGGTACATTATCAGGAATAAAGTCAGCATCACGATCCTCAGCAGTGCGTTTGGCAGGCGTTTCTTGCACTCTAAGACATTCTTGCAGCACGTAAGGTACATTCCCTGTCTTATCACTATCAGTCTCACTGTCATCCTCACCACTTTGGAACCATGTATCCACTTCATCAATATCTAATCTATCAGCTGCTTGTGAACTTTTTGGAGCTTCTTATGCTATACTTATGGACGTACCAGCTGTATCAACTCTATGTGCTTGAGGAGCTTGAAATCCATCAATAAAACTTCCAAGCTTTGCAAAATGATATCCATCCCAAGCATTTCCTCGCGCTCCCATCAGATAAGTAAAAATATCTTTCTTCATCGCCATTACATCATAAGTTGACGACTCTGATAGAGCTAACTCAAGATGAGCAGCATTCACTATCATTTTACAAATCTGGGGTACATAATAAACTTCTTCCCCACCATAGCAATAACATTCTTCTGCAACTCCGAAAAAATAGCCCTGGATATGCTGTATGGAAGATCATCAACAAGAAAAACCTGCAAGGATCCAAAAACAGCACTCAGACTATCCATGCCAGCCTTTAGATTGCTAAGGCAATGGATTACCACATAAATAAGTACTTCCAAAACAAAGGCAAGTACTTCTTCTCTAAAGATGGGTATTTGTGATTGTAACCCATACGAATCAAACAATCCTTGATAGCATCATCGTCAATCTTCACTTTTGCATTTTTTGCTGATCTTCTAATAATAGCACACTGTTGATCACCTTGGCTGTGATAACCAATCTCTTCCCCTTAACAGTGGCTGTAATGCAAAGTTCTCCTTTCGCATCTATCTCATTTGCTACTGATTGTCAGAACTGATTGATCACATCATTGTATATAACATGATTAGCAGATATAGCATGAAAGATCCGAGAAGTCTTTAATCTTTCAATCAACAATCTAAATACTGCTTTGTATTCAGGAATATCTCCAAGATATGCAATAGCATTATGGTTTTTATTAAAAACCATTGATCTCGCCATCTGAAATATTAAGCAACACTTGATAAGTAAACAAAATAGTTAAAACCTTTCAGACTTAGAAAACTTCAACACATAGAAAATTAAAAAATTTGCACTTTTCGCGCGAAAACTGTAACTACTCGCGTGAAAATATCATGTTTTCAGATCTATTTTTCGTGCGACAAGTTAGGTTTTCGCATGATTTTGAATTTAACCATTAGTTTACTTTTTGCACGAGAAGTCAACTTTCCACACGAATAGTTTTGAGTAATTTGAAAGTTCTCGCGTCTGTTCATCTTCAAACAACTTTTCGTATGCGAAAAGTCTGTTTTATTTCAAAATTGCAATCTATCAATTTCAGAGTATTTTAACCAATTATACATGTTCATTAGATGTCATTTAAGTCACTATTAAGGTTTATTAGGTTTAATTTGTTCATTTTAACGTGTACTAGTCTGTTTAACTTTCGAACATGAATCGCAATCGTTCAAATCGATGTTATAAACATCAATATACCTTAATAAGTACTTCTGAATAGATATGCAACCGTAATGAACAATGTAACTCAGTGTAACGAGGTTTCAACACTTAGAATTTTTTAGAGAAATTTTTCAGAAGTTTACGTGCGAATACTTCAATTTCCACTCCAGACACTTTGAGATTTCAAGTTACCCCAATTTGACTTAAAGACACTTTGAGATTTCAAGTCACCCCAATTTGACTTAAACCTTTCACCTCTGATCAGTTTTCTCAGAATCAATTATTAATTTAGAATAATATCTATTTGGAGCATAACTAGCATGAGAAATGTTTTTGAACATAGAATATTAAGAATTTGTAGGACTTTTTAACTGCTAGTCGGACTTATTTTTTGCCCTCGCAAGACGTTTAGGACTTACAAGCCAAATCGGACTTACAAGCCAAATCCAACTTACATGCCCCATCTTTTGATTTTGCCTTCTGTGTCCTAACATATTCTCAAAGAAGGAAATATTTATCATATAGTATGTATGTCTATGACATATCTTTTATTAATATGCTCATTGGCATCTTTTTTTTCCTCTATGGTCTTTTGACTTGTTTTTGCTCCTTTTGTTTGTTTTTCTCTTTTGTATCTTTGTTTTGTTTTTGTATATTACATATATATATATATAATCTAAAACAAGCTAAAACATAAAATAACTGGCTTGAGTATGACTAGACTATAACTCTCAGTCTGTTTTAGCATGAAATCAGTGTTAATCCAAAACCATGATGAGTTACCCACTTCTGTCATAGAAAATTAATTTCAGTGCATCACAGTACTTAGTGCTGTTCATTCTTGATCATCAAGCCTATCAACATATCAAACATAATCCAAGTAAGTTTCTTGTAAGCTTTATAATGTAATGACTCAAAATCAAGATATGTACTATCATTTCCTATAGATCATTGAAAATTAATATTTTCTCAAACCTTTTCTTATAAAATCATCTTTTTTATTTTATTTTTCAAATTTATCAGATTTTCTTCCTCTAAAATTGTGATTATTTATGAAGAAAATAACAATTTTAATTAAAAACAAAAAAATAGTTTTGTAAAGAGTGAAAGAATAAGTGTTAACCAAAGTTAATCAGTCCCAAAGATTGAACTAAGAATTCGAATCTAGATTGATCAAACACCTTAGTAAACAAATCAGCAATGTTGTCATCTGATTTGACCAATTCCAAATGAATAAGTTTCCTATCAAAATAGTCACGGATGAAATGAAGTCGAATATCAATGTGTTTTGTTTTAAAATGTTGAATTGGATTCTTCACAATGTTTAGTGCTACAGTGTTATCACACCAAATTTTGGTGTCATAAATGTTAAAACCATAATCATGAAGTTGTTGTTGTATCCAAACAATCTGTGACCAACAACTTGAAGCAGCCATATATTCAGCCTCTGTAGTTTAAGTGGACACCGTCTGTTACTTCTTGCACTCCCATGAAATCATTCTATTACCAAGAAATTAACATCCACCAGTGGTTGATTTCCAGTCCAAATTACAACCTGCATAATCACTGTCAGTATAAGCAAATAAATTGAAATTAGAATTTTTAGGATACCACAAGCCAAGTGTTGGTTGACCCTTGAGATATTTAAAAATTCGCTTGATAGCTTTCATATGAGATTTCTTTGAATTAGTCTGATAGCTTGCCCACTGACAAACAGCAAACATCATTTCTGGCCTAATTGCAGTAAGATACTGCAGGACTGTTGAAGGGGTTAATACAATCAGTCTCATAATAAGGAGAGACTTAGAACACTTAACAGATCAAATAGATAACTGGAACCTTTTATATGGTACTAAGAAACACTAGCAAAACTATAAGACAAAACTAAGAACAACAACTCATAATGGCTTTCAAGGAATGAGTATATTGCTCTCAAGTTCTTTTACAAGTGTTACAAAGCATAAAGAAAGGTACAAGGACCTGAGATACTTTATACTACATCCTACAGCTACCCATACTTTGAAGGCCAGCTGGAAACACTAATCTAGACAACAAGATCAATGTAAAGTCAAAAGGCAGATTACCTTTTGACTAGTGACTATGACATGCCATAGCTCACATCCTAATGTATTATAAAAAAGATAAAAGTACATAAAGTGGAAAGTTATATACACAAGACCATAATCTATAGTTTCCTAAAGCATGGACCTTTTCACCAACTTATGAAAATTGGTGAGTCTTCAGAGTGGCAGCGCAAAGTTGGTCAGCTTTCTAAAAAAGTGGATCAGACAAAGCATGTCTTCTCTGTCTTTGGAAGAATTCAGTCTTCTATCTTCATGGATTCGGAAGGCGTTGTCTTCTAAGGTTCGGAACACTTCATATTTAGCTTCGAAAGATTTGGTCTTTGGCTTTGGAAGATTTTACACTTACAGAATTTTCTTTGTAGTGTGTAAAACTTCCAAAGTAACTTCCACCATACACAAAGTGTACGCCTGCAGGAAGCATCTTGAGTGTTTTGGCTGTATCAACCTCTTTTATAATCCTTACAAACTCCCCCTAGGCTTATGCTACTAAAAGAGAGAAGTTCTTCAACAGTTGACAGTTCTCATTAGGATCAGGAGCATTCCTTTCTTCATCAATTGATCAGGATCCTTCAGACTCTCGTAATATATTCTCATATCAAAGAGATCATGCAGAGGTAGATCAAGCATGTCCTGTCAGAGATAGACATCTTGACCACGTTAATCTCTAATGACATATCATCTGTTTGGATTAGTAGCAAATAACCAGGGTAGGATAGGTCTTCTAGATGTAAGAGGCTCTACTTGGATTGGAGTTGATTGAGCAGCCTCTTGTTGCACTTCCTCAGGATGTTCTGATTCAGCCTGAGGTACTGAGGTGGATGCCTTGGACTTCTTTTTCTTTTTCTTGTCCCTTCTGGTGGCCATCCTTTTTCCTCTTTCTTTATTTCAACTAAGGAAAGTGGCCTGCAGTACCAGTTGTTCTTTCTTTATTCTCCTCAGTTGGGTCCTTTTCGCCATTTGTTCAGAAGAAAGGGGTTTAGAACCCTGTTATGGGTCACAAAATGAAGTTGGCTTGGATGTAGCTTTAGGATCAGGATGTGTTTTCTCTTGTGGTTCGACCTTCATCTCAACTTTAGGTACAGCTTGACTTGGTGGAGAATGCAAGTCAACCAGCTGACCTTCTTTTATCTTCTGCTTGATCCTTCGGATATGCTCATCCATTACGGATAGAGACATAGGACCAAGTCTCCTTCAAGAGAACCCATATGGCTTCAAGAAGCTCACCATCTTTAGTTTGTCTGCAGACTTCTTTTCTTGTGCTCTGATGGTGGCTCTTGTTTTAGCAGCCTCCTCTCTCATTTTCCTCTTAACAGCTTTCCTTTGAGATTGAGCTTCTTCATTCAGCTGTTTGAGGTACTCAAACTCAATGTACTCATATGAGAGAGGGTTGAGAGCTGCTACCTGATAGAGACCTGTGGCACTCAGATAGGCTATCACCTTCTGTCTTTCTTGTTCTCTGCCTATCTGAGTTTGTTTCTGTTGTAGAGCCACAGACTCCTTTTCAGGGTTTTCTTGAACTGAAGAGAGGACAGGAGCTTTATGAAGTTTCTTTCTTTTTCTTTCTTCTTTGATTTTTAGGAGCAGTTTTGTAGCCTCAGCCTCGTTCCTCTCTTTGTACAGCTCTTTGTCTGCCAGTTCATCTAATTCTGCCAAAGGGAGAGAGATGATTTCATATATATTGTAATTTCTTAATCCCAGATATTTCAATCTGGTTGTTCTTAACTCATCATCCTGAGTGTTTGGCCTGTGAGGAGCCCTGATTGCAGCTTGCATAAAGCTTGGGATCACTCCAGATTTCTCTCCCCTGGCCTTACTCTTCCTCTCTCTCTCTTCTCCTCCTTAATCTCCTCAGGAGTCATTTTCTTTTTCCCTTTGTCAATTGTTGGCCTGTATGACTTAGGGTGGAGAGGGCTTTGTCCTTCTAATGGTTGTGCTGAGCTTGAGCTCTGGCCAGAGAGAGCTTATGATACACCTTCACCTGCAGGTGTTTCACTAAGGATACCAAGTGTTGAGGGTGAGCTTGTCTCAAGGTTCACAAGTTCTACTACTGAGCCTTCAACTGAGGTTTCCCCTTTGAAGCTAATCTTAGGGTCTGCCTTAGTATCCATTTGACCAACAGTTTTCCCTGCTAGCCTCTGTCTATATAGTTGTACTCTTTGTCTGAATTACTACAGCACCCAATCTTGGATTGCCTCAGCTAATCTGCCAGCCTATCTATTTTTGCTTGGGTTGACAAGTGGTAGATCAATTAGTTTAATACTCTCGTGGAATCCCAAGGTCTGAAAGTTCAAGAGCGTCTGCTGCCCCTGAAATCCACCATCTCACTATTGGATTTTTAGCAGGGTAGGATGGGGCAGACATGGCCATTGGAATTCCTTTCTCGAATAGTTGTTGAATTATGGCCTCCACATTAGTGTGAGCCTGAAAAAGTTGTTGAGTCTGGACAACTGCAAGTGAGGGTGGTGAGTCCTTATTGTCCACACTCTGAACAGAACTCCCAGGTTCTGTGGTTGTAGAGACTTTCTCCCTTTTTTTGGTAGCATCACCCAATTGCATAGGTGAGCTGCAGGTCAAATCCACTACTTCCACAGGTTCTTGTGGACCGGTTGAGTTTGTCTTATTGTTCCCTCAGCTAACTTGCCATTGAGATCGGTGATCTCAAGTTACTGGTCATTGACCCTCTTTTGTATGGTAGTCACTTGAGATTCCAAGTGACTGACCTTGGAGACTAAATAGGTGCATAGTTGTTCAAGTTGTTGCACCTTTAGTTTCAGACTCCTCTCATCTTCAGATGAAGAATCATGGGGGGATGATAGAATTGGACTAAAGTCTTCTTCCTCATCACTAGCATAGTGTTCTTGGTTGCTGGATTTCCTCTCCTCACTAACAGCTTCAGGTGAAGTGTCAATGGGCTGAGTTGCCACGCTTGAGGTCTTAAAGATGTAATCACTAGAAATAGTGAGAGCCTCTTCCATATGGACCTCATGAACTTGTTCAGTGAAATCCACCTCAGTATGGGTTGGATGATGTGGGCTAGATATGGGAGTTGCAGGAGCACTCATATCTCCTTAAGCAAGTGTGGAGAAGAGAGACTCATGGTACTCATTGAATCCTATGTCCTCATCATCATAGAATTCAAGGTTAGGGATTGGCTGGTTTAGATCAAGAGGCTGGGGATGGTAATTGTCCCCTGAAGGTTGTTCACAAGAGTTTTGAGACTCTGAGTGAAGGCTTAAGGCTGTTTGGGTAATGAGCTCATCAGGCTGAGCATGAGGAACTCAGCATTGATCATGTGAGAGATGGGAGTAATTTGCTCCTCAAGGGAAGTAGAGCTCTAGTGTCCACTTCCTTTTGCATGGGTGGTGATATAGGGGCCTCAACAAACTGAATAGCTTGAGTAGGGGTTTGTTTGTATTTTCCTGAGTAGGTGAGGGTTATTTTTGGTTGAGAGGGTTGTTGGGAGATAGCAGGTGTGGGTTCAACACTAGCCGATGCTGCTAGGTTGTCACCTTGAGCAATGAGCTATAACATTTTTGGGACAAGGGATGTTTCTACCCCAGAGAATCCCACAGTTGGTTTTCTCATGAATTTAAAGATGTCGGGCTTCATCTGTTCCAGTTTAAGAATCCTACCTGTTCCCCTCAACTGTGAGCCCAGTTCACAGTTAAAAATGTGCTGGACATAGTTAGGAAACATGTAGTATTCTAGGGAGTCCAAGTTAGCAAGCAGATTTAGGTATACAAAGTGTGAGTACATGAACTTGACCCCCTGAACCAGTCCATGAACTATAAAGGAGAGATCTTCAGGAATCTGGTCCCATCCTCTATGCTTGTTGGATAAACTTTGTATTATAAAATGGAGGAGGTACTTCCACTAGGAAGAGGCCTTCCCTTTCCTAAAGGTTCTGACTGATAAATCTCCCTCATAGCCCATCTGCGCAAAAGATTGGTTAGCAGCAGATTTTGGAAAGAACAAGTCACCTTCTACATCATCAAGCTAAAGATGAGAGTTGATGATGGCCAGAGTGATGAAGATTGTCCTCCCCTGCACTGTAGCAGACAGTGCCTTCTCCCCATCCATGGTGACGTTTTGGCAGGTCCGCCAGAAGTCCGATAGATGATACTCATAGAGAGGAGGATCAATGGTGAGGGAGGTGAAGTAGTTAGTTTGAGAAAGAAAGCGGCAAACCTCTGAGAAGCCACGATCTTTCTTATTGTGTACCAGAGCAACCTGATTATGTTGCTTGTGAAGCTGCATGGAGAAATCAAATTGGTTTCTACGATTTAGGTTGACCATTAGAGAGAGCTTCGTCGTTAAGGAAGATAAGAGCAAGGCGGTTTGAGGGTGAATTTAGGTTAGAGAGAATTAGCAGATGAAGAGAGAAAAGTGAAAGAGGGGGAAACTGTTGGATATTTATATGAAATGGATTTGAGACAAAGTTAATACGAAAGGATAAACTTTGAAATCCTGATGTCGGCCCAACCTCTGAAAAAGTGCCCAAAAGTAGTTTTCTTGGAAGTCAAAAATCTTCCGAAGGTAATTTGGCTTCGGAAGTTTTGATAAAAGCTTTCGAAGCCAATTTGGCTTCAGACGATATTTCTTAGAGTTTTGAAAATTTTGCTTCGGAAGGAAAATACTTAGAGAATTTTCACTTCTGAGACATGCTTTGGTTTCGGAAGAGATTAAGACTTTAGATTTTTATTCTTTGATAGAATAAAAACTTCAGAGACATAATTACTTTCGGAAGAAAATCGTTCTTCAAGAGCATATAAGTACTTATGAGTAAATTTTGCTTCAAAAGATATTGTAAAAATTTCTTCCGAAGATAAATTATCATAAGTAGTTATTTGATGTTAAAGACATAGTATTCTTTCGAAGGTAACTTAATATCTTCCGAAAAGAGACATGTTCAAAATTTTCAAAAATCTAAGGTATATATTCTAAAAGACGCTTCTTCCAAGATAGTTAGGGCTTATGAAGGTGATAAAATAGACAACTTAGGACAAACAAATTTTAGAAATAATATTGAGATTTAGTTTAAGAAAAGCTACTCAAAGTTAATCATCCCAATAGCTGATATGAGATACTTAAATCTCTGTTCATCAAAAACTTTGGTGAACAGATCAGCATATTGTTCATTTGTTAACTTTGAGTAGTTTGATTAAGCCTTTTTCAAAATTATCTCTTATTAAACGATAACTGATGTTGATGTGTTTTTTCCTTGAGTGCTGTACAGGATTCTCAGTAATAGAGATAGCACTATTGTTGTCTATATGGATGGGAGTCTCTTTGAAGTTGAATCCATAGTCTAGCATCAGATTCTGAATCCAAAGCACTTGAGCACAGCAGCTAGCAGTAGCAATGTATTCAGCTTTAGCAGTTGATGTAGATACACAGGATTGTTTCTTGCACTGCCATGAGACTATCCTTCCACCAAGAAATTGACATCTCCCTGATGTAGATTTTGCAGTCATGTTGCAGCCACCATAGTCACTATCTGTATAGGCATACAGATTGAATTCAGAATTCTTTGAATACCAAAGGCCTAGTGATGGAACACTTTTGAGATATATTAGAATTCTCTTCACAATAACCAGGTGTGACATCCTGGGGTTGGCTTGATATCTGGCACAAATACATGTGGCAAACATAATATCAGGCCTGCTGGCTGTGAGGTACATAAGAGACCCAATCATAGCTCTGTAAAGATGTTCATCCACACACTACCCCTTAAGGTCAGGTCCAACGGAGTGGTTTCTTGCTATGGGTTTCTTTGCAACCATACAATCAGTCATGCTGAATCTTGTAAATATGTCTTTGACATACTTTGACTGACTTTTGAAGATGCCATTGTCAACCTGCTTCACTTGAATTCCTAGAAAGAAATTGAGTTCTCACATGGCACTCATTTCAAATCTATTCTTCATCAGCTTCTCAAAGTCTTTGCAGAGCTTTGGTTTAGTTGACCCAAAGATAATGTCATCTACATAAATTTGAACCCGCATTAAGTCATTTCTTGTTCCTTTGATGAAAAGAGTTCCATCTATTGTACCCTTTCTGTAACCATGTTGACAAAGGTACTGAGATAGAGTCTCATACCACTTCCTTGGAGCTTGGTGCAACCCATAAAGGTGTGCAAAGCCAGGTGATTGTTTGACATGCACTTTGTCATCAATCACCCCATATAAGATCGCACACTTGACATCAAGTTGGTAGACCTTGAAGTTCTTGGATGCAGCAAAAGCTAGGAATATCCTAACAGCTTCAAGTCTTGCTACTGGAACAAAAACATTAGTGTAATGAATCCCTTCCTCTTGAGTGTACCCCTGAACAACTAGTCTTGCCTTGTTTTTGATGACAAGTCCACTATCATCCTTTTTGTTTCTAAACACTCGCTTGGTTCCTATAGTAGTCTTCCCTGGAGGAAGAGGACATAAGTTCCAAACCTTTTGCCTTTTGAATTGAAGCAGCTCCTCCTACATAGCTTCAACCTAACTTCCATCCTTTAAAGCCTATTCAACTTTCTTTGGCTCTACTTGGGATAGGAAACAAGAGTAGAGACAAACATTTTTATCATGGGTTTGTCCTCTTGTCCTTACCCCCTTGTCAACATCTCTAATGATGTTTGTGGTGGGGTGTGACTTGTGGATCCTAAGTTGAGGGATCATAGCAAGTTGATTGGAGAGATATAAATTTGAAAAATTTTGATCAGGTAGTGAAGATTCTCCTACCATATCAACACACTTATCAAGAGAAGCTTGGTCCAATGAGTGTGTGACATCATTGATGTTGTCTTCTATGGAGTGATTGTTAGCATCAAGAAATTCTCGATCACTATCACCACTACCACTTCCTTCCACATTTGAACCTCCTTCTTTTGAGTTTTGTGCCTCTGAGCTGGAATTTGAAGGCACCTCAGATGTACCAGGTGGATTTGTTATGGTGGTGCTAATAGAAACTCCATCTGCAGTATTTTCTACCACTAGAGCTGAAGTAATTTGATTTGAAGGTCTTCTCAGCTCAAATCTTGGATCAGGATCTTCTTATGATAAAATACCTGTGGATCCTTAAGCATTCTCACAAGACTTGTTAAAACAGTTGGTAACTAAGTCAATATCAAACAGCCAATCTGAACCAAAACCTCTCACACAAGGATTGTGTTCATTGAAGGTCATATTGGCTGACTCCTCAACTACTCTGGTTCTGAGACTGTATACTCTATAAGCCTTGGCTTGAGAAGAGTATCCAATAAAGCATCCATCATCTGATTTCTTAGCAAATTGGGCTATCTGATCTTTGGTATTCAAGATTGTGCAACAACATCCAAATGAACTGAGGAAACCAATGAAAGGTCTCCTTTTGTGACACAATTCATAAGGAGTCTTACCATGAGTCTTAACCACCAAAACCCTGTTCTACACATAGCAAGCAGTGTTGACTGCCTCTGCCCAGAAGGTGATGGGCAGTTAGAGTCAGACAACATGGTTCTTACAGCTTCAATTAGTGTCCAGTTTCTCCTCTCATCAACACCATTTTGGTGAGGAGTCCTGGGAGCACTATATTGCCTTGTAATACCTTTTTCATCACAAAATGTATAAAGGATTTAGTTCTTAAATTTGGTTCTTTGATCACATCTTATCGTCTTAACCTTGTGATCAGATTGATTCTCAATCTTCAAAATGAAATTCTTCAAGGTTTCAGGAGTCTCATCCTTAGTTCTAAGAAAAAAGACGCAAGTAAATCTAGTAAAGTCATCTGTGATCACCAAACAGTATGAGGTCCTTCCTAGACTTATTACACTAGTGGGGCCAAAAAGATCCATACATTCCTATTGGTCTTTTGCTGTTTCTGGACAAAAGAGACAGTTAGTTACATTTGGAAACCCAGGCCTTGCTGGTCTTGGGCTTATCAATATTAGTTGAAGACAATACAACAGTAATTGATCTTATGTTTAAGCTTTGTGAACCATCAACTGTTGTTGATGAAGAACTTTCAGTCACATGGTCTTTCTTTGTCTTCCATACCACCTTTGGAAGCTTAGACTTGACCTCCAACACTTCAGAAGATTTAGCAACTTCAGAAGAAGATCATGCTATCACTACAGTAGGCTTCAGTACTTCAGAAGCATTCCTTTCTTCCAAGACCAACTTTTCTTGCGAAGGCAAGTTTTCACTTGTCTTCATCTTTATCTTGGAACTTCCGAAAGGAATGGATTTCCCTTCAGAAGCTGGCTTCTTCATGATCTTCTTAGAAGTTTTCCTCTTGATCATATGGACAGTGCTTTTAGGATTATAAATGCAATCCTTAGCAAGATGAGAAGTGCTGCCACACATGACACAATCCATTTGCTTTCTTCTGAGAGTGTTCTTCTGGGAGCAAGACTGATCTTGATCACTTTCCATTTCCATCTTTATCTTTACGAATGAAGTAGTAAGCCTTTTAGGATTTGACTTGCTGTTGGATTTGGATGGTTCAGGCTGTGTAGTAGTGGTCCACAGGTGATCAGCCTTCTTCTTGTTGCTGGGATGGGTTTGACAAGAACTAGAACCCCTAGTACTAGGATTCATAGTTGTGTCTTCAGTCTTTACCACTTCAAATCCTGCAAAGATTAACACTTGTTTCAGCTTAGAGTTGAAAGTGGCCTTGATCTCTTGAGCTTTCTTGGACTTTCTCTTGGCTCTTCTTATCAAGTTCTTTCTCTTAGACTTGGTCATCCCAACTGCCTTTCTCTCCTCTAGAGAATAGTGACCCTTCTTAGGATGATCTTCTTCACTCTTCTCAGATCCATCCTTCACTATCTCCTCTTCATCCTCTTCACTCATGGGGTCTATGAGGGGAAGCTCATCTTCATAAGTTCCACACCTTGGAGATCTTACAGATAGTAAAGAGTGTGAGGAGCTATCTCAGTAGATCCCAGTCCTTGCTTATTCTGATAACAAAATTTGGCATGCAAGGATGAGGATATCATGTTCTTAAAGGTTTTTTCTTCAAGAACATATTTTTCTACCCGGGCTTTGCTGACCGTTAAAGGGGTCAATACAATCAGTCTGACAATGAGAAGAGACTTAGAACACTTAACAGATCAAATGGGGAACTAGAACCTTTTATATGATACTAAGGAACATTAGCAAAACTATGAGACAAAACTAAGAACACCAACTCAGAATGGTTTTCAAGGAATAAGTATATTGCTCTCAAGTTATTTTACAAGTGTTACAAAGCATAAAGAAAGATACAAGGACTTGAGATACTTTATACTACATCCTACAGCCGGCCATACTTTGAAGGCGAGCTGGAAACACTAATCTAGACAACAAGATCAATGTAAAGTCAAAAGGTAGATTGCCTTTTGACTAGTGACTATGACATGCCATAGCTCAGTTTCCTAAAGC
This sequence comes from Flaveria robusta, assembly GCA_025506415.1. NCBI lineage: Eukaryota > Viridiplantae > Streptophyta > Magnoliopsida > Asterales > Asteraceae > Flaveria > Flaveria robusta. Next base: position 16,276,281 of record CM046472.1, read on the forward strand.
ATGGACCTTTTCACTAACTTATGAAAGTCGGTGAGTCTTCAGAGTGGCAGCAGAAAGTTGGTCAGCTTTTTGAAAAAGTAGATCAGACAAAGCATGTGTTCTTTGTCTTCGAAAGAAATCAGTTTTCTATCTGCATGGCTTCGGAAGACTTTGTTTTCTAAGCTTCAGAAGACTTCATCTTTAGCTTCGAAAGATTTGGTCTTTGGATTAGGAAGATTTTACACTTAGAGTATTTTCTTTGTAGTGTGTAAAACTTCCGAAGTAACTTACACCATGCACAAAGTGCATGCATGCAGGAAGCATCTTGAGTGTTTTGGGTGCATCAGCCTCTTCTATGATCCTTACAGATACATCAGGGATCTGATCATTGATCGATACATATGTTGATCAACATCTTCACCCGTGAGATCGGGAGTCATAGTGGGACGAGAAGACATAGAAGTTGTAGCTATCTTGGAGTCTTGAAACTTGTCGAGAATACCGTGAACATACTTTTGTTGATGTATCAGTATACCGTTGTCATCTTGTTGAACTTGAATGCCCAAAAAAATGACGTTTCGCGAAGAGAACTTATCTCAAATTTCTTCTTTATCACTGCTTCAAATTCTTTGCACAAACTATCATTGTTAGATCCAAAAATAATATCATCGACGTAAACTTGAACCATAATAATATCATCACCGGTCTTCCGTAAAAATAAAGCTTGATCAATATCACCTCTTGTATAACCATTTCCAAACAAATGATCAGTGAGAGTAGCATTCCAAGCACGTGGTGCTTGATTCAAGCCATAAAGTGATTTGTCTAACTTGTAAACATATTCGGGATGATCTGGATCTTCAAAGCCTGGTGGTTGACAAACATATCTTTCTTCTTTCATTTCGCCATACAAGAATGTGGTTTTAGCGTCCATTTGATATACTTTGAAGTTCTTGTATGAAGCATAAGCCAGAAAGATTCGGATAGTTTCCAGTCTGGCAACAGAAGCATATACTTCTTCATAATCAAGTCCTTCAATCGGATAGAACCCTTGAACAACTAGTCTGGCCTTGTTGCGAACAATCACACCCTTTTCATCCGTTTTGTTCTTGAATATCCATTTTGTTCCAAATGGTAACTTACCCTTTGGTAATTCACACAGATGCCATACATTAAGTTTCTTGAATTGCATAAACGCGTCTTGCATAGCCTCTACCCAACTATTTTCCTTTAAAGCCATCTCAACATTCTTTGGTACAATTTGAGAAATGAAAAATGAATACAAACATGTATTTATTGCTCTAGATTGGCTTCGGGTTTGAACTCCTTGTGATAATGGACCAATGTTTACTTTAGTTGGATGATCTTTATGAATTCTTAGCTAAGGAATAGTATCTTTAGAGATAACTTCGTCTAGATTAGACATATGACTGACTGGTTCAGTAATAGTCATCCCTTCTTCTGGTTGATAACAATGTCTTCTTCTTGATGATTATCATCTTCAATTGAAAAATCATCAAATGGAACTTGAATGGTAGCAATTTGATTATCTTGAGTAGAAGAAGAATTTTGAGCAGAATCTTGTGAAGCTTGACTGGGTGTTGAGAATGATATTCTCAGTTGATGTGAATCAACTAGGACCGAATATGATGATTGAATCAGTGGTTATATTGCGGAATGATATAAACACAGATCATTGAATGCTTGAAAGACTCATAAATGCTTTGTATTAATGGTGGTGTAAAGTTACAATGAATGCTAGGGTTTTAGCATTAAACAGTAACAAGACACCTCTGAAACATATGACTATCAAAGATTCTAATATTCTAGTTGTCTGGTTATTCCAAAAGTAGGGTTTTCTATTCTATTTATAGGCTGACAAAAGACTTTTACAAAATGACTAAACTATCTCTGTACTATACATCAGGAAACTAGTCTAAGTACAAAAGTCTTCATCAGCATTTTCTTCTGTTCATCCGCATTAACTAATGGGTGTGATGATCTTTATCAGCATTTCTTTTTCTTCTTTCGCATTGGTGTTCGGTCATCAGCATTGAGAAATGTGGATGAACAAACACTTAGTCGCATTTATTGGTGAACATCCACATTAGTAAATGCGGATGTACAAATACTTGGCAGCATTTGTTAGGCTGTCCGCATTTGTTAATGCGGAAGAACAAATACTTGTCAGTATTTGTTCCATGGTCATCCGCATAAACAAATGCGGATAGCCGACACTTGTCTTCTATTTGAGCAGATTCTTCATCCGCATAACTTCTTGGACTTGGGGAGAATTCCAGCAAAGGTACCATCAACCACCACTTGAATTGCCATGTATGATCCTTTTAGGGTCCAGCAATACTCCCCCTAAGGATTATACAGCCTAGGTACTTCAAGGGTTTGATGGTGGATGAGGTTGTGAAGATTCTGCTAGGTCTTGAGCAGCAGGAGGCGCAGTCATTGGTTCTGCCAGAGAAGGATCCCAAATAGCCTTGATCATGTTGACAAAATCATTAGCATCAGACATCTTGTCTCTGTTCAGCACATGGATCTTCATCTGACTCATTGTGTAGATGGCTTCAATAGGCAGCTTTTTCAAAGAAATGGGTTCCCATATAGACACTATGGACAACCCATCCCTATGAATCAAGAGAGCTCCTTCCACATCAACCTCTAATTTCACAATGTTTCCTAACTACAGAGGAGTCTTTTTCTTCTTTCTTTTCTCTCTTTTGGCATTGATTCGGTCATATGCCATCTTTAAGATCTTGATGCACTTAAGGAAGAAGAGCATATCAGCCTCTCCAAGTTTGTTGTTGATTTCCCTGAAGTGCCTGGTGTAGATGTAGTGAATGCAGGATTAATCAAGTAATCTCACTTCATATCCACTGAATAATCGAATTTCTGCACCCTCCTTTCCTCCCCACCTCCTTTCAATCACCAACTCATAAGTCTTTTCATTATAGAAGACATTAAAGATTGGCTTTGAGGTGTGAGTACCTGCTACCATCTTCCTTTTTAGAGACTCTGTAGGCTTCACCTTCAACTCAGGGAACACTACATCTTCAGCCTCTTTTGTCTTCTTCTTCTTTTCTAGATTGAAAAGATCTATCTTTCCTCATACAGATGGCTTTCAATGATTTGAAGTTGTTATTACTTTTAAACATTTTCAAAATATCTTCAAACTCACACCCTCAGAACATAGCTTTATGGTTGATCAATCCCAGATTAGCTAGTTTCTTCAAGTCATGTACCTGCAGGGAGATCACCAGAGTAGAGTACTCTGTGAAGAACTAAACCAACCCTGAGATTCTCTTGATCATAAACATATTCCAATCACTATCATACTTCCACGCAATAATTTTCACATCTACTTTGCCCTGGGGAGTAGATACACCCCTAATTATCTCTGCAGTGGTGAGCCCTTCTTGTAGCTTCATTTGAGAAGGCTCAGCAAACCACTTAGGATTTCTATGAAGTATGGGTGCCAAAGAATCATGATCTTTATGGGTGAGTTGGATGTCTTGGGCTGAGACCCTAGATCTTGGTTTCTTGCTCACTATCTCTTTTTCAAGCTTCTTTAATCTTTCTTTCTTTTCATTGATTAATCTCAGCATTGCAGCCCTTAGTGAGTTTGTTTTCATATTACCAATCTTTCTTTTTGTGTATCCTTGCTCAGAGAGATAATCCTTCATCTCCCTATCAGTCATGTTATAGGGATCCGGATACAGTGATTGAGGAGCTTTTATCTTTTTGAATTTTGAGATTGAGGGAGATACAAGTGATTTAGCTATTTGTGCCTCTTTATAGTCAGTCACAAAAGTGGGATCTAATAGCTTGTTCAGCTTTTCTTCTTCTTCAACCATCCCCTCATATATCATCCCGAACACTTCATCAGCATCATAACCATGATTGATCAGAAACATTGCCTTAACCATCAAATCATCAGTTTGAGCTTTCTCAACCATCTCAAGTACCGAAGTTTCAGCCTTCACAGGGCTGTCTTTTGCTATTGGTTCATCAACCACATAGCCTCCTTCAATTTCTCCTTCCTCCAGGTCTATAAACTCAGCCCTTTTCTTCAATTGTTCCTCAGCCTTCTCATGTTCATCAAGGAACTCAACAATAGCTGTAAGGCTTCGAGGATCATCTTTTTGCTTCTTTTTAATCGGTTCATCTTCCTCAATGGGTCTTTTGCCTTTAGCCTTTTCAGATAGATACTTCCTCTTTCTGGTATATGTTTGCATACTAGAACCAGAAGAGGATTCTGCTATTTTAGCTTCTTTACTTCCAGATTCAGCAGCTTTATTTTTAGATTCAACTTGTTCTTTTTCTTTGTTCTTTTCAGCTGATTCTTCTTGTTTCTGTTGTTCTTAACACATTCTTCTAATCAAATCTTTTTGTTCATTAGTTAATGTGACAGCCGGTATAATTTGTAAGCTCAACTCCTTTTCCAGTGGCACAGGAGATTGAGGAATGACAATAATAGGTTCATCAGGCTGTCTTTGATCTCTAATGAAATCCCAGAATTCATCATCAATAATGAAATTTTCTGCTGAATTGCTGTCAAGTTCTTTAATCATGTCACTAAACTCAGCTTCTTCAGTTTGAGTTTCTTCAAGTGGTTTACTTGTGTACATCACCATAGCTAAGCTTTGTTCTTCATGTTTAGTTCCACTGGATTCAGCCACTTTCACAGACTCAGTGGATCTTATTTTCTTAGCAGGAGGAGAGTCATCATTACTCTCTCCAGAAGAACTATCACCTTCCACATCCTTATCACTATCATTTTTCTTCTCCCCCTTATCTTTATCATCCTTATCTTCTTTTTCTTTCTCTATTTCTTGTTTAATCATGATCAGTAGCTCCAACTCAAAAACTCTCATGTTCAAAGTTTCTATCTGTTTTTGCAGATCATGATTATATCAGTTTGTTCTTCCAACAGCAATAGATTGGATGGTCAAAGAGTCTACATGTCCACTGACTTCATCCCTTGAATGTTGAAGAGCAGCCTTTAATTCCTTGATCTCATTGTCTTTTTCCTTCTTTTCTTCTTCATATTTCTCCCTGAGATCTTTCATTTCCTTCTCTTTTTCATCTAACTCCAGAAGTCTGTCTTTGATAATACCAGATCTTCTATCCAGGAGTTTTTCCATTCTTGCTACCTTCTGTGAAAGTTTTGAGATCATTTCATCCTTTTCATCAGGAGATGATTTGGAATCTTCTGAAGAACAGGTAGATTCACCAAACTCAATAGGTTCTGTAGTAGTAGGAGATGATAGAACAGGAGAAATATGGGGTGAGATAATGGGAGATATGTGAGGTGATGAAATGGGTGATATGTGTGGTGATGGAATGGGTGATATGTGTGGTGATGGAATGGGTGATATGTGTGGTGATGGAATGAGTGTTGGCATAAAAGGTGATGCAATCTCAGCTTTTTGAACAGAAGGCCCAGTGTGAAGATCACCACCTACATCCACATGTGGTCTCACTGGCCTTTGTCCATCTTCAGCCATGCCAGCATTCTCATCGACATTATGTTGATCAGGAGCAGCTTGTTGTTCTTCTTCTTGATCTTGCTCATCAACAGGAGCTTCTTCCTCTTGGTTAATCTACTGTAACATCCAAGGTAGCAGAGGAAAGAAAGTTCCACTGTAGAAGTTTCTTGGATCTCTCTTCTTGATATACTTGTAGGACTTTGCATTATAGTGAGGAACGTCTATCACTGGTCCTTCAGGCACAATCTGAGGAAAAGCCTCATTGATCAGACATTGCAGAAACCTTGGATACGTTAGAAACATATGCCTCCTCCCCTCTTGAATGTTGGATACCAGGCCATTGAACACATAGGCTGACATATTGAATGGCCTGTTTGTGCATAAAGCACAAATAACAGATGAAGTAGTCACTGGTATATCATTCCATCCTGTCTTCCTTTTTGATAAACAATGTTGGAATATATGAATGAGGAACCTCCATTGTAAATAAACTAGTCCTTTAACTATTTGTTTGCCTTCATAACCTCCTTCATACCCAATGTTGGCAAAGAAGGTCATGATCTCATCATCTTCAAGTTCCATAGGTGAGTTTGCATCTTGACCAAACTGTAGACACTGTTTCACAGTTTGTTCAGTGATGGACAAAGAATGATCATCAGTGATTCTTCCAGTCAGGGTTCTAACACCATCTACTTCAGCAACTACAGCTGTGCTCCATAAAGACCTTATGAAGTTTTCATAAATGACAGGTCTAACTGTGATAGCATGAGCAACTCTGGTGGTAGAAAATTAAACAATAATTATCAGATTGTAAAGTAGGAATCAAGTTGAATTTTCTTAGTTTGACTTTAGTTGGTCAAAATTGAGGATTCATAGGTACTGTTCCATAAGAATTACACCTAGCTTGATTTTGGTAATCAATGACCACTTTGATTGTGTTTTTCATGTTTGTTAAGATGATCTATTCTGATTTTAACATCTTTTAACACTTAACTTAAGTTTTGATTTCAACATTGTCGATTCTTTTTGTACCCTGTTCATGCGATGAACGAGGATTTTGCAAATCACTTGTTTGTTGTTATGTTCATAACCGTGAAGTTCATTGCTCTTGAAAATGTCAATCATTTCTTAGATTGAGTTTAATTTTGATGATTTATTGTTAACCTAGGGTTCTAAGATCATCGTATGTCCGTCGAATTGGGTCATGAAGATTTCAAATAATCACCTTAGTTCGATACTACTGTGGTTAAGAATCGAAATCGAGGTGAAATTTTGTGTATGAACTTGAGAATTACAGGTATGTGATAATGATGATGATGATGGATGAAGAACAGTGATGAACGCTCATCGCACTATAAGTCTCTCAAATTTGAAAAGTATTAAATGACCTTTTGAAGTTGGTTTAAATAGTCAATTTAATGGCTTTTACAAATGTCACAAGTTTTCAAACAAATGCGTTGATTTTTTATTTTCACTGTAGCAAATGCGGTAAGGAATTGTTCGTCAGCATTTGTTTACTGTTACAAATGCGGAAGTGCAAACACTTACAGCATTCATGTACTATGACAAATGCGGATGTTTTAATACATTGCCAGCATTTGTACACTGTAGCAAATACGGTTAAACAAAGTTGATCAGCATTTGTACACTATAGCAAATGCGATAGAACAAAGTTTATCAACATTTGTGTACTGTAGCAAATATGATAGAACAACTTCATTGTCCACATTTACTTCAACAAATGCGGTAGAACTATGAGTTCGTCCGCATTTCTTGACTTTCAAACATCATCAAGACAGGAGAAAGTAAGCACATTTTTATTCATTTTGATACACATACAACAAACTTTCAGTATTGATGTCAACCACATTTAAGAAATGTCGCTGAATAAACTTATCTGCATATTGAAATGCGGCAGAACAAAAAGTTAACCACATAAAGAAATGCGGTTGAACAACATTGTCCGCCTAAGTTTTCAACACTTCAAAATTTGTATGTGCATTTGTTGTTCAAGCAAATGCGGTAGAGTTAACTTGTCTGCATTAGTTTCACTTGGTTTTTCAATGAATTAAGCGAGTTACCCGCATTGGTTATATGCCTGGGTTACCTTCACCCGCATTAACCAACACACTTACCTGCATTAATTTTTGAACTTAATCAAAATTAATGTTTCTGCAGAGTAAACTCTTTTCTATTTTTCTGCTGATTCATTGACTGTTATGAAGAACTGTCTTTGCTTTTGACTTGATTCTTTTGAAGTTTTGACTGTTGATGGGATTGTCAATTTTTTGCTTGGATTGACTTGTATATCAGATGTGATACAAGTTTCCTGGTGTTTGACTGATCTTGGACTTTTATGCTTCCAGATATATGCATAGACTGAGATACTATAGTATAACTTCTGCACCAACACAGTCAATTCCTTTTTAATTTTGCAATGATATTGTTAAAGAAGTAAATACCTGTACAAGCTAATCAAAATTTTTAAATTACTCCCCCTAAAGTTTATATCCATATGGGATAGAAACTTTAAGGATTTAAAACATTTGAAAATGAAATATTTTTGTAATGATTTTGTTTTCTTTTCGGTTCATGAAGAGGAAGTATACTTTTCTTGGGATCAAATTAATCTTACATTACACAAGTGAAAGCTTTTGTTAGTAAATTACACATGGTTATGAGCTTATTGATTGAAGGTATGTTTGTCCTCTTAAACTCATGCTTGTTTAATATTGTGATGCATGTGATATTTATCATGTTTTTGATTAATTTGAGTATTCAACATGTACCCCACACTCAAAAGAATGGCATGATCAACCACCCGCATGACATGCATGGTAGAACTTTTTCACAACTTACTTGACCAGGTCATTTACAGTATGAGATCTCATTTTCACTGATTCTTATTGGGATTTTTTTACTTTGATTCTTTTAATAATTTGATCCACATTGGGATTCTTTTTCACTTCACTTTGGAAGGTGATCCATGATGGGATTCTTTTTGTTCATTCACAAGGAATGTAATATTTTGTTAATTCATCCAAGGTGGATGTGTTCCACATTAGGAATCTTTTGGATCATGACATCAGCACTATGTGCTTGTTTCTCCAGATCTTTGCTCAGCAAAACAGAGAAGTAACTGATGTAGGTGAAAGAGATTCATACGGCATCATTACCCGGTGTGTTTAGGTTACTACACACACATACACTTGGATAAGCCAATACGTACCAATACTCTGAGATGAGTGCTTCACAGTTGAATATGGATTTTAGTTCATCACAGCATGTATCTTCTTTTCAAAGTTGAGCCTATCCGCATATCAGATAAGTCATGTCAGTCTTTTGAAATTTTAAGATAAGCACAGTGAATGATATAACGACTGTAATTATATCACTTCCCATTTGAAATATATATCATATTTTCAACAAAATGACTTCTTTTTGTGATTTTCTGAATAACTTTTTAATTGTTTTTGATGTTCTTGATTTTTTTCTATTCAAGGTTAATCATGCCAATTGATTGAACTAGGAATTCAAACCGATTAAGTTCAAATGCCTTGGTAAATAAATCAGCCAATTGATTATCAGTGTGAACTTGAATCAATTTGATTAACCCTTTTTTAGCACAATCTCTCAAAAAATGATATCTGATTTCAATATGTTTTGTTTTTGAGTGCTGAACAGGATTATTTATGATAAACATTGCTGGTTTTGAATGCATCTGGTTTTGAATCCAGAGAACTTGAGAACTTGAGTGCTGAACATGATTATTTGTGATTTCAAATGCATCTGGTTTTGAATTCAGAGAACTTGAGAGCAACAGGCTGATGCTGCTATATACTCTGCTTCTGCTGTTGAAACAGACACGTTTGTCTGCTTCTTGCACTGCCAGGAGACCAGTCTAGGACCAAGAAATTGACAACCACCAGAAGTGGATTTCCTATTGAAGTGGCATCCCTCGTAGTCACTGTCGGTGTAGGCATAGAGATTAAAGTCTCCTTCCTTTGGATACCATAATCCGAGAGCAGGTTTACCTTTAAGATATTTGAATATCCTCTTGACAGCATTAACATGAGATTCCTTGGGATCAACTTGATATCTGGCATACACATAAACACCAAACATAATGTCAGGCCTACTGGCTGTTAGATACATAAGTGAACCTGTCATAGATAGATAATGAGTCTGATCCACTGATTTGCCTTCAGGATCTGGACCGATCTTCAGTTTAGTATCAACAGGAGTTCTGATGGACTGATAATCAGCAAAATGGAATTTCTTTAACATTGTTTCCACGTATTTTGATTGATTGATGAAGATTCCATCTGTTGTTTGTTGGACTTGCACTCCTAAGAAGAATGTGAGTTCCCCCATAGCACTCATTTGGAATTTAGAATGCATAGGGTCTTCAAAATCCTTGAAGAGAAGCTTGTTTGTAGAGCCAAAAATGATATCATCCATATAAATCTGGACCAGCAACATGTCTTTTCCTTTTCTTTTTCTGAAGAGTGTCTGATCAATCTTTCCTCTTTCATACCCGTGTTCAAGCAGAAACGATGATAGTGTCTCATACCACTTCCGTGGGGCTTGATGAAGAACATACAAGGCTTTGTCAAGCTTCTACACCCTGTGTGGGAAATCTGGGTCTTCAAAGCCTGGTGGTTGACTCACATAGACTTCTTCAGCAATCTTTCCATACAGAAAAGCACACTTTACATCCATTTGATAAATAGTGAATTTCTTGGATGCTGAGTATTCAAGAAAGAGTCTTATGGCTTCTAATCATGCAACATGAGCAAACACTTCATCATAATCAATTCTTCTTCTTGTGTGAATCCCTATGCCACCAATCTTGCTTTATTTCTGATGACAATTCCCCGGTTATTAGTTTTGTTCCTGTATAGCCACCTGGTACCAATAGGGTGTTGTCCTTCGGGAAGATCTACTAGTTGCCATACTTCTTGTTTCTTGAATTATAGCAACTCTTCCTGCATGGCCTCAATCCAGCTATTGTCTTGAAGGGCCTCTTTGATATTTTTGGGTACTGTTTGACACAGAAAGCAAGAGAACAAACAGATGTTTGCAAGAGAACAAACAGATGTTTGCAATGCATTGCCTCACCCGTTTATTAAGTTCACCAATGATTCTTTCCACGTGATGATTCTTGTGTATTCTGGTTGTTGGTATTGAGTCACTAGCAATGGATACATCAAGATTGGAGACATTCAGATCATCTTGGTGAGAGGCACCTTCATCTTGTGATGTAGGAGAGTTATGAAAGTAATCAAAGTCTTTTCCAGTTCCTACTTCAGCATCAGCAGCACTTTGAAGACTTTCATCATTTGAAGTTCTCTAAGTTTCAACTGGTAGTGTAGCTGGATCTTGGTTTCTTACTTCAATCGATGGTTCTTCTGAAGGAGATGGAAGTGTACTAGGACCAGCCTCAGTTGAAACACTCATTTTGAGATGATTGTCTGACAGGATCAGCTTGTAATGGGACATCTTCATTCAGTTGCTTAGTAGAAGTAGGAGAAATCATCGGGAAATCATTTTTCTTTTTACTGATGCAGAAGATTCAGCTGATTGTAGGTTTCCTACAGCAGACAAGTGGAATTTATCAAATGATCTTGTAAAAGAGTCAATATCAAATAGCTAGTCAGGACCATTTATTGATTTGGGAAAAGAATGCTCATTGAATTAAACATTGGTTGATTCATCAATAATGTTTAATCGAGGATTAAACACTCTATAAGCCTTTGAGACAGAGGAATAACCTACAAAAAAATCCTTCGTCAGACTTTGCAGAAAACTTTCCCAAATGGTCTCGGGTGTTTAATATTGATATTGGACTACCAAATGACTTAAAAAAGTCCAATGAATGATTTTAATTGGATGACCTAACTTGATTTTCTCCTCATTTGTTTCGATATAAACACTTGGTTTATTTTGAGGATTTGTAATTTGTGTTACTACTGATTTAGTTTCAATAGTTTTAGGTTCATTTTGCTTAGTAAGAGTGATTGACTCACGCACGACAGTGTAATTATCATTGTATGGTGGGGGACATGAATTGTATCCAATCCCAGTCATATCCTTAGGATCCTTTTATGAATCAAGCATCTCTTGCAGCTTGACTGAAGACAGTTGAAACTTTTCAAGTTTCACTTCAGTGGCTGATTGCTCAGCTTTGGATTGAGCCAACATTTCAGTTAACTTTTCATTTTCAGCTGCAAGAGTATACTTTTCTCTGTGTAGTTTTTCAATATCAGAGATAAGTGATTTGATTTTAATTTCAAAGCTTTTCAGTTCTCTTTTAAGCATTTCTGATTTTGCCTTTTCTTCTTTAATCTTAGTAGCTAATTTATGATTATGCTCACGATATCCCTGCAGTTCAGCAATGCATTTATCACTGCAAAGATTAGATTTTACCTCGGATGGCATAGGCGTTGGGCCATCATTTATGTGAGCCATAAGAGCATAATTTTGAAATTAAGGCTTCACTTCCTCAGCATACAGGCTCCAATCACATACTCCATCTTGTCTGATGACAAGAGAATTGGAAGTAGGTTGGCTGCTTCCAGGGGCTTGACTGGTCAGTTGTGGCTGACTTTGGTATGGTTATTGATGTTGGCTTTGATGATGATATTGATGTTCATTGTTGGATTGAATGCTTGAACTCGGTTGTGATGATGATTGGCCCTAAGAACTCCTCTAAAAGTTGTTGTTGTTTCTTTTTGGAGCTTTGCATTCTCTTGAGAACTAGCTAGTCATACCACAGTTGAAGCATTTAACTTTGGATTTGTCATATCCAAGTTTGGTATTCTCATTCAGACTTAGCTTCCTACCCTTCCTGAAAAACTTTTTAGCCCTCATGGCTATCATAACCATCTGCCACTATAGATCCATTTCTTCTACATCATCAGGATCCATTTCTTCTAGGTCTTCTTGGATTAAATGAGCAGAAGTGAGTCTTCCTTGCAAGTAAGCTTCAAAACTTGCAATAAAGGCATTGTAGGTAGCCTTTTGCTCTTCAGATCTCTGGTCTTCAGGCATACTTGAGGGAGTGGTAGTAAATCTAGTTGATTGAGATGTGGTTGATGGATTGTTGGTTAATGGAGCAGCAATAAATCCAGTTGATTTTACTTGATCTCTGGATGAGAGGAAATCATTTTCTTCAGTAATGAGTTTTCCACAGAATGAGTTTCTGATGAAAATTTGTATGCTTCAATGACTTGTGGTCCACCAAGATTTATGCTCCTTTCATCAAGTTCAAGAGCTTCAATTTTTGCAATCATTATATCCAGAGTGGTGCTTTCCAGATCAAGTGTGTTTTTTAGCATGGTTACATTTTGTTTCCAACTCTCAGGAAGACTGTGCAACATCTTCTTGTTTAGCTCCTTTTCTTTATATGTAACCCCCATAATCTCAAGATCATTGACCAACTACACAAACCTATGCAGTTGTTTCGAGATTGACTCCCTTTTGGAGTGATGGAAGGTTTCATATTAATTGACCAGCTTGTCTTTGTTGATTTCAGCCACTTCACTGCTACCTTCACACATGATGACCACTTCATCCCATACAGCCTTTGCTGTTCCATATTTCTCAAGTCTTTTGAGTACATCCATTTTCAAAGTTTGTGTAAGAATGGAGTATGCTTTAAGGTCAATCTTTATCTTCTTATACTTATCATCATCAAGAGTTAGATCTTCAATGGGTATTCTTGATGTTTTGTATAAAGCAACTTGGTCAGCCGAGAGTGACACAGGGATGTAAGGTCCTTTGGATATGGAAATCCAATAATCCAGATCTACACCTGTAATGTAATTCATAAACCTAATTTTCCATTGCTTAAACTCAGATTTTGTGTTTAAGCATAGGAGGTTTAGGAGCATGACCAAGTTCAGAAAAGTTAAGTGAATCCATTGTAATAAACTTGTTTTAGATTGTTGGAATAAGAATTAGATTAATTTTTAAGTCCAAGTGGTCCAAATAGTCTACTTTTTGAATGTTTTAATAGATCCGATGAACAGTAACAGTTGTTTTGTTAAGAGAACCGTCTGTAACTATTCTGTTAGCTTTAATGTTTGAAGATTATGATGTTGATGATATAGTTCTGATTTTCATGTAGAATAAGTTGTTCGATGATATGTTATTGGATTGGTACAGATGAACAATGAATCAGTCGATGTTTCAGGAGGATTTCAGCATGAATACATGTTAGAAGTTGATGAACTCACTAACAGTAACTCAATCACCAGTTCAATCGAGTTTCGCTCAGATTTGGGCAGATTTGAGACGAATCCGAGAGCCAAAGCTCTGATACCAATTGACTGGGTGTTGAGAATGATATTCTCAGTTGATGTGAATCAACTAGGACCTAATATGATGATTGAGTCAGTGGTTATATTGCGGAATGATATAAACACATATCATTGAATGCTTTTATTATAAACCCGATATGCGACCTTATTGGCTGAATATCCAATAAAATAACAATCATTAGCTTTTTCATCAAATTTTAACTTTGAATCAGATGTATTTAACAAAGTACAACAACAACCAAAAGTTTTGAAATATTTGACTTTGGGTTTATGTTTGAAAAAGATTTCATAAGGAGTCATGTTTTGTTGTTTATTAACACACGATTCTGAACATAACAGGCAGTGTTAACAACTGCAGCCCTAAAGAAATATGGTAATTTGGCTGCTGATAACATTGTTCTGGCAGCTTCAATTAACGTTATGTTTCTTCGATCACCAACTCTATTTTGTTATGGAGTTCCTGCAAAACTAAATTGTCTAGCTATTCCCTTTGAATCACAAAACTCATTTAATGTATGATTGCAGAATTTTGTTTCATTATCACTTCGAATGCACTTGATTGTTTTGTCAGTTTGATTTTCCACGAGTTTCATGAATTTTATCAATAGATGAGGTGTCGCATCTTTACTGCCTAAAAAGAAAACCCATGTAAATCTTAAAAAATCATCAGTAATGACTAAATAATATGCAGGACGTCCTAAACTCAAAACACTAACTGTACCAAATAAATCCATGTGTAACAGTTAAAGTATAGAGTCAATTTTTGTATGAGCAACTGGTTTATGAGGAAGTTTATGTTGTTTGCCTTTTGAACATGAAAGACAATGTTCAGTAAATTGAAATTCTTTCATAGATAGGCCTACAACATGATTTCCTCTAACCAATTTGTTCATATTCTTAATATTCACATGACCAAGACGTCGATGCCATAATAATGAGTCACTGACTAAGGCTTTTGACAGTAGACAAGATGCAGTCACAAAAGAATGTGATCCATTATATCAAGTAAGTATGTGTCTTTTTCTCTCAGAGTTCTTAATAATATTCATTCATCAGGAATTACAAATCCAGGTTTTAGAATAAGACATTCTTTATTAGTGAAATGTGTTGAATATTGTTTGTCGTAAATTTGAGAGACACTTAACAAGTTAAGTTTTAGTTCCTCTACAAAATTGACATCTTCAAAACTTAACACACCATTGGATACTGTACCTTTCTTTGTAAACTTACCTTCTTTGTCTCCAGCAAATATAACATATCCTCCGATATATGGTTTTATATTTTGTAACAAAGATATATTACTAGTCATCTACCTTGAACATCCACTGCCAACGTACCGGAAACTGTTGATGCTGGGTCTTAGATGTTCCTGCACAAATGAATGAGTTATTCAAATTTCGGAACGCAAGCCATGGTTGACTTGTGTACTCCATTTGCATCTAAATTTGATACAAATTTTAAAATCATATCTCTTTTATCATTGAAAACATAATCTTCAACAATATCAGAAGCTGATTCAGTTGTTTTAATTTTCCATTTTTGAATTGGTTTGATCAGACTTGTAACCAATCTTTTGAAAGTGGTTTGTGTGGAAGATGAATTGTCATCATTGACATGTAAAGATTTCTTGTTTGTATTTTCTTGTTTCAAATTTGTATTTGTGCAAACACTTTTGTTAGCAGCAAACAAATTTGACTGATTTATATTTCTTTTAACTCTAGCATTTATGAAAAAATATTTTCTATTATTTGCAATGGAATTGTGAACCTTTTGTTTACTTGTCAATTGACATTGATGATGACAATTTCTAGCCTTGTGATTTGACTTTCCACAAACATAACAACATTTATTATGAAACACTTTATGCTTTTGAGTTGGTTTCTCAAACTGTTGATGATAACATCCACTATTATCATAGAATCTGGCTTCAGAATTTCTTTTGGCAATAGATTCTTTAATAGTCTCTTGTTTTCCTTTTACACAATGATTTGTTCGAACAGAATAATCTTCTCCTGAGACTAGCAAGGCTTTAAATTTAGCTCTATCTTTGTGAAATGGATGAACTGGAGTAGCACCAGTTTCTTTTGTACCTGATCTACACACATCTAGTTTCATAGAGTTAGCAATAATAGGACACTTATTTCTAAAGAAACTTGCATTTGTTTCCTTAAAAATATAATCTTCTTTATCAATGTTGGCTTTTGAAACAAATCTGTTCTTGAAATCAGCTTTCAAGTCAGATAAAGATGTTGTAACATGTGTTCTTTCTTTGGTCTTTGATTTTAGTTTCTTTTCCTTATTTGACAAGTTTGAACAATCATTTGTAACACTTAAAACTTTAGAACTTTCATTAATCACTGATGGTGGTTTACATGAAGATTTTTAATTACAATTTTTATTTTCATCAAAAACTAATTCATCATCATTTTCCCATTCCTCAACCAACTCGTCCTTCTTCACATTTTATGCAAAATAATTGTCATGATTAATTTTAATTTCAGTTTTTATGATATGGTCAACAGTCAATGGAACGTTGACTATAGGTTTTAAATCAGACTTTAGTTGAAAACCTAATCCATAGACCTCTTCATCATAAATGGTAATTGATTAAGGTAATGAAGTATAATCATGATTAATAGGTGGTGCAATGTTAGAATAACCAACTCCACCATTACCACCATTAATTTTCTATGTCATTTGAGACTTGATTATACCTTCAACCATGTTTGAGGATAAGTCAAATTTCTCAACAACCAATTTTGCACGTAAGAGTTCACTGTTTAGTTTGTTAATTTCTAAAGATAGTTCATTATTACAACTTGTCAAATTGTTTATGTTACAGTCATTATTATAAAGATCCAATTTTGATTGATAAACCGATTTGTTTAAACCATCTATCTTTTCTTTAAAAATTTTCTCATCAGTTTTATATTTTCGTGCTTGATTTTAAAGTTTCTCAACTTCTAAAATCAAGCGTTCGTTGTGAACTCTATATCTATTTACCTTTTCAATACACTCACTTGAACAAAGAGTAATATATACCTCATTAGTTTTCGCTTGTTTCTTTGTCTCTTCATGAACAACATTCACTATGAAGGCCTTCTACACAAATTTTTCTGCCTCTGATACCGGAATGATCTCAACAGCATTGACTTGATTAGCATAAGCAGATGCAGGAGTTTTCTCAACAGCTTTGATTTTCTTTTCCTTATCAGTTGGAGTTATATCAACAGCTTTTTCATCGAATTTTTTCATCTTGACCGGAGTTAACTCGACAGTTATTGCTTCCTTTTCTTCATTCACTTGAGATTCAGCTGGTGTAATCTCAACAGCTATTTCATCACGAACCTGCACTTCTTCCACTTTCACCTTTCCAACCTGTTTTCCCTTGATATTCTATGCGTCAACCTTCTCTTCTCTAGCAAACACTCCATTCAACAGATCATCTGATATGAACTTAGCAAGTAGATTATCTTGTTAGTGTTCTCGAACAGGTTGAATTTCAACTAACAGAGCAGTAGACAGTTTAATATCAAGAATTTCCATTTGATCAGACAAATCATACTCCTCATTGGTATGAGACACCAGGGCTTTGTTTTTGAATGAACTAGCTTGATCATTTTTAGTTTCCACCTCTATTGTCACCATTTTCTTTCCATGATCATTCTGCTTTGATCTGGGTTCAGTGCATTCCCTGGGAAAATGACCAGGTTTGTCACAGTTGTAACATCTCAAGCTGGACTTATCAAACCCTATTTTACTTGAGTTGTTCAGACCAAAAACTTTTCTACCAGTTCTTCTTGCAAAATTCTTTGCTCTATACACCACCATAGCCATTTGATACTTGATATCATTTTCTTCTACATTATCAGGATTAACTTGTTGTAAGTCATTAACCAAGATGTTTGGAGCATTTAATCTTCCTACAAAAAAAGCTTCATAACTATTCATGAATGATGTAAACAGAGCCGGATGTTCTGCGGCTATCTGAATGGTTTGTTTGTTGGGTTGAGAGTTCACAATAAATGCTTGTTGGTAGGTTGTGTTGCTTGAATTTATGGATAGGTTTGAGATTGAGTTTGGACTTGAGCTTGAATATAAGGATTTTGATTAGGAGTTTGATAATAAGGCAAAGATTGGGACAAGGATTGATCTTTGATAGTTGGATGAGCAGATGTTGTTGGCTGTTGTTGTTGAAACAACTGAGAGTAGCTGACATAATAATTTTGATTACTAGCCATTTTTGCATATAATGCTGATGCCTCAGCTCCCATTGTGTTGATATAATTTGCAGCTCTTTGCTTATCATCCATATCATAAGAGTTGATGGTTGTGATTAGAACACTAAGAGATAAAGTAAAGAGATCCTTAGTTCTCTTTATGGTAGTGCAGTTGTTGTTCCAGCTATATGGGAGAGAATTAAGCAGCTTTTTGTTTACTACAATATTCTCTAGTGTAATTCCGGCACTCTTCATTTTTGTGATCAGTTTCACAAACCTTGACATTTGAGCTTCCAGATTGAACTTGTTGAATTCATGGTTAAGCATATCCTTTCGCTCTCTCTCATGTCTTTGTTGTCCATAATTTGTTCTTGTATTGCATCCCATAAATCCTTAGCTTTGGTATAGTCTTTAAACTTTTGAGCAATCTCTATGGTGAGTGCCATAGTGATGGCAGCATACGCTTTATCATCAAGCTCCATTCTTTTCAAATCGTCTTCATCCCATAAATGTTCAGGTTTTGGCACCAATTCACCTTTGTCGTTTTTGTATATCGGGATATGCGAACCTTGTTTGATAGATCTTATCATCCTGGTTCCGTGTAAATGACATGATTTTCAAACCTATAAGCCCAATCAGGATAATCTTCTTCGTTGAGTAGACGAGGTGGTTTTGTGCTTGTACCAATCTCATTGTCGAGATTAAGAGTAGTAGTGATGTACTTCAGATTTGCCATTTTCTTACTCAAAAATCAGAAATTCTTCAAACTCAAAAATTCTAGCGCGAATAATCAACTTCCCGCATGAAATCAAGAGTTGTCGCACGAACAATACAAAGTTTTCGCGCGGTAAGTTCTGTAACTGAATTTTGTGAAATCTTTATGTTTTCGCGCGAATGGAATCTTTTTGTAACAAACTTTTAACCAATTCTCGTGGAACTTCAACCTTCCGCGCTAAAGATAACTTTTCGCATAGAAACTTCAATTTTTCGCTCGTTTGATCTCTTCAATTTCAAAGGTTTCCAGCTGTAATATTTCACCAATTTGATTAAATCTTGGTTAATTAAGTGTTCAATTAGTGATTTAGATTCAATTAAGATCCTAATTGTCTCTAATTGATTCAATTAATCTCGTTTAAGCTTAATAACATCATCCTTTCTTTGAACACCAAGTTAATCAGCTTAATAATCTTCAAATGTGAACAAATCTACAAGTATAAACCAATTCGATGATCATAATCTCTTCAAAACTCTACTTCAATTTTAATCAAATTGATCAAGAGCATACCAAGCTCTTATACCAATTGTAAGGATCAACAATAAACATAGATTGATCTCATGATGAAATTGCGAAATGTTAACATCATGGAATAAGATTGTATATTAGATGAATCACACCAACATAATTGTAAATAAATGTTGAAATATATTGCTCTCTGATTTGGATGAATTACAATGAAAGTGCAATCAGGAAATGACAAAAGCCTACTCAATTACATTAAGAACTAACTATTTATACTAATCTAAGAAGTTCTCGCATAGTTCTCGCGTGAGAAGCAAATTCTCACACGGCAACTCCAGGTTCTCGTGTGACTTGATCTTGATCATCTAGATTTGATTTCCCGAGCCTATAGATTTAATCCCTACAGTTTGGATATTCCTGGCTTTTGCTGCATCCAAGGATTTCAAAGTCTATCAGCTTGATGTCAAGTGTGCTTTTCTATATAGTGTGATTGAAGAGGAAGTGTATGTCAAACAACCACCTTGCTTTGAAGACCCAGATCATCTTGATTATGTCTGCAAGCTTGACAAAGCTCTCTATGGGCTACATCAGGCTCCAAGGAAGTGGTACGAGACACTGTCACAATACCTTGTCTAGCATGGATTCAAGAGAGGTACCATTGATAGCATAATTTTTCTCAAAGGAGCAGGAAATGATTTGATTTTGGTTCAAGTTTATCTAGATGACATTGATTTTGGGTCACTTAATCCAAGTCTCTGGAAAGAGTTTGAGAAGCTAATAAAGAATAGATTTGAAATGAGTGCCATGGGGTAACTCGATTTCTTTCTAGGAATTCAAGTGAAGCAGGTGGACAATGGTATCTTTATAAACCAGTCCAAGTACGTTCTAGACATACTGACTAGATTTCATTTTACTAATTGTAAGGTTGCCAAGACTCCCATAGCAAGAAACCACTCTCTAGGTCCTGACCTTGAAGGGGAGTGTGTTGATGAACACCTCTACAAGGCAATGATTGGGTCTCTCATGAACCTCATAACCAGTAGACCTGATATCATGTTTCCCACATGTATTTATGCAAAATATCAAGTCAACCCCAAGATGTCTCACCAAGTTGTTGTCAAGAGGATACTTAGATAACTCAAAGTTGCTCCCAAGCTTGGATTTTGGTATCCAAAGTGTTCTAACTTCAATATGTATGCATATACAGATAGTCACTATGGTGGCTGCAACATGACTTCAAAGTTTGCATAGGTGGATGTCAATTCCTTGGTGGAAAGATAGTTTCATGGCAATGCAAGAAACAATATTGTGTGTCTGCAACAATTGCTGAAGCTGAATACATTACTGCTACAAGCTGCTGTGCTCAAGTGCTTTGGATTCAGAATCAGATGCTGGATTATGGATTTAACTTCAAGCAGACTCCCATCCACATAAACAACAACAGTGCTATCTCTATTACAGAGAATCCTGTGCAGCACTCCAAGACAAAGCACATCAATATTAGGTATCATTTGATAAGAGTAATTTTGAGAAAGGTTTGATAACACTGATCAAAGTTAACACAAATAAACAATATGCTGATCTGTTCACCAAGGTATTTAATAAATAGAGATTTAAGTATATCTAATATCAGCTATTGGGATGATTAACTTTAAGTAGATTCTCTTAAATTAATTTCAGAATTGTTTTCTAAACTGTATGTCTTAAATGTTATCTATTTCATCACCCATATAAGCTCAGTTATCTTGAAAGAATCTTTTCTAACTAATATTACTTATACTTAAAACAATTTGAAGTGTAATGTATTTTGAAGGACATTAAGCTTAACTTTGGAAGAAACTTATGTTTTCAACTCAAATAAGTAAATTACCTTCGGAAGATATTTGAAAAATATCTTCCTTCCAAAGCTTAAAACACTTATATGAATTGAAGAACAATTCTCTTCCGAAGCAAATTAGTCTCGGAAGATTTACTCATGAGTAAAACTTCTGATACTTAATGTCTCTCAAAATAAACTATACTTCGGAAGCAAACTTTTCTTTAAGAAAATCTCTTCCAAAGCAAATTCTTCTAACTCTAAGAAATATCTTCCGAAGTCAAGATTGGCTTTGGAAGTTTTTCAAAACTTTCGAAGATTAAATACCTTCAGAAGATTTTTGAATTTCAAGAAATCTACCTTTTTAGGCACTTTTAGGTGGGACCGACATTCGGATTTCAAAATTTATCCTTAACTCATTAATTTTGTTTCAAATCCAATTCATTCATATACATTCAACGGTTTCCTCTTTCCTCACTATCTCCTTTATCTGAAATTTCTCTAACCTAAATTCTCTAAAAACCAACTTTGTTCTTACCTTCCTTCACCACAAAGATACTTCAAATGGCCAACCTCAACCGCCAAAACCAACCGATTTCTCCATCCGTCTTCACAGGAAACTTAATCACGTTGCTCTATTGCACTCTAAGAAATATCCTGGCTTCTCAGAGGTTTGTCGCTTCCTATCTCTGTCGAACTACTTAACCTCCCTCACTATTAATCCTCCTCTCTATAAGGATCAACTTCTGTAGTTCTGGAGGACCTGTCACGAGGTCACCATGGACGGGGAGAAGGCACTGTTTGACACAATGCAGAGTTAGGACAATGATCGCGTGGTAATAATTCAGTGTTTAATTAACCTGAATACGTGATTTTACATCATGATAAGTGGAGAACAAGTTCAATTTGTTTATGTTTCAATTTGTAGGTGTGTGGGGCTAAAAAAGGTCTATTTTGGGAGAAAAAGGTGCAAAACATAGAATTACAAATACTGAAGATGTAAATATCAAAAGTTACCCAAAAGACACAACTTGAGGTGGACCGGCGTATGATACGCCGGGTATGGGTGAATGATACGCGGGGCGGCGTATGGGGCGGCGTATGAGGCGGCGTATTTGTAGGCGTATTTGGCATAAAGAACAGAAAGTTGGGCGTATGAGGCGGCGTATCATTTGCCGGGGCGGCGTATGATACGTTGGTGGCCTAACAGCATCCGAATTTTGTGGATTTTCAAATTTTTTTAAACCAATCAACCCCAATTCGATCTAGAACCTCTTGGAGATGAAAATTGACAAACTTTAGGTGATTTTTGGTCTTCCAAGACTCCCGATATCATCCACAAACATTCTCCAATTCAAGATCGAATGCATAATGAAGAGGATGTGCGGCTAGTTCTTTCGTGATTGCTTCTGGTAGAATGGATTATGTTATGTAAGACTTTTTATGTGTTTTTATTAGGGTTTTATTAAACAATGATTTTTGAATATAATTCTACTTTTTGTTTAAGTTAAGAGGTTCGTTTGTAAATAAAATTGTTTGTTGAGATTATTATTTTTTCAGTTTCCTTGCATCTTGAACTCATTAAGATTAAGAAGTAGTTTGATATAAACAGATTAATAACATTGTGAATGAGCGAGTCTTAAAAGTTTGATCCTTTGTTATTACTTTAATCAAAAGTTGAAATCTTGAGAATTAAGTTTTGATAAACCCTTGTGGATCCAAGGATCGCAATCAGGAATTATCAGGTTAGATTGAATTCGAATAATGATCGCGGAATTATCACTATTCGTTGTCTGATTGATTTTATACGAAATAACAAATGCAGTAATAAGTAATAATGAAGAACAGAACAATTAACTGCTATGCATGAACAAATAAGATTTGGTTCAAAAGTATTTCATTAAAAAGACATATTAATGATTACAAATGATCAAATAATAATTGTTAATGATGATCATTGCTTTGATTCTATTGATGATTTTGGTGTAAATGATGTTGCGGCTGCTAGGGTTTGATTGTGATTAATTGATTGTATTGTTAGGTATTCAGCCGTGTCTCAAAGTGTGAGCCCATACCTTGTATTTATAGGCTCAGAGATTTAACGTTAAGGTAACAGTGAATTTCTTGGAAACAGTAACTTTCTTATCATGGTAAGAAAGTTACTCAAAGAATGTTCTGATATGACACATTCTCTGACTGAGTCAAAATCGTCCGTAGGAGTTGACTTTATGGCATCACTTAGTGTTTGACTTGTTGACTTGAAGTACTTGGTGAAGTACATGCCACTTCACCAAGTGTTGGTCTTCCGTAGATCATTAGTCTTCCGTAGGAGTTATGCCTTCCGTAGGAGTCTTCACTTGGTAAACTTCATCTGCAACAAGTTGTTCTTCAGCAGAAGTCCCCCGGATGCACTTTACTTTGTTTCAGAAGATTATCTACGGAAGAACAAAAATGTTCATCCGTAGATGTTTCTCACACTTAGTCAATTTTGTGAAATTGACTAAGTATACTGTTAAACCTGCAATCACACATATAACTTAACATAGTTATGGGTTAACCTATACATATAAAGCATACATTAAGATAATGATTTACAAAAGTTTATTACAAAATATTGATTAAAGTTTTAAGCCTATACAATGTATTTAGACCTATCAGGACTAGACTCAACAATACTCCCCCTTAGGCTTAGATACTTGATAATAAGCTATTTAGACTTGAAAGCTCTTTTACTCTTGCAACCATCTTGTTATTAAAGTAGGAGACTGCAACCTTTTGTTCATCATACTTTTATTTTATTTCCATTTTGCAAATCATTCTTAAAGTTTCAAAACTCAACCCCAGAATGTCTTCTTCAGTTGTAAGGGTTGCCAAACCATTATTGTTGTTTACAATTTCCAGCTCATCTTCATCTGAAATTCTTAGCTCACTGAGTTTGGATATCTCTGTTCCCTTCAGCTGGCCAGCCTTAAACTTTCTTCTTTTATAGGCTTTGCATGCAGTTTGTCAATGACTTGAATAAGGTGCACATATAAGCATAAGTCATTTTAAGCTTGATCATCTTTGAGTTTTGGGAAGAACTTATCATGTAAATATGAAGTGTAGCTTGGATGAAGAAGTTTGATTTCTACTGGATCAAACAGTCTTATGCTCTTTGCCTTCATCCTATCTCCATTCCTCAACAGCACCAGTTCTTTAGTCTTTTCAACATATCCCCACTCAGTTATGGGAAATGTGTATTGATTTCCTTCAACAACTTTAATTGCAGCTGATTTTCTGTTAGAATATCCAACTCTCCTCAGAAATTCATCATCAATCAGTGTAGAAGAGTTGGATTTGGATCTTCTCTGCCCTTGAATTCTTTTCTTGTGTTCAGCATCTTCCCTTCTTGCTTCTTTCGGCACATCATCCTTCAATTTCGTCTTTAACTTCCCCACTGATACAGAGAAATCTCTTCCTCTTGGGCTTATTGGGTAGTTTGAGATGATTAAACTTTGAAGATCATGAATATCAGCATCAAGCAGCAACAATATTGACTCAAGTAAATGGAAGTATTCAACCCTTCCAGATACCCTTTTAATAATTGCGTAATCCCACTCTGGATCAAATTTCCAGGCCATAATCCTGTTTTCTTCAACAGAAGTGGGAGTTGTGATGTGATCAAACAACTAGATTAGAGAAGATTTTTCTTCAGTGATCTCTCTCACAGTTGTGCCCAGTGGCCATACTTTTTCAGGTATTACCTCTCTTGGTTCTCTGATGAGCTTTTCTTTCCCTTTGTGTTGATCATGACTTTCAACTGTCACTGGTTCAGTAGGGATTGAGGCTTGATGTTCATATGTAGGATTTGGAGCTTCAATTCTAAATTTCACCGTAGTTTCCAATTCCACCTTCATTACATGGTCCATCATTCTTCTAAGCTCTCCCATTGATCTTCTTTTTAGTTCATGCATCTTGTAGTTATGACTCTGTGGCCAACAAGTCATATTACATTTGCTGAGTTTCGCTGTATCACAGTGACCTAGCTCCTTCTTTATTTTTTGTATAGACTGAAAGGTTGTGAAGGTTTCATAGTTGCAGTTGGGAATCATGAATCTTGCTAGCTCGAATTATTTAAGCATATCCTTCATCTCAGTCATATTCATTCTTTCTACCATGTTATATGGAAAGCCATGGTTGATCAGTGTCATGAACATTACTGAGTGTGGCCTTTCTTCCAAGATGTCTTTTGTTGTCAGCAATTCATCATCCTCTTCTTTTTCTTGTTCAATGGGGGAATCCATCTTGGTCAGCTCTTCCCATTCTTCATCACTCTCACTATCTTTCTGACAAATAGCCTACACAGTAGATAAATCCACTGAAGGAGTGTGTTCAGAAGACATAGTTTTTTCTTTTTTGGGAGAGTCTTCAACTTCTATCACTTCTTTCTTGAATGATCCCAAATACTTTATACTCCCTCGGACTTATTAATTTCATTTATTAAATGAAGAGGGTAATATTAGTGTATGGTTTGATGGTTTGAAGAGGGTAATTTGAATGTTGGCAGACAGAGGGTTTAATGTTTTGTGAACAAATTTCTAGGCCTGAAAAAGTGTTCTGAAAAGTGAATAAAAGCATGTCAAGGCCATCATTTACACACCCTCAGACTTATTAATTTCATTTATTAAATGAAGTGGGACCCTCTTTACTTATTACCCTTCCGTTGAATTTTATTGATTCCGCAAATTCTAGTTCTTCCGTAGATCATCTACGGATGTCTAACTTTGATAAAGTATAATTTGATTTTCCATAGGTTACCAATCCATGGAAATGTATTATACTTTAAAATATCAGCACATCCGTATGTTACCAATCTATGGATGGACATATTTTTCTTGTTTTAAGTTTCGCACTACAGCACCTACTGATGGGAAAAAAATGCACTGTAGCTTCTGCTGCAGTCCAAATATGCACTATAGCTTCTGTTGAAGTCCAAATTTGCACTGTAGCATCTGCTGAAGTCCAAATTTGCACTATAGCTTCTACTGAAGTGGAAATTTTGAAACTTATTGATTTGTATGATTCCATCATGTTAGAATCATTTGTTGCTTTTTGACCTTGTTGAATTTGTCTACATGACAATTGTGCAAGAAATGATTTGACTTGAAAAACCTCATGTATCCTGTAGCCAAGTTACTGCTCAAGTCCCAATTCCTTCATTTGGTTAATTGAAAACTTATGTACAAGCATAGATATACATATAATGGGATCATACTATGACACTAAGCACCTTCCTGTATTAATTTGCTTGATGAAATGAGACCTGAATCTAGTACTGATTGCAAGTATGATGTTCCACATGAATTCAGACAAGTGTGTGGTGTCAACTAGGCATGTTGATTATCATGTTTTGATGTTGATTAAAGATAGACAATTATGAGTTCCATATTCAAGTCACATTGGAGTATGTCCACTTCGTTGTGAGGCAATTCATCACTTTTTCACACTTTGAAACTATGTATTTTAAGTTATAAGTTCTATCTTGAGATGTATTTTACATCTCATTAATGCATTGATGCACAAGCTCTTAAGTTAATATATAGTTGATCACAATGGATTCTTTTGAGAGCTGAGATATGATCATCATCAGGCCACCAGGTCTTTACTTCCGTAAAACAGAGGTGCCTTTAACCCAGATCTTTGTTTACACAAAATAGAGGGATAATGAGGATCATAATCTATTCACCAGTTGGTTACAGATGTATACCAAGGTGATCATAATCCCAGGTCTTTGTTTACACAAAACAAAAGGAGTATGATTTGCAAAGATAGAAGTTATAAAGTGTTGTTACATAGTGTGCTTGGGTGAGTGAGTTGATCACATTAGGATAAGACTTACTTGCTTGATCCTCAAAATGGAATTTCCCACAGACAGTCACCTTTTCATTATGTTATACATGCACTTAGTGTATTTTCCACTCAAGCAAAACCTACCCACATATCAAATCACTTCTGATTAGTCTTTAGTGAAAGTTAAAAACTCAGCAAAGAAGCAAAGACATAGTGTACTATCATTTCCCATCAATGTGGACTGCTAGATTTGAAAAACAAATAATTAAGACATTTTTTTGTATTTTTATATTATTTTATGAATGTTTTTGGATTTTGCATATGAATATATACAAGGACAGACTCATGCTTTTCAGTTTGCAGATGATTAATCTAAGTTAATCACGCCCAAAGATTCAATCAGAAAATTAAATCTAACTGAATCAAAGGCTTTAGTGAATAAATCAGCAAGCTGATTTGTTGTATCCACTTTGATTAACTTGATTAAACCTTTTTCTGAGCAATCTCTCAGAAAATGGCATCTGATTTCTATGTGTTTTGTTTTACTATGTTGTCGATTTGCAGTGATGAACATAGTAGCAGAATTATCAGTATGAATTGGTGTTTGAAGGAAATTGTAACCATAATCAAGTAATTAGTTTTGCAACCAAAGAACCTGAAAGCAACCAGTTTAAGCAACTATGTACTCAGCCTCAGCTGTGGATACTGATACATTTGTTTGTTTCTTGCACTGCCAAGAAACAAGTCTTGGTCCTATGAATTGACATCCACAAGTTGTAGATTTTTTGTTGTTGTTGCATCCTCCAAAGTCATTATCAGAGTATGAATAAAGGTTGAATTCTCCATCTTTGGGATACCAAAGTCCAAGAGCTGGCTTCCTTTTGAGATATCTGAAGATCCTCTTTACAGCATTCAAATGTGACTCTTTAGGATCTCATTGCTACCTAGCACAAACACACACAGCAAACATTATGTCAGGTCTGTTAGCAATTAAATACATTAAGGATCCTATCATTGATCTATACAGTCTTTGATCAATTGATTTCCCTGTAGGATCAGGTACTATCTTGTCTGTTGTGGATGCTGGAGTTTTGCATAAAGAAGTATCAACAAGATTGTACTTTTTCAAGATTTGATGAATATACTTCTCTTGATTAATGAAGATGCCATCTGGTTTCTGATGAACTTGTAAACCAAGAAAGAAGGTTAATTCTCCCATTGAACTCATCTGAAATTCAGATTTCATTATACCTTCAAAGCTTTCACACAATCTCTTGTTTGTTGAGCCAAAAATAATGTCATCTACATAAATCTGGACAACCAAGAGGTCTTGATGTTCTTGTTTGAGAAAAAGGGTTTAATCTATTGTTCCCCTTTTATATCCATGCTTGAATAAGAATGATGATAATGTTTCATACCACTTTCTTGGAGCATGATGAAGACCATACAAAGCTTTGTCAAGCTTGTATACCCTGTGTGGGTAATCAGGATCCTCAAAGCCTGGAGGTTGAGCAACATAGACTTCTTCATCAATTTTACCATATAAGAAAGCACATTTTACATCCATTTGGTAAACTGTGAACTTCTTATGTGAAGCATAGGCTAGGAATACTCTTATGGCTTCTATTTCTTCTTCTTGGGTATATCCTTGTGCTATCGGCCTTGCTTTGTTTCTTACAATAATACCTCTGTCATCTAGTTTATTCTTGAAAAGACATCTTGTGCCAATTAGATATTGACCTTCAGGAAGATCAACTAGATTCCAGACTTTCTACTTTCTGAAGTGTTGAAGCTCCTCTTACATAGGTTCAATCCAGCTGTTATCCTTCAATGTAGTAGTTATGTTGGGAGGAACCACTTGTGAAAGAAAACAAGTGAAGAGACAAATGTTGGCTGCTCCCCCTTTGCTTCTGGTGGTCTTTCATTAAAATCATCGATAATATTTTCTATTGGATGACTCTTATGAATTCTTGTTGTTGGAATAGATTCAACTGAAATGGATGATTCCAAGTTACTCATATTCATTGATGGAGAGTGATCCAGCTGAGATGGAGAATCAACAAAATAGTTAAGATCTTCATCATTGTGATCCTCTGAAGCTGAATGATATCCTTCCTCATGACTTTGAGCATCAGCAGCATTATGAACAACTTCCGCAGGAACATCTACGGATGTGTTTTGTGCTTCCGTAGGAGTTACAGGAACATCTACGGATGTTGTTTATTGAGCTGCTGACTTGGTTTCCTTAGAATGTATTACAGCATCTCCAGAGAATAGGATATCTAAAGTAGATGGAACATCTGCGGATGTAGTGATCATTTCTCCGGATGCAGGGAAAACATTTACGGTTGCAGAGTTATTTGCAGCTGATGCTGTGTTTTTATCTAAAGATGTTGAATTGTTTGGTTGATCATGTACTGCAGTTCTTGGAGGACATGAAGTGCCAGAATCAAAAACACTGGAAGAGTGTTATGATGGTCTTGGAGGATGAGTAGATAATGAGACTTCATTCAAGTTTGGAGGAACATAGGGATAGCATGTATCCGTAGAACCTGCAGTATTCAAATAACGAGAGTTAAATGAGTTTGTTAATGTATCTATATCAAACAACCATGATGATCCTTTAACAGATTTTGGAAATAAGGATTCATCAAATGAAACATTAAGTGTTTCTTCCATAATGTTTTGCTGTGGAATATACACTCTATATGATTTAGATGTTGAGGAGTACCCAACAAAGAAACCATCATAGGCTTTTTCAGAAAACTTTCCCAATTGTTCTTTTGTGTTTAAAATAGACACATGACATCCAAAAGCTCTAAGATATCCTATGAAAGGTTTTCTTTTAAATAAGAGCTCATATGGTTTTTTGTTATGTTCTTTGACAATTAAAGTTCTGTTTTGAACATTGCATGTTGTGTTCACTGCTTCAGCCCAAAAGGTGATTGGCAATTATGAGTCAGCTAGCATTGTTCTTGCAGCTTCAATGAGAGTTCTGTTTCTTCTTTCAGCAACTCCTTTTTGCTGTGGTGTCCTGGGAGCACTAAATTGCCTTGCTATGCCTTTATTCTTGCAAAAGGAATCTAGAACGTTATTAACAAATTCAGATCCATTATCACTCCTGAAAATTTTAACTTTTAGATCAAGTTGATTTTCAATCTTAGTGACAAACTCCATTAATGTTTTTGATGTTTCACTCTTTTGTTTTAAGAAAAAGACCCATGTGAATCTAGTGAAATCATCCACAATCACCAAACAATATTGCCTTTTACCAATGCTCATCACATTGGTTGGACCAACTAGATCCATGTGAAGCAATTTGAGTGGTGTTAAGTTTGTGTTGATTGTTTTGGATTTATGTGACACTCTATGTTGTTTTCCTTTATAACAAGATGAACAATGATTGGAACAATAAAATTCTCTTTTTGGAAGTCCAATGACTAGGTCATTTTTAACCAATTTGTTCATGTTCTTCATGTTAGAATGAACAAGCCTTCTATGCCACAACTGAGATTCATCTTCTGATGACTTAGATAGCATGCATGTTTCATTGCTTGTGAGTGAAGTATTATTCATATCCAAAACATATGTGTTCCCTTTTCTTGATGCTTTAAGAAGGATCCAGTCTCCTGGAATGGAAAAACCTGGCTTAAGAATATAACAGTTAGTGTTATCAAATAAAGTGGTATAATTTTGATCACAAATTTGAGATACACTCAGTAAATTGTATTTTAAATTTTCACAATAATTTACTTTCTCGAACTTGAGTACACCATTAGTTACCATTCCTTCACCAATAATTTTACCTCCTTTCTTATCCCCGCTAAATGCCACATGGGAGGCACTTTTATGTTTCAAATCATGGAGTAGAGAACAGTTTCCTGTCATATGCCTCGAACAACCATTGTCAACATACCACTTGTTGTCAGTCCTCCATGTTTGTTCCTGCATACATAAAGAAATCAATTAGAATGGGGAACCCAAGCCTTAATGATCTTGGGTTTACCACTAGTATCTAAAATTGTTACTCCCTCATGAATGAGTCTTGAGGATTCAGTGTTAACTTTAGTCTCAATTGATTCATTATGTTTTGTTTGTGGTGAGGATGACTCTGTTGAAGATGAACTTGTGGAACCTTGTTCTTGGTTCTCAATCCCTTCTTCTGTCACCTTCATTTTGTTTTGCTTTTGCTTTGATTTTGATGATGATCCCTGATTGAAGAAAGTTTCATCATCTTTAGATTTTGATTGTGTATTTGAGTACCCTTTTCAAAATGATCAAAGAAAGTATCATCAGCATTTGTTGTCTTCTCTGTCAAATCCACCTTTTTGTGAGGTGTTTTGAGTTGGTGATGTGGTTTTTCTTTCTTCTTCAAAGGCTTACCATCAGCAGATGGTTGCTTCTTTGTTTTTGGCAGCTTTTGTTTTTGTTGCTGCTTCTTTGGCTTTGAATCTTCTTGATTATCACTTGATTGAGAGTCTGATTCAGCCTTCTCTGATTGATGCTTCTTTGTGCTCTTTGTTTTGTTCTTTTTGTTGAAATAACATTCCTGAGTAGAATGGTTATTTTTGTTACAAATTACACAGTATTTGTTGAAGTAGCATTCAGAAATTGTTCATATTGCAAATGGAACAGTAACTGCTGATGTAACAATCTTTAGTGTTGTGATTTTTCATGTCACACCATTTACAATACTTTTCTTCTTCCTCACTTTCATGAACACTCACCTTCTTCTTCCTTTTCTGTTCTACCAATTCCTTTTCAAACTTTGCAGCTGATGAATCCTTGCTTTTCCCTGACATGATATCAAAGGGTTCTTGTTTAACACCAGATAACTTCTGTTGCTTAGGATTCACAATATTTTGTTTGGCTTTCTTGATGTTTGTTGCTTTTTGCTTCCGCTGATCTTCCACGGATTCAACAGATTTTTGCTTCCGAAGATCTGCTACGGATGATGATTGATCAGCATTTTTCTTCTT
Organism: Flaveria robusta; assembly: GCA_025506415.1. Lineage (NCBI taxonomy): Eukaryota > Viridiplantae > Streptophyta > Magnoliopsida > Asterales > Asteraceae > Flaveria > Flaveria robusta. The sequence continues at coordinate 16,308,169 of CM046472.1, forward strand.
CCGGAGATCTGCTACGGATGTCGATTGCTTAGCATTTTTCTTCTTCCGAAGATCTGTAGATGGTGTTTTCTTGGCCTTCTCAGCGGAAGAAATTTTGATTTCTTCCGTAGATGTGAGTTTCACACTATATTCAGTTGATTTTTGTTGTTTGTTAAGCTCATGAAGACCTTTATTCAGTTGAGCTATCCTTTTGCAGATTGCTTTCAACATATTTCTTTGCTTAGGAGGATAAGGATGCTTTGTTTCTTCAAGAACTTTAGGAATGATTGGTTCAAATGAAACATTCTTACCAAAACCCAATTCATTCACACTTTTCTCAACATGTTCATCAAAGTCATCCAAGTCATCACATTCATCATGGTCAAAGTCTGAGTCATTTTGTTTGACTAGTTCTGATTCAAAAGACTCAGTTTCACTCACCTTAGAATCATTACCATTTATCAATTGATTAATTTTTGTTTCAAAGTTCGTGCTTGACACAAAATGGTTTGATAAACTGTTTGTCATTAACATAGGTAAGGGTGTGTAATTATCATTCAGAGGAGGTGCAACAACATTGAATCCCAACCCATATCTGTTCTTTAATTCAATATGAGAATTTAACAATTTCTCATATTGCTGAGATGACAGTTGAAACTTCTGAAGTTTTACTTCAGTTGATGCATGATCAGACATGGATTTTGTTAAGGAAGTGGTCAAATGCTCAACTTGTGCTTTTAAGTTGTAGTTTTTAGAAACAAATTTATCTAAATCTTTTTGCAAAGAGTTGATTTTGATTTGATATAGTTTATGCTCTCTTACATGAGATTCATTTAAAACCATTGTTTTTTTTTACTTTGTTAGCCGGTTGTTGAGCATGGACTCTATATCTTTCAACTTCCTCTACACACATTGATGAACACAATCTATCTCTTACCTCTCTGGCCATAGATGGGACTTTGTTCTCCATGTTGGCCATTAGAGCTTTCTTTTCTTCCAACACCTCCTTCTCATACATGCTCCAGTCACATGTTCCATCTTACAAGATTATAAGTCTAGTTTTTTTGGAATTGCTTGGCCCTTTGGATGAACTTGTGGCTGGTGGGGATGAGTTAGTTAACTAAGATTGTCTGAAGGATCTTGAAGTTGATGATGGTTGATTAGCTTGATATTGATAAGCTTGATGTTGTTGATTTTGCCTCATGTCAGAAGTTGATAGTTGATTGCACTCTCTTGAGAAATGTCCATAGAGATTGCATTTGAAACATCTAACCTTTGACTTATCAACCCCAATCTTAGTTGTTCTACCTACTGCAGCCAAGTTTTTATTTCTTCTCAGATACTGCTTGGCTCAGCATGCAATCATTGCCATTTGCCACTGGATATCCATTTCTTCTACTTCATCCGGATGAAGTTCTTCCAGGTCTTGTTGACAAATGTTAGCAGGTGTTAGAGTGCTGCCCAAATAAGCTTGGAAGCTTGAACTGAAAGCTGCAAATGCTGCTTTTTGTTCTTCAGAGTCCAGAATCACAGTGAAGGGCTCTGCTTGATTGTTGTTGTTGGAGGAAGTCTTTGCTGATGATACAGATGAATCCTTTCTTTCATGAAATCTTCCTTTTTCCATTGCTGATTTACTTTGAGATGTTGATCTTGATGGCTTTGAGGCATAGAAACCAACTTCTTCCTCATCTTCACTCAAAGTACAAGTGCTGTCATCATCATGGTTAGAAATAAAAGCACTTCCAGCACTTTTAGTTTCTTTAAATTGATAAGGAGCCACATGTGATTTCACACTCTTGTTTCTTGATTTTTCATCCATTTCAAGAGCTTCTACCTTAGCTACCAATGTATCCAAACCAATGGTTTTGAGATCAAGAGTATTCTTGAACATGGATACAGTCTGCTTCCAACTTTCAGGCAAAATATGGAGCATCTTTTTGTTTAACTCCTCATTGGTATACTTAAATTCTAAGATGTTCATCTCAGTCACCAGTTGCATAAACCTGTGAAGCCGTTGAGGAACTGATTCACCCTCAATATGATAGAATGTTTCATATTGGGAGCGAAGAGTATCCTTCCTTATGCTTCTGATTTCATCACTCCCTTCACAGAGAGTATGTAAAATCTTCCATAAGGAGTTTGCTGTTTTATAGTTCTCACACCTGATTAGTATGTCTTCAGGTAAAGCCATACTGAGTAAACTGTATGCTCTAATATCGACTTTAACCTTTTTAGCATCCTTAGTTGATAGATCTTTTGTATTTATGGGTTGATTATGGTCTCTATAATCTGGTCCAAGAGCTAGTGGAATATAAGGACCTTCAGTTATTGATACCCACAAATCTAAATCAGTGTAGTTCACATGATTCCTGAATTTCATTTTCCAGGATTTAAAATCCGCTTTAGTTTCCAACTTTGGGGGTTGGAATGATGATCCACCAAAAGAATTACTCATTTTGGTTAATTGATTAATTTTCAACTAAAACAGACTTTCTTTTGCAATGAACTAATTAATGACAAACTCTTAATTATCGAGTAATTAAGTTGTTACAGTCACAAATCAGTCAATCCTCTTAATGAATATTACGATTAATATCAAATCAAGAATGTTTGTTGATATGTTTTTATTCAATTGAACTGAACAATTGTTGATTATCAATCAATAACACAGATCTACGTATCAATTAATGAGAACGTAGATTAATGTTAACCGAGCAATGTAACAGTACTCGCTGAACGATAAATCATAGTTTGATTGTTTTAAATTGATTTACACCAAAACGTTGAGTGTAATGCCTTTGTTAGCTATCGATAAGCCAAACTCAACTTATATGTTGCTCAGTTCATTCTATAACACCCTTGAATCTTGGTTACAAACTCTCAAGTCGTTATGAACAATTAAAAGCAATTTTACTCAAAACCAATGGATCTGGTCAGAAAACTGATAGATCAAATGATATAAACAATTAATCAAACAAATCTAACGCTGATAGATCAATCGATTTAAATCAATGAGCACTTGGCTTTGATACCACCTATGAATCCAAGGATCGCAATCAGAATATCAAGTTAGATTGAATTCGAATAATGATCGCAGAATTATCACTATTCGTTGTTTGATTGATTGTATACGAAATAACAAATGCAGTAATAAGTAATAATGAAGAACATAACAATTAACTGCTATGCATGAACAAATAAGATTTGGTTCAAAAGTATTTCATTAAAATGACATATTAATGATTACAAATGAACAAATAATAATTGCTAATGATGATGATTGCTATGATTCTATTGATGATTTTGGTGTAAATGATGTTGCGGCTGCTAGGGTTTGATTGTGATTGATTGATTGTATTGTTAGGTATTCAGCCGTGTCTCAAAGTGTGAGCCTATACCTTGTATTTATAGGCTCAGAGATTTACTGTTAAGGAAACAGTGAATTTCTTGGAAACGTTACTCAGAGAATGTGTTGGTTGAAATAGATCGAATCACAGTACAATTGATTGAGTGAATTGTTCAATATCACTAACACACACACAATAGGAACATTTGATGATGATGAATTGACCAAAAGTATTCAAAAGTAAACAAATCAAAGCCAAGACAATTAATAGAACAAAGCTCAATAATATTTCAAAGTAATTCCAGCTTACAAAATGCACTTGCAACAATGATCAGACGAATTAGGGTTTTGCAAGGTTCGATTACAATGAAAGAAACAAATTCTATATATAGAGTTGATAGTTTCACTGACAGTTTCGCTGTCAGCGAAACTATCATGCCCAAGCCTAGTTTCGGCCGGCTGAGAAACACAGCTTCGCCAGGTGAAACAGACTGCTGACTATGAGCGAAACTATAATTTCGCTCATAGTTTCGCTGGGCAGCAAAACACAAATAACTAACATACTTACAAAAGTAAACTAACATTTAACCTATTACATTTAAACATAAACAAAAGCTAATCTAAGGTGAGTCCAACCTATTCTTGATCTTCAATACTCCCCGTATGTTGGACCTCACCGACTGGACCATCTTCGTTAGTAGCACCAGCTTCAGCTCCTTCTCTAGCCGTAGATCTGCCTTCTATTTCAGCTCCAAAAAAAAAGCTGATCAAGCTGATGCTGAGAGGATGGGTGAGAGGAGGTCAAAGCATAAGCACCAAACTTTTACTGAGCCACAGAGGAGGGATGAGAAGGGAAATTTAGATGAGGATGTAATCAAGAATCTTAACTTATCTCTTTCTAATGAGTTAAGTATGATAAAAACAAAGTTGACAAATCAAGAGTTGAGAGAAAAGAGGAAAGGTGAGATGCTGGAAGGAATGTCCATGATGCTGGTTGATCAGCAGAATTTGATAAAGAGGTTATTGACTGAGGTTAACGAGCTTAAAGCTGCAGCCGGCCTGCCTAATCAGCTAACTCAATTTGAGTTAGATGATCTTACTGATATCTCAAGGTACTTATTTCTAAATATGTGTACCTCATCCAAGGCAGGATAGGGCACTAGTGGTGCAGCAGATGCTGCAGCTGGAGGTTCTGGTGAGAAGAATGTTGATGAGAGAGAGACTGAGGCTGTAAGGAAAGAGGCAGAAGAACACGTGGAAGAGGTGATTGAGGCAGGGTTTATAGACTTGGCGATAAACATTGATACAGATTTGGTTGGTGAGGAGATTGTGAGAGATTCAGCTGTAGAGGGTGGACAAAAGACAGTTGAGATGAAATTGATTGATGAGGAGGAGGATGATGTGCAGCTAGTAGATTATGATTCAGAGCCCGAGTATTATGAAGTTGATGAACGACCCTTGATTTGTGTGGCCAAAAAGGGTTCTACTGGTGGCGATATGTTTGAGTTAGAGAAGGAGGATTGGTTTGTTAAGGAGAAAGAGCAAGAAGATCTAACCCTTCTATTCCAGAATATACAAGGGTCGAGCAGGAAAGAGGCTGAAAAGAAAATAATAAGTTGGAAATATAACTCAAGCCTGAAAATGTTAATGATAAAAAGGAGAGGAGGAAGGATTTCGTATTTACATAAAAGGAAGGCGTTCAAGACCTTGCCTAGATGGGATCTCAGGAGGCTAGCAGAGATTCCCTTGATTGACTCACAGAAGAGCGAACGAGCAAAACTGTTGGAAGAAGAGATAAAACTGGGGCTAAACAATAATTTTGTGACTTTTGGATTCATGAAGGCTAAAAGGAAAAGGTCAAAAAAGGACAAGGACTGGGAGACTGGAAAGGGGAGGATAGTGCTAAGGGTGAAGCCCCCGAAGACGATGAGTAGGGTGAGGTTACCTGTCCCCTTCCCCAAAGGCTTCAGAGGTTTGAAAAATGGTTCTACGACAACAGCACGGGGGAGGCGGTGATTAGGATAAAGGACGGAGCTGAATTTAGACTTTTTGATCCAATGGAAGTATTTTCATTCTGTGATGAGGACTTACTGGTTTTATGTGAAAACCATATCAAGGCTGGGGCAGGAGCAGAAACAAGAAAAGAGGCAAGCCTGTTCATGGAGGTTGCCAACAAGGCCCGAGGAGTTAGAGCTGAGGTAAGAGAGCTGGCTGAGAAAATTCGTGAGGCTGATGAAGTGAGGATGGACGTGTGCAGGACGTTACACGATAATTTGAATGAGCTAGTGCACATGGTGAAGATGTGACTATAGCAGGAGCTGAAGCAGAAGGTAGATCTACGGCTAGAGAAGAAACTGGAGCTGGTGTTACGAACGAAGATGGAGGTCCAACCTAGGGGGAGTATTGAAGGTCAAGAATAGGTTAGACTCACCTTAGATTAGCTTTTGTTTATGTTTAAATGTAATAGGTTAAATGTTAGTTTACTTTTATAAGTATGTTACTTATTTGTGTTTTGCTGCCCAGCGAAACTCAGCAGTCTTTTTCACCCGGCGAAACTGTGTCTCTCAGTCGGGCGAAACTAGGCTTGGGCATGATAGTTTCGCTGACAGTGAAACTGTTAGCGAAACTATCAACTCTATGTATAGAATTTGTTTCTTTCATTGTAATCGAACCTTGCAAAAGCCTAATTCGTCTGATCATTGTTGCAAGTGCATTTTGTAAGCTGGAATTACTTTGAAATATTATTAAGCTTTGTTCTATTAATTGTATTGGCTTTGATTTTTACTTTTGAATACTTTTGGTCAATTCTTCATCATCAAATGTTTCTATTGTGTGTGTGTTAGTGATATTAAACAATTCGCTCAATCAATTGTATTGTGATTCGATCTATTTGGACGAACAGAATGTTCTGATATGACACATTCTCTGACTGAGTCAAAGTCGTCCGTAGGAGTTGACTTTATGACATCACTTAGTGTTTGACTTGTTGACTTGAAGTACTTGGTGAAGTACATGCCACTTCACCAAGTGTTGGTCTTCCGTAGATCATTAGTCTTCCGTAGGAGTTATGCCTTCCGTAGGAGTCTTAACTTGGTAGACTTCATCTGCAACAAGTTGTTCTTCCGCATAAGTCCCCCGGATGAACTTTACATTGTTTCAGAAGATTATCTACGGAAGAACAAAAATGTTCATCCGTAGATGTTTCTCACACTTAGTCAATTTTGTGAAATTGACTAAGTATACTGTTAAACCAGCAATCACACATATAACTTAACACAGTTATGGGTTAACCTATGCATATAAAGCATACATTAAGATAATGCTTTACAAAAGTTTATTTCAAAATATTGATTAAAGCTCAACAATACTCCCCCTTAGGCTTATATACTTGATAATCAGCTCTTTAGACTTGAAAGCTCTTTTACTCTTGCAACCATCTTGTTATTGAAGTAGGAGACTGCAACCTTTTGATCATCATACTTGTATTTTATTTCCAATTTGCAAATCATCCTTAATGTTTCAAAACTCAACCCCAGAATGTCTTCTTCAGTTGTAAGGGTTGGCAAAACATTATTGTTGTTCATAATTTCCAGCTCATCTTCATCTAAAATTCTTAGCTCACTTACTACGGATATCTTTGTTCCCTTCAGCTGGCCAGCCTCAAACTTTCTTCTTTTATAGGCCTTTGCATGCAGTTTGTCAATGACTTGAATAAGGTGCATATATAAGTATAAATCTTTTTGAGCTTGATCATCTTTGAGTTTTGGGAGAACTTATCATGTAAATATGAAGCGTAGCTTGGATAAAGAAGTTTGATTTCTACTGGATCAAACGGTCTAATTCTCTTTGCCTTCTTCCTATCTTCATTCCTCAACAGCACCAGTTCTTTAGTCTTCTCAACATATCCCCACTCAGTTATGGGAATTGTGTATTGATTTCCTTGAACAACTTTAATTGCAGCAGATTTTCTGTTAGAATATCCAACTCTCCTCAGAAATTCATCATCAATCAGTGTAGAGAAGTTGGATTTGGATCTTCTCTACCCTTGAATTCTTTTCTTGTGTTTAGCATATTCCCTTCTTGCTTCTTTCAGCACATCATCCTTGAATTTCGTCTTTAACTTCCCCACTGATACAAAGAAATCTCTTCCTCTTGGGTAGTTTAAGATGATTAAACTTTGAAGATCATGAATATCAACATCAGGTAGCAACAATATTGACACAAGTAAAGGGAAGTATTCAACCCTTCTAGATACCCTCTTAATAATTACACAATCCCATTCTGGATCAAATTTCCAGGCCATAATCCTGTTTTCTTCAGTAGAAGTGGGAGTTTGATGTGATCAAACAACTGGATTAGAGAAGATTTTTCTTCAGTGATCTCTCTCACAGTTGTGCCCAGTGGCCATTATTTGCCAGGTATTACCTCTCTTGGTTCTCTGATGAGCTTTCCTTTCCCTTTGTGTTGATCATGACTTTCACTTTCAACTGTCACTGGTTCAGTAGGGATTGAGGCTTGATGTTCATATGCAGGATTTGGAGCTTCAGTTATAAATTTCACCCCAGTTTCCAATTCCACCTTCATTACATGGTCCTTCATTCTTCTAAGCTCTCCCACTGATCTTCCTTTTAGTTCATGCATCTTGTAGTTATGACTTTGCAGCCAACAAGTCATATTATATTTGCTGAGTTTTGCTGTATCACAGTGACCCAGCTCCTTTTTTATTTTTTGTATAGACTGAAAGGTTGTGAATGTTTCATAGTTGCAGTTGGGAATCATGAATCTTGCTAGCTCGAATTCTTTAAGCATATCCTTTATCTTAGTCATATTCATTCTTTCTACCATGTCATATGGAAAGCCATGGTTGATCAGTGTCATGAACATTGCTGATTATGGCCTTTCTTCCAAGATGTCTTTTGTTGTCAGCAGTTCATCATCCTTTTCCTTTTCTTGTTCAATGGGGGAATCCATCTTGGTCAGTTCTTCCTATTCTTCATCCCTCTTACTATCTTTCTGACAAATAGCCATCACAGTAGATAAATCCACTGAAGGAGTGTGTTCAGGAGACATAGTTTTTGCTCTTTTGGGAGAGTCTTCAACTTCTATCACTTCTTTCTTGAATGATCCCAAATACTTTCTTTTCCTGCTATATTGTATGATTGACTTTGAGGCTTCAGTAGTTTCTTTTGTTGGTTTTGATGGAAGAGCATTTGATTGAAGTGCACGTATCTTCATTTTCAACTCATCAATCTCTTCATCTTTTCTTTTCAAAAGGACAGCTTGATCAGAGATGATGTTGTTTGCTTTGTTGACTTCTACCACAAGCTGCTCCCTTTCAGACTTCTCATGATCAATAGATTCTTTGAGTTCTCTAACCAACTCATGAAGAACATCAATCACTTCATTATTTTCCTGAGCATCTTCTCTCAACCTCTTCAGAGATAATTCTTGTTTGGTTAACAGCTCCTCCTTCTCTCTGATCATTATTTTTAGTTCTCTTATCCTTTCCAACCTTTTGTTTGACTTGATCGTTAACTTGTTGTACTCAGCCACCAGATAGCTTTTACTCACAGGAATGTCATCATCACTCAGATCATCTTCATGATAAGCAATAACATCCTCAAACTTCTCTTCACTCACAGCCTTTGTCTCAACTTCTTGTTCTTGTTCTTTATCTTCTTTCAAAAACACTTCTTCAGTTTTCTCAGTTTCCATAATATCATCAGCTTCCTCAAGGTTTATTACTTTAGTGGGAACTGTAATTGCAGTGCTTGAGTTTGATTCTGTTGCTGTGAATACCGGCTCTTGATGGAGTTGATGTTCCGAGGTGGGTGAAATGGGTTCTATGTTGTTGGAGTTTATTGGTGTTTGAGGTTGGGAAATTGTTAATTGGCTGGGTATTTTCACTTATTTGAGGAACTGGTTCAGTAGCACCAGTGTTTAATGATGTTTGAGAGTGTGAAGGAGAAAAAGGTAAAGTGTGATCACTTGCAGGTGATTGAATTGATGGTGATGGAGGGTGTTGATTAATGGGTGATTGTGGGTGTATGGGAGAGATGGGCTGTGTGTTCTCACTATCAGGTGATTGAACTTGTGGAGATGGATGGTGGTGGTGAATGGGTGATCGTGGGGGAGAATGGGATGCTTGTTCAGTAGCAGCAGGAGAACTATCTTCTTGCTCTTCATACCTCAATTCTTGTGGAATGTTTGCATTCGGATCAACCACATGTGCAAACATTGGCATGTCCTCTCCTTCATGGTTGTCACTTAACTTGTTCAACACTAATCTTCCCAAGTGAACTTGTACAAATACATCACCTTCTTTTTCTATGCCAGGCAATTCAGCATTAATGATCAGTTGGAGGAACCTTGGAAACATAAACATCTTGTCAGCTTTCTGGACTCTTATTTGGTCACATAAACACCCAAGGATGTACTTTGCATAGTTGTATGTCCTTCCTTCAAAAATCCCAATGATCCTGAAGAGAAGTGCCTAGAAATCTATCTAAACCAGATTTTCTGTTTGAGATGCACTTCAAGTAAGTATGACACAGAAATCTGTATGGTTTGCACAATCCCCTTTCTTGATTTATCCTTTATCAAAGTCACCATCATAACCCATCAACTGGAAGACCTTCTCAATGTAGTCATTATCAAACATATTAGGGTGACCTGCCTCTTGTTCTCCCAGCTCAAGAGCTCGCCTGATAATCTGTTCATCAATTCTCAACCGTTCATTCTTAATCTCCGCAAATATTACTTCACTTTCTCCTTCTTTTTCTATCTCTGTAGAATTCCAGAAGTCAATAATGTGCTGTTAGTAGATGACAGGCTCTGCAGACAGGGCATAAGATAGCCTCGATCTTCTTAAATAGCGGATGATGTCTTGACACCCTTCAGCCACAGGGTCGTCCGCATTTAGAAAAGCACAGACATTGTGCTCTTTTGCAAATCTGTTTGCCATCTGTATATAAGAATGAGAGAACTTAGGTCAAAATGATAAATCAGACATGAGAATTTGAATAGTTTTACTGACACATAGGTATCAAATATTGTTTTTGATGTTTATGATATGATTTACCTAGTGAACAATGTTTGAGAGATGACTCTCAGATCAAAGTTAGTGTATGGTTTGATGATTTGAAAAGGGTAATTTGAATGTTGGCGGACAGAGGGGTTAATGTTTTGTGAACAAATTTCTAAGTCTGAAAAAGTGTTCTAAAAAGTGAATAAAAACATGTCAACGCCATCATTTATACTCCCTCGGACTTATTAATTTCATTTATTAAATGAAGTGGGACCCTCTTTCCTTATTACCCTTTCGTGGAATTTTATTGATTCCGCAGATTCTAGTTCTTCCGTAGAACATATACGGATGCCTAACTTTGATAAAGTATAATTTGATTTTCCATAGGTTACCAATCCATGGAAATGTATTATACTTTAAAATATCAGCACATCCGTAGGTTACCAATCTACGGATGGACATATTTTTCTTGTTTTAAGTTTCGCACTGCAGTATCTGCTGATGGGAAAAAAAATGCACTGTAGCTTCTGCTGAAGTCCAAATTTGCACTATAGCTTCTGCTGAAGTCCAAATTTGCACTGTAGCATCTGCTGAAGTCCAAATTTACACTATAGCTTATGCTGAAGTGGAAATTTTAAAACTTATTGATTTGTATGATTCCATCATGTTAGAATCATTTGTTGTTTTTTGACCTTGTTGACTTTGTCTACATGACAATTGTGCAAGAAATGATTTGACTTGAAAAACCTCATGTATCCTGTAGCCAAGTTAATGCTCAAGTCCCAATTCCTTCATTTGGTTAAAACTTCAGATTTAATGATTTCATGCATTAACTACTCCCCCTAAATTTGTGATATATGATGAATTGATACATCTATCATAAATTTATCAAGAAAATAGCATGAAAAAAAAACACTAGTCTGTCCAACAGAACTATAAATAACGTAAGATATAGTGCTCTGATACCACCTGTGAATCCAAGGATCACAATCAGGAATTATCAGGTTAGATTGAATTCGAATAATGATCGCGGAATTATCACTATTCGTTGTCTGATTGATGGTATACGAAATAACAAATGCAGTAATAAGTAATAATGAAGAACAGAACAATTAACTGCTATGCATGAACAAATAAGATTTGGTTCAAAAGTATTTTATTAAAAAGACATATTAATGATCACAAATGAACAAATAATAATTGCTAATGATGATGATTGCTATGATTCTATTGATGATTTTGGTGTAAATGATGTTGCGGCTGCTAGCGTTTGATTGTGATTGATTGATTGTATTGTTAGGTATTCAGCCTTATCTCAAAATGTGAGCCTATACCTTGTATTTATAGGCTCAGAGATTTACTATTAAGGTAACAGTGAATTTCTTGGAAACAGTGACTTTCTTATTGTGGTAAGAAAGTTACTCAGAGAATGTTCTGATATGACACATTCTCTGACTGAGTCAAAGTCGTCCGTCGGAGTTGACTTTATGACATCACTCAGTGTTTGACTTGTTGACTTGAAGTACTTGGTGAAGTACATGCCACTTCACCAAGTGTTGGTCTTCGGTAGATCATTAGTCTTCCGTAGGAGTTATGCCTTCCGTAGGAATCTTCACTTGGTAGACTTTATCTGCAACAAGTTGTTCTTCTGTAGAAGTCCCCCGGATGCACTTTACTTTGTTTCAGAAGATTATCTACGGAAGAACAAAAATGTTCATCCGTAGATGTTTCTCACACTTGTTCAATTTTGTGAAATTGACTAAGTATACTGTTAAACCTGCAATCACACATATAACTTAACACAATTATGGGTTAACCTATACATATAAAGCATACATTAAGATAATGATTTACAAAAGTTTATTACAAAATATTGATTAAAGTTCTAAGCCTATACAATGTATCTAGACCTAGCAGGACTAGACTTAACAACCCTTGTTAGGCATATAATTTTTTGATCTTGCATAATTAAGGATCTAGAAGTGATTGCCTTTAATTATTTAAGTAAATAAATTCTAAAGTTTATTGTTTTATGCACCTGTGTTCATTAATTCTTCCAAAAGTTCCAATCTTTAAGTTCAAAGTTTGTGTCTTTTAGTTAATCAAGTCGTATTTGTTAAACACTTTTCACATATTCGCTGTGAAGACGACCTTACTTACCCTTACACAATAAAGGTAGCTAAGACCGATATATTTTTTATCGAGTCTCGACAACCAGATCAAAATGGCGTCGTTTCCGGGGAATTAGTGCACTTAGTGTTTAATTGTCTTTATTTGCTTTTATTAAATATTCAAAAAAAAAACCCAAAAATATTCTTTTTCTTATTCTGTTTTGGATTTAATTTTTTTTTCAAGTTCACTATTACGCTAGGTGTTTTATGTCTTGCAGGTTACGTTCAAGGAGTTAAACCTCACCATAAATAGAGTTTATTATTTATGTACAGGTTGTGGAAGTCCAGTTCACACACGAGATAATTGTCCTGAGTACTTGTAAAATTATGAGGATGCGAGAAGAAAATTATATATGTTGGATGTATATTATGATGATGTAACATCATCTTATCCGTACTACGATGCATCTTCTCCATATTATGAAGGATATTATCATTTAGAAGTGAACTACAACTTTGATCAAGATTTGGATTGCAACAAATATAAACCGTTGATAGTACAAAGCTTAAGTTATCAGGAAGACCATAAAACTACCACCAAGTATACTCTCAGCCAACACATGACAATTTTGATAGGTGTAATCAAAAAGATTTTTCTGGATGCTCAAACCAATCAAAACCTTCCTAATGTTATAGTCAAAATCAATGTCAATTTCCTCCTCAAAAACAAAAAGATGTTGTTAACGAAAGTGACAAGCCCTTTCAAAATGTTTATCAATCTAAAGAGGAGCAAAATATTACGCAATTGGATTCGACTTTGTCTATGATAGATGAGAATCTATCACAACATCAACTTTCAGATCAACAATGACTCCACTACCTTAGAAAAAAATGTGAGGTGCTCTTAATCAAAACCCAGATAAAAGACTTATTAGAGCACGAGGTAATGGAGGAGGTTGCAGATACTAATACAACATTACTTCCCTTGGTTGTAAAAGAATAGATTGAATCCACCATGGCTGAGGAAACAGTTGAAGAACCGTTTACAAATCCTTTAAAGCCAGACATGAAACTTATTAAAGCACCAAAGACTAAGGTAATAAAAGTTGATCCTAACCTTTCTTTTGTACTTATTATTCTATCCAAAAAAGTTGGAGAATAGAATTTAAGGATAAAGAAAAAGCGGGTGACTTTGCATGATATTGGACGTTATCATGAAGTGGTTTCCCAAGTACTTCTCATTTTACATACCAAGCATTGGGAAACCAATATGGAACTGGTATGTCAATTATCGAGCGGTTGTTGGGAACTTGGTAGGCAAATGTGCACTATGACCAGCATAAGTGGTTCCAGGTACTTAGCGCTCGCGGGAGGCAACCCAAGAACTTTGTGGGTGTGTTCACTAGAAACCCTCACGAGACTATAACTCATCCACTCGGGTCTAGCGGTGGGTTTAAAGGCTTGTTGCATACGCTAAATGCAACCGTGATTCCTAAGAAAGTGAGTTTTATTTCTTCAATTAGTTTGTGTTTTTTTTTGTTTTGTTTTGAAAGGCAATCACGAGACGCAAGCACTCAAGTGTGGGGAGGCACAAGTCAATTAATAAAGGCTTCCAATAATGAGTATGATCAGGTTCATGTGCTCTTTCCACTACTTTGGTTTTGAATAATATTCCTTTCATGCTTTCATTGAAATTAATTCATAATATGTTTGGATATGGCATACTAGTCTTCGTTCGCAAGGAATAATCTTGTTTTGCAATAAGAGGGATGGAATTAAGAATCTAATTCCCCATGTTATGAAATGCTAATTGTAACCACCATACATTGGGGACAATGTATCTCAAGTGTGGGGATAAGGGAGAAATTGAAAATGTTGAACTTTTTTTCGAAAACTAAATCTTCAAATAAGCTTAATTATGCATGAGACCCAAAAAAATTTTATACATGGCTAATTATCACTTGTTTATGCATGTATAGATCCCTTCGCATGATTGTTTTGAATTTATAGTATGGCATTCCCATCATGAGTTTTTATAAAATTAAGTAGAATTCTTAGGAACCATAACGAACAGGTTGTAGACGACATACGTGCTTCACAAATTTAACCCTTTTCCACCGTTTCTGTGAGAATTTGAGCCTAATTGAGCAGTTCATAGCATATTTTGATTTGCTTTATACTTTTGCATTCAAGTTAGAACTCGTGTAATTGATGCGTGTCAAGATCATGAACCAATATTTGCATAAATGTGATAGAGGCATTAGGAATGAACCAACTGCCTAAACCCATTTCTTTTGAATTTCCTACCTTGATAATCTTCCTTTAGACACTATGTTGAGCCCCAAATTATTGTTTGAATAAGTCAAAACAATAAGCTACAAAGCCTTAGCATTTTTATGAAACCTCGAGTGATGAAGTCAAATCCATGACATGCTTAAAAGTGTCGTTTTAGTATTAAAAAATAATAGTATGATTGGTTGAAAGAAAAAGAAAAAAAGAAGAAAAAGCTAAGTATTAGGTCAATATGACCAAAATATGAAGCAACAAAAATAGTATGAGAATTTAGTGCTAGTACTGCAAGTATAAGAGTGAGTTTGATAAATAAAACATCTAGCATGTCTAAATTGGATTTCATTTACCGTTAGCCACTCTAAAATCCCATTATATCCCACCTTAAACCTTAGCTTAACATTACCACCCGTGAAAGACCTTTTGATTTATGTATTACATTGTGTTAATTGATGGCGATTTGATCAATATACAAGCTTATGATTAATATATGCATTCGTGGTTTGAGAGTTCGAGAAATATTAGTATACCAACACTAGTCCAAAAAATAAACCGAGAGGAGTGCTTATTATGAGGAATGTGAAGGCATGAATGTTTGAAGCAAAAGGTGAGTATATGCCAACTAAAAATTCTAAGTTTAAAACATAAGTGGTATTACATGTGGGGTTGTGAATCTGACATGATGAAAGTAAAACTAAGTATGCCTTGGGATCTTAACATATACAAAGTTGTGATAACTTAGCATGTTTGATTAATTAAGGTGAATTGTACAAGTAAGTTTGTTAGAGCACAAACAAAAAGTTAAGTGTGGGGATATGATCGCGTGGCAATAATTCAGTGTTTATTTAACCTGAATACGTGATTTTACATCATGATAAATGTAAAACAAGTTCAATTTTTTTTTGTTTTGATTCGTAGGTGTTTGTAGCTAAGAAAGTCTATTTTGGGGGAAAAATGTGCAAAACATGGAACTAGAACTACTGAAGGTGTAAATATCAAAGTTTAGCTAAAAGGCACAACTTGAGGTGGACCCGCGTATGAGGCAGGGCGGCGTATTTGTGAGCGTATTTGGCAAAAAGAACTGAAAGTTGGGCGTATGAGGCGGCGTATCATATAACAGGGCGGCATATGATACGTCGGTGGCGTATCATTTTCAAGTTTATATAAACCAAATCAACCCCAATTTGATCTAGAACTTCTTGGAGATGAAAATTAACGAACTTTAGGTGATTTTTGGTCTTCCAAGACTCCCGAAATCATCCACAAACATTATCCAATTGAAGATCGAAGGCATAATGAAGAGGTTGTGCGGCTAGTTCTTTCGTGATTTCTTCCGGTAGAATCGATTATGTTAGGTAAGACTTTTTGTGTGTTTTCAGTAGGGTTTTGTTAAACAATGATTTTTGAATGTTATTCTATTTTTTGTTTAAGTTAAGAGATTCGTTTATAAATAAAATTGTATGTTGAGATTATCAGTTTTTCGGTTTCCTTGCATCATGAACTCATTAAGATTGAAAAGTTGTTTGATATAAATGGATTAATAACATTATGAATGAGCGAGTCTTAAAAGCTTGATCCTTTGTTAGTACTTTAATCAAAAGTTGAAATCTTGAGAATTAAGTTTTGATAAACCCTTGTTAGGCATATAATTTGTTGATCTTGCATAACTGAGGATGCGGAAGTGATTGTCTTTAATTATTTAAGTAAATTAATTCTAAAGTTTATTGCTTTATGCACTTGTGTTCATTAATTCATCCAAAGACACAATTTTTAAGTTCAAAGTTTGTGTGTTTTAGTTAATCAAATCATATTTGTTAAACACTAACCACATATTCCTTGTGGAGACGACCTTACTTACCCTTACACAATAAAGGTAGCTAAGACCGATATATTAACTTGTTTTTAATAGAGTCTCGACAACCAGACCAGACAATCTTCATCACTCTAGCCTCAATAAACACTCATCTCATGCTGGATGATACAGAAGGTGACTTGTCCTTCCCTAAAGCTGCTATAAATCATTCTTTTGGTTAGATGGGCTATGAGGGGAACTACTCAGTAAGAACCTTCAGAAAGGGAAAGGTCTCCTTCTAATGGAAATACCTCCTCCATGTGGTCATTCACAACCTATCTAACAAGCATGGAGGATGGTATCAAATTCCTGGAGACCTTTCCTATATAGTCCATGGAATGGTTAAAGGGGTCAAGTTCAGGTATTCACAGTGCTAATTTGCACTCCTTAGAATATTACATGTTCCCTAGATATGTCAAGCACATTCTTAACTGTGAACTGGGCTCACAGTTAAGGGGAACGGGTAATGCTCTTAAATTGGAACAGATGAAGCCCGACATCTTTAAAATTATGAGAAAACCTACTGTGGGATTCTCTGGGGTTGAAACAGCCCTTGTCCCAAAAACGTTAGAGCTCATTGATCTAGGTGACAACCTAGCAGCACCAGCTAGTGTTGAACCCACATTTGTTATCTCCCTAGCTGGTGCTGCTAGGTTGAGATGGTGGTTGAGAGACAACAGGTGTGAGTTCAACACTAGTTGGT
This sequence comes from Flaveria robusta, assembly GCA_025506415.1. Classification (NCBI taxonomy): domain Eukaryota; kingdom Viridiplantae; phylum Streptophyta; class Magnoliopsida; order Asterales; family Asteraceae; genus Flaveria; species Flaveria robusta. The sequence goes on from CM046472.1 coordinate 16,325,476, forward strand.
GCTGCTAGGTTGTCACCTTGAGCAATGACCTCTAACATTTTGGAGACAAGGGCTGTTTCTACCCTAGACAATCCCGTAGTTGGTTTTCTCATATTTTTAAAGATGTCGGGCTTCATCTGTCCCAATTTAAGAATTTTATCTGTTCCCCTCAACTGTGAGCCCAGTTCATAGTTAAGAATGTGCTAGACATATCTAGGGAACATGTAATACTTTAAGGAGTGCAAGTTTGAAAGCAAATTAAGGTAAAAAAGTGAGAATACCCTTGAACCTGTCCATGGACTATGAAGGACAGATCCTCGGGAATCTGGTCCCATCCTCCATGCTTGTTGGACAAGCTGTGTATGATGACATGGAGGAGGTACTTCCATCGGGAAGTGACCTTCCCTTTCCTGAAGGTTCTGACTGAAAAGTCTTCTTAATTCCCCATCTGTGCAAAAGACTGATTAACAATAGATTTAGGAAAGGACAAATCACCTTCTACATCATTCAGCTGAAGATGGGTGTTGATGATGGCTGGAGTGATGAAGATTGTCCTCCCCTGCACTGTGGCAGACAATGCCTTCTAACCATCCATGATGTCCTCTTGGTAGGTCCGCCAGAAGTCCAGCAGATGATCCTCATAAAGAGGAGGATCAATGGTGAGGGGGGTGAAGTAGTTTGTCAGAAAAAGGAAATGGCAAACCTTTGAGAAACCATCATCTTTCTTTGAGTTCAACAGAGCAACTTGATTGTGTTGCGTGTGAAGTTACATGGAGAAATCGGGTTGGTTTCTGCGATTTAGGTTGGCCATTTCAAAGAGCTTTGTCGAGAAGGAAGAGAATAACAAAGGCGGTTTCTGGGTGAATTTAGGTTAGCAGGATATTGCAGATGAAGAGAGAAAAGTGAAAGAGGGGGAAACCGTTGACTATATATATGAAATGGATTTGAGACAAAGTTAATGCGAAAGGATAAACTTTAAAATCCGGATGTCGGTCCCACCTCTGAAAAAGTGCCCAAAAGTAGTTTTCTTGGAAGTCGAAATTCTTTCGAAGGTAATTTGGCTTCGGAAGTTTTGATAAAAGCTTCCGAGGCCAATTTGGCTTCGGAAGATATTTCTAAGAGTTTTGAAAATTTTGCTTCGAAAAAAAAATACTTAGAGTGTTTATTTTCTCTTTACAGAGATAAGTACTTTCGGAAGGGAATTGTTCTTTAATAGCATGTAAGTATTTAAGAAAAAATTTGGCTTCGAAAGATATTTAGAGAATTGCTTCCGAAGGCAAATTGTCATAAGTAGTTAGTAGATATTAAAGACATAATTTGCTTCTGAAGGTAACTTAGTTTCTTCTGAAGCAAAATGATGTTCCAAATTTTCAAAAACCTAAGGAATATTTTCTATGAGAATCTTCTTCCAAGACAGTTAGGTACATACGAGACCCAATCATAGCTCTATAGAGATGCTCATCTACACACTCCCCCTTGAGGTCAGGTCCAAGGGAGTGGTTTCTTGCTATGGGAGTCTTTGCAACCTTGCAGTCAGTCATGCTGAATCTAGTAACTATATCCTGAACATACTTTGACTGACTTATGAAGATGCCATTGTCAACCTGCTTCACTTGAATTCCTAGAAAGAAATTGAGTTCCTTTATGGCACTCATTTCCAATCTATTCTTCATCAGCTTCTCAAAGTCTTTGCAGAGCTTTGAATTAGTTGACCCGAAGATAATGTCATCAACATAAACTTGAACCACCATCAAGCCAGTTCCTGTTCCTTTGATGAAAAGAGTTCCATCTATAGTACCCCTTCTATAACCATGCTGACATAGGTACTGAGATAGAGTCTCATACCACTTTCTTGGAGCTTGGTGCAACCCATATAGAGCTTTATCAAGCTTGCAGACATACTCTGGATGATCTGGATCTGCAAAACCATATGGTTGTTTTACATACACCTCTTCATCAATCACCCCATATAAGAAAGCACACTTGATATCAAGTTGGTAGACCTTGAAATTCTTGGATGCAGTAAAGGCTAGGAATCTCCTAACAACTTCAAGTCTTGCTACTGGAGTAAAGACATCAGTGTAATCAATCCCTTCCTCTTGAGTATACCCTTGAACAACTAGTCTTGCCTTGTTCTTGATGATAAGTCCTCTATCATCTTTCTTGTTCATGAACACCCATTTGGTTCCTATAGTAGTCTTCCCTAGAGGAAGAGGACATAGGTTCCAAACCTTCTGCCTTTTGAATTGAAGCAACTCCTTCTGCATAGCTTCAACCCAAGTTCCATCCTTTAGAGCCTCGTCCACTTTATTTGGCCCTACTTGGGACAGGAAACAAGAGTAGAGACAAACATTTTTGTCATGGTTTTATACTTTTATTCTTACCCCTTGTCAACTTCACCAATGATGCTTGTGGTGGGGTGAGACTTGTGGATCCTTAGTTGAGGGATCATAGCAAATTGGTTGGAGAGATCAAAATTTGAAAAATTTTGATCAGGCAAAGTAGATTCACCCACCACATCAGCACACTTATCAAGAAAAACTTGATCCAATGAGTGTATGACATTAATGATGTTGTCTTCCATGGAATGATTTTCAGCATCAAGGAATTTTTGATCACTGTCACCATTACCACTTTCTTCTACATATGGAACTCCTTCCCTTTGGTTTTGTGCCTCTGAGCTAGAATTTGAAGGCACTTAAGATATATCAGCAGGATTTGTCATTGTTGTGCTGATAGGAGCTCCATATGCAGAATTTGTTACCACTGGAGCTGAAGTAGATTGATTTGAAGGTCTTCTCAGCTCAAATCTAGGGTCAGGATCTTCTGTTGATAGGTTTCCTATAGATCCTGAAAAATTCTCACAAGACTTGTTAAAACAGTTAGTAACTAAATGAAGATCAAACAGTCAATCAGGACCAGAACCTCTCACACAAGGAGTGTGTTCATTGAAAGTCACATTGGCTGACTCATCAACTATTTTAGTTCTGAGATTGTATACTCTATAAGCCCTGGCTTGAGAAGAGTATCCAATAAATTATCCATCATTTGATTTCTCATCAAATTTGGCTATCTGATCTCTGGTATTCAAGATTGTGCAAGGACATCCAAATGATCTGAGGAAACCAATGAAAGGTTTCTTTTTGTGCCAGAGTTCATAAGGAGTCTTACCATGAGTCTTAACTACTAAAACTCTGTTCTGCACATAGCAAGCAGTGTTCACTTCTTCTGCCCAGAAGGTGATAGGGAGTTTAGGGTCAGACAACATAGTTCTTGCAGCTTCAATTAGTGTCCTGTTTCTCCTCTCAGCAACACCATTTTGCTGAGAAGTCCTAGTAGCACTATATTGTCTTGAAATACCCTTTTCATCACAAAATGTGTTAAGGATTTGGTTCTTAAATTCAGTTCCTTGATCACATCTTATGATCTTGACCTTGTGATCAGATTGATTCTAAATCTTCAGAATGAAATTCTTCAATATATCAGGAGTCTCATCCTTAGTTCTAAGGAAAAAGACCCAAGTGAATCTAGTAAAAGCATCTGTGATCACTAAACAATATGAGATCCTTCCTAGACTCATTACACTGGTGGGGCCAAAGCTATCCATATGTAACAAGTGTAGGGAAGTAGTGATGGAGTTTCTTTCCTTTGGCTTGTGAGATACCTTATGTTGCTTCCCTTTTAGGCATGCAACACAGTGATCATCACTTGTAAACTCTTTCTTTGGCATTCCAGTTACAAAATCATTCTTAATTCATTTATTCATGTTTTTAAAGTTTACATGGCACATTCTTTTATGCCAGAAAAAAGACTCATCACTATTTGTTTTAGACAGAAAGCAACAGACTTCTCCTGAAGGAGAAGTTTCATGCAAGTCCATCTTATACATGTTCCCTTTCCCGGTGGCTCTGAGCAGTATATGCTCCTGAGGAATGACCACCCCGGGCTTGAGAACAATGCACTCATGCTCAGTGAAGAGCATGTTATGTTTTTGATCACAAAATTAGGATACACTCAGTAGATTGTACCCAAGCTTCTTGACAAAGTTTACCTTCTCAATGCAGAGCTTACCATTTGTGACCATGCCCCTTCCAATAATGTAACCTCCTGCATCTCCTCCAAAAGCAATAGGCCCTCCATCAATTTTCCCAAAATTTTGGAGTAGAGAGCCATTGCTTGTCATGTGCCTGGAACAGCCACTGTCAATAATCCACACATTCCTGTTGGTTTTTAGCTGTTCCTGCACAAAAAGAGATGATTAGTTACATTTGGAAACCCAAGCCTTGCTGGTCTTGGGCTCATTAATATCAATAGAAGACAATGCAACAGTAATTGATCCTATGTTCAAGCTTTGAGGATCAACAGCTGTTGTTGATGAAGAACTTTCAGTCAAATGGTCTTTCTTTGACTTCCACACCACATTTGGAAGCTTAGACTTGACCTTCAATACTTCGGAAGCTTTAACAACTTCGAAAGTTTTGGAAACTGGACCTTCGGAAGATCTTGCTTTCACTGTAGCAGGCTTCAATACTTCGGAAGCATTCCTTTCTTCCGAGACCAATTTTTCTTCCGAATGCAAGTTTTCATTTGTCTTCTTCTTCACTTTGGAACTTCCAAGAGGAAAAGCTTTCCTTCAGAAGTTGGCTTCTTCTTGATCTTCTCAGAAGTTTTCTACTTGATCATGTGGACAGTGCTTTTGGGATTGTAGATGCAATCCTTAGCCAGATGAGAAGTACTGTCACATACGACACAATCAATCTGCATTCTTCTGGAAGTCTTCCTTTGAGAACAAGACTGATCTTGATCACTTTCTATTTCCTTCTTATTCTTCACAGATGAAGTAACAATCCTTTTAGGGAGAGACTTGCTGCTGGATATGGATGGTTCAGGTTGTATAGCAGTGTTACATAATAAATTAGCCTTCTTCTTTTTGTTGGGATGAGGTTGACAAGAACTAGAAACCCTGGTACTAGGATTCATAATTGAGTCTTCAGCCTTTACCACTTCAAATACTGCAGAGATGAACACCTGTTTCTGCTTTGAGTTGAAAGTGGCCTTGATCTCTTGAGCTTTCTTGGACTTTCTCCTTGCTCTTCTAATCAAGTTCTTCCTCTTAGACTTTGTCAACCCAACAGGATTCCTCTCCTCAGGAGAATAGTGACCCTTCTTAGGATGATCTTCTTCACTCTTCTCAGATCCATCATTCACTATCTCCTCTTCATCCTCTTCACTTATGGGGTCTATGAGGGGAAGCTCATCTTCACAAGTTCCACACTTGGAGATCTTACTGATAGTAAGGAGTGTGGAGGAGCTATCTTAGTAGATCCCAGTCCCTGCTTATTCTGATAACAAACTTTGGCACGCAGAGATGAGGATATCATGTTCTTGAAGGTCTCTTATTCAAGAACACATTTTTCTACCCTGGCTTTGCTGATCACAAGCTCAGCCTGGCACTCAGTTAACTTAATGATGAGATCTTTGATCTGAGTCCTATAGTTAGTGTGTTCATGTTTAAGAGTTGAAATGGTTTTCTCTAAATCTTCTATTTTTAGTTTATATCCATTTTCAGCTCTTTTGAAATCAGATTTTAAGATATTTAAGGACTCGAGATCATATCTCATTTCTAGGTTACAGGACCGGTATCTATTTACTTTAGCAATACATTCAGGAGTACAAAGATGTTCCAATACCTTAGCTTCATCATGATCTGCCATCAGTGCTTGGTTTGGAGATGCATCTTCAACCTGAAAGCTCCAGTCAAAGTCTCCTTTTTCAGCAGCAACTGCAGCTTGCTGCTTTTGCTTCTCATTCTGGTTCGCTCTGTATACATGTACAGCAGATCATCTGGATGGATATAGTCTAGATCTTCAAGGGTGAAGAAAAAGTTTCCTGAACTCTCATGAGCAGACACAAAGGCATGAGAAGAGCTTGTCTCTTGGAATGGACTTCCTTGGATATAGCTCTCCTTTGGTGTCTCAGGGAAGGTGATGAAAGGACCCTTTTGTGAGTTGTCAGGGTAGCAGATGAGATGATGCTGTGGAGGGTTGAACTCTGCTGATTGCTGGAGTTACCAGATGGATTTTGCATGTTCATCTCCATCCGGTAGCCATTGAGGATACCATACAACTCTGTAAGAATGACAGTCTTGAGGTTCTCAGTCCTCTTGATAACAACACAGTAATGGGTCCACTGTCTAGGAAGAGAGGACATGAATTTCCTCACAATGTCCCTGTTCTCAAGATTTACTCCAACATCCATTAGAGTATGCATAATCTCAACATACCTGAAGTATTGTTGAGTCATGGTTTCACCTGTCTTGTAGGTCAAGTTCTCAAACTGCTGCTTGAAGAGGTCCTTTTTGTTCTCTTTTGCTTCAGAGGACCCCTCATACATGAGCTTTAGTGCATCCCATAACTGCTTGGTAGTTTTGCACTTCTTAAAGCCCCTGTACATGGAGTTAGGAAGAGCAGTTTGGAGGGCAGTCATGGCCTTCTAATCGATATCTATCTTCTTTCTATTTCTTCAAAATAGCAGCCACCTCTTTTGGAATCATGCCACCTCCAGCAGCAGCTGAAGAGGTGCATGGTATGTAGGGTCCTGAGACAACACATTCCCACATCCTGGAGTCTTAAGATTTAATGAAGCCTTCCATTCTTTGACACCAAGTATCAAAGTCTTCAGGAGTGATCAGTGGGGACTTTGTCATAGTGCCAGTTTCCATATCAGCCTTTGAGAGAGCTACCATTTGAGTTGTTAAGTGTTTCATGAAAAATTCAAAGATCTAAGATGGTGAGATCTTACAATCAAGTGCCTGGAATGCCCTGATACCAATTACAGGATTGTTAGAAGGAGTTCAATGCAAATCAGTTTCACAATAAGGAGAGACTTAGAACACTTAACAGATCAAATAGGGAAGTGAAACCTTTATGGTGATACTGGGAAACACAAGTAAACAAGAGAGACAGAAAACACAAGAACTAACAGATTGGTTTCAAGGATAAAGTATATTGCTCTCAAGTTCTATTACAAGTGTTAAGAAGCATACCTAAAATACAAGGACCTGAGATACTTTATACTACATCCTACAACCGGCCATACTTTGAAGGCCAGCTGGAAACACTAATCTAGACAACAAGATCAATGTAAAGTCAAAAGGCAGATTGCCTTTTGACAAGTGACTATGACATGCCATAGCTCACATCCTATTGTAATACAAAAAGGATAAAAGTACATAAAGTAGAAAGTTACAGACTCAAGACCTTAATCTATAGCTTCCTAAAGCATGGATCTTTTTACCAACTTGTATAAGTTGGTGAGTCTGCAGAATGACAGCGGAAAGTTGGTCTGCTTTTCTGAAAAGTTGTTGATCACAGAGAGCATGTCTTATCTGTCTTCAGAAGAAATCAGTCTTCTATCTTTGAGTCTTCGAAAGAGTTTGTCTTCTAAGCTTCGGAAGACTTCATCTTTGGCTTCGGAAGAATTGGCCTTTTGCTTTGGAAGATTTTACAGTTAGTGTAATTTCTTTGCAGTGTGTAAAACTTCCAAAGTAACTTCTATCATGCACAAAGTGCATGCATGCAGGAGACTCCTTGACTGTTTTGTGTGCATCAGCCTCTTTCAAATACCTTACAATTTATCATCCCTAGTCTCTAGATCTTAACCAACCAATCCCCACCCTAAAATTCTATGATGATGAAGACAAGGGATTCAGTGAGTACCATGACTCTCTCTTCTCCACCCTTGCTCAAGGAGAGATGAGTGCTTCTGCTTCTCCCATGTCTGGCCCACATCATCCACCCCAAACTAAGGTGGATCTCCCTAAACAAGTTCAGGAGATCCGTATGGAAGAGACTCTCACTTCTGCAAGTGATTATATTTTTAAGACCTCAACCATGGCAACCCAACCCTTTGACACATTAACTGAAGCTGTTATGGGGCAGGGGAAATCTAGCAGCCAAGAACAATATGCTGGTGATGAGGAAGAAAACCTTGATCCAATTCTCTCATCCCCCCATGAATCTTCATCTGAAGATGAGGGGAGTCTAAACTAAAGGTGCAACAAATTCAATAAGCATGCAGCTATTTAGTTTCTAAGGTTAGTCACTTGGAATCTCAAGTGATTGCCTTAAAGAAGAGGGTTAATGACCAGCAAGTTGAGGTCACCAATCTTAACGGCAAGCCAGCTGAGAGACTACCAAGACAAACTCAACTAGGTCCACAAGAACCTATGGAAGTGGTGGACTTAACCTCCAGCTCACCTATGTAAGTGGGTGATGCTACCAAAAAAGGGGAAAAAGTCCCTGCAACCACAGAATGTGGGAGTTCTGTCCTGAGTATGGACAATGAGGATTCACCACCCTCACTTGCAGTTGTCTAGACTCAACAACTTCCTCAAGCTTACACTGATGTGGAGGCCATATTATAAGAACTTTTTGAGAAAGAAATACCAATGGCCATGTCTACCCCATCTTACCCTGCTGAAACTCCAACAGTGAGATGGTGGTATGACAATGCAAGAATGGCCTTGGTGCTCTCTAGATCTTAGGGGTAGCAGGAGCTCTTTAATTTTCAAACCCTAAGATTCCATGAGAGTATAGCTTTAGTTGATGTGCCACTTGTGGACCCAAGCAAATACAGACGGGCTGGCAGATTAGCTAAACTGATTCAAGAGTGGGTGCTGCAGGAGTTCAGAAGGAGAGCAAAATTATATAGAGAGAGGCTAGCAGAAAAATTTATTGGTCAACTAGATACTGAGGTAGACCCTAAGATTAGCTTCAAAGGGGAAACCTTGGTTGCAGGCCAGTAGTGGACCCTGTGAACCTTGAGACAGACTCATCCTCAGCACCCAATACCCTTAATGAAACCTGCTGGTGAAGGTGTATCACAACCTCTCCCTGGCAAGAGTTCAACCTCAATACAATTATTAGAAGGCCAAAGCTTTCTCCACCTTGAGTCGTACAGGCCAACAATTGCTAAAGGGAAAAGGAAGATTACTCCTGAGGAGATTAAGGAGGAGAAAAGGTAGAGGAAGAGGAAGGCTAGGGGTGAGAAAACAGGAGAGATCCCAATCTTCATGCAAGCTAAAATCAGGGCTGCCCACAGGCCTAACACTTAAGATGATGAGTTAAGGGCAGCCAGATTAGATTACCTGGGATTAAGGAACTACAATATAGATGAACTCATCTCTCTCCCCTTAGCAGAGTTGAATGAACTAGCAGACATAGAGTTGTCTAAAAAGAGGAAGGAGGCTGAGGCTACAGAATTGCTCCTCAAGATCAAAGAAGAAAGTAAAAGAAAGAAACTCTACAAAGCCCTTGCCCTCTCTCTAGTTCAAGAAAGTCCTGAGAAGGAGACTGTGGTTGTACAATAGAAACAAACTCAGATAGGCAAAGAACAAGAGAGATAGAAAATAATAACCTATCTGAGTGCAACAAGTCTCTATCAGGCAGCAGCTCTCAACCCTCTCTCATATGAATATGTTGAATTTGAATACCTTAAACAACTGGAAGAAGAAGCTCAAACTCAAAGAAAAGCTGTTAAGAGGAAAATGAGAGAAAAGCCTGCTAAGTCAAGAGCCACCATTAGAGCACAAGAAAAGAAGTCTACTGATACGCTAAAGATGGTTAGCTTCTTGAAGCTGTATAGGTTCTCCGGAAGGAGACTTGATCCTATGTCTTTATCGACAATGGATGAGTATATCAGAACGATCAAGCATAAGATAAAGGAAGGTCAGTTGGTTGACTTGCATTCTCCACCAAGTCAAGCTGTACTCGAAGTTAAGGTAAAGATTGAACCACAATAGACAACACAACTTGATCCTGAAGCTACATCTAAGCCAACTTCATCTTCTGACCCACAGCAGGGTTCTGAACCTCCTACTTCTCACCATATTAAGGAAAAGAACCCAACTGGGGAGAATACAAACAGATCAACTCGTGCTGTAGGCCACTCTCCTCAGTTAAAGTACAGAAAGAGGAAAAGAATGGCCATCAAAAGGGACAAGATGAAGAAGAAGAAGTCTAAGGCATCTACCTCCGTACCTCAGAACGAGTCAGAACATACTGAGGTTGCTCAAGAAGAGGCTGCTCAACTAACTCTTATTCAAGCATAGCCTCTTGCAGTTGGAAGACCTATCATATCCTGGAGCTCTGCAGCTAATCCAGGCAGATGGTATGTCATTAGAGATCAAGGAGGTCAAGATGTCTATCTCTGGCAAGACATGTTTGATCTCCCTCTTCATGATCTCTATGATATGAGGAGATACTATGGAAGTCTGAGGGATCCTGACCAATTAATATGGTCTTGATCCTAATAAGGACTATCAATTTCTGAGTATCCTTCTCTGTTTTGGTAGCTTCAGCCTAGGGGGAGTTTGTAAGGAATACTTGAAAGGCTGATGCAACCAAAGTAGCCAAAAAGCTTCCTGCTTGCATGCATGTGCATTGCAGAAGTTACTTTGGAAGTTTTACACTTCTCCTAAAAAACTTTCTAAGTGTAAAATCTTTCGAAGCCAAGACCAAGATCTTCCAAAGCAAAAGATGAAGTCTTCCGAAACTTAGAAGACAAAGTCTTCCAAAGCCAACAAGATAGAAGACTGATTTTTTCCGAGGACAGAGAAGACATGTTTTCTCTGATCTACTTTTTCAGAAAGCCGACCAACTTTTCGCTGCCACTCTGAAGACTCACCAGCTTGCATAAGGTGGTGAAAAGGTCCATGCTTTAGTAAACTGTAGATTATGGTCTAGGTGTTTGTAACTTTTTACTTTGTACTTTTATCCTTTTTGTAATACATTAGGATGTGAGCTATGGCATGTCATAGTTATATGTCAAAAAGGCAATGTGCTTTTTTGATCTTATATTGATTTTGTTGTCTAGATCAATGTATCCAACTGACCTTCAAAGTATGGCTGGCTGTTGGATGTAGTATAAAGTATCTCAGGTCTTGTATTTTGAATTATCACATGATCACTTTGTAACTTTGTAATATATCTTGAGAGAAATATACAGCATTTTTGAAAACCATTTCTGCTTGTGTTCTTTTACTTAAAGTTCCTAGTTTATATAAAGCTGATTTCCTATTTGATTTTTTAAGTGTTATTCAAGTTCACTTTCCAAACATCTTGTGAAACTGTTGCTTTCATTATATTTGAGTTTATAGGTTATCGTAATAAACAATTGTTAACAAAAAAACTTTACCCTATAATACTATTTATAGTATACATGATTACATTATATTATAAGACATATTTTTTATTTTATGTAAGAGTTTCAATCATTTGGATTCATAGGATAAAGTATTTCAATGATGTGTAGATTTTTTTTGTTTCATGACATTCCTTGATCCTTAAAGATTTAAAATCGTGTCATGTATTGACCATCCTTTTAATATGCATCGGTCGTGACACATCCTTTTAATGTGCATTTGTAAATACTAGTGGAAATGCTCGCGTGTTGCGGTGGTATGGTTGTTGCATGATTTTTTGGGAATTCAACTTTAGTCGGTATCGGCTCAGTGCGTTATGATGTAAACTAAAAAATAAAATTATAATTATTGAAAAAATTGATTGAAATAAAATAATTACGTATATTACAAAAGTCTTTAAGACAAGTATACTATCCCAACAAGATTTATGGTCGGAAATCACTTATTACCTAGATTTTAGGGGGGTTTCGTTTTATGAATGTAGGTTAGAGTTTTATGATAATAGGAGGCAGCTTTCGGTGGTGATTTGCATAGACCGTAGATAGTTAATAGAAAAATTGTCACAACAAATTACCATCTTTATTGTTATTTAACTTTTAACAACCAGCAAGGGAAAGAATAAGAGAGATTAGTGCTCAATCATAGTGAATGAACGGAATTGAAAGTAAATGGTGGTTTTGTTTGGCCACGTGTATATGCTTTAGCATTTGTATTATAAGTATCATATATTATACTTTATTGTAACGGTATAAATGCAATAAAATGTTTAATTTTTTGAAATTTAAGCATGACTTTTTATATGGGTGTCTTAATCCATATATAAAATTATTATTTAATCCTCCTTTCACTTTTATTATAAAAGATATAGATAAATATTAAAATTATTAAACTCACAATATGCCCCTAGAAAAATACTAGTATTGTAATTATTATAAACATGAAAATATATATATATATATATATATATATATATTAAAATTAATTTTGATGAAATAAATTAAATAATATCAAATTATTAAATAATATATTAATAATGTTTTTTAAATACATGAAAGAGACAAGGGCAAAAATATCAAGTTATATAAAATTTAATTGTTAAATTTACCATATTGCCCCTAAAGTGTTTTAAAATAATAATCAAGTTTATATTCTACCCCTCTTAAATGTATTGCACTACTTTGTACAAGTTGATTCAAAACTTGTATGCTTGGCAAAATTACATATCTATCCAGATATATTTACTATAAAGTAGTATAAATATATGTATTTAAATAAAATAAAATAATACTTAATTTAAATAGTATTTAGTTAAAAAAATATGATTAGTAATTATAAATTGAAATAACAATTTATATTATTATAAATAAAATAAAACTTTAGTTTTCAAAGTATGATTAGTAATTATAAATTTGTATGTCAATTTATATTACTATAAATAAAATAAAACTAAATAAAGTGAATTAAACAATATCACATTATTAAATAATGTATTAATAATGTGTATTAAATAATACAATAATTAGAAAAAGTTAATTAAATGGGGGTAAAGCTGGAATTATTACATAAAGCACTTGTACTTTATGCTTAAAATGTTGTATGTATGTCTTATACTTAAAATGAATTACTATCTTATCCTTCTAATATGTATTATATAGTAGTATAGATGAGTAATATCTCATAACCGAGTAATTATTAATTTAAACAGTCATAGAATCAAACTCAAATAAACTTCTTGTTTGTGAGTAGTGTCTTCTTAATCTCTTATTTTTTAATAAAAAAAATATATTATCATTTAGTTCGAAATTAAATAAAAGGATTGAAATTATAAGGGAATGGGTAAGTAAGGATTTGTAAGTTATAAGTAATAATTCAAGTGTTGAAATTAAGGGTGTTCAAAAATACCCGAATCCAATAATCCAATCTGAAAGCCTGAATTCAAAATATCTGAAAATTTTAGATATCCGAATTTCGTAGTTCAAATATCCATATTTTTAGATATCCAATTTTAAACACCCTAGGTTGGAATTTAGTAGTTGACAAAGAGTTCAAAATGAAAATTTTAATTTCACTTCTCAAATGATTAGTTGAAGGAAATATCAAATATCAAAATATCAAACTTAAACGTTAATGTTTTTCAAACAACCCAATTAAAAATCTAAATTGATGCTTTTAACAACATTTAAACTTAAACAAGTTAACAAATGAACTCGTTTATTTCAAATTAATCTGTTTTTAACATTAGTGGTGTTTTTTTAGTAAACGAATTATATTAGCCAACCCAAAAAAAACTATGTACCGTTATGTATCATTCTCATTGTGTTTTGGGTTGTATTATAATCGTCACTCACAATTTTAATCAGAAAAATAAAGAAAAACAACCGATAAAATTGATATATGTATAGATCGATACATTTCCCATATTCAAATAAGATAACAAAGGACGAACATTAGAAGAGAAAACTAACAAGTAATTCATGGTTGAACCATGAATAATCCTCGTAAAAACCGATTCAACTGACACACTCTCACCATATACCTTCAGTCAAATGATTAATCAAATTCATCCAAACCTTAAAAAATAAAACAGTAGTGAGGAAGCAAAAGGCCCCACCTCAAATAAATCACTCCAAGGTTGTTCGCATTTTACAGGTTAACGGAGGTGAGAAACGAAAGTCGGCTAATGGCTACATAGCGCATCTCCCATATTGCCTAAACTTATTTTATTCACAAAAGATGCATAATTCAAAGATAAACTAAAATGAATAAATTGTGGATCTACCATACATGATTGTGCATACGATGACTGTATTGCCATACTAAGAAAATAGAAATAGGCTATTCCTCATGATAACGGGAAGGTAACTATTGTAGACGTAATTGTTGGACGGGAAGAAGATCACGAGTATAAAGGTATGGGATTGATGCTTGATATGGACATGATGGCTCATACGAATAAAGGCAAAGAAAGGACTTCCCAAGAATGGTCCTACGTATTTCACAAGGCTGGATTCACTCGCTATACTATAAAACAATTCCGAGCCAATCAATCTGTCATTGAAGTTTATTCTTAAATCTTAATTCTCTTGTATATTCTAATAATAAAACTTTATGTAACTTCATTAAGTAAGATATTGTACTTGAAGAAAGTAAGTATTATTCATAGCATTATCCTTTTATGTGTTAGTCAAGTATTATTATGCAACAATAAGATAGTGATTTAAGTGTTAATGAACGGGGAAAAACAAAACACTAAAATAAGATAACAAAGGACGAACATTAGTATGGTAGATCCCAATTAAAATAAGATAACATAGCGCATCTCCTATATTGCCTAAACTTACTATATTCACAAAAGATGCATAATTCAAACAAATTAATATGATATTATTTCTAATGCTTGATATTGTTATTTTGTTGCATATAAAAAATGTCACTAGATTGCTTGTTAGATTGAGGATTGAACTTTAGCTAGGATGATGCTGAATATATTGCTGTCATGATTGATTTGGACCTCACATAGAACTTGCCCCATAATTTTTATAACAAAAAGAGAAGAAATAAAAGATATATGAGCATCTATCGTTTCTAACACCAATTTTCATGTTAGATTTCATCTTCATTAAGGATTTTAATCCTTCAATCATCTCTTCAATGAAGAGACACACATATGTTTCGTTGACATCTAATGCTCATCATCATACCTTCATATTCTATTTTAAAGTTGTTCTAGTCCTAATCATGTGGCAAGGACCATGTTGAGGCTAATATTATTGTCTTGAGTTGGTAAAATTTATTTCTACATGATTCTTTGTCTATCCTGAGTCATCTTCTTTATTTTATTTGGGATTATCTGTATTTTGGTGGTATTATTCGATTGAGGTCTATTGTGAGCTGTTTTGTCCCCATTTGTATTACCTTTTAATTTAGGGATTGTATAACTGATTTGGAATTATATATGTTGGATTCATCTTGACAATATGCTAACAAGATTTCACAATATTCATCAAACTTAATGTCATGCTTGTCATCAAAATAGAAATTTTTTATATGATATTGCTATAAGATATTTAGTAAGATATTTAGTAACATATTTAGTAAGATATTTAGTAATGTGAGTGGCATGCCATCAACCAATTATTATCACGCGATTAATACTACTGAAGTGTATATTACAAGCAAAATAACAACAAGCTTGGCATTAGAGTTAATTAACAAGCTCTCCTTGAGGTAGTAGATGTGGGTTCCATCCCGTTTTTTCGTTACCCGATTGGTTTTCTGCCTCCTATATTTTTTTCTTTATTAATCTTATTTATTTTTCTTACTTTTAACATAAAAGTCAATGCGTTAAAAAAATTAATATTTCTAAGTTATGCAAGTTTTGTCACACAATTATATAAATTTTAGACGTTATCTTGTAATGCTTTCATTTTCTTATATATGGTTTAATTTAAATATTATCAACGCTCGCTTTTGCCTTTTTCATCTATAAAGCAGCGAAAACATTAAATTTTCATCTTTTAGAGTATTCACATCAGTGTCACTATATTTATTATTATAATTAAATTAAACAATTATATTTTTCTCTTTTCTTCTCAATTAAATAATATACTTTTATACTTTTATCATTAATTTTTCTTTTTCCTCTACTCACAACTATTTTCAAATAAATTAAAATATTAATAACGGTTGAATAGTGATTTAGTAATATACAAATTAAACAATAACTTTTATCTGTTCTCTACTCACAACAATTTACAATCATTACTTAAAATATAAGAAACACACTCAAATAAATATAAGTAACCTACTGTGAATGCTCTTAACGCGTCGGAACCGTGAGTTTACATAAGAAATTTGTTTTTTTATATAAAGAATCATGAATGCTAATAACAGTATTCCAAATAGGATGTCTTTTTTAGTATACATGTTATATCTAATGGTAACATAATACTATGATAAATAAAACCAATACTAACCGAAAAAATATGGTCTACAATTATTGATTTTTTTCAACTTCCCTCTATTTTTTTAAACACATATAATTTTTTTATACAACATTATTTTAAAAAAATAAACAATAAACTCGAGCATTTTATTATTTTAATATGTTATATTTTTATTTAAAATGTCATTTTTGAAAATGTTTATGTGTTATGCGCATAACTTGCGTGATTATTATCTATGTAATTGTAAATATTAACTTACATAATTAACATATAACTTGCATAATTATAAATATAATTTGCGTAATTATTTTTTATAAGATGATTAATTTTACTTTGCGTAATTGTAAATATAACTTGCATATAAATTGTGTAATTATTAATTTAACTTACGTAATTATGCACCTTATGTGCGTAATTGTGACGCGTACGAAACTATCCCTCTGCCAAAAAACATGTGTCATGCCCTATTGGATTCGTACGTTTCACACGAAAATTATACTTTATATAGTAACCGGACCCACAATCAATATATGTTATTTTATGTCATATGTAGAATTATTGCTTACAAACAAAATTGGAATTCAAGTTGTTGTAGCCATTGTGTTTGTTTCCGGAATAAAAAGTATGGGTCTTCGATTCGCTTTGGTTAGGTCGCTAATGTCTTCTTGTGTTGTAAGACGGTATGGTTTGATTGCATAACATGAAATACTATACACAATATATCTTCTTAAATATAACCTTGTTTCGAAAATGAACTTCTATTGTTGGATTGGGGAGTGTTTAAAAGTAACTATGGTTGTTTCTTAGTTTATAACCTCACTTTTACCTACAATAGTACTATTTTAGTGCAAGTAGTTTTGTCTATTACAAGATTAATAATTATACTGTCAATTTTTTTGAGTTTATAGCTATGAAATGAAATAGTTGGATCATTGTTCATAAAAAATATCAAAAAAAAAAATAATGTCTTTATTTATCTAATAAAAAAAATAGATAATTTTTCTCTTTCACTATTGAATTTTTATCGTGATCATAGGTGTATATTTTATGATGAGAAACATGTGAAAAATGAGGATCTGAGCAACTTTTTTGTTTTTTTTTTCAATTTATAGAGTTGTATACTCATATTCGATCAAACTAAGAAAATGAGGGATGGGTAGGAGAAAGCTTGTTTTTTAATTAAAATTCCTGTTACCCAGAAATAATGATTTAGCTTGTATATCGCATAGTTTACACCTACAACTATTTGACTGGAGAATAAATATTTTACCATCAAACTATCTCATTGGGAGCAAAAGAAAGCTTTTAACCCATTTTAAACTTCTTTTTATTTTCTTTGTTTATTACATTCTAACTAAGTTTAATTTGAGGAAATTCCTCTTACAGTCTGTGTATCGCTAACATATATTATTTATAACGTACATGGAGTAACATTTGCAAACAAAGAGCTCTTAGCATGCAACACTGAAGTACAAAAAAGTTAACTCGGAAAATTTTATACAAAAAAGTAAATTATGATAAGTATAAAATCTTTCGAAGCCAAAAGTCCATATCTTTCGAAACTAAAAATGAAGTCTTACGAAGCTTCAAAGACAAAGTCTTACGAATCCAAAGACTTATTTCTTCCGAGTACAGAGAAGACATGCTTTCTCTAATCACCTTTTGATAAAAGCTGAAATACTTTTCGCTACCATCTCTGATAAGCCACCAACTTAAATAAGTTCGAGAAAAGGTCCATCCTTTTGTCAACTATAGATTAAGGTATTTTGTCTGTAACATTTTACTCTTGTATTTTTATCCTTTTTGTAATATATTAGAATGTTAGCTATGGCATGTTATAGTCACAAATCAAAAGGCAATTTGACTTTTGACTCTAAATTGATCTTGATATCTAGATTAGTGTTTACAGCTGTCTTTCAAAGTATGAACGGCTGTATAATGTAGTATAAAGTGTCTCAAGTACTTCTATCTTTATGTATGCTTTGTAACACTTGTAAACGAATTTGAAAGCAATATACATTATTCTTAAAAACCAATATTATCTTGTTCTTATTTTGTCTCATATTTACTTGTGTTCTTAGTATCATCAATATAAACCTGGTTCTCTATTTGATCTGTTAAGTGTTATAAGTGTCTCTTCATTGTGAAACTGTTATATTAGCCAAACCAAAAAAAAAACTAACTACCATTATGTATCATTCTCATTGTGTTTTGGGTTGTATTATAATTGTCACTCATAATTTTAATCAGAAAAATAAAGAAAAACAACCGATAAAATTGATATATGTATAGATCGATACATTTCACATATTCAAATAAGATAACAAAGGACGAACATTAGAAGAGAAAACTAACAAGTAATTCATGGTTGAACCATGGATAATCCTCGTAAAAACCGATTCAACTGACACACTCTCACCATATACCTATAGTCAAATGATTAATCAAATTCATCCAAACCTTAAAGAATAAAATAGTAGTCAGGAAGCAAAAGGCCCCACCTCAAATAAATCACCCTAAGGTTGTTCGCATATTACACGTTAAAGGAGTTGAGAAATGAAAGTCGGCTAATGGCTACATAGCGCATCCCCCATATTGCCTAAACTTATTATATTCACAAAAGTTGCATAATTCAAAGATAAATTAAAATGAATCAACTGTGAATCTACCATACCAATATATTATCCTTAAACCAATAAGTCAACTTAAATCATGTTTTTAAGAAGACTTAGTAGTCTCATCCATGAACATTCAAGACATTACTGAATCATTAATATTTACTAATTATTATTACATTGTTAATGGTCAAAGTAGGTGTGGTAGTTTTCTGCATTAATTATTTTAGAAAGTAATTGATCACTAGAGTAGTGGCTAGTTTGTTTTCTTTCTCTTATTTATATTGAGTTTGTAGTGTTGTGTGAGGGGGAGGAAAACTAATATGATTCGAGTCTATTTTCTCTCTAATCTCTTCTGGTCGTCTTCATCTTCATTCTAAAATTATCCCGATTCCAATTGGTACACATCAACATATTCAAGCACAATGATGTATTACTCAAGAATAAATTTGCAAAATGTTAGGATATAGAAATAGGTGTCGTAGAAATACAATTAATCAAGTTCTTATGTAATCTACACAAAAGAATTAAAGACTCTAAAGGAAGAAGCAACAATTCAGACTAAAGAGACGCTAGTTTTGATGGAGATAGTCACTATTCTAATGGAAGAAATACGAAGTATGATGGAGAAAGTTAGAGTTTTGATCTCAACTTGAATAAGGTGACTTAAAGTCATAAAACACAATATGATGTTAAGCCTCAGTTATATCATCTTCTAGAAGAAATACGTAGCACGTTAACTTGATCAAGTTGTTTATACAAGTTTGGCTTCCTAAGGGGCCAGAAGACACTTGTGAAGAACTCGACTCACAACAGCTTGCCTACGTCAGCAAAACAAGACAACTTGCGACTAAGGTAGTAATGGATAAAGAATCAACTTGACCCACTTGGTCTATTTGTCTCCAATTACGAAGGTGAAAGATGCACGAAATAACCCTTTTAGTCCGAATTGATTTAGAGCATATACCCTTACTATCTTTATAGTATTAGTAAACCAAGTCTCCAAAAAGGTTAATGAACCTCGTTACTCTAGAAATTCTATTCTTTTGTGTAAGAAATCTATTAGATAACATCAATTCATTTAGCTATAGCTATTTACAACCTTATACATAAGATAGCATAAGAAAATTCTAGAAACTAAGCACACTCGTGTTAAATTTTAATTTATTATTCTACATATTTTATTTGTTGGAATCATTAATTTTCACACTTACATTTCTTACCTAGGACTAACACAAAAGTTTCTAGATATTTTGAAAATGTTTCATATTTTGTTAATTTGAGTGTGTATGATAAAATCTTCTTAAAAATCATGCTTTGAGAAGATTCCTTAAAGAGTCAATCCAAGGATGCAAGGTTGGATATCTTTTCATAACCTTTTACATCACTCATTTCAAATGCATTAAATTAAATTAATAAAAAATATTAAACCATGCAAGTTTTTTGGTATTTAAAGGATGCATAATCGTTACCATTCATAGAAATAATTTCAAAGAAAAATGGGCTCAGAAATTAAAAGAGAGAAATATAATTCCAAAGACGAAGAAGTTATAGCGCAAGAAGAGATATGGAAATTTATTCTTGGTTTCACTCCCACAGCTCTTGTGAAGTGTGCCATTGAACTTGGGATACCAGACATCCTAGAAAACCATGAATCCCCAATCACACTTATAGATCTTGCATCAAAGGTCAAGTGTTCACAGTCTTCTTTGTATCGAATCATGAGGTTCTTGATCCATTACAAGGTATTTCAAGAAAAACCAATATCTGAAACATCAATTGGATACACTCTAACCCTAATATCACGGCTCCTAGCAAGGAATGAAAAGCATAGCATGGCTGACTTAGTGCTTTTAGAGAGCACCTCAGTTATGCTGGCTCCATGGCACAAGCTTAGTGCTTGGGTTATGGGTAATGAAGACTTCCCCTTTAAAGCGGAACATGGGAGTGATTTATGGGGATTTGGGGCAGCAAATCCTAGTCACAATAAGCTCTTTAACGATGGCATGGCCTGCGATGCTAGGGCAGGGGTGGCAGCAGTGATTGGTGGTTGTCCAAAGGTGTTTGAGGGTCTAAGGACGTTGGTGGATGTTGGTGGTGGTGATGGAACAACATTACGAATGATTGTTGAGGCTTGTCCATGGATCAAAGGGATCAATTTCGATCTTCCTCATGTGGTGTGCGTAGCTCCTTTATGTGTAGGAGTTGAACATGTTGGAGGTAATATGTTTGATCATGTTCCAAAAGCTGATGCTGTTTATTTGATGGTGAGTGTTATGATATGGAGTCTTGTACTCTCTCTATAATCTTTTAACTAACACAATCTTATTTTTAATATAGTAATGTACGTATTCTAAAAATATACTCTAACTCAATTATATATGGTTATAAAAAGTCATAATCGAGCAATACAAACATGATTTTAGTGTTATTTTATATAACAGTCTTTTCACCTTGTAGAAAGTACTACACGATTGGGCAGACGATGACTGCATTGCCATACTAAAAAAATGTAAAGAGGCTATTCCTCAAGATAATGGGAAGGTAATTATTATAGACGCAATTGTTGGACGGGAAGAAGATCACGAGTTTAAAGGTGTGGGATTGATGCTTGATATGGTCATGATGTCTCATACGAATAAAGGCAAAGAAAGGACTTCCGAGGAATGGTCCTACGTATTTCACAAGGCTGGATTCACTCGCTATACTATAAAACATATCCGAGCCTATCAATCTGTCATTGAAGTTTATCCTTGAATCTTAATCCTCTTGTATATTCCAATAATAAAACTTTATGTAACTTCATTAAGTAAGGTATTGTACTTGAAGAAAGTAAGTTTTATTCATAGCATTATCCTTTTCTGTGTTAGTCAAGTATTATTATGTAACAATAAGCTAGTGATCTATGTGTTAATAAATGGGGAAAAACAAAACTCTAAAATTAGTACTTATACATGTTGAAGTATGTGGATATTTCAATTCAATAACAAACAAATTAATATGATATTATTTCTAATGCTTAATATTGTTATTTTGTTGCATATTAAAAATGTCACTGGATTGCTTGTTGGGTTGAGGATTGAACTTTAGCTAGGATGATGCGGAATATATTGCTATCATGATTGATTTGGACCTCACATAGAACTTGGCGCATAATTTTTATAATAAAAAGAGAAGAGTGAGAAGATATATGAGCATCTGTGATTTCTAACACCATTTTTCATGCTAGATTTCATCTTCATTAAGGATTTTAACCCTTCTGTCATCTATTCAATCAAGATACACACATATGTTTCGTTGACATTGAAGGCACCGGACATCTAATGCTCATCATCAGACCTTCATATTTTATTTTAAAGTTGTTCTAGTCCTAATCATGTGGCAATTAAGGACCACGTTGAGGCTAATATTATTGTCTTGAGTTGTTAAAGTTTATTTCTACGTGATTCTTTGTCTATCCTAGGTCATCTTCTTTATTTTATTTGGGATTATCTGTATTTTGGTGGTATTATTCCATTGAGGTCTATTGTGAGTTGTTTTGTCCCCATTTGTAATACCTTTTAATTCAGGGATTGTATAATTGGTTTGGAATTATATATGTTGGATTCATCTTGACAATATGCTAATAAGATTACACACTACTCATCAAACTTAATGTCATGCTTGTCATCAAAATAGAAATTTTTTTATATGATATTACTATAAGATATTTAGTAAGATATTTAGTAATGTCACAGGCATACTATCGACCAATATTTTTCGCGAGGTTAATACTACTGAAGTGTATATTACAAGCAAAAGAACAAAAAGCTTGGTATTAGAGTTAATCAACACGCTCTCCTTGAGGTAGTAGATGTGGGTTCCATCCCGTTTTCCGTTACCTGATTGGTTTTCTGCCTCCTATAATTTTTTTCTTTATTAATCTTATTTATTTTTCTTACTTTTAACATAAAAGTCAATCCATTAAAAAAATTAATATTTCACACTTATGCAAGTTTTGTCACACAATTATATATATATTAGACGTTATCTTGTAATGCTTTGATTTTCACACAATCATTTTCTTGTTATGCGTGTATGCGTGATTATTATCTATGTAATTGTAAACATTAATTTACGTAATTATCATATGACTTGCGTAATTATTAATATAACTTACGCGGATGAAACTATCTCTTCACCAAGAAACACGTGTCACGCCCTATTGGATTCGTACGTTTCGCACGAAAATTATACTTTGTATAGTAACCGGACCCACAATCAATATATGTTATTTTATGTCTTATGTAGAATTATTGCATACAAACAAAATTGGGACTGAAGTTGCTGTAGCCACTGCGTTTGTTTCTAGAATAAAAGTATGGGTCTTCAATTCGCTTTGGTTAGGTTGCCAATGTCTCTTGTGTTGTAAGACGATATGGTTTCATTGCATAACATGAAACACTATACACAATATATCTTCTTAAATATAACTAGAGTTGATCCATCCAAGCGCATTGCGCGTGTAATGGATGATCCAAACCAATGCTTAGATAAATGTGTGTACTTTTATTAGTATGTTTTCATCATCATAA
Source organism: Flaveria robusta (assembly GCA_025506415.1). Classification (NCBI taxonomy): domain Eukaryota; kingdom Viridiplantae; phylum Streptophyta; class Magnoliopsida; order Asterales; family Asteraceae; genus Flaveria; species Flaveria robusta. The sequence continues at coordinate 16,348,793 of CM046472.1, forward strand.
CAGGTACAATCAGGCTCAGAACCAGAGGTTAGTTGTGGCTGCTAACCGTAAACAGCTACCAAACCAGAGCAACCGAAACCATTCTTGGTGTATCATCATAGCCCTCGTACAGTCAAACCTCGAATACAAAAATTTAAAATGCAAATAGTTTGAACATCAAAGGAAAAACAAAATAAATTAAGGTATGGTGTTTGAAAGTCTCAAATGAGCTAGTGTCCGTTATCATCGACAAAAATTGTTTTTCAACAACAGCAGTAAGGCATCTTGTAAGGCAGCAACATCACTGCCCAAGGGAAAATCAAAACAGATAAGGGTTTAGGTGTGGTTTCTAAAAACAACAAAGTCTCAAATGAATAAGACTCATAATCATCTAAACAATGATTTTCTCGACCATCAAGACAAGAATATGCACAAACTAAATATCACCAACACACCAACACAACAACATAGGCATCAAGACAAATGAGCTAAGGCTCGGTCTCAGATAAGCTAAGACCCATCATCATGGACAAAACGGTTTTCCCAACAGCATCATGAAGCCAACAACATGGTCTTAGGTGAGCCTAATGTCACGACCCGCCAAAATGCAGATCGCAACACTCTAACTTTTACCGATTAGGGGCACTTTTGAAGCAACCAAGGCTGCCCGGAAGACTCCGGAATAGCCCACATAATTCTGCAGTAACACGGAAATGTCGGAAGACTCTAGAACATCCCGCAAGGCACTAGAAAACGTGGCTCAAAGGCTGCTAAGAAGAAGTAACTAGAACAACCATGAAAGGTCATGGAAGAATCTAGATAGAGCTACATAATTCATCCTTGAAAAATATCTTGAAATGCCTTGGACCAACTAGAGAGTTCCATCAAAATATCTAGTCTTAGATATTATGTATAGATTAATCTAGATATGGAAGAATCTAGATCATGAATAACTAGTATAAATAGGATGGTGGTGCTTCATTTGCACACACCTAAGTTCCTTGTAACTCAAAGCCTTGTACTTGTGTTCATAAGTAATACAAGCTTCATACTTGTGTTGTAATCACACATCACAAGCATCTTACTTGCATACTACAACTCTAACGTTCCCTTACAAAGACTTCCGCTGCGAAACCCATCCACGCGAGACCAAGAAGGCTGACTTAGAACCAATCTAAGTGCCGCACGAGAGCTGAACAAATCAGTCCGTGACAAGTGGTATCAGAGCCGCGTCGATTCTTTGGGATGGCATCTAATCCTGAAAAGGTTGTACTCACAAGCGTCGCCGGAGACGAGACCCGTGGAAGGGAGGATACTCGTAAAGGTGACAAGAGAACCCGAAGCATGTCCAAAGACTTGGTTGCAAGCATGGACAAAAGAGTTGAAGATGTCGAAATAGCATTGTCTGATTTCAAAAACGAAATGGATGAATTCAAGGCTGAAGTAGATATCTTCAAAACACACACCTACGACTCTTTACAACATGTTGAGTCGTTAGGCAATGACTTCGATGAAATGAGAAGCGATCTCAAACTCGCCATCTCCTTGATAAAGAAGGAGATGGAAGAGGCATTCACAAGGGAGTTGGGTCAACTCAAAGCTAACTTTGAGAGAGAGATCAAAGACTTGCAAACTGAACTAAGTGTTTGCAAGCGCGCACTAGCAACTGGAGGTGACAACATAATCCATGCCCCTACAAAGGTAGACATCCCCAAACCATCACCATTCGTTGGTAAACGAGAGGCAAGGGCTGTGGATGACTTTCTTTGGGAGATGGAGCAATACTTTGAGGCCATCGACATTGTTGATGATGCCAAGAAGATCAAGACGGTAACTCTCTACTTGAAGGAGACCGCAGCTTTATGGTGGCGTCGAAAGCACTTGGAGATCGATAGAGGTACGTGCACCATACAAACTTGGACTGATTTCATAAAAGAAATCAAGAAACAATTTTATCCGGAAAATGCTGAACACGAAGCAAAGATCCGGCTTCGTAATCTAAAGCAAAAGGGTAGCATCAAGGACTACGTCAAAGATTTCACTACCCTTGTGCTAGAAATTCCGGACTTGTCACCAAAGGACTCTCTCATATACTTCATCGATGGCTTGCAAACATGGGCAAGAACTGAACTTGAACGACGAAATGTTCAAGACTTGTCCTCAGCCATAGTTGTTGCTGAAAGCCTGATCGACCACAACGAAAGGCGATCACAAAAACCCATCGTTACGGAAGATAACGATGAAAAAGGTGGGGGAGCAAGACCCCATAATAATAACCAAAATCAAAATCGGAGAGATGATACTCGAAGGCCACAAAGGTACGGGAAGGAGGTACAAATAATCAAAGGATGTTTCCTTTGCGATGGGCCACACAATGCACGAGATTGCCCGAAAAAGGCTAGACTAACAGCCTTGATAAGATCTGATGATGAACCATCAGAACCAGAGGAGGTTCGTTTAGGAGCAATGCAACTTCAACTACTTAATACTTTAAGTAAAGTTGAAGGCAAGCCCTTGGTGATGGCAAACCAATCAAACCCAACCACAATCAAAGACAACCCGAAAAGAGAATCAAAAGGTCTTCTGCTCGTAACTATGGAAATAAAGGGGCAACATGTGAAAGCGTTGGTTGACACCGGAGCAAGCCACAACTTCATCTCACCTGAAGAGGCTCGAAGACTTGGCTTGAGGATCAGCACGCAAGAAGGATGGATCAAGGCCGCCTCAGGAAATGCCAAGCCTATTGAAGGAGCAGCATGGGGCGTGAAGACAAAGATCGGAACATGGTCAGGCAAGTTGCACTTCTTAGTCGTTCCGCTAGACGACTACGACATCGTACTAGGAATGGACTTCTTTCGAAAAACGAAAGCCTGCCCAGTAACGTTCATCAACACCATGTACCTCATCAAGGGAGATCAAGTACACATAATTACCTTGGAGCCAGATACAAGGCATCAAGGCAAAACCATCTCTATCCTACAACTCATGAAGACAAATCATGGGGCATCAAGACAACACGACGAGGACGTCGTGGCATTAGGTGGGGGAGAATGTCACGACCCGCCAAAATGCAGATCGCAACACTCTAACTTTTACCGATTAGGGGCACTTTTGAAGCAACCAAGGCTGCCCGGAAGACTCCGGAATAGCCCACATAATTCTGCAGTAACACGAAAATGTCGGAAGACTCTAGAACATCCCGCAAGGCACTAGAAAACGTGGCTCAAAGGCTGCTAAGAAGAAGTAACTAGAACAACCATGAAAGGTCATGGAAGAATCTAGATAGAGCTACATAATTCATCCTTGAAAAATATCTTGAAATGCCTTGGACCAACTAGAGAGTTCCATCAAAATATCTAGTCTTAGATATTATGTATAGATTAATCTAGATATGGAAGAATCTAGATCATGAATAACTAGTATAAATAGGATGGTGGTGCTTCATTTGCACACACCTAAGTTCCTTGTAACTCAAAGCCTTGTACTTGTGTTCATAAGTAATACAAGCTTCATACTTGTGTTGTAATCACACATCACAAGCATCTTACTTGCATACTACAACTCTAACGTTCCCTTACAAAGACTTCCGCTGCGAAACCCATCCACGCGAGACCAAGAAGGCTGACTTAGAACCAATCTAAGTGCCGCACGAGAGCTGAACAAATCAGTCCGTGACAAGTGGTATCAGAGCCGCGTCGATTCTTTGGGATGGCATCTAATCCTGAAAAGGTTGTACTCACAAGCGTCGCCGGAGACGAGACCCGTGGAAGGGAGGATACTCGTAAAGGTGACAAGAGAACCCGAAGCATGTCCAAAGACTTGGTTGCAAGCATGGACAAAAGAGTTGAAGATGTCGAAATAGCATTGTCTGATTTCAAAAACGAAATGGATGAATTCAAGGCTGAAGTAGATATCTTCAAAACACACACCTACGACTCTTTACAACATGTTGAGTCGTTAGGCAATGACTTCGATGAAATGAGAAGCGATCTCAAACTCGCCATCTCCTTGATAAAGAAGGAGATGGAAGAGGCATTCACAAGGGAGTTGGGTCAACTCAAAGCTAACTTTGAGAGAGAGATCAAAGACTTGCAAACTGAACTAAGTGTTTGCAAGCGCGCACTAGCAACTGGAGGTGACAACATAATCCATGCCCCTACAAAGGTAGACATCCCCAAACCATCACCATTCGTTGGTAAACGAGAGGCAAGGGCTGTGGATGACTTTCTTTGGGAGATGGAGCAATACTTTGAGGCCATCGACATTGTTGATGATGCCAAGAAGATCAAGACGGTAACTCTCTACTTGAAGGAGACCGCAGCTTTATGGTGGCGTCGAAAGCACTTGGAGATCGATAGAGGTACGTGCACCATACAAACTTGGACTGATTTCATAAAAGAAATCAAGAAACAATTTTATCCGGAAAATGCTGAACACGAAGCAAAGATCCGGCTTCGTAATCTAAAGCAAAAGGGTAGCATCAAGGACTACGTCAAAGATTTCACTACCCTTGTGCTAGAAATTCCGGACTTGTCACCAAAGGACTCTCTCATATACTTCATCGATGGCTTGCAAACATGGGCAAGAACTGAACTTGAACGACGAAATGTTCAAGACTTGTCCTCAGCCATAGTTGTTGCTGAAAGCCTGATCGACCACAACGAAAGGCGATCACAAAAACCCATCGTTACGGAAGATAACGATGAAAAAGGTGGGGGAGCAAGACCCCATAATAATAACCAAAATCAAAATCGGAGAGATGATACTCGAAGGCCACAAAGGTACGGGAAGGAGGTACAAATAATCAAAGGATGTTTCCTTTGCGATGGGCCACACAATGCACGAGATTGCCCGAAAAAGGCTAGACTAACAGCCTTGATAAGATCTGATGATGAACCATCAGAACCAGAGGAGGTTCGTTTAGGAGCAATGCAACTTCAACTACTTAATACTTTAAGTAAAGTTGAAGGCAAGCCCTTGGTGATGGCAAACCAATCAAACCCAACCACAATCAAAGACAACCCGAAAAGAGAATCAAAAGGTCTTCTGCTCGTAACTATGGAAATAAAGGGGCAACATGTGAAAGCGTTGGTTGACACCGTAGCAAGCCACAACTTCATCTCACCTGAAGAGGCTCGAAGACTTGGCTTGAGGATCAGCACGCAAGAAGGATGGATCAAGGCCGCCTCAGGAAATGCCAAGCCTATTGAAGGAGCAGCATGGGGCGTGAAGACAAAGATCGGAACATGGTCAGGCAAGTTGCACTTCTTAGTCGTTTCGCTAGACGACTACGACATCGTACTAGGAATGGACTTCTTTCGAAAAACGAAAGCCTGCCCAGTAACGTTCATCAACACCATGTACCTCATCAAGGGAGATCAAGTACACATAATTACCTTGGAGCTAGATACAAGGCGTCAAGGCAAAACCATCTCTATCCTACAACTCATGAAGACAAATCATGGGGCATCAAGACAACACGACGAGGACGTCGTGGCATTAGGTGGGGGAGAATGTCACGACCCGCCAAAATGCAGATCGCAACACTCTAACTTTTACCGATTAGGGGCACTTTTGAAGCAACCAAGGCTGCCCGGAAGACTCCGGAATAGCCCACATAATTCTGCAGTAACACGGAAATGTCGGAAGACTCTAGAACATCCCGCAAGGCACTAGAAAACGTGGCTCAAAGGCTGCTAAGAAGAAGTAACTAGAACAACCATGAAAGGTCATGGAAGAATCTAGATAGAGCTACATAATTCATCCTTGAAAAATATCTTGAAATGCCTTGGACCAACTAGAGAGTTCCATCAAAATATCTAGTCTTAGATATTATGTATAGATTAATCTAGATATGGAAGAATCTAGATCATGAATAACTAGTATAAATAGGATGGTGGTGCTTCATTTGCACACACCTAAGTTCCTTGTAACTCAAAGCCTTGTACTTGTGTTCATAAGTAATACAAGCTTCATACTTGTGTTGTAATCACACATCACAAGCATCTTACTTGCATACTACAACTCTAACGTTCCCTTACAAAGACTTCCGCTGCGAAACCCATCCACGCGAGACCAAGAAGGCTGACTTAGAACCAATCTAAGTGCCGCACGAGAGCTGAACAAATCAGTCCGTGACAAGTGGTATCAGAGCCGCGTCGATTCTTTGGGATGGCATCTAATCCTGAAAAGGTTGTACTCACAAGCGTCGCCGGAGACGAGACCCGTGGAAGGGAGGATACTCGTAAAGGTGACAAGAGAACCCGAAGCATGTCCAAAGACTTGGTTGCAAGCATGGACAAAAGAGTTGAAGATGTCGAAATAGCATTGTCTGATTTCAAAAACGAAATGGATGAATTCAAGGCTGAAGTAGATATCTTCAAAACACACACCTACGACTCTTTACAACATGTTGAGTCGTTAGGCAATGACTTCGATGAAATGAGAAGCGATCTCAAACTCGCCATCTCCTTGATAAAGAAGGAGATGGAAGAGGCATTCACAAGGGAGTTGGGTCAACTCAAAGCTAACTTTGAGAGAGAGATCAAAGACTTGCAAACTGAACTAAGTGTTTGCAAGCGCGCACTAGCAACTGGAGGTGACAACATAATCCATGCCCCTACAAAGGTAGACATCCCCAAACCATCACCATTCGTTGGTAAACGAGAGGCAAGGGCTGTGGATGACTTTCTTTGGGAGATGGAGCAATACTTTGAGGCCATCGACATTGTTGATGATGCCAAGAAGATCAAGACGGTAACTCTCTACTTGAAGGAGACCGCAGCTTTATGGTGGCGTCGAAAGCACTTGGAGATCGATAGAGGTACGTGCACCATACAAACTTGGACTGATTTCATAAAAGAAATCAAGAAACAATTTTATCCGGAAAATGCTGAACACGAAGCAAAGATCCGGCTTCGTAATCTAAAGAAAAAGGGTAGCATCAAGGACTACGTCAAAGATTTCACTACCCTTGTGCTAGAAATTCCGGACTTGTCACCAAAGGACTCTCTCATATACTTCATCGATGGCTTGCAAACATGGGCAAGAACTGAACTTGAACGACGAAATGTTCAAGACTTGTCCTCAGCCATAGTTGTTGCTGAAAGCCTGATCGACCACAACGAAAGGCGATCACAAAAACCCATCGTTACGGAAGATAACGATGAAAAAGGTGGGGGAGCAAGACCCCATAATAATAACCAAAATCAAAATCGGAGAGATGATACTCGAAGGCCACAAAGGTACGGGAAGGAGGTACAAATAATCAAAGGATGTTTCCTTTGCGATGGGCCACACAATGCACGAGATTGCCCGAAAAAGGCTAGACTAACAGCCTTGATAAGATCTGATGATGAACCATCAGAACCAGAGGAGGTTCGTTTAGGAGCAATGCAACTTCAACTACTTAATACTTTAAGTAAAGTTGAAGGCAAGCCCTTGGTGATGGCAAACCAATCAAACCCAACCACAATCAAAGACAACCCGAAAAGAGAATCAAAAGGTCTTCTGCTCGTAACTATGGAAATAAAGGGGCAACATGTGAAAGCGTTGGTTGACACCGGAGCAAGCCACAACTTCATCTCACCTGAAGAGGCTCGAAGACTTGGCTTGAGGATCAGCACGCAAGAAGGATGGATCAAGGCCGCCTCAGGAAATGCCAAGCCTATTGAAGGAGCAGCATGGGGCGTGAAGACAAAGATCGGAACATGGTCAGGCAAGTTGCACTTCTTAGTCGTTCCGCTAGACGACTACGACATCGTACTAGGAATGGACTTCTTTCGAAAAACGAAAGCCTGCCCAGTAACGTTCATCAACACCATGTACCTCATCAAGGGAGATCAAGTACACATAATTACCTTGGAGCCAGATACAAGGCATCAAGGCAAAACCATCTCTATCCTACAACTCATGAAGACAAATCATGGGGCATCAAGACAACACGACGAGGACGTCGTGGCATTAGGTGGGGGAGAATGTCACGACCCGCCAAAATGCAGATCGCAACACTCTAACTTTTACCGATTAGGGGCACTTTTGAAGCAACCAAGGCTGCCCGGAAGACTCCGGAATAGCCCACATAATTCTGCAGTAACACGAAAATGTCGGAAGACTCTAGAACATCCCGCAAGGCACTAGAAAACGTGGCTCAAAGGCTGCTAAGAAGAAGTAACTAGAACAACCATGAAAGGTCATGGAAGAATCTAGATAGAGCTACATAATTCATCCTTGAAAAATATCTTGAAATGCCTTGGACCAACTAGAGAGTTCCATCAAAATATCTAGTCTTAGATATTATGTATAGATTAATCTAGATATGGAAGAATCTAGATCATGAATAACTAGTATAAATAGGATGGTGGTGCTTCATTTGCACACACCTAAGTTCCTTGTAACTCAAAGCCTTGTACTTGTGTTCATAAGTAATACAAGCTTCATACTTGTGTTGTAATCACACATCACAAGCATCTTACTTGCATACTACAACTCTAACGTTCCCTTACAAAGACTTCCGCTGCGAAACCCATCCACGCGAGACCAAGAAGGCTGACTTAGAACCAATCTAAGTGCCGCACGAGAGCTGAACAAATCAGTCCGTGACACTAAGCTCAACATCATTGGCCACAAAGAAAGACTAAAACAGACCCCAACTTTGTTCTAATTTCTTCCATATACTTTGCATAGGTCGGCCCTTATTTCCTTCATGCCTCAAATCCTTCTCTAAGCCCCAACTTTTCTCCGTAGATCCATCGATACCCAATAATCAGCAGAGTTTTTAGTCACCAAATTTACACATATGTTGTATTCTTTCCGGTTCCAATGCAGCTCCAAACAACAACACAATCCTTTATGTAGTGCAGCCTCTACACCTTTAAAAATAAAAAAAACAAATACTAAATTAAGATAAAAACTTGATATACTATCTAAAACTTGTATTATCTTACATGAATTTAACATGCGTTTTTTTATATTAGCAACCATAGTTTAAAAAATCACGATTTCAGGTTGAAATTGATATTTGCCACATGTTTGGCAATTGATATTTGCAACGGGTGTAATTAAGGTTTAATTTTCCAGTTGAAAAAGGATTTAAACATTTACAACATTTGACTTTATTATCTAATTCAAAACTTTCAATAATCATATAGTGATTATTCTAATCCTTTTAAACTAATTTTAATACATTAAACAGACTTATCCAATGAAAAGAAGATTGCCATGAATTTTAAAGAAGTTGGGATCGAATTTCACATAAGATCAAAGTTAAAGTATTTGAAAGAAATACATCATGTAGTGGGATTGAATTTCACATAAGACTAAAGTTAAATTACTTAAAAGAAATACATCAAGCATACTATTAGTGAAATTTTAATTAGACATACATAAGTAGATAGTGAGCTACCTTATAATAAATTTCACAAATTGTGCTTCCTTCTAATCTTTGGACTCATCATTTAAATCAAAGCCAGATTTTCATCCAAATATGTCTAGAGCCCAATTGTACCCATCAAGCATGAAACATATAAAACCATCAAACTCTAAATTTGCATAAAACATATGAATCAGAGTATTGATAAATAAAACCCTTAATTTGCTAAATAAACTCGCTAAGCTTCCCGTAAGTTGTTCCGGAGAGAAAGGTTTAAGAACCAATAAATACAAACTCAAAAAGATTAGAAAGTAAGTAGTGCAAATCCAATTAGATATTCCTTCTGATGTGATCATTGGTAGAATCTCTATTTTAGCACTCCATACAACAATGAAACAAAATGAGGCATCGAGGATGCTAAGAGATCAAGGTACCTTAATTTGAGATATGGTGTAAGCTGAGCTCCCTAAAAACAACCTTGCTATACCAACTTTCATGATATCTTGTCTATAAAACATATTAAACAAAATATGCATGTTAGTAAAAAAAAAAAAAAAAAAAACACAACACCTTATTTTGTCATAATTTCAAATGTAGTCATAAAATTTTTGAGAAAGACCAATCTAAGATTCGTCTTAACTTGTATCTAATTAACCTCATCCATACCACTCTAAAGGCTACATTTTACAATAATAATTAAATATTATAGACCAAACTGAAAATTAGGAAAAAATCAGTTGCTATTTCTGCAACAATATCACAGATAATAAGCAAAAGACTCATAATACTTTGAATCTACTGAACTCTAAGGATAAGAATCATTAATCTATTTATCATACCAGCTTACCTGTGTACAAAGTAAGGAGAGTTCCCTTTAGTATTATAATTGAAGCCATACCCATGTAAGAGTTAAATTCATAAAGTGTAACATCGTGGAAAAAAAAACAATTCATACATGCATTTGAGTGAATGAGATTAAGGCTTTACCATTTTCCTAATAAAAATAAGAGATAATCATCTTGTGTTCCTTTGAATCCCTCGCACCAATGAAATATAAATCCAAAACATAATGCCATAACTTTGATCCATTTTAACATCAGAAACATCGTGCTTATCTACTACATTTTTTCCTTTTAAATTTGAATGCTTCTTCACCATACTCTACCATTCATACCTAAAAAAATGAATATTCTCTTAGTAATATCTAATGTCAGCAAACTTGATGAAACAAATGCGACTACTACATTATGCAAACTTATAAAAACACTTTTGATTAAAACTCAGAATTTAGCACAGATGAGTATTTAGTACAGACGGTAACCAATCCAAAAGCATTTACCCGTATGTGTTTCAAAAATGGTTCCCTAACGATGACTTCAAACAGTAATAATTAACAAAAATTGTGAACTACTTGAATGTCTTTCACTAAAATGTGACAAATTGATTTTTCAAAACGTCAGATGCATTGAGTTGAAATTAGAGAGGGTTAAAAATCAGAACAAAGATAGGCAACAATCATGATTTGGAAAAATTACCTGAAGATCAAGTCCAGATGCATCATCTTTTTGAGATTCAGTTATACCAGCCACCAAGAATACCGTCGTTTAACCACCCCCGATCCATCTACATGCTTGATTGATTTGAAAAACCCAGACTGCACCTACAGTTGACATTTTACACCCATCGGACCACCTGAACAACCACCGGAAGCGTTGGTTTCATATCTTCTATCTCTCCATCTCCGCTGTTCTTCGCAAAAGAAGTCGAATTCCGGTCGTCGGCCACAACATTCGATGAGGGTGGGGTGAATTGAAGCGGCGAAAGGAGGTGCAGCCACCGCATCCATCCCAAGCGCCACCACCAGAAACCATGCATCTGTGAAGAGGCCAGTGAAAGAGATAAAAGGCGGTACCCAACACAAGTGCACAAAGACATGCGCATCACAGGTAGTACATAACGCAATACAATCACCAAAGTACTGTTCATTCAGTTTCTTTATAAATAGATGGGATAACTAGTTTTCGAAAATGAACTTCTTTGTTAGATTGGGGAGTGTTTATAACCTTATTTTCGCCTACAATAATACTATATTTTAGTGCATGTAGTTTTGTCCATTACAAGATTAATAATATACTGTCAATTTTTTTGTTTGTATAGCTATAAAATGAAACAGTTGGATCATTTCTACGTACATAAAAAATATCAAAAAAATAGTGTCTTTATTTATTTTATAAAAAACAATAGATAATTTTCCTCTTTCACCGTTAAATTTTTATCGTGATCCTAGTTGTATATTTTACGATGAGAAACATGTGAAAAATGAGGATCGGAGCAACTTTTTTTATTCAATTTATAGAGTTGTATACTCAAATTCAATCAAACTAAGAAAATTAAGGAGATATGGATAGGAGAAAGCTTGTTTTTTAATTAAAATTCCTATTAGCGAGAAATAATGATTTAGCTTGTATATCGCATAGTTTACGCCTACAACTATTTGATTGGATAATAAATATTTTACCATCAAACTGTGTGACTGGGAGCAAAAGAAAGCTTTTAACCAATTTTAAACTTTTTTTTTTATTTTCTTTGCTTATTACATTGTAGCTACGTTTAATTTGAGGAAATTTCTCTTAGAGTCTGTGTATCGCTCACATATATTATTTATAACGTACATGGAGTAACATTATTACACAGTAACCCTATATCTTAGAAATCTTATAATATCATCATTGGTTTATTATTATCTAGCCCCACCCCACTCCACCCCACCCCTCCCTTGTTTTGAGTAATGAGAGTGGATATGAAGTCAAAAAGGAGTTGTGGAAAAAAAATATGGGAAAATTACCAAAATGACCAATTGACCAAATGAAATTATCAAAATAACCGGTCAAATTTGAGGTTTTGACAAAAAAACAACCAATCGGAGCCCGCCAAGTGTCATCCCTCGCTGACGTGGCTAGGGATTATGGGAATCCCTCGCCCCGAAAAGTGTGCCCGGCGAGGATATGGCATAATCCCTCGCCCAAGTGGAACCCTCGCTGACGTGTCTTTGATTCCTCACTGAGTCAGCGAGAGATTATGAGAATCCCTCGCCCATAATTACGAAAATACCCCCCCTCGCCCAAAATTAAAAAAAAAATTAATCAAAAAATCTAAGATTTTTAATTATTTATTGTTTTTTAAATACTTAAAAGTTTAATTTAATTTTATTTTACCCTATATAATACCATGTTTACCCCTAACAAATCTTACATTCTTCTCAACCTTCTTCTTAAAATTCACTTGCAATAATCTTGATCTCAGTAACACCTGTAACAAAACTTATTTTCGAGATATGTAAAACATTAGTTAATTATAACTAGGATTGTACCTACATGCGCGTTGCGCATTGAAAGAACAGGCTAAATCGAGGTTAGATAAACATAGTCGTTTTTATCATCATCGCCACCATCATTTGAAAGGAGTCATACCAACTAATGAAATGACATTAACCTGACGACAAACACCTCTAACGGGGACTCAGACTCAGGGTTTCTAAAGTAATTATTAGGCCTTGGCTGCAAGCGGTTATGGATATACATCGACCGTCCTCCAATCTCACCATGCCAAGGGTGTGTTGTCATTGAATTAATTATCCTAAGTTTGAACTCATCACAGTCAGAGGTGACCCGTGCTTTGCAATGGGAATTTTTTTTGAATCCACATAGCTTTTTCCCAAGGAAATTGAATGTCAATCACCAAAATAGCAAGACTAACTTTCCAACTACAATTACTTCAATCCACACTACAAAAAGTTTCATTCTCACAATGCACATATGGGTGATTTTCTTAACCATGCACTCTCCTCTGAGTAATGACTGTTAAAAAACTTCCTTAATACCATCCACAACATATACCAAAAAGTAATAATAATTCTTGAAACCACAAAACCAAGATATTTTTTATGTAAAAATTGTCAAACTTCTCGTTTGAAATAAAACATAATTTATAATTTTTACCTTTGATTCTTGAACTTCAAAGTTCATCCATCTTGATCTTACTTAAAACTACTCTCATTTATCTCTTATAGATCATTCATTAAAGTTTCACATTTGATTGTAATGTCCCTAGAAGGCAAGATAGAAAACATAGAGATTAGGGAACAAACTTTTAATGTGGTAAGTGAACTTCAAACGGAGCGGTGCATATTTAGTTTTTAACTTTATGGTTTATGTAGTCTAAGCTAAAAGATTGATTCAAGTTTAGTGTTGCTCACCACTCCTTGAGACCAAGGAGAGGTTGAACTGGCTGTGCAATGCATTTGGTATATAAGGCATTTAGGAGTGTTTTGTTTAGTAATCATATTAAAATGTTTATGGTGAACTCTGGTCTATAAGCCCATTAAGCCAAGGAAGAAAGGCCATATGGTATGTAGAATAGGGAGTTCTAAAAGGCCGACTCTAACAAACACATAGAATAATAAGCAAAAATGAACTATTACCTTCAGGATATTACATAACAGATGAACTGAATTAACAGGTTACAGAAGCATGTTGCAATGGCCATCATACTTCAAACACAATACAAAGATATCTACCTCCCAAATGCCTAATATCAGTAGCACATAGTATCACTCATACCAATCTTTATACAAGTAATAAACAGTGTTAGCAAGGATATTCAATTATAAAGATGATTATAATGCAAAGGTTTTAAGGTGGCTAAATCAGGGGAATTAAAAATTATCTGATTGGAGTAAACTCAGATCTAAATGAAGGGTTAAATTTATGGTATGTTGGATCAATCAAGAGATGAAATTCTTTTCTTTAAATATTCTAAAACTCACCCTAGCTTAATTTCCCTTAACACTGTGAACACAAAAATCTCACATAAAACAACTCTATGATTTTAACATTTATAAAATATGATGCTCCTAAACAAATGAACGATTATATGTAATGAAACAAATTAAACGTGCACAAAGCGATTGAAATACTGGAAAATTACCTCAAAATCCTTAAGGAGTTGGCAATAGGATCAAAACAATGGTTATTCTTCCATTCCTCGTCTAGAATTTAGGGGTTCCCCTGCTTGAACCATATTTGCAAGTACACATCATAGGTTGAGGCGAACCGGCACCAACCCTAGTCGACTATTTGGACTAAGAAAACCCCCAGGACAGAAACAATAAACAAAAGAAGAGATACCCGATTCCGTAAAGAAATTCAAAGATGCGTGGAGAGTCTCGCCGCCGTCTTCACTATCATCAGTATGAGGATCACACACCTTTACCATCGCTGCTTACTTCTCTGTCACCGATGGAGGAATCCCGAGCTCTCTCTCCCTCTCTCTCTCTATATCGCTCTCATCTCTCTAAAGACCTTCACAATCGCCGTCTGTTTCTCTCTCTTTCTTCCTATCTGCTTGAATGACTTGTACCCAACGCTTTACACCGGTCCGCATCGTAAATTAAGATGTTGGACGGCTGTGATTTCCAATATCACTATTCATACCATTGTGTTTTTAATAGTATGTAATAAGTATAACTACGCGAAATGAAGAATATAATTTAATTTTAATAAATATAATTTCGAGATATGGAAAATATAAGTTAATTATAATTAGTATAACTACGCGATATGGAAAATATTAGTTAATTATAATTAAAAATAATTAATTGTGTTTAAAAAATTACCAAAATTGTCACCCCTCGTCCATAATTAAAAATAATTAAAATGTGTTTAACCAAAAAAATCGGTAGGTTTTTTATATATAACAATATAAATTCCATAATATTAAAAATTTTACTTATTCATAATAAGAAGAACTTTAGATGGGCGAGATTTTTAGAGAATTTTTTTATAATTTTATTATTGAAATAATTATGTATTATAAATACATAGATATCTAAAAAAAAACTCGATACGTTAAGAAATGAATACAAAATCAATCAATTAATAAAAGAAGCCATTCAAAATTTTTATGAACTGATTGTTTAGTTTTTTAAATAACAAGTATTTTTTTCGTATAATTTAAGCATTCTATGAATGAAATGAATACATAATCAATCAATTAATAAAAGGAGTCATTCAATTTTTTTTATGAATTGCTTCTTTAGTTTTTTAAATAAACATGAATGGCTTTTTTTTTAAAACAAGTTTTAAAATAATTATTAGAACACTAATGTGTATATCAAAATCCAAAACTGACTTATTTTGTTTCACTTTTTATAATATATGTTTCCTTTTAAAACTAAACAAATTGTTAAAAGAACAAATATTTTCACTTTTAAACTTTTTTTGTTTAAATCCCTCGCCTCGATTTTCACGCCCCTCGCCTAGGTTTTCGGAAACCTCGTTGACGTGGGCGAGGAAGAGGTCGAATCCCTCGCCTAGGTTTTTGAATCCCTCGCCTAGGTTTTCGAATCCCTCGCTTGGCTCGCTGACGTGGGCGAGGGATTGGTCAAATCCCTCGCCTCGGGTAACGGACCCCTCGCTTTTTATTTTTATTTTTTTTAAATACGCTATATACACGTGGGCGAGATACGGACACGTGGGCGAGGGAGTTTAATCCACATGGGCGAGGGAGTTTAATCGACGTGGGCGAGGATTCATGAATTTTCCTCGCCCGTGGCGAGGGTCAAAGTCAAAAATCTATTTTCGTAATTTTAATGGTCAATGGTTAGTTTTGTAAATGGGAAAATTACCATAATGGTTATTTGACCAACAAAGCTTACCAAAATAAACTTTGACTTTCAAAATTATCAAAATATTTTTTGACTTCCCCGCCCCTCCACCTAAGCAAGATATCCCCCAAAAATCTCGCCCGAATTTAAAAAATAAAAAAAAAAATAGTTTTTAATTAACA
Source organism: Flaveria robusta (assembly GCA_025506415.1). Classification (NCBI taxonomy): domain Eukaryota; kingdom Viridiplantae; phylum Streptophyta; class Magnoliopsida; order Asterales; family Asteraceae; genus Flaveria; species Flaveria robusta. The sequence continues at coordinate 16,364,988 of CM046472.1, forward strand.
AGTTAATGACTACATTTTAATTATTATTAATTATATGAAAAATAATTCATATAAAATAATGTACGTGTTTTTTTAATGTCGCCCATATTTTACGAATTTTATAAAATAATATCTATATTTTTTAATATAAAACTATTTAAAAGATAAATTTGTAACCTTTTCTATTATTTTCTTAAAATCTCGTAACTTTTAATTATTAATAATTTTATAAAAAACAAATTATATAAATATGTAACTTTCTATAAACGTTCTTAGATAAAGTTTTATATTTTATAAAAAAAGTTTTGAAAAATGACAAGATTTGCTCTTTTAGCAATTTGTTTAGTTTTAGAAGGAAAAGATATTATAAAAGAAGGAACAAAATAAATAAGTATTATTATTTATTAAATGGTGTTGAAGAGTATCTACCAATGTCATTTACCACACATTTACCTTTTAATGGTAGATACTCTTCAACACCGTTTACAAAATGACATTTACCACTACTGTATAGTATGATATTAATTGACATTCTCTGATTTGAGATAATTTTAATAAGAAAATAACAAGAAGGTTGAGAAGAATGTAAGATTTGATAACTTTGTTAAGGGTAAACATTGTATTATATAGGTGAAAATAAAATAAAATTAAATTTTTATGTATTTAAAAACAATAAATAATTAAAAATACGGATTTTTTTTGGTTAAAAACATATATATATTTATTTTTTTAATTATGGGCGAGGGGGGACATTTTCGTAATTTTGGGCGAGGGATTCCCATAATCCCTAGCCGAGTCAGCGAGGGATAAAGCCACGTCAGCGAGGGATGTACACGTGGGCGAGGGATTCCCATAATCCCTCGCTGGCACGCTTTTCTTTCACGTCAGCGAGAGATGGACACGTGAAGCGATAGGATTGGCTGTTTTATTTAATAAACTTCATTTTTGACCGGTTATTTTAGTAATTCGATTTGGTCAAATGATCATTTTTGTAATTTACCCAAAAAATATTTGGTGAACATATCTACAAACTCATAAGCCAAAGGGTACATATAACACACAAATCTGACTAGTACATGGCAACTTGTTCCATTACAAAGGGTAAATCTATTTTTGGTCCTTTGATACTTTAGAGGGTTAGATGCTAAATACACCACACTAATACTATAATAGAATACAAGTGTAGCACAAACACAAGACAATCCTACGCATGAAGAAGATTACCAACCGAATTTGCTTCACCAACAACATTGGCAATGTAATACCCCAACTCCAATTAGTAGCCGATGTGTTATAGCTGCAGGGCTTGAGTTTTATGATTATATGGATGCATATATATACATTCATCACACTTGATTAGTTACATCTATGTTTAATATGTATATTTTAAACAAGGTATATTTGGTCTCTCATACTCTTTTACATGTATTTTGAACTAATCGTGTCACTCATCAACGAGAGCCATATTCCCCTATCATTAACAAAATACCATTGTTAGGCATAATGTAAGTATTTGTAAACAAATATATCTCAAATCCTTAATCCTTAAAGTTTAAGTTATTAGTTAATATTCACATGCTTATACGAATAGTCACTGTGTTATGTTCAAATAACGGTTTTGGTCTTTAAGTATCGAAAATTACAATGACAGTTCAAATTATTTATAAACATAGCATGTTTGATCCCTGAGTTGGATGCATAGTTAATTTTATAAATTAAGTGGAGTGAAATGATCATAGTACATATTAAAATAAAAAAATTAAAATATTTAAAAATTAATGGGTCCTACCATTAGCACCATCATCTTAAGCACACAATCACAACCATAACCCCATTGCAAATCACCACCATTCTCATCGCTAATCCTAATCTTCCATTGCCAACGCCCATCGTTATTGCTCACCGCCACCAACACCCATCGCAATTGCTCGCCACCGCCATCTCCATAGCCAACCCACGATGCGAAGACTTAATCTTTCATCACCTTCCACCACATCCAACACCATCGTTGCATGAGTATGCAATAAATCTATCGATCGGAGATTAGGGTAGGCGATGAGTAGAGGTGGTTTGTCGATCGGAGAAGACATCTTGGTGGCTGGGGATAGGTCGACGGGGGGAGGCGGTGGGCTATGGAAGAAACTGTAGTGGGTTTTAGGTGGTGGTGATGATGGAGATCTGTCGGCACCGGTGGTGATGGTGGTGGTGGTGGTGGTGGTGGTGGAAGTCGTAAACGTCGGGAGCATACGGGACAGGGGGTTGGGTTGCTTTATATGTATTAGTTTTAATATTAAAAATAAATTTAAAACAAAAATGGGTCCACTAAAATCAAATTTTTATTATTTTATTTTTTAACAATAAGGGTATTTTAATCTTTTTTTTGGTTTTTTAAATTTAACAGAACAATTAGCACCCATCCAACTCAAAGACCAAACAAGTTACGTTTATGTATTATTAGGGACTGTCCTTGTAGTTTTCGATACTTGGGGATTAAAAGCGGAATCACAGGGGTCCATTGACCCTCCGGCGATCGAAACTTTCAGTGATACAGGTAACCGCCGAAGTTGAGTTTTTACACATTAAGGCTTCAAATCATTACTGTTAGAGTAGTTAACGTAGCTAAGGTAAAGTTATAAAGATGAAAATAAAATGAACCAAGCTTTCTCCGGCAAAGTTGGCCGGCAATGAGAGGAGCAGAGGAGGGAACGGAAAGAATGAAATATATTTTTTTTTCTCTTGAACGCTAGTTTTATCTTTTAAATATAAAAAAAAATAAAAGGATGCAATAAAACCTATCAAACAAGAAATTATACCAACTTTTTATATGTGTGTGAGAGGGGATGATTAATGGCATTAATAGTTAAAATAATAAAATAAGTCTGTCAAAGATAATTAGGCTTTTTTTTTCTCATTTGTGTTTTAGTTTTTGTTTATGATTTAGAATATTTAAGCTTTCTTAAATTTTGTTTAATAAAGTTTATTTTATTACATTAATTCAATGTTTGTTAGCATTCACAATAGTTTACTTATATTTATGTGAGTGTGTTTTTTATATTTTTAAGAATGATCGTAAATGGTTGTTAGTGCAGTAGAGAGAAAAGTTACTGTTCAATTTGTATATTTGAGAAATCAATATTCAACACTTATAATTTTTAAAATATTTTTGAAAGTGGTTGTTAGTAGAAAAGAGAAAAAAAGTAATTATAAAATTATAAAAAAAATATTATTTAATTGAGAAGTAGAGAGACAAAATAGTGTTTTTTAAATTAATTATAAGAATAAAAATAAAAAAAATTGATGTGAATGTTGTTACTAAAACAACTTTTCCCTAAAACTATAAGCTTTTTTTTTATTATTTAAAGAACGTTTTAGACACTCAAAACAACATTTCTTAAGTTTTTTTTTACAATCGATTGGTAAAACAATTGTTGTATGCTAACGAATGAAAGAATTCCATTGTGACCCTCCGGTCTAAAGTTTCTCGTTCCGCCAATGACCGTAATTTAAACATAGCACAAATCGAATCTATTATTTTAAACCCCCGGTTTTATAAATATACGATTTATTACTCAACTTTCTTTAAATATAATAAGCGATTAAACATCATAATCGCTTTTAGTATTTAATTATGACGTAGTTGCTTTACCTTTCCATTCAATTGGCTCGTGTACGTGAACTCAATCGTACTCTACACCTAACAACACCCATGACGCTGTTTAACTTGTTTTCTCACCGGTTGATATTTTCGTTACCGTTCACTGTCATTGACCGTTATTGATCAAGTTTGACCACGTTGACTAGATTTGATCAAACTTTATTGTGACATATAGCACCATAGCAACATCACACACATATTCCACACGTCACCACTATCACCACCATCTCCCCTCTAGGCCGCCATCGCCGGTGGTTGCTGCCAAAAGACATAGACCATTAACCACTTGTAATAGTATTCATAGTAGTTTTTTATATTTATATGAGTGTGTTTTTTATATTTTAAAATTTTATTGTAAATGATTATTAGTGTATTAAAGAGAAAAGATACTGTTAAATTTATATATTTGGAGAGTCTCTGTTTGACCCTTACAAATTTTTTAATATTTTTAAAAGTGGTTGATAGTAAAATAAAGAGAAAATTTAATAATAAAAGTATAAAAAAATATTATTGAATTGAGAATAAGAGAAAAAACGTAGTGTTTTGTGGTGTAATTATAAAGATAAAAAATGAGAAATTTGATGTGAATGCTCTAAGTAGCCACCGGGGATGGACCTAGGGCAATGAGTTGCGTGTCAACCAACACCCAAGAAAACTTTTTTATGAACAGTAAACAAAACAGATCAACCCAAAATTTATAAAAACCTTTTTAACACTAACACCCATAGAAAATTTTTATGGCAAAATTCTTTTTAAGTTTAAATTATACTCGTTATAATAGACTTGCTAGTGCTTTATGGAGGGACTTTAGAAAAATACTGATTATTGAAGAATGGAAGAAGATTAGAAGAAAAGAGGGTTAATTCATATAGTTAGAGCAAATAAGAAATATAAATATATACGTCTTTTTTGCAAGACGTTTCTTCTTTGTTCTTCTTTTTGATTCGGAGGTCAACACTGAGCCACCGAGTTTATCTTGCTGGTGAGCAGAGAATTAAGAAGAAAATATATTAGTTATTCTTATAATGATTTTTCTTGAGAACCAAAATTAATTAAATGGTCTTTATGCGGGTTAAAATACATTAAATGATAATTTTTGAAAATAAAAATACGTTAAATAATAGTTTTTAAAAACTAAAATAAATTAAATATTATTTTCAATATATTAAATATTTCTGCTCTAATAAAATGCTAAATAGAGAGTACATATGAAATAATCACATTCAGCCTTATGAAGTTTTTTCCGTCTCTCTCTTATATTAAATAATCATATTAATTATTAATATTATTTTATTTATTTTATATTAAATTAATTTATAATAAATTAAAAAAAATATTTTTATTAATGTTATTTCTAAAGAAATAATTTTTTATAAAATAATAAATATTTTAAAAAATAAAAATTTGCTTTTTCTAAAAAGTTAATTTTTTACAAAATAATTAAAATTATAAGTTATATAAGAAAGTTTGTATGAATGAGATTTTTTAAAATGTTCTTTTTAAAATAAAATATTTAATTTTATTTATAATAAGAAATATTTCAATCATATTTTATATTAAAATATCATTTTATTATTAAGAAATTTTAATTATATTTAATATTTTATATATTCAATCTGTGAAATTAGAGGGTGTAATATACTAATCCTGAAAGTTAAGACATAGAAGTTTAATTTAGTAATAAATTACTAAAAACATAAAGATTGAATAGTTATGCGTTTCCCAAGTAGACCCATATTTTGTACCGAAAATAAATTTTTGACTAGTCGAAGTAAAATGTCTATTTTACCATCTTATACGCATTTTCCGATAATGTAACCACTTGGAAATGAAAGTAGATTCAAAGAACTATAATTTAGAACTCAAGTTTATAGAAAATGATTAACTTATGACCATTTTACGATCTTTCAATGTCGAGATATTATTCAGTCTAAATTTTTTACTTTACATAATATATTCATCTTTAAGATTAAGTCTTTGGTTTTATAAGATTGTGAAAAAATAATTTTATCATCTCCTTACAATAATTCTCTTTTTTACAAGATGATCATAGTGTTATTCTTGCAATTAGTTTATAATGTAATAACAATTGCATTATCAAAAGATGCATGATAATTCATATAGAATAATGAATAAAATATAAATGTTACCATAAGTTTTGAGTATTCCCACTCCTTGTAAAGCTTTTGTAGATGATCATAAACAAAAAAAAGTATAGAAATTTTAGAAGAATGGTTATATTTTTATGGAATGATTGAAAATATGAATGATTTAACACAATACCACTTACTAAATCCTCAAGGCTTGTCACAAACACCTTGATTTCCTTTGAGTATTGCAAAAATGATGAAGGTAGGATGTGTGTATGTTTGTGAACGTGTAAGAGAGAGGAAGAAAGAGTTTTGAGGGTTTAACGATGTTAATGAATGTGGGATTAAAAAGGAATGAAGTCTTGCTCAATGTAAGTAATAAGTAAGTTATGGAATGGAAAATACTTTTTATTAAGTATAGGTATTATTTTAAAAAGTTTATCATAAGTATTTTGTGATTTAATACTACATTATATATCTTATAATATGTGTGATGTAATATTACATGCTATACATGAACCTTTTAATGTGTGATAAATTTTATTACACATTTGTTATGGTGTTTATTTTGAGTAACTTTTTATGTTATTATAAAATTAATTATATTTGGCATTCATATGTGTATTTTTCCTATAGACTTTTATTTATCACATCTTATGCAAAAAAAATTTTATAAGTGTTACAAGCCTTAGGAAAAACTTGAATAATAACATACCATAATTATCACCAAAATATTAACACCCTAAATAATAATACATCATATAACATAATTATACAATAAGTCTTAACACCCTAAATAATAATACATCATATAACACAATTATACACTAAGTCTTAACACTTAATCACCGGTCATAGTAAATTCAAATAGTCAAAGTCAACTTAAAAGTCAATATCAATAAAAGTCAACTAACTGCGTTTTGGTGACGGGTATCATATTATTAAAATAAAATTTTGTTGAAAACTAGGAACGACGCACGTAATAGTCTACCTGTGTATTCCATGTTTCCCACATAATTGGTTCCACCTACTCCCACGTTCACTTACTCGTTCAAATTCGTTGTGACCAAATTAACATTATTCTTCACTCTCCCTTTTAATGTTGACTTGTGTCTCCTGTATCTTTGACTCCTAAAAGTGCTCTCATTTTACAAAACTTAACTCGAGGTAACGCTTTAGTTATATTAGCTTTCTATAGCTTACTCCTGATGTGTTCAACATTAATATGGCTTCTTTCAATACACTCCCTTATAAAGTGAAATTTTATGTCTATGTGTTTACTTTGGTCGTGAATGACTGGGTTCTTAATCAAAGTGATTGTATATTCCTTGTCAACAACTAGTTTCACACTTTGAGCTTCCATACCCAACAACTCGCTAAGCAGGTCAAGTTGCCATAATGCTTGGCAGGCTGCGGCAGATGCCGCCATAAACTCTGCCTCATAAGATTGTTCGAGTAATAAAATGCATTCCTTGTTGTACCTCTATGGTCATCTAGATCCGTCCCGTGACTACTATCTCTAAACCCGATCAACTTTCCATTTCCCCTTATCCATATTTCAAACCAAATTCAGTAGCACCCTTTATATATCCAGGGATCTGTTTGACTGTCAATAAATATCATGCCTTTGATTTTTCCATATACTTGCTTACAACCCCTGTCAAGTAGCTATGATCGAGTCTTGTGTGAATCAAATAGTGGGGGCTTCCTCTAACTCTTCAGTACATGGTGGGATCAATTGGTTCACTTCCTTGTCCCTCGTAAGTTTTGGATTTAGATCCACATGCCACTTGGTTGCATTACACTCTCCCATACCCATAGACTGCACGATCTTTTGAGCATAACCTGATTGTTTCAAAAAAAATTCCATCCTTCTTTTCTTGAACATCTATCCCAAGATAGTAATTTAGTTTCCCTACGTCACTCATGTTAACCACCCTTTTCATTCAATCCTTAAAGTCTTTGATCTTAGCTTCATTTTCTCCTATCATGATAAGATAATCAACATAGGACACCTATGACACGTTTGAATTTTCCATTTTGAAGCTTGTATATAGCTTGTTTATGAGAACACCTCTCAAACCCCAAGTCCTTGAAGGTTCTATCAAGTTTATAGTTCCACGACCTTAGTGCCTATCTCAGTCAGTACAATGCTTTCCTTAGTTTCAAACATGTTTTGGCTTCCTCTTATTTACATTACACCATTCGATTCTATCACATACACCCTTTCTTCCTCATCATTTAAAAAATCTTACTTGACATTATGGTGATGAACTAGCCTACCTTCTTTTACAGCCAAAGCTAACAGCAAACGAATAGTTTCTAACCTGGCCACCGTAGCGAAAGCTTTTTCAAATTCAACCCTTTTTCTTTTTATGTACATTTTTGTAACTAACAGGGCATTATGCTTTGTAATAGCTCCATTTGCATCTTTCTTCAATTTGAATACCCACTTTAGTCCAATTGCTTTGTATCGAAGAGGCAATTTGACAAAAGTCCATGTCTTGTTCTGTTTGATAGACTCAAATTTGGTTTTCATAGCACATCTCTACTATTGAACTCACTTCACTATAATTTCTTGGTTCATCTGCAATTAACGAAAGCTCATCACTTTCATCTTCAAGGGCATCTTTCTTAACAAAATTTCATCCAAAGATCTAAATCCCCTAGTAAACGTGTGATCATATTCTGACCTGCTTCCTGATCCACCATCTTGGGAGTGTTGATTGTTTCTTGAACACCTTGTTGAAACCAAGAAACTTCCCTAATCTTCCGACTATAATAACGAATTAAACATAGGTGATGTCAGTGGGAATTCACATCAATCCAAACTGGAGCCCTTCTAGCTTTTTTACTTTGGGTTCCATTATCATCCAATCGATTCCAAGCCCATATGCGTTACTCATGAAATTCAACATTACGGCCCATCACAAGTCTATTTTCTTCAGGGCTGTAAAAACGGTAAGCTTTATGCCCTTTTTCAACACCCAAGTAAACCATTGCCTCACTTCTATTACTAAGCTTTGTAATTGCGCTAAGCTTCCTCACATAAGCTATGCAGCCAAACACCTTCAAGTGGTGAAGTGTTGGCTTCCAACCTTCCATCCTTCTTATGTGTTGAGTTCTTTAGGGCCTTCGTGCAAACACGACGCAAAATATAGATGGCATGATGCACCACCCCACCCTAGAATATATGCGACGCATTCATTGTCTTTAACAAATTCTTTATCAACTCAAAATGATTCAATTCTTGTGCTTTACAACATGATTTTCTTGTGAAATGTAGGGAGCTTCCTTTAGTGTCACAAAAGAGATTAAAATCACTTGATGTGAATTCACTTTCTCGGTCTATACGTAGCGTTATAATCTTCTTGGAACTAACCTTATTAGCAATTGATTTGAATCTTATGAACACTGGTAATGCCTCATCCTTTGTTCTAAGAAAATAGACCTACATATATCTAAAAAAAATCAACAAGCAACAAGAAATATCAATTACCTCTAGTTTTTCAAGTGTAATGGATCCATAAAGGTCCACATAGATCAACTTTAGTGGTTCTCAAGCTCTCAAGTTAACTTCATAATGAAATGATTTTGTTGTTATCCTCGCTACCATGCACCGCTCATAGCGTTATGTAGGTGTTTTATAGTTGGCATCCTACGTACTAGGTTTTTTATGCCATTTCTTCAATGTTGTAGAAATTGATGTGACCCGATCTTAATTTCCAAATCCACACCTCATCATTCTCATTTGCTGCCAAGCACATTGGTTTTGATGTCTTCAAATTAATCTAGTATATCAAGTTGTTCTAATGCTGCACCTTCATGACTAGCCTGTTGTGTGCGTCATACATTTTCAAGTATTATCTTCGTACTGGTATCTCGTATCTAACTTCTGTCATCTTTCACAAACTCAAAATGTTGTTATGCAAAGCTAGAATGCAATACACCTCTTGAATTATAAGTTGATTACCATTCTTGCACTCAACCAAAATTATGGCTCAGCCTTTCATTAGCATCTTTGTACTGTGCCCAAAATGTACTTCTCTCGTAATGTTTTCATTCAATCCAGCAAACACTTTCCTCACACCAATCATGAAATTACGGGCGTTTTTGTTGTCTTGTAATTACATGATAGAGAGCATATAAACTAATCAAATCCAAAAATTTAGTATGTTCAATTAAGTTAAGGTTACTTTCTTCCATCCACATGATGGTTTTATGAAATGGAGACAAGATAATCCATGATTTTTACATATAGCTTTAGGTTTTCTTCATCAAAGTGCTCTTCGTCTCTTTGTAAAACACTACAAACAGCTATCCCATACGCAATGCAATACATTAAAATCTCAAAACAACAAAGTTTATGACACACCGAGGTAAAACATTTGAAATCTAAAAATTCATCAAAATAAAAATTTGAAGCATAAGGGCTATGTTATCCATTTTGAGTTAAGTTCGAAATCTCAAGTAAACTCCTTAAAAGAGTAAAATACTTTGAACTAATGCAAAAGATGATATGAATTTGTGCTTAAAAAGAATAAAGTTTGGTTTCTTAATGGTTTAAATGCAACCATTATAGTTTCATTTTGGTGTTATTAGTACAACTTAATGAAATCAATGTAAAAGCCAGACACTAATTTTATGTATCAAATTCTTTGTATCAGAAATCAATTAGCAGTAGTTGTCTTCTAATCCTGTAAAATGTCTTAAATTTTTACCAAAGTATTTCTTATAGGAAGGAAAACATATGAAAATAGAAAAGCTTATGAATCATTAACAAAGTGATGATCTCAAGTACTCAATATTGTTTTAGAAAAGGTAAATGGGAAGTAAAGTTATATATAACCACTGTTGAGACACAAGAATAAAAAATATCTTATAATTAGTAAGATTACAACTTTTTTTTAACTAATCGTAATATTAGCATTAAATGTCATCTGTTTTTCGATTGCACACAATGAAAGGAATAACTTTATCATGCAAGGATAAAACGCTTTCAACCCCACTCAATTACCAAATCTAAACCAACAAACAAAAAGACTTATCAATCCCACCTGGCCTTTGTCTTTGTTATTATGATAATTCTTAGAATCTAGCTAGAGCTTTCTTTAGAATCAAGGTTTGGTAGCTATCACTTGCCTGCGACTCAAGGCTCGAGTTTAACTTTTTGGCTTGACTTCCATGTCCATCTCTCGTTTCTGTTGCATGCGCCTACATGGCTCCACCATCCCATTTCCATCCTTTCCTAGTCCCTGTTCATTAAATCATGATTATTGAACATTAAAAAAAAAAACATCCTCTCAATTTATGTTAGAAATTATGATATTAAACTTTTATTAGCATAATACATTCATTTTGCCACTTGCTTCATTTTCAACATCCACTACATCAACAAAAAGTTCCTTCTGATCCGACCAATCCGACCAGCGCTAAAATGTAGTAAGTTGACCTGTTACTCAAACGCTAAGACCAGAAACAACATTAATTAATTGAGAACATCACTTTGATAACCATTTAAGTTTTGAAACCTACTAATAATATATTTAGATGTTTAATGTAATCTGGTAAATTTGATTATAGTGATTTTATAGTTTATAGAATAAAGAGCACCAACGACAATGATCCCCCTAAACCATAACCTAGTATTGGTAGAATATTTGAGGTTGATATGACATGTAAGAACATTCATCAACAACAAAACTATAGTGTGTTTAAGATATGAATCAACTTAGCCATACCATTAATTTTTCCATGATCACCCGTATAGCCTTAGAGCTTCAAGAAACCATAAGAGTTATTGAAAATTAAGATGATATATATGAGACAACAAAAATAACACATTCAAATTTAACAAAAAAAAAGCTCAAAACAACAATTGAGAAGAAGTAAGACATTCAAAATTGCAAGGTTTGAGCTCACATACCCAGAACTACACAAATCGAACATTATAACACCAGATACGTAAACAACAGACAGAGGAATATAAAAATCGAATAATAATCAAATAGTAAGACATGAAGAAGTATTGGTAGATAAAGCAATTGAACAAATCAACTATTGAACCCTTAAATGATCATGCATGTCAATTCAAATGGTGATTCTAATTTTGTTCTCCTTAAAATAATATTACAAGTGTTGAAGAAAAGAAATATGGATAAGGATGATGTAATGCGAACATACCAGCAGTCTAGGTGTTGGGCATCCGCCTTAGTTATATGCGGATGACTTAGACAAATACGACTAAGTATTTGTCCACTCGCATATGACTATTTTAGATGTACAATACAAATGCTAAGGACAAGAACAAAAGAAATGCAGACAATGTTTAACCAAAACAAATGCGGATATAAAAAATGAAATATTTATATAGTTTTGTACTTTTAGACTTAGATTATCTAATGTTATTTTATCAGGGTAGTTTAGTCAAATGTACAGGTCATGTATAAGACCTTTAAATAGAACGATTGCAAAATTCGAAACCCTACACAAACCTTGAACCCTATTCTATTTTGATCAATCTATTATTAATATAGAAAAAGCTTATGAGTAATTTTGCTACAATTATGCATTGATTTCACTCTGTATATTTGATCCTTATTGATTCTAATCAAGTCATCAGCCATTGATAAACAAATTCAGAAGAAAAGAATATGGGAAGATGATTATAGTTGGGTACCTTCGTAGTGATAAGCATGACTCAGTAAGGATCTTCAGGCTAAGCAATCATGGAAGTACGAATTAGGGTTTATGCTTCTAAAAGGGTAAAGAAAAGGGAACAGAGTAAAGAAGAAAAATCTGGTGTGATCATAACATGATTCAAGTGGATTTTTTTAGATCAATGGGTAGTGTCTTTAGCACCTGAGTTTCTAGGCGGGAAAACAAAGATACTAATGCTCTAATGATGGGACACATTCCTAAAAAACATTGGTTTATTAGATGTATAGATTGTTATCATATCTAAACTATAAAATTTTATGTTAAATAAGAGAAAAATATTTTCTTGATATTAAATATAGAGTATTAGGTTAGAAACATCGTGTATCACTAGTACAAAAAATAAACAAATATTGCGGTTTTGAAGGAAAATATGACGGTTCCTAAACCGGTGTATATTTCATAGCTGTTTTTTGTATATAACCGGTGTAAAATTAAATAACAAAATTAAATTATATAATGGCATCGTTGTTTTTGCTCCACAATCACACAGCTGTTTTTGGTCGATCTCATAGCTGTTTTTTGTTAGGCGATCTCATAGCTTTGGTTATAACTTGTAGCTGTTTTTTGTTATAACTTTTTAAGGCGGTGTTATATTGAAACACAAATTAAATAAATAAATCTAATATTTCATAGCTGTTTTTGTCCATAAAATCTAATATTTAATAGCTATTTTTGTTCCCAATATATAACAAGTGTAATTACATGTTAGTCTACTATAGTGGTAACAAAACACAATTAATAATTTTTTTAAGACCTCGTTATTTAATTTACATCTGGTAGCATCCTCTGTACCATTCATACTTATAAACCAATAACCTTTCATACCATGTGATAATTCATAAAGTCAAACTAGTAAAAAGCATAAGTGTAACAAGGTTAATATATATACTTCTCTAGAAGAAAAAAAAGTCCAAAAAAACTAGTCAATATATATACATTGTAACATAACATAATTTGCTAGCGTCTAACAAAAGTGACATACATACTTCATTTTCAAAGACCATCTAACCAAAAAAAAAAAAAAAAAAAAAAAAAAAAAAAAACAAGTGTAACAAGAGTAGCACGAGCCATCTAATCAAAGAGCATCTAAACAAAAAATAAGAGCAACATAAACATCTAACCAAAGAGCCTTCTAGTTTCAAACTTCTCTACCTCCTTTAGACGTCAACTTCAAAACTTTAATTCCTACAGAGTATTATCATCTTAAAAGGGTAAATGATTCAAATAAAAAATAAACACACACACACACACACACATATATATATATATATATATATATATGTGGTCAAATTGGGTCATGTCAAGTAATAGATCAAACTGGTTTGGGTTGGTATGGGCACTTTATAAACATATTCAAAATGATTCCCGACTAGCTACTATAACCAATATTAATATTTATTATGAGAACAAGACGGATGACAAACATTATAAACCACATAACATAAAAAAACTTACGTTTATCCATCCTCCTCATCCTGTTCATCCCGGTCCTTATTAAAGAAAGATGTAAACACCTTTAAAGTACGTTCTACAAATTCATCAATTTGTTGTTGACGAACCATGCTGAGTTTGTTTAACAGCTAAAATAGAAACATAGACAAAAGTTGGATTACAATATAATATACATTATGGTAAACATATATAAATATGAGCATATAAAAAATACTTACAATGTGTTCTCTATTATTAATCACAAAATCATACATAGTCATCATAACACAATAACCACACTCCCAATCTTTAGATTGTTGAAGACACTAAATAAATAGAATTGACAATTAGTTAACTAAAATCTAAAAATAAGCATGAAAACAATGAAAGAGAACTTACATCAACCATGTCCCATGCAATTTTATGTTCTATAGCTTCTTCGAATGATTTTGTTATCACAAAGTTTGAAGGGTCCTTTATACCTTTAAGTGTTCCAAGTTTTATATATCGGATGATGTTGAAGTAAAATTAATATCCAATGTTTCCTAGATGAAGTGAAATTGATTTAACCACACTTAACACCAAAAAATAAAATAAACAAAGTATTATATGTATGAATAAATATAATACCCGACTAAATGAGATGCCACAAACCATTGTTTGTCTTTATGAAAAGAGATGATATTTCTCATATGGTCGATCACAAACTCATTATCGCTTGAGATAAGATTACCTACAATATAACGAGGATGAAAATATGCAGTAGTATCTAAACCCTCCTGTCTCCCAATTGTATATAAATACCTATAATAGAAGAAAAGAAATATGATAAGGCTAATCACATTGAATTATATTATAAAAAATACCAACACAAAATAACATACATTGTAAACGAATATAGAATGCAACCATCTACCAAACCATTGACACACATAATTGCATAACCGCCTCAAATTCAACAGTCTCTTCAATACGTTCCCCATACATCCCAGTCGGTGAAGTAAAAGCCTTAGAGTAGGCTTTTTCAGTTTGAAGCGCCACTTTTTGTGCTAATCTATATATGCTTTGAGGCCTTGACCTTGCCTTCTTTAAAAGTTCTCCTATTTTTGTTTTTTCTTTTAAAGGTTTAGAAGCAGCAAAAGGCTTGGTAGGTTGACAATGAGGTACGTGCTTGGTAGGTTTAATACTATGAACGGGCTCGGTAGATTGAAATTTCATAAATAAATAATTTAAGTAATAAAGAAATAATAATAAAATTAAATAAAATAAATAACAAAATTTTAAAACAAAATAAAAAAAATATTATGAATTGTTGAAACTTGGTATACTTTAATTATTACTCTTTAGAAATAACCCTCTTATAAATCTAGATACCCGTTTATTTTATAAAGATGTCTTCGAATACCTCATTTTCACGATTTTAAAAGATGTCTTCATAAATAATTGTAAATGTTTCATAAATAATTCCTCTTGCAACTTTGTGATTACAAGGAAGTTTATATTTTTAGTTACAGTAGAAAAAATTATTATATAATTATAAATGTTTCAAAAATGTATAGAAATGAACATTGACTAATGAGGGTATATATGTAGTTTCTAAGTTGATTAAGTTTATAACTTTAAAAGAACCATTAGAAAAATTTTATTAGTTTAATGATGTGTATTCACATGTTATTGAAGGAGATTAATGCATATTTTTAAGAAATAATGTTTAGTAGTATAATTAAGTTTATTTAATCGTTTTTGTTTCAAACTTGTAAGGCCCCGTTCCCGGGACACTCACAATTGGACAATCGTCGCACATAATATTTCAAAATCACATAAAATCTATTTAACATTTGCAGCGGAAAAATTTAATGAAACCATTTCATATATTAATAATTACTGTTTACAACATCATTACATTACAAATCATCGTCTGGTTTCATTACTACACAAAATGGATGCCAACCAAAATCTTTGCCAAGTAGCTTCACCCCATGCCATCCTCAGCAACCATTACCTGCCAACTGAAAATGCATAAAAGTCAGCGTTGTTGAGTGAGTTCTAGTTTTATAATAGAAATACTTTACTTTTGTTTAGAAAACCTTCCTTTACTTTCATTCGCGATCATACATCCGCGATCATACATCATACGTACATACAGATAATATTTATTATTATCTTTCATCATCATTCATCATCGTACGTTATCCATTCTTTCATCATTATCTTTCACTTTCATCCGGACCAATGCCATGTGCTATACCCCGAACATTGTGCACGAAGCTGGTTACTGGGCCGAAGTCTATAAATAGACCCCTAACATTATGCACGAAGCTGACTGACTCCAGTACCTGGGGCAAGCGACAAGGGTCCCATACGTTTGGTCAATCACAAGGATTAAACCCCCGTGTGCATCCTTCTGGGTTAGCTAAACCGCACACAGTTGAGCTAACACCCTTCATTGGGTGTGAACCTCCTTACGTTTGCTTGCAAGACTTTTCTTTCATTCTTTATGTTCCACTTTTCATTAACATTAACTTCCGCTTTCATTACATAATACTTTACGTTTATTAACATAATCACACCACGTAAAGCCATGGAAAATACGTAATAGGAACATAAAGAAAACAGACCATAAACATGCACAACACCATCATACAATCATCGCATATCATCCCCGGAGACATCCCAAGTCATAGCCTAAAAGTCCTTCTTTCCCGAAAATTTTAGAAAATTTTCTAAGTCTTAGGCGCATGAGCACTATGCAGGCGCACGAGCACTATACAGGCGCATGAATACTTAGGCGCATGGGCGACTCAGGCGCATGAGCACTATTTGGGCGCACGACCATCACTTAGGCGCCTGGACAACTTTCTAGGCGCATGGGTACTATGCAGGCGCATGTGCCTGGTTTAGGCGCATGGGCACTTAGACGTTTTAGCAGACTTAGACGCATGTAAATACTTAGGCGCCTGGGCAATATTCTAGGCGCATGGGCACTATTTGTGCGCATGGACCTTGGGCGTTTGGGTATTGTTTGGGCGCATGAACTCAGGCGCATGAGCACTTAGGCGCATGGCCAACTACTTTTCTAACTGCCATCATTTTCAGACCTCATATCATCCATCTAACCTGTTCTAGCCTAGTTTCTAGCATACTAAGCATCAAACAAGCATAAAACATGCACATAATCATAAATCATCCCGAACATACACCCACCCACAACAAGGCACACACATATACATACGGGTACACACCCAAATTTTATGAAAACATTTAAGCATGCATTTCCAGCCCCAAATCAGTTAAAACATGTAAAAACGGGGATCTAGAACTCACCTCTTGCAACTTCCGAGTAAGACTTCCTTCAAACCCGGATGCTTATGAGTTCAAACACCTAAAAACACCAAATCACACAACTGAACACACATACAAGCACATAAGCACATACCCGAAGCTGAAATACAGCCAAGAACACCCCAAAAATCAGAAAACTAACCTGAATTTCGACTTCTTCTTCTTCCTCTCTCTAAAACCGAAGAGAATTCCCTGCTTTCTCTCTCTAGAAAATCGACAGGAAGATGATGTCCAATAGGGGTGGGCGGCCATGCCACCTTTTTCAACAAATTAATAATAAAGTTTGCCCCTTGCACAACTTTAACCCCTCAACTTGGGTTATTTTGCTTTTCTTTCTTTTTCTTCGCTTTTCTCTTCTTTTAAAATTTCCGGGTGTTACAAGTCCACCCCTCCTTATATAGGTTTCGTCCCCGAAACCTGTCACTCCTCGAACAGCTGAGGATAATGCTGTCTCATCTCCTCCTCAGATTCTCATGTAGACTCGGATCCCTTTCTATGTTTCCACTGTACTCGCACCAAGGGAACCACTTTATTCCTTAGCCTCTTCTCTTTCCTGTCAATGATAGCCACTGGTTGCTCCACATAATTGAGCCGCTCGTCAACCTCAATGTCTTCCGGTGGTACCACCATATCCTCATCAGCTAAGCACTTCCTCAGATGAGATACATGGAATGTTGGATGAATTCCACTTAACTCATCGGGCAACTCCAATCTATAGGCCACCTCTCCTACTCGAGCAATGATTCGGAAAGGCCCTATATACCTCGGACTCAACTTGCCCCGCTTTCTAAACCGAATGATACCCTTCCAAGGTGAAACCTTCAACATAACTCTATCACCCACCTTGAATTCAATCGGTCTACGTCTCTTATCGGCATACGACTTTTGCCTATCTTTGGATGCCTTCATAAAGGCTTTGATCTTTTCTAGCTTCTCAGTCGTAGCCTCGATCACCTCAATGCTTCCTAACTCCTTCTGACCAATATGACCCCAACATACGGGTGTCCTACACCTCCTACCGTATAGCATCTCATAGGGTGGCATACCAATGCTGGCATGATAACTGTTGTTATATAAGAATTCAGCTAACGATAAGTGTTCGTCCCAACTTCCTCCGAAGTCAATGACGCATGCCCGAAGCATATCCTCAAGCGTCTGAATAGTTCTTTCTGATTGACCTTCCGTTTGAGGATGATAAGCCGTACTGATATGTAACCTCGTCCCCATCGCATCGTGGAATCTCTTCCAAAACTTGGATGTAAACCGAGTGTCACGGTCAGTCACAATAGACACCGGTACACCAGGACGAGTCACAATCTCCTTGATGAAAAGATTCGCTAACCTTTCGGATGAATACGTTTCACGGATCGGTAAGAAGTGAGCACTCTTTATCAAACGGTCGACTATCACCCATATGGCATCATATCCCCTTGCCGTTCGTGGCAGCTTCGTAATAAAATCCATGGTGATATGCTCCCACTTCCACTCGGGTATATCCAAAGGTTGGATCTTTCCGTATGGCTTCTGATGCTCCGCCTTCACTTGCAAGCAAGTAAGACACTTACTCACGTACTCAGCGACGTTGCGCTTCATACCCGGCCACCAATAATCTTTCTTCATATCATGATACATCTTTGTAGCACGGGGATGAATGGAGTATCGAGTCTTATGAGCCTTGTCCATGATCTTCCCACGTAAATCTCCATAACGAGGAATCCACATTCGCCCAAATCGAGTTCTAACATCGAGAGTGTTTTCACCCAATTCCGTGACTAGACATCTCATCCTTTCGGAGTTAAGGCGATCTTCTTTCAACGCCTCGTCTTGAAACTCCTTGACCTGCTTCATAACATCGGAGGTCATAACCAATTGGTAAGCCTTCACCCGGATCGGTTCAGGCCTCTCCTTTCGGCTAAGGGCATCTGCCACTATGTTGGCTTTGCCTGGATGGTAATGGATCTCACAATCATAATCCTTAATGAGCTCCAACCATCGCCTCTGCCTCATATTCAAATCTTTCTGCTCGAAGAAGTACTTCAAGCTCTTGTGGTCGGTGAAGATAGTGCACTTCGTCCCATATAAATAGTGCCTCCAAATCTTCAATGCGAAGACCACAGCTGCTAACTCCAAGTCATGAGTAGGGTAATTAACCTCATGAACTTTCAGCTGTTGGGATGCGTAAGCTATAACCTTCCTCTTTGCATCAACACGCAACCCAACCCCAAATAAGAAGCATCTGAATAAACCACCAAATCTTCGCTTCCTTCGGGTAACGACAAGACTGGAGCTTGGGTCAGCCTCGCCTTTAGCTCCTCAAAAGCCTTTTCTTGCTCTTGACCCCATACAAACTTCACATCCTTACGGGTCAATTTGGTCAATGGAGAAGCTATCTTGGAGAAGTCTTGGATGAATCTCCTATAATATCCCGCCAATCCCAAAAAACTACGAATCTCGGACGGCGTCTTTGGAGACTTCCATTGCATCACAGCTTCTACCTTCGCTGGGTCGACCATGATTCCTTCGGAATCCACCACGTGACCCAAAAACTGAACTTCGCGCAACCAGAACGCGCACTTGGAGAACTTGGCATACAACTTCTCCCCTCTAAGCGTCTCCAACACTTCCCGAATGTGACCGGCATGCTCCTCCTCGCTCCTCGAATAAATCAGGATATCATCAATAAACACAATCACCGATTTATCTAACATTGACCGACACACTCGATTCATCAAATCCATAAAAGCAGCTGGCGCGTTGGTTAAACCAAAAGACATAACGAGAAACTCGTAGTTTCCGTAACGCGTACGAAAAGCTGTTTTAGGAATATCCTGTTCCTTCACTTTCAGCTGATGATAACCCGATCGAAGATCGATTCTCGAAAACCAACTGGCACCTTGCAGCTGATCAAACAAGTCGTTGATTCTGGGTAAAGGATATCGGTTCTTCACCGTCAACTTGTTTAACTCGCGGTAGTCAATGCACATCCTCATGCTACCGTCCTTCTTCTTTACAAACAAGACCGGAGCACCCCAGGGAGAGATACTCGGTCGAATAAACCCTTTATCAAACAGTTCTTGCAATTAAACCACCAGTTCCTTCATCTCTGTTGGAGCCAAACGGTACGGTGCCTTAGCGACAGGCTGAGCACCGGGTATCAAATCAATCTGGAACTCGATCTCACGGTCTGGTGGCACTCCTCGTAAGTCTTCTGGAAACACATCGGGAAAATCACACACAACCGGTACATCGGACAATTATGGTGTTGACGTGTTCACATCTTTCACATAAGCCAGGTAGGCACTACATCCACGCCTCATGCACTTCCCCGCCACGGCCATCGAAATTACCTTCGGAACCATAGTAATTCGATCACCAAAGACCATCACCGAACTCCCGTCAGGCGCTGTCAGTCGGATCATCTTCTTGCGACACACAATATTCGCTTCATAGGCCGCTAACCAGTCCATCCCTAGGACTATATCAAACCCGCCTAAGGTCATCACAAACAGTCTAGCAGGAAACCTATGACCTTCTAGTTCTATGTCACAGCCTTCTATCAGATCAGAAATCCTGGTAGACTTACCTATGGCAGTTTCTACATCGAAGGGCTCACCAATACTTCTACTTCTAACGGGCAAATTAGCACAGAAGGTAGCAAAAATGAAACTCCTACTAGCACCAGAATCAAATAACACAGAAGCAAGAGTATGGTTTACCAGAAACGTACCTGACACAACATCGGGGTCCGTCCTAGCCTCCTCCCGAGTCATCGTAAAAGCTCTGGCGCTCGCCTTTTGCCCTTCAGTTCCGGTCGTCTTTCTTGCTCCGGAACTCTCCGTCCTCGGCTTCTTGCAATCCCTGCTCAGGTGACCCTCTCCGTCACAGTTAAAACACTTCGTCACCCCACAATTCTTTGCTATGTGACCGGGCTTCCCACACTTGAAGCAGACGTTCGATCCCCATCTGCACTCTCCAGTATGCTCCCTTCCACATTTACCACATCTCCTTGCTCCTGCCCCGGGTGTGGCTACACGCCGGTCATCCACCCTTGCAACCTTGCTGTTTGGGGCGACACCACCACGTCCGAACCGCTTTCCATTCCAGTTCCGATCACCACCACCACCTATCTTACTCACTTCAACCACAGCCACCTCCCGTTCATCGTACAACCTTCCCGCCAGATCGACCACCGACCTAAACGTGCTCGACCGGGCGGCGATCATGTGCCTGCGAATATCCGCCGGCAAACCTTGGATATACCTCTTTATATTTCGTGACACAGGTGTCACCTGACCTGGCACCAGTCGCGCCATCTCGTTGAATTTAGTGGTGTACTGTTGGTGCGTCATGGTTCCCGCCTCCAACTGTAGGACCTCTCTCTCAATCTTGTCGAGTTCCCTGTGAGGACAGAACTCCTCAATCACGAACTTCTTCAGTTAATCCCAACTCATCTTTCCAATAGCCCTGCTACCCTCGGCCTGGACAATATTGTCCCACCAGCACAAAGCGGAGTCCACAAATGAGTGGGTAGCAAACTTCACCTTCTGGTCCTCCCTGCACTCGCTGATATCAAGCACAGCTTCCATTTCTCTCACCCATCGATGAGCAACAGCAGCGTTGCCATTGCCATCAAAAGTCGGGGGCTTGCATCTCTGGAATGCCCCATAATTACAGCCCCGAGCTGTCCCTGGCACCGCTTCTTCCTCCTCCTCGTCACTTGGGACAACCGTCTCAGTCTGCCGCTGCCCCGCTTCCCCCGCGGTCTTCTCTTTCTCCTTCTTCTCATCCTCCCTTACGGCTCTAATCACTTCGACCACCACAGACGGCAGGATCGTCTGCATGACCTGGTGAACTTCCTCAACAACAGCCTCTTTCACCGAGGCCCTTAAATTAGCACTCTCATCACCACCTTCCTGGTGATGAGTCTCGGGCTCTTCAGGTGCCCTCTCTGCAGCCTTAGCACCACCTCTTGTGGCCCGTGGTCCAGTACCACGTCCACCACGACCTCCTCCTCTTGAAGCTTTCGAAGATCTACCACCAACCATCCTCTAAACACACTATAAGGTTCAAACACCAACACCCAAATTTTATGAAAACGTTTAAGCGTGCATTTCCAGCCTCAAATCAGTTAAAACATGTAAAAACGGGGATCTAGAACTCACCTCTTGCAACTTTCGAGTAAGACTTCCTTCAAACATGAATTCTTATGAGTTCAAACACCTAAAAACACCAAATCACACAACCGAACACACATACAAGCACATAAGCACATAGTCGAAGCTGAAATGCAGCCAAGAACACCCCAAAAATCAGAAAACTAACCTGAATTTAGACTTCTTCTTCTTCCTCTATCTAAAACCAAAGAGAATTCCCTGCTTTCTCTCTCTAGAAAATCGACAGGAAGATGATGTGCAATAGGGGTGGGCGGCCATGCCACCTTTTTGAATAAATTAATAATAAAGTTTGCCCCTTGCACAACTTTAACCCCTCAACTTGGGTTATTTTGCTTTTCTTTCTTTTTCTTCGCTTTTCTCTTCTTTTAAAATTTCCGGGTGTTACAAAACCTCTAGGGAAGGATAGTGTCTAGTTAATGGTCAACTTACCGGTTACTCTTTTATTAATAAATAAAATAAGTTATCTATTAAAATACAAAAATATATATTTTTTAAAATCATTTACATTAAAATGGTTGATGATTATAAAATTTTAATAATATTTAAACACTTAATATTTTTCTAAAAATCATTTTAAAACATAATATAAAATTACTCAGTTATAAAAACACTAAAAGAATGAATAATTAAAAGCAATGGAAATATATATTTTTAAAATATGTTTATTTTTAGATATTTCAGTATAAAGAAACGTCAAATTGATTGTTTTTATGATTTTCTCTAATTAACAAGAGAGAGGAGGGAAAACTTATCTTTTGATGTGCTAAAAATCTGGCATGTATTACATTAAATACTTTTTTATTATATACTACAAGACCGGTTGGGCATGTCAATGCAACAGTTTCACAGATTGTTTGGAGAGTAAACCGCCTAAACACTTACTGGAAAAAATAGGGAACTGGTTATTTAAAAACTAAGAACTTAAATTAAAGAACAAGAACAACAGAATATGGTTTTCAAGAATGCTTTATATTGCTCTAAAGTTTTTTTACAAGGGTTTCAAATGATACATAAGAATACAAGACCTGAGATACTTTATACTACGTTCTACAGCCAGCCATACTTTGAAAGCTAGCTGGATACACTAATCTAGACAAGAAGATCAATGTTTAGTCAAAAGGCAGATTGCCTTTTGACTTGTGACTATGACATGCCATAGCTCACATCCTAATATATTAAAAAAAGGATAAAAGGTACAAAGTAGAAAGTTACAGACACGAGACCATAATCTACAGTTTACTAAAGCATGGACTTTTTCATCAACTTGTATAAGTTGGTGAGTCTTTAGAGTCGTAGCGAAAAGTTTGTCAGATTTCTGAATAAATTGATTAGAGAAAGTATGTCTTCTCTATCTTTAGAAGAAATCAGTTTTCAGTCTTGATGGCTTCGGAAGACTTTGTCTTCTAAGCTTCGGAAGAATTCATCTTCGGCTTCAAAAGATTTTGGTCTTGACTTCGAAAGATTTTACACTTAAAATATTTTCTTATGAGGAGTGTAAAAATTCCAAACTAACTTCTGCTGAGTACATGCATGCAAGTCGGAATCTCTTTGGTTATTTTGGTTGCATCAACCTTTCAATTATAGCCCTATAAACTCCCCCTAGGCTGATGCTACCAAAACATATAGAATACTCAGTTCTTGACAGTCCTTATTAGGATCAAGACCATTCCTTTCTTCATGAATTGGTCTGGATCCCTCAAACTAGATCTCACAGTATCTCCTCATATCAAAGAGATCATGTACAGGAAAATCAAGCATGTCTTGCTAGAAGTAGACATCTTGACCTCCTTGATCTCTACTAACATACCATCTGCCTGGAATAGCAGCAAAGCGTTAGGAAAGAATGGGTCTTCTAGTTGCAAAAGGCTCTACTTGAATAGGAGTTGGTTGAGCAGCCTCTTTGCAAGACTGGGTGGGGAGGTCAATGCAATAGTTTCACATATTGTTTGGAGAGTGAACTTAGCTAAACACTTACAGGATAAAATAGGGAACCGGCTATTTGGAAACTTAGAACTTAAAGTAAAGAATAGAAGAATAGAATATGGTTTTCAAGAATGTTGTATATTGCTCTCTAGTTCTTTTACAAAAGTTACAAAGGATTGATTAGACATAGAAGACCCTGAGATACTTTATACTACATCCTATAGTCGGCCATACTTTGAAGGCCAGCTAGATAGATTAATCTAGACAACAAGATCAATGTACAGTAAAAATACAGATTGCCTTTTGACCTGTGACTATGACATGTTATAGCTCACATCCTAATGTGTTACAAAAATGATAAAAGGTATAAAGTAGAAAGCTATAGACACCAGACCATAATCTACAAATTTACAAAAGCATGGACCTTTTCACCAACTTGTATAAGTTGGTGAGTATTAAGAGTGGCAACAGAAAGTTGGTTAGATTTCTGAAAAAATTGATCAGGGAAAGCATGTCTTCTCTGTCTTCGGAAGAAATCAGTCTTCAGGCTTGTTGGCTTTGGAAGACTTTGTCTTCTAAGCTTCGGAAGACTTCATCTTTGGCTTTGGAAGATTTTGGTCTTCGCTTCGGCATATTTTACACTTAGAATATTTCTTATGAAAGGAGTGTAAAACTTTCAAAGTAACTTCTGATGAGTAAATGCATGCAAGCTGGAAGCTCTTTGGTTACACAGGTAACATAAGCCTTTCAATGATAGCCTTACACTCTTATTGTTCACCCTCAGGATGTTCTGACTCATCTTGAGGTGTAGAGGTGGATGCGTTGGACTTCTTCTTCTTTCTCTTGTCACTTCTGATGGCCATCTTTTCCCTCTTTCTAAATTTTAACTGAGGAGAGTGGCCTGCAGCACCTAATTTTTTTTCAGTATTCTCCTTTGTTGGGTCCCGTTCCTCCATATGTTTAGAAGTAGGAGGACCAGAACCCTGCTGTGGGTCAGAAGATGAAGTTGACTTAGATGTAGCTTAGGATCAGTTTGTGTTGTCTCTTGTGATTCAACCTTCACCTCAACTTTAGGTGTAGCTTGACTAGGTACAGAATCAAGTCAACCAGCTGACCTTCTTTTATCTTCTGCTTGATCCTTCTGATATGCTCATCCATTATGGATAGAGACATAGGACCAAGTCTCCTTTTGGAGAAACCATACAGCTTCAAAAGACTCACCATCTTCTGTCTATCAGCAGACCTCTTTTCTTATGCTCTGATGGTGGCTATTGATTTAGCAGCCTCCTTTCTTATTTTTCTCCTAACAGCTTTTCTTTTGGTTTGAGCTTCTTCTTACAGCTGTTTGAGGTATTCAAACTTAATATACTCAAATAAGAGAGGGTGAAGAGCTGCTGCATGTGGTACTCACATAGGTTATCATCATTTGTCTTTCTTGTTCTCTGCCTATTTGAGTTTGTTCTTCTTCGACAGCCACAGTCTTTTTCTCAGGACTTTCTTGAACCGGAGAGAGGACAGGAGCTTTGTAAAGTTTCTTTCTCTTTCTTTCTTCTTTAATTTTGAGGAGTAGTTCTACAGCCTCAGCCTCCTTCATCTCTTTTGACAACTCTTTGTCAGCTAATTCATTCACTTCTGCTAAGGGGAGAGAGATGAGTTCATCAATATTGTAATTTCTTAATCCCAGATAATTCAATCTCGCTGCCCTTAACTCATCATCTCAAGTATTAGGGTTGTGGGCAGCCCTGATTGCAGCTTGCATGAAGCTTGGGTTTTCTCCTATTTTCTCTCCCCTAGCCTTCTTCTTCTTCCTTTTCTCCTCCTCAATCTCCTCAGGAGTCATTTTTCTTTTCCCTTTGTCAATTGTTGGCATGTTTGACTTAGGGTGGAGAGAGCATTGGCCTTTTGATGGTTGTATTGAGCTTGAGCTATGGCCAGGGAAAGGCTATGATACACCTTCACCAGCAGGTGTTTTACTGAGGGTACTCGATGCTAAGGTTGAACCTGTCTCAAGGTTCACAGGGTCCACTACTAGGCCTTCAACCAAGGTTTTCCCTTTGAAGCTAATCTTAGGGTCTGCCTCAGTTTCTAGTTGACCAATAGTTTTCCAATTAGCCTCTATCTATATAATTATGTTTTGCTTCTGAATTCCTACAGCGCCCATTCTTAAATCTTCTTAGCTAGTCTGCTAGTTTTTTCGTAGTGGCTTGGATAGACCAATGGTAGATCAACTAAATATATACTCTTATAGGATCTCAGGGTCTGATAGTTGAAGACTTCTTGCTACCCCTGAGACCTAGAGAGCATAAAGGCCTTTCTTGCAGCATCATACCACCATCCCACTATTGAATTTTTAGCAGGGTAGGATGGGGCAGACATGGCCCTTAGAGTTTCTTCCTCAAAGAGTTCCTATAGTATGGCCTCCACATCAGTGTGAGCATGAGGAAGTTTTTGAGTCTAGACAACTACAATTGAGGGTGGTGAATCCTTATTGTCCATACTCTGGACAGAACTCCCAGGTTCTGTGGTTGTAGTAACTTTCTCCCCCTTTTTGCTAGCATCACCCACTTGCACAGGTGAGTTGGAGGTTAAGTCCATTACTTTCACAGGTTCTTGTGGACCTGGTTGAGTTTGTCTTGATGGTCTCTCACCTAACTTGCCTTTGAGATCGGTGATCTCAAGTTGCTAGTCATTGACCCTCCTTTGTAAGGCAGTCACCTAAGATTCCAGGTGACTAACCTTAGACTAAATAGGTTCAGGTTTGGGTCATTTGTTGCACCTTTAGTTGCAGAATCCCCTCATCTTCAGATAAAGAATCATGGAGGGATGAGAGAATTAGACCTAAGTCTTCTTCCTCATTACCAGCACTTTGTTCTTGGCTGCTGGATTTCCCCTGCTCCATGACAGATTAAGTTGAAGTGTCAAGGGGCTGAGTTTCCATGGTTGAGTTCTTAAAGATGTAATCACTTGCAGAAGTGTGAGCCTATTCCATATAGACCTCCTGAACTTGTTCAGGTAGATCCACCTCAGTTTGGGGTGGATGATGTGGGCTAGACATGGGAGAAGTAGGAGCACTCATCTCTACTTGAGCAAGGGTGGAGATGAGAGACTCATGGTACTTATTGAATCCCATGTCTTCATCATCATAGAATTCAAGGTTGGGAATAGGTTGGTAAAGATCCAAAGGCTGGGGATTGTAATTGTCCCCTGAAAGTTATTCACTTGAGTTTTGAAACTCAGAGTGAAGGCTTAAGGCTATTGGGGTGATAAGCTTATCAGGCTGAGCATGAGGAACCTCTGCACTCATCATTTGTGAGATGGGAGTGGTTTGCTTCTCAAGGGAGATGGGAGCTCCAGTGTCCACTTCCTCCTACATGGGTAGTGATACGGAGGCCTGCACAGGATAAATAGCCTATGTAGGGGTTCATTTTGATTTTCTTTTGTAGGTGATGGTTATTTTAGGCTGAGAGGGTTGCTAAGAGGTAGAAGGTGTGGGTTCAACACTAGCTGGTGCTGCTAAGTTGTCACCTTGAGCAATGAGCTCTAACATTTTTGGGACAAGGGCTATTTCTACCCCGGAGAAGCCTACAGTTGGCTTTCTCATAATTTTAAAGATGTCGGGCTTCATCTGTCCCAATATAAGAACATTTCATGTTCCCCTTAATTGTGTGCCCAGTTCACAGTTAAGAATGTGCTGGACATATCTAGGGAACATGTAATATTCTAAGGAGTCTAAGTTTGCAAGCAAATTAGTATAAACGAATTGTGAATACCTAAACTTGACCCCCTGAACCATTCAATGGACTATGTAGGAAAGGTCTTCAGGAATTTGATCCCATCCTCCATGTTTGTTGGATAAACTATGAATGACAACATGAAGGAGGTACTTCCACTG
Source organism: Flaveria robusta (assembly GCA_025506415.1). Classification (NCBI taxonomy): domain Eukaryota; kingdom Viridiplantae; phylum Streptophyta; class Magnoliopsida; order Asterales; family Asteraceae; genus Flaveria; species Flaveria robusta. The sequence goes on from CM046472.1 coordinate 16,393,194, forward strand.
GGAGGAGACATTCCCTTTCCTGAAGGTTCTTACTGAGTAGTGCCCCTCATATCCCATCTGACTAAAGGAATGATTGATAGCAGATTTGGGGAAGGACAAATCACCCTCTACATCATCCAGCATGACATGAGTGTTTATGGAAGCCGGAGTGATGAAGACTGTCCTCTCCTGTACTTTGGTAGATAGTGCCTTTTCCCCGTCCATGGTGACCTCTTTGATGGTCCTCCAGAACTATAGTACTTGATCCTCATAGAGAGGAGGATTAATAGTAAGGGAGGTGAATAGTTTGACAGAGATAAAAAGCGACAAACCTTTGAGAAACCAGAATCTTTCTCAGAGTTTAACAGAGCAACCTGATTATATTGCCTGTGTAAATGCATGGAGAAATCGGGTTGGTTTCTGCGATCAAGGTTGGCCAATTTGAGGTAGTTGTGAGATGAAGGACGATAAGAACAAAGGCGATTTTGGGAGAATTTAGGTTAGAGAAATTTGTAGATGAAGGAAATAAAGTGCGAAGAGGATTCTTTGAGTGTATATATGTGTAATGGATTTAAAACAAAGTTAATGTGTAAGGATAAATTTTAAAAACTATATGTCGGTCCCACCTCTGAAAAAGGTGCCCAAAAAGGTAGTTTTTTTGAAAGTCAAAAATCTTTCGAAGGCATTAAGCAAATTTTGGCTTCGGAAGATATTTCATAGAGTTATAAGAATTTGCTTCGGAAGAAATTTGCTTCCGAAGTATAGTTTGTTCTGTGAGACATTAAGCACCAAGAGTTTTATTTAAGAATAAATTTTCAGAAACTAATTTGCTTTGGAAGAAAATTGTTCTTTGAGTCATATAAGTGTTTTAAGCTTCGGAAGATATTTCTGAAATTTCTTCCGAAGGTAATTCAGTTATTTGAGTTGAAGACATAATTTTCTTCCGAAGTTAATTTTAATGTCTTTCAAAAGAAATTATACTTCAAACTCTTATAAGTCTAAGGAATATCAACTAGAAAAATTTTCTTTCAAGATAACTAGGTTTATATAAGTGATGAAATAGACAACATTAAAGACACACATTTTAGAAAATAATTTTGAAAGTAATTTAAGAAAAACTACTCAAAGTTAATCATCCCAATAGCTGATATTAGATACTTAAATCTCTGTTCATCAAAAGCCTTAGTGAACAGATCAGCATATTGTTCATTTGTGTTAACTTTGACTAGTTTTATCAAGCCTTTCTCAAAATTATCTCTTATCAAATGATACCTGATATTGAAGTGCTTTGTCTTTGAGTGTTGCATATGTGCTTTGTCTTTGAGTGTTGCACAAGATTCTCTGTAATGGAGATAGCACTGTTGTTGTCTATGTGGATGGGAGTCTCCTTGAAGTTGAATATATAGTCAAGCATCTAATTCTGAATCCAAAGTAATTGAGCACAGCAGCTTGCAGCAACAATGTATTCAGCTTCAGCAGTTGATGCAGACACACAGGATTGTTTCTCGTATTGCCATGAGACTATCATTCCACCAAGGAACTGACATCCCCCTAATGTAGACTTTGAAGTCATGTTGCAGCCACCATAGTCACTATCCGTATATACATACAGATTGAAATCAGAACATTTTGGATACCAAAGTCCTAGCTTGGGAGCACATTTGAGATATCTAAGTATTCTCTTACTAGCAACTAGGTGAGACATCATGGGGTTGGCTTGATATCTTGCATAAATGCATGTGGCAAACATGATAGCAGGCCTACTGGCTGTGAGGTACATGAGAGACCCAATCATTGCCCTATAGAGGTGTTCATCAACACACTCCCCCTCAAGGATAGGACCTAGAGAGTGGTTTCTTGCTATGGGAGTCTTGGCAACCTTACAATCAGTTAGATGAAATCTGGTCAGTATGTCTTGTACATACTTTGACTGGTTTATGAAGATACCATTGTCCACCTGTTTCATTTGAATTCCTAGAAAGAAATTGAGTTCCCCCACAGCACTCATTTCAAATCTATTCTTCATCAGCTTCTCAAACTATTTTCAAAGACTTGGATTAGGTGACCCAAAGATGATGTCATCTACATAAACTTAAACCAGAATCAAGTCATTCCCTGTTCCTTTGAGGAAAAGTGTACTGTCAATGGTACCTCTTTTGAAACCATTTTGGACAAGGTACTGTGACAGTGTCTCATACCACTTCCTTGGAGCCTGTTGCATCCCATAAAGAGCTTTGTCAAGCTTGTAGACATAATTAGGATGATCTGGGTCTGCAAAGCCATGTTGTCGTTTGACATACACTTCCTATTCAATCACACCATATAGAAAAGCACACTTGACATCAAGTTGGTAGACTTTGAAGTCCTTGGATGCAGCAAAAGCCAGGATTATCCTAACAACTTCAAGTCTTACTATTGGAGCAAAAACATCAGTGTAGTCAATCCCTTCTTCTTGAGAGTACCCTTGAACAACTAATATAGCCTTATTTTTAATGACAAGTCCTCTATCATCTTTCTTGTTCCTAAAAACCTATTTGGTTCTTATAGTAGTCTTCCCATGAGGAAGAGGACATAGGTTCCAAACCTTCTGTCTTTTGAATTGAAGCAGCTTCTCATGCATTGCTTCAACCCAACTTCCATCTTTCAAAGCCTTATCAATCTTCTTAGGCTCTATCTAAGACAAGAAACAAGAGTGAAGACAAACATTTTTGTCATGGGTTTGTCCTCTTGTTCTCACACCTATCTCAACATCTCTAATTATGTTTATGGTGGGGTGAGACTTGTGGATTCTCAGCTAAGGAATCATAGCAAGTTGATTTGACAGCTCTAAATTTGTGAAATTCAGATCCGGTGATTAATGATCACCCACCACATCAGCACACTTATCAAGGTTAACTTGATCCAATGAGTGTGTGACATCATTGATGTTTTCGTCAGTGGAGAGGTCTTCAGTATCATGGAATTCCTGCTCAGAATCACCATCTCCACTTTCTCCTACATTAGAAGGTCCTTCATTTGAGTTTTGTGCCTCTGAGCTAGAATTTGTAGGCACCTTAGATGTATCAGCTGAAATTGTTATTGTTGTACTGATAGGATCTCCACCTGCAGGGTTAGTTACCATTAGAGCTGATGTAGTATTCATGCTTGGTCTTCTCAACTCAAATCTTGGGTTAGGATCTCCAATTGATAAGTTATCTGTAGATCCTAAAATATCCTCACAATATTTGTTAAAATAGTTGGTAACTAAATCAAGATCAAATAGCCAATCAGGACCAGAACCCTTCACACTAGGTGTGTGTTCATTGAAAGTCACATTGGCTGACTTCTCAACTTCTCTAGTTTTGAGATTGTATACTCTATAAGCCTTAGCTGAGAAGAATATCCAATGAAGTGTCCATCATCTGATTTCTCAGCAAATTTGGCCAGATGATCTTTGGTATTCAAGATGGTGCAAGAACAACCAAATGATCTAAGAAAACCAATAAAAGGTCTCTTTTTGTGCCATAGCTCATAAGGAGTCTTACCATGAGTCTTGACAACTAAAACTCTGTTCTACACGTAGCAGGCAGTGTTAACTGCCTCTGCCCAGAAGGTGATAGGCAGTTTAGAATAAGACAACATGATTATTGCAGCTTCAATAAGTGTCATGTTTCTTCTCTCAGCAACACCATTTTGCTGAAGAGTCCTGGGAGCACTATATTATCTTGAAATACCTTTTTCTTCGCAAAAGCAATAAAGGATATGATTTTTTAATTCGGTTCCTTGATCACATCTTATGATCTTGACCTTGTGATCATATTGATTCTCAATCTTCAGAATAAAAGACATCAAGATTTTAGGAGTCTTATCCTTAGTTCTAAGGAAGAAGACTCAAGTGTATCTTGTGAAGTCATCTGTGATCACAAGACAATATGAAGTTTTTCCTAAACTTATTACACTTGTGGGGCCAAACAGATCCAAATGTAACAAGTAAAGGGGGGTAGTGATAAAGTTGATTTCCTTTGGCTTGTGAGACATTTTGTGATGCTTTCCTTTCAGACATGTAACACGATGGTCATCACTTGTATACTCTTACTTTGGTATTTCAGTTACCAAATCATTCTTCATTAATTTGTTTATGTTTTTAAAGTTTACGTGGCACATTCTTTTATGCTAGAGATAAGACTCATCACTATTGGCTTTGCACAGAAAGCAAGAAACTCCTCCAGAAGGAGATGTCTCTTGCAAATCCATTTTGTATATGTTCCCTTTCCTAGGGGCTCTGAACAGAATATAATCCTGAGTAATGATCACCCCTGGCTTGAGAACAATGCACTCATGTTCAGTAAAGAACAAGTTATGCTTTTGGTCACAAAATTAAGATACACTCAAAAGATTGTACTCAAGCTCCTAAGCAAGTTTACCTTCTCAATGCTAAGCTTATCATTTGTGACCTTGCCCCTTCCAGTGGTGTAATCACCAAATTCTCCTTTAAAAGCAACTGGCACTCCGTCAAACTTTTCAAAGTCTTGCAGCAAGGAGTCATTACCTGTCATGTGCCTAGAACAGCCACTATCAATGAAACATACATTCCTTTTGGTCTTGAGCTATTCCTGCATAGAAAGAGATGGTTAGTTACATTTGGAGGCCCAAGCCTTGCTTGTCTTAAGTTCTTTAATATTAATAGAAGATAAATCAATAGTTATGGATCCTATGTTTAAGCTTTGGGGAACTTCAGCTGTTGATGATGAGGAAACTTTAATCACTTGGCCTTCCTTTATCTTCCATACCATCTTGGAAAGACTAGACTTGGCCATCAATGCTTCGGAAGTTTTTACAACTTCGGAAGTTTTTACAACTTCGGAAGTTTTTACAACTTCGGAAGTTTTTACAACTTCGGAAGTTTTGGAGACTGAACCTTCGAATGTTTTTGCATCCTTGTAGACTTCAGTACTTCGGAAGTATTCCTTTCTTCCTAGACCAAAATTTCTTCCGAAGGCGATTTTCCACTTATCTTCTGAACCTTCATTTTTGAGCTTCTGAGGAAAAGTGACTTTCCTTCTAAAGCTGCCATCTTCTTTTACATCTTAGAAGCCTTCTTGGTCATGTTGACAGTACTTTTAGGATTGTAGATGCAATTCTTAGGAAGATGAGAAGTACTGCCACACATGATGCATGTAGATGAGCTACTTCTCAGAGACTTCTTCTAAGAGACTAGTTGAGCTAGATCACTTTCCAATTCCTTCTTCACCTTTGGAGATGATGCAGCAGGCTTCTTAGGGATAGGCTTGCTCTTGGAACTGGATGGTTCAGTCAGTGCAGCAGTGGTGCACCTTTTATCAACCTTCCTCTTTTGACAAGGATGGTTTGAACTTGAACTGGGACTCCTTGTACTAGAGTCCATAGCCAAGTTTGCAGTCTTCACCACCTTAAACCCAGTGGATATGAATACTTGTTTCTGCTTCATGTCAAAGGTGGGCTTGATCTCGAGGGCTTTCTTGGCTTTTCTTTTTGCAGCCCTTATCAGATTGAGCCTTCTCTGTAAGGCCACGTTCCCGGGACACTCACAGTTGGACATTTATCGCACATGATATTTAATTCACATTACAAATCATTAAAACATTACAGTGGAATAATTTAACAAAAACCATTTCATGCATTAATATTTACTTTTGCAAAATAATCCATCGTTGTTAGAGTTACAAAATATCATTTGATGCATTACAACATAAAAATATCATTTCAACATAAGATGGATGCCATCCAAAATCTTTGTCAAGTAGCTTCACCCCGTGCCATCCCTCAGCAACCATTACCTGCCAACTAAAAATACATAAAAGTCAACGTTGCTGAGTAAGTTCTAGTTTTATAATAAAATACTTTACTTTCATTTAAAATCCTTTCTTTACTTTCATTCGTGATCATACATCATACGTACATACACATAATATTTATTATTATCTTTCATCATCGTTCATCATCGTACGTCATTCGTACATTCATCATTATCTTTCACTTTCATCCGGACCAATGCCATATGCTATACCCCGAACATTGTGCACGAATCTGGTTACTAGGCCGAAGTCTATAAATAGACCCCTAACATTGTATACGAAGCTGACTCCAGTACCTGGGGCAAGCGACAAGTGTCCCATATGTTTGGTCAATCACAAGGATTAGACCCCCGTGTGCATCCTTCTGGGTTAGCTAAACCGCACACAATTGAGCTAACACTCTTCATTGGGTGTGAACCTCCTTACGTTTGCTTGCAAGACTTTTCTTTCATTCTTTACGTTCCACTTTTCATTAACATTAACTTCCACTTTCATTATATAATACTTTACGTTCATTAACATAATCACACCACGTAAAGCCACAGAATAATACGTAATAGAGAACATAAAGAAAACATGCCATAAACATGCATAACATCATCATACATCACCCCCCGGAAACATTTCAAGTCATAGCCTAAAAGTCCCTTTTTCCCAAAAATTTCAGAATATTTTCTAAGGCTTTAGGCGCACGGGCACTATACAGGCGCTCGGCTACTATGCGGGCGCATGAATGCTTAGGCGCATGGGAACACTTAGGCGCATGGGCAGGTTTTAGGCGCATGGTCACTATACGAGCGCATGGCCTACAGTTAGGCGTCTGGACAACTTTTTAGGCGCATGGGTACTATGCAGGCGCACGAGCCTGATTTAGGCGCAGGGGCACTTAAGCGTTTGGGCAGTTGGGCGTATAGGCACACTTAGGCGCCTGGGCATAATTCTAGGCGTATGAGTACAATTTGGGGGCATGACCTTAGGCGCATGAGCACTTAGGCGCATGGCCAACTGTTTTCTAACTAACCTCATTTTCAGACCCCCAAATCATCAATCTAACCTGTTCTAGCCTAGTTCTAACATACTAAGCATCAAAACAAGCATACAACATGAACATAATAAAAAATATTCCCGAATCATAAACCCACCCAACAGGGCACACACATACATACGGGTACACACCCATCATTCATAAAAATATTTTATCATACATCTCCAGCCCTAAAATCAATTAAAATATTTGAAAACGGGGATCTAGAACTCACATCTTGCAACTTTCGAGTAAGACTTCTTCCAACCCGTATGCTCAATGAGTTCAAACACCTAAAAACACCAAAAACACACAACCGAGCACACACACAAACACATAAGCACATACCCAAAGGCTGAAAATCAGCCAAGAACACCCCAAAAATCAGGAAACTAACCTGAATTCAGCTTCTTCTTCTTCCTCTCTCTAGAACCGAGAGAATTCTCTGCTTTCTCTCTCTAAAATCCAATGGAAAGAATAGTACAAGGGTCATGGGAGGCCATGACCACCTTTTTGAACAAATTAATAAAAATCTTTACCCCATGTACAACTTTAACCCCTCAACTTGGATTATTTTGCTTTTCTTTCCCTTTTCTTCACTTTTCTCTTCTTTTAAAATTTTCGGGTGTTACATTCTCACTCAGTTCAGGTTCATCCTTCACCATCTCCTTTTCATCATCATCATCTTCATCTTTCCCTTGAACTGCATCTTCTGGGGGTAGCTCATCTTTACAAGTTCCACACCTTGCCCGTCTTATAGATAATAGAGTATGGGGAGGAGCTATTTCACTAGATCCCAGTCTCTACCAGTTTTGATAAGGCACTTTGGCATGCAAAGATAAGGATATGATGTTCTTGAAGGTTTCCTCTTCAAGAACACATTTTTATGTTCTGGCTTTGCTGATCACAAGCTCAGCCTGGCATTCAATTAACTTGGCTATAAGATCTTTGATTTGAGTCCTGTAATTTGTATGCTCATGTTTAAGAGTAGAAATAGTTTTCTCTAAATCTTCTATTTTAAATTTATAGTCATATTCTACTCTTTTAAAATCAGCTTTTAAAATCAGCTTTTAAAATAATTAAAGACTCAAGATTAGATCTCACTTCCAAGTAATTAGACCTATACTTGCTAACTTTAGCAATGCACTCAGGGGTACAAAGATGTTATGTTACCTTAGGTTTTTCATGATCCGTCATCAAGGCATGGTTTGGAGAAGAATCTTCAACCTGGACACTCCAATCAAAGGCCCCTTCTTCAACAGCTACTGCAGCCTGTTTCTTGGGCTTCTTAGCTTTCGAAGCTTCTTCAGTGTAGTTTGGTCTAGATTGTGCTTGGCCACCATTTGTCCTTGGTGCATTGCATTCTCTAACAAAGTGTCCCTTTTAGTTACAGTTGTAACACTTCACTTTGCTTTTATCCAGCCCAAACTTTCCACTTGATACATTGGTAGGAAACTTTCTCCCTGTCCTCGAGTAAAACTTTTTGGCTCTATGAGTGAGAAGATGCATGTTCACGATTCGAACGGGATCGATGAGCTTGGATCTTAGGATGCAAATTGATATGAACAAAATTTGATAATTAGATGCTAAAATTCAATAATGATGATGACAAAAGTGTTTAATGGTTGTTGTTTATTGATTTGATGATGAATTCATCATCCATGAAGGATGATGATATCATGTTGGTGATGGAATATGATTCCCACACTTGATGGTTAACCATCCATCATTACAAATGATGATATATGTTGCTATTTATATTAGTCTAGCATTTACAATATTTGCAAAATAAACGCAAGACTAATACTTTTGTTGTTTTTGTTCTTCAAGTCTTCACTTTCAATAATTATTGGAAATCTTCAATTTCTTCAAAGGTAGAATACCCAACAATACTCCCCCTAAATTGTAGATTTCCGAAGTGAAAATAAAGCTTGATCTTGATTTTGTTGAATAGTTGTTCAAAGCTGAGAGTTTTTGTTGTTGATGCGGAAGCTAGGTCATCAAAACTTTGGAACAACTAATTGGGTTTTGTTTTGTTTTGATCCGTAGATGTGGAATTGACAAACTGATGTACATCCGTAGATATTAAACATCTGCAGAAGTGAGCTCCATGAAATTTGACTAAGGTAAACAATCTGCACATATTCTCTATCCACATATCTTCTACGGAAGAACAAAACATTTCTTTGTCCGTAGATCATCTACGGAAGAACAAAGTTAAGTTTCTGTCCGTATCTCATCTACGGAAGAACAAGAAAATGTTCTTCTGTCCGTATTTCATCTACGAAACTAGAAGTTAGTGTTCTGTCCGTAGATCATCTACAAAAGAACAAGTTAGTTGCTGATTCGCAACTGAAATGCTGTTGAAACTCAACCTTGTTGCTGCTGTTTTGGTGTTGTTCAAAGGCTGATTTAGGTGATAGTTTGATGACATTAGCAATCTGCACAAGGTGTGTTATGCTGGAATCATTGTTAATGCGGATTATGTTGGTAAAGAGGCTGCACATAAGCTGATGCAGAGGCTGTTCCGGTGACTGATTCGAATTTTCAGCAAATAAGCCATAGAAACACTGTTAGATCCATGTAGACCCCAACCCAATTTTTGTATATTGATGAAAATTTGTATTAAATTGATTTGTAACTTGTTTGTATATCAATTTAACACAAATTTTGATTCCAAATCAAATCTGAATCAGAATCATAATAATCACCTCATGAACACCAAAAACCCAAAAACTAATACAATGATTAGCTTCGAATTCACCTTGTATTGTTGAATTGATTGTTGAATTGGTGTAGTAACAACTTATATCAGAATCCAAAACACTGGTTGATCCAATTCCATGCTCCAGATCTGAGAATTTGTTGAAAACACCAAGAACACACACTAGTGTGTGTAAATGTTCATATGCTACTAGAAACCCAAATTCTAATCAAATTTCCATCAAACTTGATTGATTTGCCTTCCAATTGATGAATCTATCATAGAAATGATTAAATAACATCAAATTCATGTTGATTTCATTAGATCCACCATCAAATTCATAGATCTAGTGAAGAACACCAATAACTTTTTCTCCAAGTTTTCTTAAATCTCCACCAATTTTAGCAATCTAACCATGAAATCTGACCTAAATCAATGTGAATCCAGCAACCAACAGCTCTGATACCACCTGTGAATCCTAGGATCGTAGTCAGGAATTATCAGGTTAGATTGAATTCGAATAATGATCGTGAAATTATCACTATTCGTTGTTTGATTGATTGAATATGAAATAACAATTGCAGTAATAAGTAATAATGAATAATAGAACAATTAACTGATATGAATGAACAAATATGATTTGATTCAAAAGTATTTCATTAAAAACATATTAATGATTACATATGAACAAATTATAATTGCTAATGATGATGATTGCTATGATTCTATTGATGATTTTGGTGTAAATGATGTTGCGGCTGCTAGGGTTTGATTGTGATTGATTGATTGTATTGTTAGGTATTCAGCCGTATATGATGGTTAGGTGCTGCAGGTAAAGGGGCTGCTACAAGGTTGTTTTTGATGCGGTTTTGGGTCAGTTTGGGTGTTGATTTTGGGGCTGGTGTAAGAGCTGCTTTGCCCTGAACAAATTACTAGCACAAGGGCTGCAAGTAGATTGTTCATGGGCTGCACCATAATGGTTAACGATTTGTGCATCTAGTTTTGGTTGTGAATGAGATTTAGGGGCTGCTGTAAGTGGGTCGTTTGATGAGGATAGATGTTGGTTTAGGGCTGCACTAAGACTTAGTGCAGGGGCTGCGATTGAATGTTGTTCTTGGTGAGTTTTGGGCTGCTCAAAGGCTGGTGCAGGGCTGCACTTTATTTGGTGATTTGTGACTGTTTGAGGGCTGTTTGGGATTGATTTTTGTTGAGGTTCCGGGCTACTTTGGTCGAGATAAGGGGCTGCACATAAATATCAGGCATAGAGGCTGATTTTGGTGAAGTTTGGGTAATGTTTGGTTGCTGATTCGCAGCTGAAATACTGCTGAAACGCAGCCTTGTTGCTGCTGTTTTGGTGTTGTTCAAAGGCTGATTTAGGTGATGGTTTGATGATGTTAGCAAGCTGCACAAGTTGTGTCATGTTTGAATGATTGTTAACGTGGATTATGTTGGGTAAAGAGGCTGCATATAAGCTAATGCAGGGGCTGTTCTGGTGACTGATTTGAGTGTTTGAGGCTGCCCAAAGTTGTTTGTTGTTTGATTAATTATGCACATCTACACATAAGATACCAACTACCTATCCGTAGATCATGTATCAACAACCTCAATGGATTCAAATCACAATCCGCTGATATTTTTGCTGCACAAAAATATCAGAGAAGACATGCTTTCTCTGATCTACTTTTTCAAAAAGCTGACCAATTTTCCGTTGCCACTCTGAAGACTTACCAACTTGTATACGTTGGTGAAAAGGTCCATGCTTTAATAAACTGTAGATTATGGTGTTGTGTCTGTAACTTTCTACTTTATATCTTTTATCCTTTTTGTAATACATTAGGATATGAGCTATGACATGTCATAGTCACATATCAAAAAGGCAATCTGTCTTTTTGACTTTACATTAATTTTGTTGTCTAGATCAATGTATCCAGCTGGCTTTCAAAGTATGACCGGTTGTAGGATGTAGTACAAAGTATCTCAGGTCTTGTATTTCTAATTATCACTCGAATCATTTTGTAACTTTGTAATAGAACTTGAGAGCAATATACAACATTCTTAAAAACTATCTGCTTGTGTTCTTTTACATTTAAGTTCTTAGTTTCAGTATAGCCTATTCCCGATTTGAACATGTAAGTGTTTAGCCAAATTCACTCTCCAAACATCCTGTGAAACTGTTGCATTGACCTCTCCAACCGGTCCTGCACTATCTTTTTAAAAGCTATCTTTTTATGATCAATCATGTTGGATGCATTAATTTAAAATATTTAAAACTATTAGACAAAGCAAAATTTATTGCAATTTAATTACAAAGAAAAATGGGCTCATAACTTAAAAGAGAGAAATAATTCAATAGAAGAAGAAGTGATAGCCTATGAAAAGATATGAAAATTTCTTACTGGTTTCACTTCCATGGCTCTTTTGAAGTATCTTATTGAGCTTGTGATTCTATACATACTAGACAACCGTGAATCACCAATGATACTTATAGATCTTACATCAAAGCTCAAGTGTATGGTCTTCATTGTTTCGAATCATGTGGTTTTATGATGCATTACAATGTATTTCATGAAAAACCTATATGTGAAACAGTTAGATAGACTCTAACCCCATTATCTCAACTCCTAACAAGGAATGAAAAAAGTAGCATAGTTGACTTGGGTTTTGGGTAATGAAGACTTGCCCTTTAAAGTGTCACATGGAACTGATTTATGGGGATTTCTTGTTGTAAATCCTAGTTATAGTAAGGTCTTTAATGATGGGACTAGGGTGGCAGGAGTGATTAGGGGTTGTCCAACTGTGTTTAAGGGTCTAAAGACTGTTGGAATGATTTAATCAAGAAATCTTAATTAATTTTGTGTAGTTAGAAGTCAAAATAAAAGTCAAACAGAAAGTCAAACTATTGTATATTGGTAGTAATTTAAGGGGTTAATTGTGTTAATTTAGTTAGTTATTAACTGTCATATTGACCTATAAATAGGACATCTTGTAATTGACAATTGTGTGGAGAAATTCAGATTGTATTCGTGTGTTTTGCGTGTCGCGATCGTGTCCTTCTTTTCCATTGGGTTCAGTGCACATCCATGGCAAGATCCCATACAATGTTCATGCAAAATTCAGATCCTAATCTATATTGATCCCGGGCATCAAATGGTATTAGAGCGTTGGTTATGAAGAGGATCAAACAAAGCAGTCATCATCACGGAAAGAAGAGTAAGAAACAGAGCATGAAACGCATAAATATGTAGAAGCGATCGAGAGCCCAAATTCGATTTCGGCATAAGGCCATGATGAAATCAAAAGAATAATTTTATGTAGATAGAAGGCGAAACACGTCAAATTTCAGAAGAATGATCAAAGGTATCGATCAAGGTGAAAAGAAAGAAAGCAGAGAGTTACAAGATGGGGTTATATTCGATTATATCATGGTGTTTAGTGCAATCAAAAGTTTCAATCAAAAGAAAGAAGCAAAGATCACAGAGACAAAGAATTCAGAATCGTGAATCGAATGGTTGTTGATCATAGGCCCGAAAAATATTGAATTTATGTTCAATTTAGAATCCGGTTAACAATCATTTGAAGAATCGAAGCAATTACCTTCCATACAGATTAGAATCGATCTCAATTCGACTAAGACGACGTTAACGCCACTTAATCTTGATCAACGGATCCGGCAAGTCAAAGTCATTGCAAATCGGAACTTAAACGACGAAGGAAGAAGATGGACTTCAACAATTGGATGAACAATAAGATGATTAAGATTTCATGATTAGGGAAGTGAATGTTGGAAATGATTTAATTAAGAAATCTTAATTAATTTTGAGTAATTTGAAGTCAAAATAAAAGTCAAACTGTTGTAGATGACGGTAATTTAAGGGGTTGATTGTTTTAGTTTAGTTAGTTATTAACAGCCATATTGACCTATAAATAGGACATCTTGTAATCGACAATTGTGTGGAAAAATTCAAATTGTATTTGTGTGTTTTGCGTGTCCCGATCGTGTCCCTGTTTTTTATCGGGTTCACTACACATCCTACAAATGTTCATCCAAAATTCAGATCCTAATCATATTGATCCTGGGCATCAAAGACATTGGTGGATGTTTGTTATGGTGATGGGACAGTTCTAAGATTGATTGTGGAGGCTTGCGCATGGAACAAAGGGATCAATTTTGATCTTCCTCAAGTATTGTGTGTAGCTCCTATTTGTGTAGGATTTGAATATGTTGGGGGTAATATGTTTGATCATGTTTTAAAAACTTATGCTGTTTATTTGATGGTGAGTTTCATAAATAAAAGTCTTCTGTCTCTCAACGGTTTTTTAAATAACATAACTTAGTTGTTCAATTTTTAGTAAACTATTCTAATATATAATCTAAGTTAATTTTACATGGAAATGCAGAACCATAATTCAAACACAATTTTATTCATACTTTAAATAATGGCTTTTTCATCATTATAGAAAGTAATACACGATAAGGCAGACGGTGAATGTATTGCCATACTAAGAAAATATCGAGAGGGTATTCCTCAAGATTTTGGGAAGGTGATTGTTGTAGATGCGTACACAACCTTCCGAGTGGTCAACAAGAAATGTATCTTCTTCTTCCATCTTCGAAAGTCCTAACCTTTAAATTTGTCTAGTTTCGCAATCTTGCTTGTCATGTCTTTCAAAGAGTCTCCATCAATCATCTTCAATAGTAAAGAATTTCAATCCTTGTAGGAAACTCAAAATCAAACTTGGATAACCTGAGAGTCGTGAATATCACTTTCAGATGAAAATTAATCGATGGTTCACTAGAATATGTCGATCTGATACAACTCAGAATCAAAAACGTAGTACGTGTTTTTGTGCGTGTTTTCAAGAACCGGAGAGAAGATCGAATGACCAATCTTGTTTTCGAATTGAACTTTTGCAGGGAAGAGTGAAACTACCGGAGGCAGTTTTTATATTGCATTTTTTACCCGCGAATTTCACATATAAAATTTCAGGAAAATTAAATTTTCATGTATTTTTTATAAAACAATTTTTACCAAAATAAAACATTTCCAGCTCGACCACAGCTAGGGGCTCTGTCCCTTGGACCACAGCTAGGGGCTCTGTCCCTTGGACCCCGCTAGAGGCTACCGCCCCTTGGACCCCGCTTCCATGGCCACTGCCTCCGGACTCCCGCCAACGGGGCGTTACCTCCTTAGAACCCCATTGCTTAGGGGATTCACCCCTAAACATTATAAGGCAGAATGTTGAAGATCATGATAAACTCAAACAAACGTACACTCCGCATCTTCTGACTTGTTTGATAGATATTATGATCACATTGGTTATCTAGTCAATTTAATTACACTAAAATATCTAAACACTTGTTATCCTAAACATTTTATACAACTATTCTAAGGTTGATGAAGATACATGGATTAACATATATGTTAACATACCATGAATGAGTAAACTGTCACATATAGAAGCTAGATTGCTTTATTGGTAAATTGTAATTTATACCTAGCAAAAAAAGAAGAAGAAATGTATTTGCAGTTTATAAATAGAAAATCTATACAGTTAGATAAAAGCATGTACTTGATTTGGGTGTGTGGAAATCAAGAACAAATATAAAATGTTGAAAGTATAGTTTTCATATGAACCAAGAAACTTGTGGAAACATACACTGCCAATAAAGCCCACGTCCCAATCAGAAGGTGATCCGTATAACTTGATCCATCTATTGAAACCAACACGACTGAAGTTGTCAATCACAAATAAAAGCAAATACTTTGTTTTGGTATATTTAGTAAGATATTTAAGAAAAGATAAAAGGAACCATTGTAGATGTTTTTGTGGTAAACTAATTAGATATTAGATATTGTACACACCAGAACGTTCACAATATGATCGATCTCTTGCAACAAACGTGAAATGAATGTTGCACAGATTGGTTAATCAACAAACAAAATCAATAGAATAAGAAGTACATAACTTTTTGTTTTTCTATTCCACAGAGAATAATTTTTATAATGTATGGAAAATGATCAAGTACTATCAAATTACAAGAGAAAACATCTATTTATATCCAAATGACCTTCTCTCGCGCGAGAACCCTACTTCTCGCGCGGCAACTCAAAGTTCTCTCGCGACTTGAAGTTCAGCTGGAAAGTCATAAGATCATATTTGCGTGCTAGCTTTTAGATCTATATTCCACACACATAATTGGAATAAAAGTCATAAGATCTTTATTTCTAAGATAAGCAAGAAACTTGAAGGGTAACAAACCAATTCAGCTTAAACTTCAGCTAATTCTTTCGAATCCCTGTTAACTATCCCAAATAGACTTTATAAATTATAATTATAGTTTGTTGCGAAGATACTAATATTGATCGATCAGTTGATTATTCATGAATCTGTTTGGTATAGGGTAATGGAATGGACGAAACAATAGAATTAATAAAAGAATGGAATGTATGAGAGAATGAAATAATCATTACCTTCCATTATCGTGTTTGGTTACCATTTAGTAAGGAAATGAATAATTAGTTTGTGTTGTTTGTTAAGTAGAAAAAACAAAAAAAAAATGAAATGTAAAAGTGGTTAAGGTAGTGATGGTTCTCGGTGGCGGTTGTTGTTGTTGGCGGCGGCGGTGGCTGGTGGGTTGGCGGCGGAGCGGGTGACCGGTGGTTGGTGGTGGCGGCGGTGGCCGGTGGTTGGCGGCAACGACGACGGTGGCGGAGGCAGGGGCTGGTGGTTGGCGCGCGGTGCCGCTAGTGGTCAGTGGTACGTGGTGCCGCAGGGGGTCGGTGGTTGGCGGCGTCACAAATGGCCGGTGGCGGGCGGCGGCGTCGGGGGTGGCCGGTGGCGAGCAGCGCCGCCAGTGACCTGCGGCGGCGGGGGCCGGTGGGTGGCGGCAGTGGCCGGTGACGATCGATATTGGTGGCCGGTGGTAGTTGTTGTGGTAAGTGAGTGGTTGGTGTTGGTGAATAATGATGGTAGAAGGAAATGAATGAAAAAAAATAAAGGGGGTGGATGGAATGAATTTAAGTGAATGAAATCAATTATGTAATGATTCATTTCATTACGTTTACCAAACAAACATGTTTTTTTTCATTTACCCTCAATGTTTCATTACATTGCGCCACTCATTCATGCGTATCAAACACTACCGAATAGTACCCTTCATGAAATGCATCCCATAAAGACCATAGCCCATACCCAAAGAGAATACAGTTGCTATATGCTTAGTCAATGTCCGCGAGATCTGCATTGATGTGATAAAAAAATCACAAAACACTCATCTTGTTGCAATTTATTAACACAAAAAATACAGACGGAGAGCAAAAGTTGACTTTTTTAACGTGTCACAGTTGAGAAACAAAGTCGTATATGATCATAAGTACATGGTCGTAACAAATCTGTCGTTAATGCTTATCACAACACAAGTAATGAAACAAACATACCTGGTTTGGAGTAGCCCAGCCAACAGCAGCAGACAAAATAGTCATAACCATGAAATTAGAAAAATGGCTTTTTATTAACCACAAATAGAGAGAAAAACTTACTGTGACAGTTAAAAGGATCGTCTAGGGTGACGGATAACCAAAATCTAAAATCAGAACCACAAAATATGGTAAAGAATAAAATCAAAGTGAATTTCTTCATACTGATGATTACATTAACAGGGTCACAAGTCATAGGTAGTAATGGTAACTAATTAAGCAACTTATATTTTGCACTTGGTTACATACATATTACACTAAAACAAAAACAAAAGAAGATTATCTATGAAGGAAAAAGACTTCAAAAGTCAAAGGACTATATTTCTAATTTATTTCAGATAAATTAAGCTTCTGATTATCTGATATGCAACATATTTAAATGCTTGTGTGCTGAAAGAAACAAAAGTTGTTATATATGATATGAAATTACACGTGTTAATCGTTTCAAATGATGAATGTGATATGTACCTGAACAATGACTCTGGTTTTTACTAATTTAAGAGGTATGTGCATATAGTAGAGCTAATCCCAGCAACCACACCGGCATAGGTGCCAAAATTTTCTTCACAGCATCATATACATATAATTGGAAGATAACAAAAATACAATTTGTTCATAATTTATCAATTTTGGGTGTAATTTAGTGAGAAGTCATGCTGATTTTGATTAATTAACATCACATAATTAATTTTGAAATTTACATATTAAAAAAGCAATATAATGAGAATAGCATTTTGATCTTCACTTGATAATCCGTTTTGATAATGTTCTGATTATCAAATGTTCCTTTTTAGATATTTATGTAAAAAGTTTTTAAGAAATTTGATTAAAAGTTACCTTGTCTTATCACATATATAATGATCATGAAAGTTGATTACATGGACTAAATAGTTATAGCATAACCTAAAAGTCAGAAGCTTAAGTCCAACATTTTCCATTATCACTAACATGTGAAAATGCTAAAATGCACATACTTAATGTATACACATATGCATATATACTTACACACCAAATACACACACTGAGACTAAAAGATGGGATCTTGGTGTAAAGATTGTAACATTTTATGTCAAGAACATCATTCATTTCCATGCCTAAAATTGATCATAATCAAAATCACCTCACCGCAATAATCAGCATTATAAAGCACGTATAATGAAAACTAAATCGTAACTCATTCAAACTGAACCAATTGAAAATAAAACAGATCACAGATGCTTTGATTACATACAATTAGAAAACCTAACAAAAAGTGTTTACTGTACATATATTTCTCTTCATCTTCGGCATCACTAATGGTGTACGTAGTTGGAGCAAAAATATATTATAATCGTCATTTGCAGCATCTCCATACATAACTACTAGCATGAGAAAGAAAAATATTAACTTTTTAGTTACCTTCTTTGGTTGTGCAGACATCACTTCATACCTGTGACTTTTGATTTTACCCGAATAACCAACTTTAGAAACATCTATAAAACACAAATGAACAAATAATAATAAAAAAGCATGCTTCTTCAAGTTTTGTTGCCTTTAGTGGGTTAATGTAAGTCTCCAAATATTATGAACTTGAAAATGCACTTGATGAATGAATACCTATGAATCAATTCCTTTGATTTTAATCTTCAAAGTGTTATAAATATTATTGAATTATGATTATCAATATCATTTGTAACTTGTGAGTGGTTACTATTTCTGATTAACTTAATTTATTGTATTAATTACTAAATACCCTATATATATGGGTCATGGTTGTATAAAAAGAACACTCATGAATAAGAGTTTCTTCTTTGCAGGACCGTTTGAAGGGGTGCAACTCAGTTTTTCACAATGAGTAGAGACTTAGAACACTTAACAGATCAAATAGGAAACGTGCAGGTTTATGATGATACTAAAATAACACAAGTAAACAAGTGACAAAAAGCTTAAGAACAAGATATTTGGTTTTCAAGGAAGATGTATACTGCTCTCAAGTTCTATTACAAGCGTTACAAAACATATCTGGAAATACAAGAACCTGAAATACTTTATACTACATCCTACAGCCGGCCATACTTTGAAAGCCAGCTAGAATCACTAATCTAGACAACAAGATCAATGAAAAGTCAAAAGGCAGATTGCCTTTTGACATGTGACTATGACATGCCATAGCTCACATCCTATTGTAATACAAAAAGGATAAAAGTACATAAAATAGAAAGTTACAGACTCAAGACCTTAATCTACAGCTTCCTAAAACATGGACCTTTTCACCAACTTGTGTAAAGTTTGTGAGCCTGCAGAGTGGCAGCGGAAAGTTGGTCAGCTTTTCTGAAAAGTTGTTGATCAGTAGCATTCCCTTCTTCATCAGCTGATCTAGATCCTTCAGACTCTCATAAAACCTTTTTATGTCAATAAGATCATGCAGAGGTAGATCAAGCATGTCCTGCCAGAGATAGACATTTGACCACCTTGATCTCTGACTGCGTACCATCTGTTTGGATTTGCAGCAAAAGTCCAGGACAGAATGGGTCTTTCTGATGCAAGAGGCTCAACCTGAATTGGAGTTGATTGGTCAGCCTCTTGTTGCATATCCTCAGGATGTTTTGACTCATCCTGAGGTGGTGAGGTGGATGCATTGGACTTCTTCTTCTTTCTTCTATCCCTTCTGATGGCCATCCTCTTCCTCACTCTATACTTCAATTGAGGAGCTTGGCCTGCAGCACCAGATTAACCTTTTGTGCTCTACTCAGTTGGGTCCTTATTCCCCATTTGATCAGTAGGAGGGGACTTAGAACCCTGCTGTGGGTCAGAAGATGAAGTTGGCTCAGTTGTAGCTTCAGGTTTAGGCTGTGTTGTCTCTTCAACCTTAACCTCAACTTCAGGTGCAGCTGGACTTGGTAGAGAATGCAAGTCCACAAGCTGACCTTCTTTGATCTTCTGCTTGATCCTCCTGATGTGCTCATCCATTGTGGATAGAGACATAGGACCAAGTCTCCTTCAGGAGAAGCCATACAGTTTCAAGAAGCTCACCATCTTCAGTCTATCAGCAGACTTCTTCTCTTGGGCTCTGATGGTGGCTCTTGTTTTAGCAGTTTCCTCTCTCAGTTTCCTTTTAACTACTTTTCTTTGAGTTTGAGCCTCTTCATCAAGCTGTTTTAGGTACTCAAACTCAATGTACTCAAATGAGAGGGGATTGAGAGCTGCTGCCTGATAGAGTCCTATGGCACTCAGATAAGCAATCATCTTTTGACTTTTTTGTTCCGTGCTTATCTGAGTTTCTTCCTCTTCAACAGCCACAGACTCTTTCTCAAGACTTTCATGAACTGGAGAGAGGACAGGAGCTTTTTGTTGTCTTTTTCTTTTTCTCTCTTCTTTGATTTTGAGGAGCAGTTCTGCTGCCTCAGCCTTCTTCATCTCTTTATACAGCTCCCTATCTTCCAGTTCATCTAGTTCTGCCAAGGGGAGAGAAATTATTTCATTAATGTTGTAGTTCCTAAGTCCCAGATAATTCAATCTGGCTGCCCTTAACTCATCATTCTAAGTATCAGGCCTATGGGCAGCCCTGACTGCAGCTTGCATGATGCTTGGGACTTATCCTGTTCTTTCTCCCCTGGCCTTCCTCTTCCTCTCTCTCTTTTTCTCCTCAATCTCCTCAGGAGTCATCTTCCTTTTCCCTTTGTCAATTATGGGCCTGTATGACTCAGGGTGGAGAGAGCTTTGGCTTGCAGATGGTTGTGATGAGCTTGAGCTCTGGACAGAGAGAGGTTGTGAGACACCTTCACTAGTAGGTGTGTCACTGAGGGTACTGGGTGTAAAGGGTGAGCCTGTCTCAAGGTTCACAGGTTCTTCTGCTAGGCCTTCAACTGAGGTTTCCCCTTTGAAGCTAATCGTCTGCCTCAATATCAAGTTGACCAACAGTTTTCCCTGCTAGCCTCTGTCTATATAAAATTGCTCTTTGTCTGAATTCCCTAATAACCCATTCTTGGATCACCTCAGCTAGCCTGCCTGCCTGTCTGTTTTGGCTTGGATTGATGAAGGGCAGGCTAACCAAGTTCATACCATCATGGAAACTCAGGGTCTGAAAGTTGAAGAGTTCCTGCTGCCCTTGAGCCCTTGATAGCACCAATGCCATTCTTGAAAAGTCATACCACATCCTATTATTGGATGAGCTTCAACTTTGGCCTGCTGATGGTTGTGATGAGCTTGAGCTCTTACCAGAGAGTGGTTGTGAGACACCATCACCAGTAGGTGTGTCACTGAGGGTACTGGGTGTAGAGGGTGAGCCTGTCTCAAGGTTCACAGGTTCTTCTGCTGGGCCTTCAACTGAGATTTCCCTTTCGAAGCTAATCTTAGGCTGCCTCAATATCAAGTTGACCAACAGTTTTCCCTGCTAGTCTCTGTCTATATAAAATTTCTCTTTGTCTAAATTCCCTCGTAACCCATTCTTGGATCACCTCAGCTAGCCTGCCAACCTGTCTGTTTTGGCTTGGATTGATGAAGGGCAGGCTAACCAAGTTCATACCATCATGGAAACTCAGGGTCTGAAAGTTGAAGAGTTCCCGCTGCCCCTGAGCCCTTGATAGCACCAATGCCATTCTTGAAGAGTCATAGCACCATCCCATTATTGGATTTTTAGCTAGATGGGATGGGGCGGGCATGGACATTGGAATTCCTTCCTTAAATAGTTGTTGAAGCAAGGCCTCCACATCAGTGTGAGCCTGAGGAAGTTGTTGAGCCTGGACAACTGTAAGTGAGGGTGGTGAGTCCTCATTGTCCATATTCATGACAAAACTCACAGGTTCTGTGGTTGTAGGGACTTTCTCCCCCTTTTTGGTAGCATCACCCACTTGCATAGGTGAGCTGGAGGTCAAATCCACTACTTCCATAGGTTCTTGTGGACCTGGTTGAGCTTGTCTTAATGGTCTCTCAGCTAGCTTACCCTTGAGATCGGTGATCTCAAGTTGCTGGTCATTGACCTTCTTCTGTAAGGCAGTCACTTGAGATTCCAAGTGACTAACCTTTGAGACCAAAGAGGTGCACATGTTTTCTAGTTGTTGCACCTTTAGTTTCAGACTCCCCTCGTCTTCAGAAGAAGAATCATGGGGGGATCAGAGAGTTGGACTGATGTCTTCTCCCTCATCACCAGCATAAAAATCTTGGCTGCTGGATTTCCTCTGCTCACTGACAACTTCAGGTGAAGTGTTAATGGGCTGAGTTGCCATGGTTGAGGTCTTAATGATGTAATCACTAGTAGTAGTGAGAGCCTCGTCCATATGGATCTCCAGAACTTGTTCAGGGAGATCCACCTCAGTTTGGGGTGGATGATGTGGGCTAGATATGGGGGTGGTAGGAGCACTCATCTCTCCTTGTGTAGGGGTGAAGAAGAGAGACTCATGGTACTCACTGAATCCCATATCTTCATCATCATAGAATTCAAGGTTTGGGATTGATTGGTTGAGATGTAGAGGCTAGGGATGGTAACTATCCCCTGAAGGTTGATCACTAGAGTTTTCAGACTCTGAGTGAAGGCTTGAGGCTGCTTGTGTTATGAGCTCATCAGGCTGAGCATGAGAAACCTCAGCACTGATAGTATAAGAGATGGGAGTGGTTTGCTCCTTAAGAGAAGTGGGAGCTCTAGTGTCTAGTTCTTCTTGCATGGGTGGTGATATGGGGGCCTGCTCAGACTGAATAGCTTGAGCAGGGGTTCGTTTGTGTTTTCTATAGTAGGTGATTGTTATTGTAGGTTGTTGGGGTGGATGAGAACGAGCATGTGTGGGTTCAACACTAGCTGGTGCTGCTAGGTTGTCACCTTGAGCAATGAGCTCTAACATTTTTGGGACAAGGGCTGTTTCTACCCCAGAGAATCCCACAGTTGGTTTTCTCATTATTTTAAAGATGTCGGGCTTCATCTGTCCCAATTTAAGAGTTTTACCTGTTCCCCTCAACTGTGAGCCCAGTTCATAGTTGAGAATGTGCTGGACATATCTAGGGAACATGTAATACTCCAAGGAGTCCAAGTTAGATAGTAGATTAAGGTAAACAAAGTGAGAATACCTAAAATTGACCCCCTGAACCAGTCCATGGACTATGAAGGATAGATCCTCAGGAATCTGGTCCCATCCTCCATGCTTGTTTGACAAGCTGTGTATGATGACATGGAGGAGGTACTTCCACTGGAAAGAGACCTTCCCTTTCCTGAAGGTTCTAATTGAGAAGTCTCCTTCATAACCCATCTCTCAAAAGAATGATTTACAGCAGATTTTGGAAAGGACAAATCACCTTCTGCATCATCCAGCTGAAGATGGTTGTTGATGATGGCCGGAGTGATGAAGATTTCCTCCCCTACACTGTGGCAGACAATGCCCTCTCCCCATCCATGGTGACCTCTTGGCAAGTCCGCCAGAAGTCTAACAACTGATCCTCATAGGGAGGAGGGTCAATGGTAAGGGAGATGAAGTAGTTTGACAAAGAAAGGCAAATCTCTGAGAAAGCAAGATCTTTCTTAGAGTTCAGAAGAGCAACCTGATTATGATGTCTGTAGAGTTGCATGGAGAAATCGGGTTGGCTTCTACGGTTAAGATTGGCCATTTGAGAGAGCTTCGTCAAGAAGAAAGGTAAGAACAGGGTCGGTTTCTGGATGAATTTAGGTTTAGAAAAGTGTTGTAGATGATGAGAGAAAAGTGAAAGAGGGGGAAACCATTGGGTATATATATGAAATGGATTTGAGACAAAGTTAATGCGAAAGGATAAACTTTGAAATCAGGATGTCGGTCCCACCTCTGAAAAAGTGCCCAAAAGTAGTTTTCTTGGAAGTCGAAATCTTCCGAAGGTAATTTGGCTTCGGAAGTTTTGATAAAAGCTTACGAGACCAATTTGGCTTCGGAAGATATTTCTAAGAGTTTTGAAAATTTTGCTTCGGAAGAAAAATACTTAGAGAATTCTTCCCTTTTCAGAGATAAGTACTTTCGAAAGAGAATTGTCCTTTAATATCATTTAAGTACTTAAGAGAATTTGGCTTCGGAAGATATTCAGAAAATTTCTTCCGAATGTAAATTGTCATAAGTAGTTAGTTGATATTAAGGACATAATTTTCTTCCAAAGGTAACTTAGTTTCTTTCGAAGAAAAAGAAGTTCAAAAATCTCAAAAATCTAAGAAATATTTTCTAAAACAATCTTCCTCCAAGTTAGTTAGGGGCTTATGAAGGTGATAAAATAGACAACTAAGGACACATAGATTTTAGAAATAATATTGATTTTTAAGTATAAGAAAAAGCTACTCAAAGTTGATCATCCCAATAGCTGATATAAGATACTTAAATCTTTGTTAATCAAAAGCTTTGGTGAACAGATCAACATATTGTTCATTTGTGTGAACTTTGACTAGTTTGATTAACCCTTTTTCAAAATTATCTCTAATTAATGATACCTGATGTTGATATGCTTGGTCCTTAAGTGCTGCACAGGATTCTCTATAATAAAGATAGCAATATTATTGTCTATGTGGATGGGAGTCTCTTTGAAGTTGAATCCATAGTCTAGCATCTGATTCTGAATCCAAAGTACTTGAGCACAGCAGCTTGCAGCAGCAATGTATTCAGCTTCAGCAGTTGATGCAGATACACAGGATTGTTTCTTGCATTGCCATGAGACTATCCTTCCACCAAGAAATTGACATCCCCCTGATGTAGACTTTGCAGTCATATTGCAGCCACCATAGTCATTATCTGTATTTGCATACAGATTGAAGTCAAAATTCTTCGGATACCAAAGGCCAAGTGATGGAGCACCTTTGAGGTATCTTAAAATTCTCTTGACAGCAACCAGGTGTGACATCCTGGGGTTGGCTTGATATCTAGCACAGATACATGTAGCAAACATGATATCAGGCCTGCTCGCAGTAAGGTACATGAGAGACCCAATCATAGCTCTGTAGAGATGCTCATTTACACACTCCCCCTTAAGGTCAAGTCCAAGGTCATGCTGAATCTTGTAAGTATGTCCTGAACATACTTTGACTGACTTATGAAGATGCCATTGTCAACGTACTTCACTTGAATTCCTAGAAAGAAAATAAGTTCCCCCATGGCACTCATTTCAAATCTATTCTTCATCAGCTTCTCAAATTCTTTGCAGAGCCTTGGATTAGTTGACCCAAAGATAATGTCATCTACATACACTTGAACCAGCATCAAGTCATTTTCTGTTCCTTTGATAAAGAGAGTTCCATCTATAGTACCCCTTCTGTAACCATGCTGACATAGGTACTGAGATAGAGTCTCATACCACTTCCTTGGAGCTTGTTGCAACCCATATAGAGCTTTATCAAGCTTGCAGACATAATCAGGATGATCAGGATCTGCAAAACATGGTGGTTGTTTGACATATACCTTTTCATCAATCACCCCATATAAAAATACACACTTGACATCAAGTTGGTAGACCTTGAAATTCTTGGATGCAGCAAAGGCTAGGAATATCCTAACAGCTTCAAGTCTTGCTACTGGAGCAAAGACATCAGTGTAATTAATTCCTTCTTCCTGAGTATACCCTTGAACAACTAGTCTTGCCTTGTTCTTGATGACAAGTCCTCTATCATCTTTCTTGTTCCCGAACACCCATTTGGTTCCTATAGTAGTCTACCTAGGAGGAAGAAGACATAGGTTTCAAACCTTCTGCGTTTTGAATTGAAGCAGTTCCTCCTGCATTGCTTCAACCCAACTTCCATTTTTCAGAGCCTCCTCAGCTTTCTTTGGCTCTACTTGGGATAGAAAACAAGAGTAGAGACAAACAATTTTGTCATGGGTTTGTCCTCTTGTTCTTACCCCCTTGTCAACTTCACCAATGATGTTTGTGGTAGGGTGAGACTTGTGGATCTTTAGTTAAAGGATCACAACAAGTTGGTTAGAGAGATCCAAATTTGAAAAATTTTGATCAGGCAAAGCAGATTCACCCACCACATCAACACACTAATCAAGAGAAGCTTGATCCAATGAGTGTGTGACATCAATGATGTTGTCTTCCATGGAGTCAGCATCAAGAAATTCTTGATCATTGTTACCATTTCCACTTTCTTCTACATTTGGAACTCCTTCCCTTTGGTTCTATGCCTTTGAGCTAGAATTTGAAGGCACTTTAGATGTATCAGCATGATTTGTCATTGTTGTGCTGATAAGAGCTCCATCTACAGAATTAGTTACCACTAGAGCTGAAATAGATTGACTTGAAGGTTTTCTCAGCTCAAATCTTGGATTAGGATCTTCTATTGATGAGTTACCTGTAGATCCTGAAACATTCTCACAAGACTTGTTAAAACAGTTAGTAACTCAATCAAGATCAAACAACCAATCAGGACTAGAACCTCTCACACAAGGAGTGTGTTCATTAAAAGTCATATTGGCTGACTCATCAATAATTTTGGTTCTCTATAAGCCTTAGCTTGAGAAGAGTATCCAATGAAGTATCCATCATCTGATTTCTCATCAAATTTGGCTATCTGATCTCTGGTATTCAAGATTGTGCAAGGACATCCACATGATCTGAGGAAACCAATGAAAGGTCTCCTTTTGTGCCACAGTTCATAAGGAGTCTTACCATGAGTCTTAACTACTAAGGAGTCTTTACATAGCAAAAGGTCTCCTTTTGTGCCACAGTTCATAAGGAGTCTTCACATAGCAAGCAATGTTTACTGCTTCTGCCCAGAAGGTGATAGGTAGTTTAGAGTCAAACAACATAGTTCTTGCAACTTCAATTAGTGTCCAGTTTCTCCTCTCAGCAACACCATTTTGCTGAGGAATCCTGGCAGCACTATATTGTTTTGAAATACCCTTTTCATCACAAAATATATCAAGGATTTGGTTCTTAAATTCAGTTCCTTGATCACATCTTATGATCTTGACCTTGTGATCAGATTGATTCTTAATCTTTAGAATGAAATTCTTCAATATCTCAGGAGTCTCATCCTTAGTTCTAAGGAAAAAGACCCAAGTGAATCTAGTGAAATCATCTGTGATCACCAAACAGTATGTGGTCCTTCCTAAACTCATTACACTAGTGGGCCAAAAAGATCCATATATAACAAGTGTAGGGGAGTAGTGATGGAGTTTCTTTTCTTTGGCTTGTGAGACACTTTATGCTGCTTTCCTTTAAGGCATGCAACACAATGGTAATCAATTGTAAACTCTTTCTTTGGCATTCTAGTTACCAAATCATTCTTAATTGATTTATTCATGTTTTTAAAGTTTACATGGCACATTCTTTTATGCCAGAGAAAAGACTCATCACTATTTGCTTTAGACAGAAATCAAGACACTTCTCTAGAGGGAGAAGTTTCATGCAAATCCATCTTGTACATGTTCCCTTTCCTGGGAGCTCTAAGCAGAATGTGCTCTTGAGGAATGACCACCCCGGGCTTGAGAACAATGAACTCATGCTAAGTAAAGAGCATGTTATGCTTTTGATCACAAAATTAGGATACACTCAGTAGATTGTACCCAAGCTCTTTGACAAAGTTTACTTCTCAATGCAGAGCTACCATTGACCATGCCCTTCCTCAATGTAACCTCCTGCATCTCTCCAAAAGCAACAGGCTCCCCATCAATCTTTTCAAAATTTTGGAGTAGAGAGCCATTGCCTGTCATGTGCCTGGAACAGCCACTGTCAATGATCCTCACATTCCTGTTGGTCTTTAGCTGTTCCTACACAGAAAGATATGATTAGTTACATTTGGAAACCCAAGCCTTGCTGGTCTTGGGCTCAGTAATATCAACAGAAGACAATGCAACAATAATTGATCCTATGTTCAAGCTTTGAGGATTAGCAGCTGTTGTTGATGAAGAACTTTCAGTCACGTGGTCTTTCTTTGTCTTCTACACCACCTTTGGAAGCTTAGACTTGACCTTCAACACTTCAGAAGTTTTGTCAACTTCGAAAGTTTTGGAGACTGGACCTTCGGAAGATCTTGCTTTCACTGCAGCACGCTTCAGTACTTTGGAAGCATTCCTTTCTTCCGAGACCAATTTTTCTTCCGAAGGCAAGTTTTCACTTGTCTTCTTCTTCACATTGGAACTTTTGAGAGGAAAAGCTTTTCCTTCAGAAGTTAGCTTCTTCTTGATCTTTTCAGAAGATTTTTTCTTGATCATGTGGACAGTGCTTTTAGGATTGTAGATGCAATCCTTAGCTAAGTGAGAAGTACTACCACACATGACATAGTTAATCTGCATTCTTCTGGAAGCCTTCTTTTGAGAGCAAGACTGATCTTGATCACTTTCCACTTCCTTCTTCTTCTTCATAGATGAAGTAGCAAGTCTTTTAGGGAGAGACTTGCTGCTGGATGTGGATGGTTCAGATTGTGCAGCTGTGGTACACAACAAATCAGCCTTCTTCTTGTTGTTGTTGGGTTGAGATTGACAAGAACTAGAACCACTGGTACTAGGATTCATAGTTGAGTCTTCAGCATTTACCACCTCAAATCCTGCAGAGATGAATACTTGTTTCTGCTTAGAATCAAAGGTGGCCTTGATCTCTTGAGCTTTCTTGGACTTTCACTTGGCTCTTCTGATCAAGTTCTTCCTCTTGGACTTTGATAACCCAATAAAATTCCTCTCCTCAGGAGAATAGTAACCCTTCTTAGGATGATCTTCTTCACTCTTCTCAGATCCATCCTTCACTATCTCCTCTTCATCCTCTTCACTCATAGGGTCTATGAGGGGAAGCTCATCTTCACAAGTTCCACACCTTGGAGATCTTATAGATAGTAAGGAGTGTGGAGGAGCTATCTCAGTAGATCCTAGTCCCTGCTTATTCTGATAACACACTTTGGAATGCAGAAATGAGGATATCATGTTCTTGAAGGTCTCTTCTTCATGAACACATTTTTCTGCCCTGGCTTTGCTGATCACAAGCTCAGCCTCGCATTCAGTTAACTTAATGATAAGATCTTTAATCTGAGTCCTGTAGTTGGTGTGTTCATGCTTGAGAGTTGAAATGGTTTTCTCTAAATCTTTCATTTTTAGTTTATATCTATTTTCAGCTCTTTTGAAATTAGATTTTAAGATATTTAAGGACTGAAGATCAAATCTCATTTCTAAGTTATAGGACCTGTATCTATTTACTTTAGCAATACATTCAGGAGTACAAAGATCTTCCAATACCTTGGCTTCATCATGATCAGCCATCAGTGCTTGGTTTGGAGCTGCATCTTTAACTTGAAAGCTCCAGTCAAAGCCTCCTTCTTCAACAGCAACTGCAGCTTGCTGCTTTGGCTTTTCATTCTAGTTGACTCCTTCAGTGTAGTTTGGTCTGGCTTGTGCTTGGCCACCATTTGTCCTAGGTGCCTTGCACTCCCTGGCAAAGTGTCCCATTTAGTTGAAGTTGAAACACTTCACCTTACTTTTGTCCAGTCCAAACTTTCCACTGGCTGTATTGCTAGGAAACTTCCTCAATGTTCGCTTGTAGAACTTCTTGGCTCTGTGAGTGAGAAGAACCATCTGCTGGACTATCTCCATGTATTCCAGATCATCTGGATGGATACAGTCCAGGTCTTCAAGGTGAAGAGAAAGTTGCCTGAACTCTCATCAGCAGACACAAAAGCATGGGAAGAGCTTGTCTCTTGGAATGAACTTTCTTGGATGTAGCTCTCCCTTAGTGTCTCAGGGAAGGTGATGAAAGGACCCTTTTATGAGTTGTTTGGGTAGCAGATAAGATGATGTTGTGGTTCTCTGCAATCCCTTTCAACCACATGAAGGGCTGAACCTTTTTGATTGCTAGAGTTACTAGATGGATTTTACATGTTCATCTCCATCTGGTAGCCACTGAGGATACCATACAACTCTGTAAGAGTGAGAGTCTTGAGGTTATCAGTCCTCTTGATGACACCATAGTAGTGAGTCCACTGTCTGGCAAGAGAGGACATGAACTTCCTCACAATATCCCTATTCTCAAGAGTTACTCCAACATCCATTAGAGTATCCATAATCTCAACATACCTGAAGTACTACTGAGTCATGGTTTCACCTGTCTTGTAGGTGAAATTCCCAAACTGCTGCTTCAAGAGATCTTTCTTGTTCTCCTTTGCCTCAGAGGATCCCTTATACATGAGCTTTAGTGCATCCCATAACTACTTGGCAGTTTTGCACTTTTTGAAGCCCTGTAGATAGAGTTGGAAAGAGCAGTTTGGAGGGCATCATGGCCTTCTGATCGATATCTATCTTCTTTCTATCTTCTTCAGAATAGTCAGCCACCTCCTTTGGGATCATGCCACCTCCAGCAGCAGCTGAACAGGTGCATGGAATGTAAGGTCCAGAGAAAACAAATTCCCACATCCTGGAGTCTTGAGACTTGATGAAGCTTTCCATTCTTTGACACCAAGTATCAAAGTCTTCTCGAGTGTTCAGTGGGGACTTTGTCATAGTGCCATTTTCCATATCAGCCTTTGAAAGAGCTGCCATTTGAGTTGTTAAGTATTTTGTGAAAAGAACTGAGAGATCTAAGATGGTGAGATCTTACAATCAAGAGCCTGGAATACTCTAATACCAATTACAGGACCATTTGAAGGGGTGCAACTCAGTTTTTCACAATGAGTAGAGACTTAGAACACTAAACAGATCAAATAGGGAACTAGCAGGTTTATGATGATACTAAAATAACACAAGTAAACAAGAGACATAAAGCTTAAGAACAAGATATTTGGTTTCAAGGAAGATGTATGTTGCTCTCAGGTTCTATTACAAGTGTTACAAAGCATATCTGGAAATACAAGAACCTGAGATACTTTATACTACATCCTACAGCCGGCCATACTTTGAAAGCCAGCTGGAATCACTAATCTAGACAACAAGATCAATAAAAAGTCAAAAGGCAGATTGCCTTTTGACATGTGACTATGACTTGTCATAGCTCACATCCTATTGTAATACAAAAAGGATAAAAGTATATAAAGTAGAAAGTTACAGACTCAAAACATTAATCTACAGTTTCCTAAAGGATGGTCCTTTTCACCAACTTGTGTAAAGTTGTTGAGCCTGCAGAGTGGCAGCGGAAAGTTGGTCAGCTTTTCTAAAAAGTTGTTCTCACAGAGAGCATGTTTTCTCTGTCTTCAGAAGAAATCAGTCTTCTATCTTTGAGGCTTCGGAAGACTTTATCTTCTAAGCTTCGGAAGACTTTATCTTCTAAGCTTCGGAAGACTTTATCTTCTAAGCTTCGGAAGACTTCATTTTTGGCTTCGAAAGAATTGATCTTTTGGATTTTCTGAAGATTTTACACTTGTGTAATTTTCTTGTGGAGTGTAAAACTTTCGAAGTAACTTCTACCATGCACAATGTGCATGCATGCAGGTGACACCTTGACTGTTTTTGAGTGCATCAGCCTTTTCTATAATCCTTACATTCTTTTTCTTCTTCGTTATTATCTTCTTTATATTATCTCTATGTTATATTCATATCGAGGTGCTAATAGTTTGTCGTTTCACAACATGTTATCAGCACGAGTTGCTATTTCGAGTTGGATCATATTATCATAAGTTAAAAATCTTAATTTTTGTGTCAATCCATTCAAGCAAAAATCCATTTTGTAATTCATATAATTTTGTATATGTTTGGATTTAGTATCATTGTTATTGTTTTGATTCTCTCATACAAAATCCATATTATACTTTATACTAATTTTGAGTTATGTTGAGAAATATATATATTGTTTTAATAAATTATTAATAATAAATTCTTGATCAAAATAAATTCATATTTATTATAATCGTTATCTTTTACTATCAAAAAATTAAATTACTAATAAGGATTTTCAATCAAAATAAAAAATTTATATATTTTTTTTTTCATGATTATTTCAAACAATATATAAAAAGAAATTTGAAACAAAAAAACTGAAATATTTTTTTTTTGTTACATATAATCTTATACAAAATAAGTGCATGTATACTATCTTGAAACGATATATTTTTTGATGATTACTCGATCCCCTAATGACACTATTTCATGATTTTTGATCGTAGTTGTGTTCGCTTTATTCTCTCTACAACCAATTTGATTACATGTGACTATTTGATATAAATATTCTATATGATAATATTTTCTTTTAAGGCACACACGTAACTCATAATGAATAAAATTTTGAATATACTTTAATAAAAAAAAAACATTCGTTGGTACTTAAAATTCATAGTAAATTCGACATTAACGAGATTAGTAATTTACAAACTAAATGCTTACGAAGTTTGAATTTATAAATTGTTTCTATTAGTTTGATAAATTATTATTTTTTATTTGATCACTACCATGACCAATAGGTTTTTGTTTGTATTTTATTGATTATATAAAATTGATTATTGATTATGTGTTATGCTTATTAATGCTATAAGTAAATTTTAAAGATGTAACTTACTGTAAATATTTTATTGATTATCACATATTGGTTTTTAAAGCTATGAGTAAACTTTAATGATGTAACTTATTGTAATTATTCTAATCATAAATAATTGAGATTGTAAGAAATATGCAATCTTTTAAATTTCAAAATTTGAATCAGTTAATAATAATTCATATATATATATATTTTTATAAGAAAAAGAAAATAATCATCTATTTTTCTTTTCAATCTGCATTGTTGTTGATTCATAATAATTAAATTAGTTTTGTTACAACTTATCATCATTTATGTAAATACCATGTTCGATTCAGATTAAAATCAAATACTCTACAAACAATATATTTGGGTTTTGACTTATATGAAAAAAATATGCGTATGATTTCAATTATTAAAATTGGCATTTATGATTCATATTGTAACTAAATATCAACATGTTATTTTATAAGTTAACTAGTGTTTATCACCGGCGCGTGTTGCGCGCGCGATTGCCGGTTTAAAACAATTTTAAACATGTATAATGGAGGGCTCAAAATCAGTGTTCAGCTACGGCTGCTAACAATAATTGGTACCCAGGCCTAAGCAACTTGAACCACTCTTAAATCTCATCACAGCCCTGGGAACACATTAGTAACAAACCAAGAAGAGAAAAGAAACCAGTGCTGAACATAAGCAAAATCCAAGTCTCAGATGAGGTGGTCCTCATCATCATCGACACATTCAATCAATGAATTACACATACCCAACCACATGCATAAGCCTGTTATACAACAGGCATCACAAAACCACTGTGAGTGGTAACCCATGATGGAGAACCACAAATCTGCAAACCAAGAACCAGACAAAGGGGATGGTTCACCGGCATGGCCACAACATCAATCGAGGTACATCAACAAATGGACGACAACGGTGGCTGCACCACATCCATTGACAGGGCGCACCGCAGATCTGAAAACCCTATATGGATTTTTGAAGAAGACGAAAGAAATGGGCAACAATAATGGTTGCACCACCGTTACCGCCACCTCTCTGACCAACAGGCCCATCGCGTGGTCAACCCACAATCGACCCCGCCGTCATCACCACCATCACAAACGCGGTAACAAAAATACCACAGACGCCACCCACGGCCGGAGATGACCATTCAGCTCCTTCCTCTAGAGAGACCATCACCACCTCGAGGAGGCGAAGCGAGAGCGGAGCCCCACCACCACCGTCCGACTGCCAACGGAACCGAACATGGCCAGGAAACCGCCGCCTCCTCAACCTCGACCGCAGAGGGGAGGCCGAGCGGTGGCAGATCCCAACACCACCGGCACAAAGAAGAACAGATGATGAAACCCCAACCGTCACCGTCGTCGTGGCCGTCGCCTTTGCCACCACCAAACACCAGCAAGACACTAACTTATGTGTGGTCGGAACAGAGGAGCCCTGCCGGCAATGCGTTTGAATGTAATGGTGGCAACAATATCTGCCTCCAAAACCTCATATGCGCTATGCACGCACCAGCCGTTTGCCACCAAACCACCACCGGTGATGGTGGTGGGCGGCAACACACCCACACCCCAAAACGCAATACAAACGACGACCAACCGACAGGTGGTGGCGGTGCAGTCGGCGCTGGTCGCGCTGCAGGTGATGGTGGTGCGTCGGCGCTGGTCGTGCTGCAGGCGGTGGCGGTGAGGGCGGCGCAGGCGGCCTTACAGCTTGCGAATCACGTCGAAAGAGAGGGAGAGCACTTTCTCTCTCTAGAAATGAGCGGATGTGAAATGAAATGAACATATGTGAAATGAAGATGTCAGCTTTTTCTCCTCTTTAAAGCCAAGGGGGTGAGATTGTAAATACACAATACATTTGTGGCAAATCCTAAAACCCCAAGAAGTTAACTGCTTCTTCCTTTTCCTTTTTAAATATATAGAAGAATTTTATGACATACCTTGTTTTCTAGATGCTATAAGAGCATTCACAACCCGTTCCCTAGAATTATGTGAGTGTATTTCTTATATTATATGGTATGGTTATAAGTGGTTGTGAGTGAAGGATATGAGAAATTTACTGTTTAATCTGTATTTTTGAGAAACACTGTTCAAAACCCTATAATATTTTTAATATATTTTAAGTGGTTGTGAGTGGAGAAGGGAGAAAAAGTAATGATAAAGTTGAAAAGGAGAATGAAAAAATGGTGTTTTTTAGTGTAATTATATGGATAAAGATGGGGAATGGGTTGTGAGTTCTCTAATTTATACATAGTCTTGTGTATGAAAAAAAAACTAATGTTTTGGTTTATTTATTATCATCCACATGAAAGATTATAGTAAAGGACCAACTAATTTATTGAAATTATGGATGTAGAGAAATGACGTCTTAAGTGTCATATTCACTAAAGTTTATTATAAACTTCATAAAGTTGAAATACTTTGGAAAGATAAATGAGAATAACTCGATCAGAATCACTTCTCTAATGATATTATGTGATGAGAAGTTTATTTATGAGCAAAGGTTGAATAATACAATTTCCATTTATAATGCTTATATATGCTTTGGAAGTGGTAATATTATTAAAATTTTGAAAACCACCATGAAAGTTGTGTGGTTCTAATCCATTCACTGACGCAAATATCATTTATATTATGATCTCATGATCAGGTAAAAATTGTAATGGTGATCATGTTAATAAGATCAACCATGTTAATAATAAAATTAACCACAAGAAGTGGCATACTAAAGGAGTGATTCTATAAATAAAATATAGAATATGTTCAAAATAATCTTACTATTGTCGTGTGTATTATACCGTGCATTAAATAAGCACGAGTAAAAAATATATGATCATAAACTAGAAGTTTATGAACGTGAATATTTTATTGGCATGACCGATTAGAACATCCCGAGTCAATAATCATGTGGAATGTATTAAGAAATCAGGGATTCTTTAAACTAATAAATTGTACATAGAATGTTTGCTCTCAAGAAAAGTTAGTTATTTACCAACTAGAGTACGGTTTCAATCCCTAAACATTATGGAATTGATAAAAGATCATAAAGAATAAGTCATTTAGTGTTTAAAATTGATGCAACGTCTAAATGGTTATCAAATTCGCAACTTCACGTTTCGTTTGCGTGATATGTGACTTAGCTATTAAGATAGCAAGAACATTTTTCCATAATAACATATTTATTTTGGTGATACAACAAAATTCCCATGTTACTACCGATTATTGAAATAAGTGGTGAATACGATATGTTCATACACAAATTGCTTTTGTTGAGACGAATACCAAAACGTCCAATTGATTGCAAAGCCAATAATAAGAGCAACAGTTCATATTTATGTTTGGGACCATGTTATATGTTTGTTTTATTAGTAATTTACATCAAGCCTACAAGTTATTATGTTTACTCCTCATTACAAATGGTTTTTGGTCATGAACCCAGCAATTCCCATCCAAGTTTTTTTTGTTGCTATGCTATTCAAGTTGTAATTACTCTACCACAACGCACAGAGATGGGACCTCAAATGAGTTTGAATACATATTGGAAATGAATAACTATTTATATTTAAGTTGTTATAGCCATTAACGAGAGATTTATTTGCAGCTCAATTTGTTGATATTTCATGAATCAATATTCCCAACATTATGAAGAGATTTAAGTAGTTGAAAAGTGAAATAAGTTTGAATGAATTATCTAAGTATCATCTTGATCCTCAAACTAATAATAAGAACAAGAAGTTCAAAAGATGGTTCATGTACAAAGATTTATGAATAAATTGCCATTCCCTTACTTTAAAAAAAGTGACTAGATCACATATATCAACGGCTGGTGCTCCAATTAAGAGTAAAAGTCAGAAGTAAGACTGCATACTGGTAGTAACTCTAAGGCACGTTTACAACGTGATAAACCATTCGATTCCAAAAAAAAAAAATTTCTCGAAATATACAGTAAATTATAAATAAATATTGTCAAGTTGAGTTAAAAGTAAAAAGGTCCATTGAAAAGAGATTAGATATGATGGTTCTTGAAGAACATTAATTATTTGAAAATAAAGAGATCTCAATAAATTATATCATGTCTAGAATGTATGGAATTGAAATAAAATCGACGTCGATGATAATTTTGTATATAATAGTGCTCAAAATGATAAAAATGACAATGATCAAGAAATAAAATCTGTCTATGAATGAAAATGATTGGCTAAAAGGGAAAGACGTAATATGGCAGAGTTAAAATTTTTAATGAAATAGAAAGTTATTGGACTTTTTATCCATGTACATGAAGTTGAAAACTATGATGAATATAAGCGAGGTTTTTATGCGAAAGAATTATGAGAAGATATACTTGATTATGAGAAGATTATTAATCACGTTGTAAACGTGCCTTATTATTATGGATTTCATGTAAGTCTTATTATTATGCGAGTCACAATATTTATAAGATGTATATCAATTCTTTCATAGTATTACCAGACTAATGAAATGTTAAAATAACATTACATCCACCACTTGAGAATATATCTTCTCATAATCAAGTATATGTCTTTATGAAAATCCTTGCACGACCACTTTTGCTTTATGTATTTCTTTCATTCATTAGTCTGGTAATACTATGAAAGAATTGATATACATCTTATAAATATTGTGACTCGCATAATAATAAGACTTACATGAAATCCATGAAGAATAGAAAATTATTAATCATGTAAAGCGAGTCCTTGAAAACAGTTTGTTATTAATACATATTCAAATATGTTATTATGATTATATGTATACATTGATGACTCGTGTATAACTAAAACTCCTCATAAATTTCTAAGATAATTGAATACTTGAAAGATGATTAATAAAAGACTTTGGTAAAACTAAGTTTTGTCTTGAGTTACACCTATGGATGTAATCTTTGTATATAAATAAAGGCATGACAAAGAAATTATACATGATACTTTATCATTGTGATGTAAGCTACGAATTGGTACAATATGAATATTGGATATGATGCTAAATAATTAGTAGTGAAATCTTTTACATATGATATAGAAATTGATGTGCTAAATAAAGAAGTTATATGTCAAAACTTATAAAGTGTGCATGAATAGTCATAACTCATCAAGATGCAAAGAAGTTCATGACAATTTGTAAATGCTTAAAGCAATAAAGTTGAGAAAATATATACAATCAAGTTGAATATACTATAGTCGACTCATTGTTTATCTCAAGAAAAGAGATGGATGCATTTTATTCATTTGTCTTTATTAAAACATCTATCATGATTACAAATACTATAAGATATGTTGATCTCGTGAACAGATTCAAAAGTTCAGATTATTAAGAATGAAATTAAAATGAAAGACGATATTACATCTATTTATTAGTCGGCATATGGAGTATTCAATATAATATGGTCATCAATATGCTTCAACTAAAATAATTAGTAATGGAGAATAGAGGAGGAATCTTAAGAAAACCACAAAGTTATGAGAAAACTAGAGAAAACCAATGAAAACGGTCACATAATATATAAATTTTTTTATCACCACCCTCTATATATATGTGTGAGTATATATAAATAAAAATATCGATCAAATGAAAACCGTGGCTTGGTTTTCCATATATGTCACACATAGGTTACGTATACGTAACCATTTTTCATTTGACATAGTGTTACGTGTACGTAAGACTCTTCATTCTCGTATGTATACTCAAAATATTTGTACTAAATACTTAAATAACATCTTAACAATTAAAATAACAAAAAAATTATGAATTATGTTATTGATTTCCATGGTTTTCTTTGGTTTTCACATAACTATTGGTTTTCTCAGGAACCCTCCTCATGGAGAATATTCATAAATGATTCAGCGAATATCTCTAATCATCTCTTATAAAAGGTATAAGATTATATAATATGTTAGCAATTAGTATATTATGTTATCTTTTAGTTTGTTTCTTGAAAGTAGATATTAACATATGGTAGAACTAGTATTTAAATACCATTAAGGTATGAAATATATGAGATTATACTTTACTAACCCATCAAAATAATTTTGGTTAATCTTTTTATGCTGGGAACATAATACAACAAGATCATGGATCTTGTGGTATTTATTTACGAGATGAGTCAATTCAAGTTTTACATGAAGATAATACATCATTGCTTTGCATAAGGAATTGCATTAAAAGTGACAAATTGTTAACTACAAAAGATCTTACAAAAATTTTCATTCAAGTTTATAACTCACAATTTGAGGTTATATAAATAAGGGGGGATAATACACGCTGCACTTTTTTTTCCTTAGCTATGGTTTGTCCCACTATGTTTTCCTAGAAAGGTTTTTAATGATGTAGCGTCTCCAATCGCATTGATAACCAAGGGGGAGTGTTATAAATAGTATTGAATTATGGTTATCAATGTCATTTGTAACTTGTGAGTGGTTATTATTTCTCATTAACTTAGTTTATTGTATTAAGTATTAAACACCATATATATTATATATTATATATATATATATATATATATAATATATTATATATATATATATATATATATATATATGGGGTCATGCTTGTATGAAAAGAACACTCATGAATAAGAGTTTCTTTTCTCTTCTTTTTCTTCTTCTTTTATTCATTTTCTTTATATTCTCTCTATGTTATATTTATATCAAGGTGCTAATAGGTTGTCATTTCACAACAAAAATGCTATTATAATAATTTAAACACTTAAATTAATTTCTCTCTTTTACTAAAAATCAATTTTATTAATTGCTACATTTCTCTCTCTCATTAGATTTTTTTAAATTCAAGTTATTTTTTTTTAGAATAGATGTTATTAATAAAATTAAAAATCACATCTTTTTATTAAAATAATATTAAAAAAATAAACTACTTGCACAATATGAAATTTTCTAAAACAATAAAACTTTTTAAAACAAATTATTTTAAATCGGTCATTTTTTAAAATTATAAAAAAGTTAAAATTTTATAAAAACATTCTTATTAAAATAATCAAAATTGTTACAAATCAGAGTTTTTAATAAACATGATTTTTATAAAAGTTAATTTTTTATAAAAAAATTAAAATGAATGTTTAAAAATAAAACTATTTAGATAAGAGAGTTAAAAAATAATAAATTTCATGTATACCTTTACAAACTTTTAAAATATTATATATACTAAACAAAAATTAAAATATCATACATACCCTTAAAAACTTTCTAAATATCATATACATCCCCAACAAAATTTCAAATATTATATATACCCAAATCAACATTATAATATCATATATACCCCTAGATAACTTTTCAAATATATGCCCAAACCAATTATCGTATATATTCAAATTAAAATCAAGATGTCATATATACAATTTCTTAATACTGAAATATTATATATTTTTAATTCTAATTTTAATTTATTTATTTTATTTAAAGATTAATAATAACGACTCAATATTTTATTTTTATTAATACATCAAATTCCAATTTACTACATTTATTTTATTATTAATTATTAATAATACTATTACAATATTTATTATTTTTTTATTCATAAACGGTTACGATAACAATCATGATTTTTGTAGTAAATATTATTCTTTTAAATTTACGAAAAGCTATATTACAAACCAGTAACGTAGTTAATAATCATAATTATTATATGTACTATAAAAGTACATATTTATATTAAACTATCATGTTTTATCTTGAAGTTTTACTAAGTTTTCTTAGTTTATGGTAACTAAATTATATTTAAGAAATAACCTAGTTAATAATCATAATGATTTAATACGGACCTCATAAATATGTATGTTTTTGGGAATAAAAAAAATACCAAGTATGAAATAACTTTTGA
Organism: Flaveria robusta; assembly: GCA_025506415.1. Lineage (NCBI taxonomy): Eukaryota > Viridiplantae > Streptophyta > Magnoliopsida > Asterales > Asteraceae > Flaveria > Flaveria robusta. The sequence continues at coordinate 16,433,396 of CM046472.1, forward strand.
GAAAATAATAAGTAGAAAAACATATTATTAATTTATTTTATAAAATATGATATTTTATTTTATAAAAAAAAGAATATATATTATATTGTAAATTTAGTTTGGGTATTTATGATATTTAAAAAGTTTTGTAAGGATATGTAAAAAGTTTTTGAGTGCATATATGATTTCTTCAGTTTAAGTTGGACATATATGATATTTTAAAAGTTTTCTAAGGATATATATATGATATTTATGAAATTTTTTAAGGGTATATATGGTTGATATTTTGAATTTTTTTTTAATATATATGACACTAGATTAGTACCCCGTATGTTATATGGGATAAACAAATAAAATATTAAATAATTACTAATAAAAATTTATCAATTATAAAACCATGTTTAAATATAAAAAATAATTATAATTGCATATGAATAGCTACTTTAAATAAATAATAATGTATTGTTTAAAACTTTTATTTTATAAATAAATATGGGTTTTAAATATTTTGTTTTAAGAAAAGAATTTGTTTTAAAAAAGTTTGTTGTATTCTGTAATTTATAAAACTTTTATTTTAAAAAGTGTGTTTTTAATAACAAAAATAGGGGTTTAATTATTAAATTATATAATTTTTAATTTGAAAATGGTATGACTAATATTATTGGTATTCAGTATTATTAATAATAATAAAAAAATAGAAAGTTAGTATTGTTAAAGATAGATATATATACAGATAAATAGATAGACTAGAAACCCATTTATTAAATTAATTATAGTTAGTAATAAGCAGAAATAGTTATAGTATGATATTTTAATATAATATATTAAAATTAAATATATATACGTAATAGTTCAAGAAATAAAACAATTATACTAATTTTTTTTAACTCTCTTATTTAAATAATTTTAGTTTTAAACATTTGTTTTAAGATTTATTTATAAAAAATTTATTATTTATTAAAAACTCATGTTTCTAATTATTTTGATTGTTTTAATGAAACTGCTACAACATTTCATATTTTTTTATAATTTTTTTTAAAAAGGACTGATTTAAAATATTTTATTACAAAAAGGTTTAGTGTTTTAGAAAATTTCATATTATATAAAAATTTTATTTTTTTATTACTTCTATTTTAATGAAAAGATGTGATTTTTTATTTACTTAATAAAATTAATTTTTAAAAACATAACTTGAGTTTAAAATATCTAAATAAGAGAGAGAAATGTATCAATTAATATTTATGATTTTTATTAAGAGAGAGAGATTAGTATGATTGTTTAAATTACACCCTTACATGTGATCATGTAGATCCTGATTGTTTCTTCTTTGGTTAAGGTATTATCGAGTTCTACGTAAAAAAATGAGTTCTAGTTCCCTATTTCTACTAGTTTTTATGTCTTTTAGGGCTAGTATGCATATTATAATCATTTATTAAAGTATAAAGGATTTACGATGGAAAAGTTAACATTTTTTAAATATTTTATAAAGTTGACATGACTAATAAGTGTGTATGTATGAACCCTAGAATAGGGCATAAGATCATTTGCAAATGTAAAGAAAAGTTTTTTTTAAGTATTGGTTGAAGCGAGGGAACAATCCCCACTCGTATTAGCAATGGTCGACCGCAATGACACTTGGAATATCCTAAGTATTTAAAGAAAAGTTGTTTTAAGTGTTGATCATGTGCATTGACTTCGGTCATCCACATCAGCTACTTGGATTCCTATAAGTATGCTTTGTAAAGTCTACATCAAGCCCTTTAGATGTGGTATGAGATATTATCATTTTTTTCTCCTTGAACACGGGTACAAGAGAGGAAAGATAAACTAGACTTTATTTAGAAACAAGAAAGGACATGAGATGCTATTAGTCTAGATTTATATGGATTATATCATTTTTTGCTCAACCAACAAGCAACTCTACAAAGATTTTGAGGATCTCATGCATTCCAAGTTATAAATGAGTGCCATTGGTGAACTCACATTCTTTTTAAGGTGCCAAGTAGAACAAATATCATATAGAATCTTCATCAACTAATCTGAATATATGGACCTATGCTGAAGAAGTTTTACTTTACAGACTATCAATCTATCAAAACACTAGTAGATACAAAGATGAAGATTGGACTAGATTCATATAAAAAATCAGTTCGTTAAACACACTATTGATCAATGATAGGCTTACTTATGTATCTCAATACTAGTGGACTAGATGTTTGGAGTATGTCTTTGTGCCAGATATCAAGCTTATCCCAAGAAGTCACGTTAATGCTGTCAATAGAATACTCAAATACCTTAAAGGCAAATCAACTTGTGTAGATAGTACAAGAAGTCCACATCTAGCGGTTGTCAATCCTTGGTCCACAACGTGTGTCGTGGTAGTGCAAGAAGTAGATAAAATCTAAGTTTCTATTATAGAGGCTAAATACATAGAAGGATGCACTTGTTGTTCACAAGTACTAAAGATTCAAAACTATATGCTTGATGGATTCAATTTCTTGTACACACCAATTCTTATTAACAACGCAGCTCCTATGGTCATAACTAATAATCTAGTACAACACTCAAATACTAAACATATTGGAATCATATATTATTTGTGGAGAGATTGTGTTGAAAAAAGATTAATCAAGTTGAATCAAATTCATTCTGATAATCAACTTGTTGATTTATTTACTAAGGCATTTGAACCTAGTTGGTTTGAATTTCTTTCTCTTATGAAGATTATGGCCAATCTTACTCGGAGCAAATTACATAATGTTAGTAGGTTCCTTGACCCTGAAGTTCCTAAAACTGCTGATCTTAGTTACATGATTCATACAAACTACCTAAGTGGCACATCACATGCCAAGATTTTTAGGGAAAATTGATGCCCAGCATGAACTGATCTTTACTAAAAAAACTTTGAGACAGTGTCTAAAGTTTGGTAATGATGCTGAACAGCCTCATGAACTTAAAAAAGATGAGTTTTTGACTTTCTTTGCCAACATTAGCTATGAGGGTAGTTTTGATAGAAAGCAGATTATGAAAGGGCTAGTGGATTTATAGTGAAGATTCTTGATTCACATCTTTTAACACTGTCTATCCAAGATAAAGACTAAATGGAATGACATCCCCATCACCACATCTTTTACAATATGTGCCTTATGCATTAACAGAACTTTCAACATGTTTTCTTAAGTGTTTAATGGCCTTTATCTAACGCGGGTGAAGGGAGGAAACAGACGTTCCTAATGTACCCAAGGTTTCTTTAGTGCCTTATCAATCAAGAAATCCCTAATATAGTAGGCATTAAACCTGTGATGAATCTATCACACTACAGTGCCAAATCCTATAACTATATCAAAAAGAGGGATCCAAGGATTTCTATGGTGGAAATGTTTTTCTTTCGCTACCATGGGTGTTAGAGCAAATTGGACAAGGTGGTGTCTAGATAGAAGAAGAACAAGCAGAAGAACATGTTGAAGAACTTGTTTAAGTTGAGGAGGTTATTGGTCAAGAAGTTGAAGTTGATATTGCTAAGATTCAAGAAGCTGTTGATCTCAATCATCTTATTATTTAAGAACAAGAAAGAGGTTTATGCTTAAGGTCAGGAAGCAATGTTACCATAGGCTGATGTAAGTGGTCATCTTTACTTTGCTTCTCATGATCAAACACAATCACCCATTAAGTCTCCATTCCATATGTCACTTGTAGCTGTTACTAGTGCTAGTGAATCTACTAGTACTTTTGATTATTCTAAATCATCTCTGGATGAGGAGGAAACACCTATTCAACATGTGTTACCAGCAAGGTAATAGACATTAGATTACATCCCCTCTGAAAGATCACTAGAATCTATTGCACAAGTTTAAATTGAACCTACTAGTGAATCTGATAGAGACGAGCGAATTTCTGAGCTTTAATTAAAGATAAAGAGGATGAAGAAGATTATGGAAAGGAAAGATAAGATGATTGCTGATAAAACTAATGAGTTGATTTGAAAGATAAACAGATCAAAGGAGTTAGAGTCTACAATTAAAAAGATAAGAGATGAGATTAGTAAGCATGTTGAGAATGCTGTTATTCAGACTATTGTGATGGAAGATCAATATAGACTAATTAGTGCACAGAATAACAAGATTGATGAGTTGGAGAATAAAGTGTTGGAGCTAGCTCACAGTATCAGTTTACTTGAAAAAAGCATGTTTAAGAAAGAAGATGATAAAGATAATGATGAAGGTGATAAAAATAAAGAAGCTAACAAAGATGAACTAGATGATCTCTTTGATTCAGATAGTGATGATGATGATGGTGGTGATGAAGGCTATAAAAAGATCTTGCAAAAGGTTCAAGAAATTTGAATCTCAAGTTGGTCCAAGTATTTCAAAGAAACGAGTTGAAGAAAGCAGTCTTGCTATGGTTCCATATTTTACACCTGCTTTAAGTCAATCTGAAAAAAAGGCTACCATGAGCACATTAATAAAGGACACCAGCTGAATAGTGTGTATTGTTTCCTCTAAAGCCCAGCATTCTTGAGAGAGATGTCCATCTTCAGATGGTTCTTGTTATAACTCTAACAGTGGAGCAAAACGAATTAATCTTCAAACTCTCTAAAGAATTTAAGGCTAAAGAACAAGAAGAAAAAGTTGAGATTGCAACTAGCCCCTTTGAAGCTACAACGTCTAGTTCATCAAAATGTAGAATAATTCAAGGAAGAGGAAGTACCTGGTAGAAAAAGTCAAAAAAAAGATACAAGTGATTGAAGAAGCTAAAAAGTCAAAGAAGATGAAAAGGGAAGATAAATTAAGTCTTGCTGTTGTTGTATAATTTTTAGTTGAGCATGAACAAGCAATAAAGCAATTGGCTATGTAAAAGATGATTATTGATTTAGAAGAAGGGGAGATTGAAGGAAGATATACTCTAGATGAGAGTATGTATGATGAGCATGAAATTCACAAAAAGTCCTTAACAAAGAGAAGTTACTATGGAAGAGATGGTAGAGAAAGCACAGTCAAATGATCTTATGGTTAAAGTTGTTTTTCTAATCAACTAGGATATGATGTTCACCAAGTGTTCAGCATAACTTATGAGGCAATAATTGACTAAGTATTTATGGTGGAGAGACTTCTAGATCCAATAGTTGAGATAGAGTTTGAGAAGACAAAGTAGATGAAAAGGAGAAAGTAAAAGTTGGTTCTTCATCTATTGTTATAGAAACTCCCATTACCGGTTCACCATTATCTCAGTATCCATATCCTGATTCCTACATGATGATAGATAAAAAAATGAAGAAGTACTTAAAAAGAATTAGATTTACAAAAACAAAATTGCGTCCAATGAAAACTAATTCTCTTTGGGCTGCAATTCTTAAGTATATTCAAGAAGTAATAGAGAAAATGAAATAGGTTCAAGAACAAGTAATCAAAGAAAGCCAAGAACAAGAACATCAGCTCAACAAGTACAATTCTCTAAGGATGATCATTATGCACTACAACCTTTGTTGAGTAAAATCATGATTGGTTCAGACAACCATCCTAACTGCAAGTTCAAGAAGGTCTAACCACATAAAAAATGTTGTAAGGTGTATCTGCTCCAAAGGGAAAAATTGATGTCAAAATCATTGCATGAAAGTACGATGCTGATTGGAATATGTTTATGATGAAGAGGATCTCTTGATTGGTTTAGTTTTTTACATAGTATCATGATCTTGTCAATTCAGTAAAGTTTTATGATCTCCAAGAGCTTGCTGATTTGAAACTAATTAATCATTCAGCAATGGTAAGGGAATTCCAATTTGAAAAGATATTGAATATATTTAAAAGGAATAATAACTTCAAAGCAATAAAAGATAGAAGCTTAAGAAGTGATAAAACCTTCATCAATCCCTTTGCTGATAAGAAAAGGAGAACGACAATTAAAGACTTATGGCTATCAGGTTCAGTTGCTAGATGAATCATATATCTATTATATGTTAACTAAGCACTTTAGGAGCCTTGAAAACAAATTAGAAGAAGATGATTTGACTTTCTTTCTAAAATGCATTAGAATCCTAAAGAATGCTTATGATAGGATTAACAAGAATAGAGAAGCAAGTAGCTAAAATAAAGTACCATTGAAGTTTGGTAGCGTGGTGAAACTAGAATTCAGTTCTGATGGTGATCTTGTCATACATAGAGATGGCTTGTCAACTATAGCAATATATGAACCATAGTCCTTAAGACATATCCTAATTAAAGTTGTTTAGGGAATGAAACAAAAAAAGATACATGTACTTGACAGGAGCGGGATGAAAGAAGCTAGAGGGTTTGTTGCTATGATCAACTCTCTCCTAGATCCTTCTATCACTCAGTATATTAAAAATCTTGAACAAGCACCAGCACCATTACCTGCACCAACATCAAACCCATCATTAACTTCTCAAAAACAAGTAGAAGATACACTAGAATCTTCACAACTTCCATCACCTATCAATCCTTAGACTACATAGCCTACATAATCCTTAGAGGGAGTATTATTAGACCTTAAAAGTATTATGCATGCCAATTCTAGTGGTGAATGGTAAGTTGTTGTGGTTGGAAATTTACAAATGTTGAAGTTAATGCGACTGAAGAAGAAGAAATATGGATAATGAAAATTGTCTAAGTGTTTGTTCATCCGTATTTGTCAAATGCGGATGACTTAGACAAATGCGAATGAGGATTTGTCCATCCGCATATGACTAATGCGGATGTGTACATAAAAATGCTTATGAAGACAACAGAAGAAATACAACCAAGGTTTGGTCATCCACATTTGTCAAATGCGAATGAATAGAATAGAAAAGCTTATACGATTAATTTAGTTTTGTACATGGATTTTCTAATGTATTTTGTCAGGGTAGTTAAGTAAATTATACAAGTCAACAATACCACCTATAAATAGATAAGTTTGCTGTAAATTTTGAAACGTGGCATACCCTAAACAAAACAGCCTACTATTGTATTTTGATAAATGTTTTTCAATATACAAAGTATTTTATGAGTATTTTCATTTGTTTGATCTTTGATAATTGTAATTACGCTACAATTTTCCATTGAATTCAAGCTAGCATATTCGATCCTATTGATTCTAACACGGTCAATTGTAAATGCATTTTATTTTGTTATTTAATAACATATTAAGTATTTAAAATATTCTTAATAGTTTATGTAAATAGTATTTAAAATTACTATGATTAAAAAAGTTTATTTATACTTTACGTAAGTAGTTTTAAAAAATTACAACATTTAGCAAACGACTTTTATTTGAAATGCTAGTAATCGATTTTGCTTTCTGGTTATTTTGTTTAAAATAAATTGTTTTCGTGACATGGGAAAATGTCACAGAATAGTAACCAAGTTTCAAAAGTGTTCTGATTTAGTCACTCATGTATGTTTTTCTCAAATTGGACCACTAAACGATCAAATCGAGTCATAATAGAATTTTCTTATGTCAAGAAAGTAACAGTGGAGAAGACGTGGGGGTCAGAATTTTCAATATATAAAATTATATTAAAAAATAAAAAAAACATGTTAATTATGAAATAAATTAAAAAAAAGTACCTAAAATTTACGTCAACGTTTTATATCACCATCAAAAGATAGAAAAAAATATTTTCTAACTGAAACAAGAAGTATAACATGCTAAAAAACATGTTAAAGCTTTTAATTAATATAAAATATGAAAACTGAGTGATCTAATTGGAACACTTTTAAAACTTGAGTTATCTAATTAGAACACTTTTAAAAGTTGGTTACTATTTTACAAAGTTACCCCTTAAATAAAACAAATGTTAGGAATTTAATTTACCACCGTATTTACGTTTCAAAACCGCGGTGCAACGCGGATAACAATCCATTAGTTTCTTATTAAATAAATAAGCTTCCATCCTTCTAGGTTTTAATCAATAAGACTACTTTTTTAATAAAAATCTAGATTCGTTATGTAAAAATTAAAAAGTCTAGTTTTCATTTCGTACGCATTAATTTAGCTTAAAAAATATTTGTCTTAAATAATTTGATTATTATTTGTTTTTTGAAATTTTATTTTAAATCTCTATGACTTTGTTTTAGGAGTATCTTATTTTTTAGGCAAATTGGATTTTAATAATCTAAACTATTACCTATTGGCAGATAATAATCCATACTATTAATTTGGCCGGTAACACTCTCAACTTTCACCTTTATAACCAACAACAGTCCCAGTGACATAATTTTCAATTTTTTACACTTAATTTGTATATATTTTAGTCTCAATTTAGCTTGTATGTTTCTTTATTTTATTCATAATTATTGTTGCGAACCGAAACGAGTCCAAATCAAACATAAAAAATTGAAAATTATATCATTAGGACTGTTGTTGGTAATAAAAGTGAAAGTTGGGAGTGTTACCGGCCAAATTGATAGTATGGATTATTATCGGCCAATAGTTAATAGTTTGTATTACTAAAATCCAATTTGCCTATTTTTTATTAAATTTTTTTTAACATTTATAACGTTTATCCACCGATCCTCCATCTTATGCATTTTGGCATATATCGATCTTGTTCTTTTTCAACTTGATTTTTTTTTTCTGTTATAGATCTTATTAATCTTGATTATGCATATTGGGGTTGATCCATTGATGAGAAAAATATCAAGTTGTTGGACTGTTGATTCACGATCAAACTGTGACATCGACCTTAAGGAATGAGGACGCTACTATCGGTAGCCATTTGATTCTTGTGTAAATTGTGTATTAGAGTAGCATGGACTGTGGTCTTGCTTTCTTTGCTTTGTGAAATTACATAGTAAATTATTAACATATATATTAAGTTTTCATTGTGTAGTGTGTTAGAGAGGTTACCAGTCACTATCATCTACTTCAACAAGTATCTTATTAAAGAAAGTTTCAGTGTAAGATAGGCATGAGATATTTTATCCATCAAGAGAGAATATAGACAATGATGATCTTCAATTTAATATTCATGATGATTTTGTAATCTCGAATACTGGAATACATCAGCAGTATCAATTTATGGATCAATTCACGGTGTCATAATAATAAACTGAGGAGTTCTTTTTGTTGCCACTTATTAGGAGTCAGATTGAAATAAAACCTATCATTTCATCTCAATATTATATAATACAAGAAAATTGAAAAAGCAAACAAGGACCATGTGTAAAAATACAAATCACATCTATTAAAACTTATTATTGTTATAGTTAATACATCATCACTATTATGGAACTTGGACTTGGAATCGTATCACAATAAGTAGCACATTCAACACAAGATATAAAGTTACAACATAAACAAAAAACCAAAAAGAAAAGATACGTTCAAACATGATGATCACATGCAATTAATATTACTATAGTCGAATGAAATGAATTTGGTATGTTATTTTCAAGGATCAGTATCTTCTTCATGATCTCTCAACTCCCAAGTTCCATCTTCTTTCTGAACCATTCCCGTATTCTTCTGCGTCCACCAAAAGGGAGGCACGCCATATTTATCCTGCAGTATATCACCAAACTTGTTTATGAGGGAGAGATCGCGATTAATCTCAAGCTTAAACCCTACTAAGAAACCGCTTTGTACCCCTGCAACTCCATGCATATAACTCTCCATGTTATGCCAAATTCCAGGATTCCCAGGACCCTTCAAGTATGGAGACTTTAAAGTGTCAATCACTAGCTCACTCCCAACATCCGAATACCCTACCATAGGGTATTTTGGAACCACATCTGGCACGTTGTTAATTCTTAGGCAGTAAAGTTGTTTCATTGAATTGAACACTTTTTGGAAGCCCGAGTCTCCCACCTTAGGGCTAGCGAACCCGAAGACTGTCACTGGGCACGCCTTGGGCGGGTTCACTGGTTGCTTGTTCAGTCCGTTAAAGACTATGTCAACAGCATTTAATGTTGCCACTGCTGCACCCATGCTGTGTCCAGTTAGTGTCAAGCTAAGTTCCTCATGCTTGTAGTGGTCCACTAGTTTCTTCACTTCTTCCATTGCCTAAACGTACATTAATTTGCAATATGTAGTTAGGTAACTCAAAATTTACTTATTTAACATGCCAGCTAGCTAAGAGAAGGGAAGAGAATGTGAATTGAAATATGATATTATTAGGCAAATTAGTGACTAATAATCTAAACTATTACTTATTAACCGATAATAATTTATACTATTAATTTAATTGTTTAGACTTCTAGATTTCATTTTTATTACCAACAACAGTATCAGTAATATAATTACCAAATATTTACGCTTGATGTGTACTTATTTTAGGCCTGATTTATCTTCTATGTATTCTCATTCCATTCATAATTATTACAGCGAATGAAATCGTGTGAAAATTAAGCGTAAATATTTGATAATTATGTTAATAGGACTATTGTTGGTAATAAAAATGAAAGTTTGAAGTATTACTGACATAATTAATAGTTTATATTATTATCGGCCAATAAATAATAGTTTGGATTATGTAAATCCAATTTGCGTTATTATTATTTTTATTATAAGTAGCTACGCATGCACGTACCTGGTCTCGAGCACTAGTTTTATTGTAACGCGTGTTCAAATCATTGGTAGAGTAGATTGAGTACCACCCTTCATGCACTTTTGGGTTATCTATGTGCACTGGACCAAATACTTTTGGGGCCGAAACCAGCTTGAACTCAGCATCATGAATCATATCCGAGGGGTTAACCGTGCCTCTCCAAGCAATAAGAATGTCTCTCCTCCCTAACACCTTTGCCCCTTCCTCTGTTGCGACCGCGATAAACCCTATCCAGTTCGACTTCTTGCTCCAAGCTTGCGTAGATGATGACGTTACGAATGTACCTGGAAGTATGATCGCAGATGTGGCGTACAAGTATTTCGTGACTTTGTATTGGTTCAATGGGCGACCATGCAAAAGCCCCACCTCTCTCAACAGATTCTTTCGCGCAAACATGCAGTTTCCAGCGTTTTTCGACTGGGCTACCTTGATGTAAGCGTCGTAGGTAGCCTCAGCCATTTCGCCGTAGTGGTTGATGTACGTGCGAAGATCGGATGATGGAGGATTTAAGGAGTCCTTCCAGTTGTTCTCGCCGCTTAGTTTTCTCCAGTTTTTGCTGATGTTCTCCATAGGTCTTGATTTATGCTTGATTAATTTCTAGTGAATTGGAGCCTTATTTATAGAGCAAAATCTTTGAACATAACGTATGAAACGTTTGCTAGTGGAGAAAATATATTTCTTACCTTGGTCTTTCGTCATTTCCCTGTTAAGATTTTCCATCCTCATATCAATGGAACCTACGTAATATATTTCTTACCTTTCGTCGTAACAAAAAAATAACGAAACATGGTAACATCAATAGTTTTAAATTATATAATATACAAATATTTGTTATCAAAAATAGCTCGAAACTCGCTTAGAAAAGGCTCGCAAAAACTCGCTCGAAATAGCTATGTTTGAAGTTGAGATGAGTCGTGACTCGGTATGAAGAGCTGAAGTTGGCTTAGCTCTTAATGAGCCAAGCCGGCTTGGTTTGCTAGCTTGTTAGTTCGGCTCATTATGGTTCGTACTTTTTTACTTATACAATGTACTAATTAACCCTATACTATGTATCAAAGTATCTAGAGTTAAGAGAATACTTTCAGTTTCTAGCGTGGTAGATTTTTTATTTTACTTGATATTGACTAGATAAAGCTAACGTATAAATAATGTTCAAATGAACAGAAAGAGATTTTTCATCCACTCAACCCAACTTATCTCGAGCTCATTATTTCTATTGATACATCTCATGTATGAAAAGTAGGGAATAGAATAAAAAAAGAGTCTCTTAATTGAACGGAAAGAAGTGTCAATTTAAGAATGCCTTATGGCTTTATAAAAAGTTTAATGTCAAATAATTTTCTAAATTATTCTGTTTCGAAACTTTATTTTTAAATCTTCAGAATTTTTTTTGTGAGTGTCTTTGATAATTAAGAAGTATCAATTTCACAGCGCTTTTTTTTTAACGGTAAATGTACGATCTTAATTCGGAGGATATATTTGTTTCTTAGCGGGAATCGCACTCCAACACTTTCAGGAGAAAACCCAGAACTTGAAAACCCCTGACACAATATTAAGCATTTATGTTCAAACTGATACTTGAACACAATATCTTTTTATTTTTACATGTTTTGAGTAACTTATTTTAACAAGACATTTACATTTACAAAATGTAAAACGTCTTAAATAATTTTATAAATATTTGTTTTTTAAAATTTTTTTCAAATCTCTAGGAGTTTGTTCTATGATTATCTTATTTTCATAAAACTTTCTAAAGCACCTATATACCCTTCTCCATTGATCCTCCATCTTATGCATTTTTGTGTTTATCGATCTTGTGCTTTATTACTTGATATTTTATTCCAAGTCTAGTTCTTATCAATCTTGATTATGAATGCTGGGGTCAATCCGTTGACGATAAAAAATATCAAGTTGTTGGACGGTTGATTCACGATTAGACTGTGACATCGACCTCGAGACCGCTGCTTCGATTGGTAGTCGTTTGATTCTTGTGTAAATTTTGCATTATTGTGACATCGAGCGTGGTCTTGCTTTCTTTGCTTTGTGAGATATTGGAGTAGAAAATTTACGAATATATAAGTTTTCATTATGCAGTTTGTTAGAGAGGTTATGAGTCGCCATCAGCTACTACAACAAGTATCTTATTAAAGAAAGGTTGCATTACAATATGTGCGTGAGATATTTTAACAATCATGAGATATTATAGAGAGAGAAGATCTTTAATTTTATGATTGATTTGTAATCAAGTGCTAGTATACGTCATCTATAACTACAAGGATATGGGTCTATGAAAGCGAAATTTTTTCACTCTATAACGAACACATCGTCGTTAGGTGATATTCAGCTATAGCGATCACAAGTTGTAGCAATAGGTGTCGTTCACACAAATTTGTTGTAATAATTCTAATAAATCGCCGAGACATACATTGTCGGGACAAACAACTATATAGGAATGCCATATCGTTCCCGTAGGTACCGAGGTACTGTCATTATTCGAAAAAATTATAGTAAAATTTTAATTTTGATCTATAGTGATGACTTATTGTTGCTATAGATCAATATTTTTTTATTTTTATAGGCGACGGTTATTTGCTTCATCTTTACTATGGTGAGAACGTCAATTTGCATTTGATTTGTAGTCGCGATAAGTTGTCGTTATAGTTCAATTTCTTTTGGGCCAGAAGCTAAATTTTTATACAAGTATTAAAATTGCATTACAAATTCAAATCCAAATTAAGAAACGCATATTTCATACATATTCAACAAAAATGAATACAAATAGATTAAGTTCATTAAAATCCAACAAAAATACAAACGCTAATGACCATCAAGTGGTTGTTGCTATTGCTAGTAAAACATCATTTCCGGTTACTCTTGACGAATTTTTTGCATTTCTTCAATTTATTACGCCTATCACCGTTGGATTTCTTGAGTTTGTAGATAATGTTGTTGTTGTCTAGGTTGTGAAATCTCATCTTACAAATGTTGTATTGAAAGAAGTCGTGTTCTATAAAAAAACAAGGGTGGGATGTCTCACGACTCGACCAACACCTCGTACGTGTCTGCTCGTTTGACCTAAGGCACGTTTAGTACACTAAATCTCACAATAGCATATTAGCTACCGTCGGTCTCGCTATAGGATCTCACATACTCCTTTTGAAATCGTTCATTTATTAAACATATTGAATATTTTACTAAAAATTGGTAGTATAAATGCTATAAAATAAATAAACAAGCATTTAAGGTCTAATTCTTAGCAACACGAACAATATATAACCAAATTTCAATCCATTTACTTGAATTACATGAAACATTAATTGTAACAATTTTTAAATAATAGTAATCTTATCTTAATCTTAACTATTATATAATACATATAGAGTGGGTAGTATTGTAATTTTCATGTTTTCATAATGCGCACCTCTTGGCTTCCTCCAACCCCTTTCCGATCCTCCGGTGCCTCCTGGCCGGAGGTCCGTCTCACCTCCCACAACCAATGTCCAGTCGTTACCTAGGCCTTTTTGTACCCCCAATTCAATGCCCCTGCCTGTTCAATTGTTGTGTTCGATTCCAGTGTTTGCATATCACCGCCTTCCCCAAATTGGCTTCCCCTTCGATGCGCTTGCAGCTTAGCCTTCGAAGGGTAAGCCTTTAATTTCCCTTGTGTATCGGCTTCTCCTTCTATTCTGATCCGTGCTTCACAAGTGCCATTCTTTCGAATTTCTTGAATCTGTAGCCATAATAGGTTCTAATTTGTTGAATTTGTAGGCAGCGTAGGTGATTAGTAGTTGCAATTGAGGTCTTGAAGGTGACTTTGACCTTCTGTTCTTGTTGTGACATTTTTCTTTTTTCTTTCCCCCCAAGTAGGTAAGCACAACAATATCCTCCGCATCGGTTCTAATCCGTGCTTCACGGGTACTATTCTTTTGACTTTCTTAAATCAGTAGCCATAGTAGGTTCCAATTTGTTGAATTTGTAGGCACATATAGAAACTAGTTGCCCTAGGCAGGAACAGATAATTCCACCAATAGCAGCAGAAATAGTGATTACCATCAAATCTGAAATCAGCCTATAGAGATGAAACATAGAATACCACTATTATTACATGTACAATATCAATTTGAAACCTAGAATAACCAGCTATTCATCAACAAATACCCGCAGCTGAAAGTATTGTTGAATATGTAAGCAGCGTAGGTGATTAGTAGTTGCAATTGAGGTCTTCAAGGTAACTTTGGCCTTCTGTTCTTGTTGTGACAGTTTTCTTTTTTGCTTTATTGAATGAATTAAATAGCCTTACTGAATAAATGGCTACTTATTCTGTTGTTGAAAATGGGAATTCGGTTTAAGGGGAAAAGAAGTGGAGCACTGCCTGTTGAACAACAACCAAACCTTATAAACAAGGATGCAGAAAAGTGCACCAAAGTTTTCCAACGAGAAAGCATGGGCAATTAATATGGAACAATAACCTTGAACACTAATTCTAAGTTGCAAAAATATTATAATTAGATTCTTACTTGAGTTTAAGTTGTCAGCAATTGATTTGCACATAGTATATGTACCATTACCCATAAACTAGAGTTACACTACACATTCTTCATATGTGTTTGACTCCTTTGTTATGACATTATAGATAGTACTAACCATTGTGCCATTTAGAACACCTCATAAACCCATACCTAAGCTTAAATGGATTTCTTTGTTTTGAGCATAGTTTTGGATTGAATCAACTCACATACTGTCGTTTGATGTTTCCAGAAGGTTCTTGTACCCAAGTTCAGTTCTATGTTGTTCTTTTGGGCCAAACAATACCATACGTAGGTGTTTACTTACTAGAACCGGTTTTCTCACATTGCCAGCTATACGTGGCATTATCAAGAGGCACGTCACGTGAAAACACAAAGGTTCTGGTCACCGGTACACAGAAGTTCAAAGAAGATGGAGTTTACATTTGTAACATCATCTATCACGAGGTCCTACAGTGATAATACTGAACCTCACTGCACCCATAGGTAGAATGGTAAAAACACCATAACATGTACACACATGTCACAAACCACACAAAAACAATCAAAACATTAACAACCATTAGTTCGTAATGATATGATCAATTGCCACCACACACACGCCCACTCCTATATCACATACATGACACACACATTACTGAAATTCCCACCTACATTCAATAGATAGTTGAACACAACATGGATGTTATAGGCAGCATGAATACAAAAACAACTGGCATGTAACCTACACTCATTCCATTTTACACTCCATACTACCATGCTTCATACATCATTTTTACATAAAAAAATTACTCCTCCCCTTCTTAGGAAAGCAGGAGAGAAAAAGGCTACGTCCTAATTCGCCTACGGAACATTTGAAGGAACACAAACCACCGACGGATGAGGAAAAAAATACCCCAAAACACCACCGACCGGTACGTGCAAATCACTTCTTACCCTGCATTTTTATTATTTATGGAGATATATGGATACATATATACACATACATCTACCTATATGTATCCACACATACATACACTCAACACAACACACAACACGTGATTTAGCACTTGCTAATCAAACGTTCTTTCGTTTCAGCGACACCTCCTCTAAAAGTAACGACACTAGTGAAGGAGGATAAAAACAGGAGACTCATTCAACGTCCAAAATTGTAACAGATGACGGGCACAAGGAAGCTACTACAGGTGCTTGGCACGACGAATGGTGGACAACCCATATGGACGAAATAATTGTGGTGTGCAAGACTTATGACAAACCCTGACCACCCTACCGCATCAATACCTGAAGTCTACCGTATTACTATGTCATGTTTCAAAATAATTTATATGTCCTAAAATAATTTATACATTTCCCTTTAAAAACGTAAACCATAACCTTAAATTTCCCCAAAAGACATACCCTTTTTACTTATTGAATAAGAATTACCTTCTATGTTTACTAAAAACAAGGTGATCACCTACCTACGTACAACAACATGATAATTCTCAACCCTGCAACTACACCATGCCCATTCAAAAGTCTTAACGAACGTTCATTAATACAACGTACCCTTCATTCATTTAACATGAGGCATGCGCCACAACGCACGTGGGCACCCACTAGTAATATTATTAAATATTAACACACATTAACACTTAAATTATATCAAACTTACATACTGGGGTCATTTTGACCCGTTTGAACTAACAATTGAGTGATTAAGTATATTAAAGTATGGTCATTTTAATCCGTTTAAAGTAACACCTAAATAGTATACTTACTTAGTATGAATCTATAATTAAGTTGCCCATCATGTGCCTTCTTTGAAATGCATCTTGTGAAAGATATGAATCGGATGATTCCCATGTGAACAATAAAAAAGGCTTAGATTTTGATATGACATTTAATACTTATTTGTAAACTAACAATTTTACTCTTGCCTCCATATTCGCTTTCGCGCGTATAATTGACTTCCATGAAAACTCAAATAGGGTTCTTTAGATCAACTTAATTTATTTTCTTCGGAGCGGCTCTCATAGGTGGGATCTAAAAATAACTCATTAATCATGAAACCATGCTTGCAGGCTAGTTCCATCGAGAGGACAAGTCAATATTGTTTTCACATCATCATAACTGCCCATATTATCAAAATAGGATTTTAAATCTTGCTTGATCTTTGTAGGCTCTTTGGCACTCGAGATTAATTTAAAGCCTTATACCTTCTCATTGTTTTGTGTCACTCCATCTGAAGAGATTAAAATATTCCTAGGAAAGAATGTAATTAGAAAATATATAACACTTATATAATTAAAATACAAATAAAACATTACATTGTATATATACATACAAAAAGTATGGAAATAACTCATCATGGACAGCTAGCTAACTTGAGTAATGGAAAGGGACAACCTTTTTAATCTCCTTAGATATTAACCTTATAAAATCCGAGCTGTGCTCTCCAACACACTTATACTACCCCCTTGTTTTCAACTTCAATGGGTAATGATTTCTCTTTGTTTTGCTCAAAATTTTTAAATAATTTAATATATTTTTTTGATTTTTTTTCGTGCAGGTTATACTACATTAATACGTACAATTGAAAAGTTAAAAAATTGAATTATATTTAATAAAAAAATATATTTTTAACTTTTATAATAACTTATAAGATTCGTAACTGTTGAGATCCTATATGAATCATCATGATAAGGTAGATCCCCACCATCCCCACCATATCCTAATAGATGTTGACATGCTTAAGCAAATATAAATAATAAGCATTAACAATTAATAGGAAATAACAAACATTAATAATAAAGCAATAACGTGTTATAAACATAAATAATAAGTCCACGTAGAATTTACCTATATACAAAAAAAAAACAACATGATGAACTGTAAAGTACTGTTCTTTATTACGTGCGTTGTACAAGAGCATAATACAGGGGCTTACTCATCTGCTATCTCTGTATCTTTTTTTAGAGAGAGAAAGTGTGAAAGAGTTTTGGGGGTCAATGTCCATCATTGATCAACTCATGATCTTCATCTTACCACGATCTTCACCATTGGAGGCTGTAAGCTGGAGAGATAAAGAGAAGGATTGGGTTCACGAGGTTATCCATTCTCAACACGTGATTTTTTTGAAGACAACCGTCTCTCCCTTTTCCCGATTTCATCGACGGTTTCCACCTACTTCGCTCACGGCGATAGGAGGGTACAAGCCATGTCCACATTCCCATTGTTTGTCTGTCTCTTCTTTTCCATTTTGTTCTGTTAGACTAGGGTTTTTTAATCTTTTTCAAAAATAGAGATCAAACGACCTAGGGTGTCACAAACAAACCACAGCGGTTTCCCGTGGTGTGTGATCATCATGGTTTCCATATTCATTGATCGACCACTACATGAATTGATAAAAGCATACATTGCAAACACATTTAGAAATACATAATTGTTTTCAGAGTTACATAGCGGAAGTAGTAGCAAAATGTAAATTGTTTTCAAACAAGACGATTTAGAAATAATGTCCCAAAAGCATGCGTGCTCCTAGAATGCGATAAGTTCCAAACAAACCTATCCTCGTGCAAACCTTAATTTCCTGAGAAAAGATGCATGAAATATGTCAACAAAAAGTTGGTGAGTTCACAGGTTTTAAGTAAAAATAAACAGTGTAATGGACCACAAGACTTTCTATGATTTGATTGTCGATCATACAATACTACAACATTATATAAGCACGGCAACTGAAGCTAGACTGTAAACATAATAAATTGCCCCTACCTGTTCCAACCGTAAGCACGGGGGTGAATAGGCTAATAATGCACCCATTTAGACCTCCAGTCAAGGTTAGGGTAATTAACCCAGGTGGGGGTAGTCAAACACAATAATACTATCCATGATTACCTCGCTTTGAGAAATAAACTAACGGTCCAATAAAATGGGACTTTATACGGTAAGTAAACAACTTATATAATATGTGAAATCATTGACAAGTAATTGTGTCCATAAAAATAGTAATTTGCATGTAATCTCCCCCAAAATGAAAATAAGTAAAAATGGGGCAGTGAAACTCACCTGTGAAGTGATTCGGGTATGTAAACTGATGAGTATCCAAAATGCTTGAGAAAACCAACCTAAGTTCGCCCTAGAATAATTAAGGCAACTTATGTCTAAGTAATTGCTCCTACGTATAATGTGAGCATGTAATTATTTTATTCACATAACTTGGTAACAAAGTGTTTGACTTAACGACACGTTGGTGACACAGCAAGTTGGATATTTGTAAATATATATTAACTCATAAAAACAATTATTTAATTATTTTCTTAGTGGAATTATTCTTTTATTTTATTTACCTTTTGAGAAAATTAGAGTTTCTTCATTTAAGAAATTTTATCATAATATAAATTAATATTCCCTTAAATGAAATACTTAACTTAGTCATTTTACCAACTTGTTTTTTTAAACTACATAATACCCAAGGTCATAAAGTCTATGCTTCTTCATTTAAAGTCTCCTGTTTATATTTTTCCATTTAAGTCTCATGTGTGTATATATATATATATATATATATATATATAACCATTCTTGCAAACTTGGTCAAATTGTCATCTACTCATATCCCAACTTTTATAATAATATATTATAACTTACTAACTAAATATAACCTGTAAATTACATATATAAGTATTCATAATAATACTTGTAGATAACTAAAATTTCATAAACATAAAGTGACCCTTGTAAAGTTTTTCTTGAGTTTGTAACAAACCTTTATAACTTTTTATAAAATTACTAGCTAGTAACTTGGTCAAATATGAACCTATGAACATTTAGTTTTTAAGAACAAGATTCATTATTTAGTTCATATTAACATATTTGTGTGAAGTATTATTCTTGAAACCTTTTGTTGGTAAAAACACCATTTTTAACCAAAATATCTTTTATTGATGAAGATAGTTACATATGAACTAGTAGGTGGATGAACATGATAAAATGAAAGATAATTAAATAAGAACAGAGTGTTCCTACTTAAATAAGTCAAGAAAGATGGAAATAAAGTTGTCGGATGTTTGGAAACTTCAAAAATCACTTGATCTTCGATAATAGCACTTGAATCACCTAAGAATTATAGAAAATGAGTTGAAAATATGTTGAAGTGGTGGGGTTGGTGTCTTCGACGAAATATTGAGGGGAAGGAGAAGGAAGAGAGTGTATTGGGTGTGTTGATGATTTGTGTGGTTGATAGCTAAGTGGTATGTGTATCTTATATTCTTTCACCCTTTTCAAACATAGGACTTTGGTACATGGAAGGACCAATTCTTGGTCAAAGGAGAGGAACAAAAGTAACATTCCAAGAGTGGTAATAAGTTATATGACTTTAATCAACTTCAAAAAGAGATTCATGAAAAAGGGAAGACTTGTATTTGACAAACCCAACAAATTAGTACAAGTTTCTTGGGAAGGAGAAGAGAAAGGAAAAGGTGAGGTGATGGAGGTGGGGTGGACGGCCAAGGAGGGGAAATAGGGGTTTGGTTTTTAATTTTTGTGTAGTATTGGGTATTTTGGTGGTATTTGTTGCACTATAAGTATTTTTACATATTTTTATATTTTTACTTTTTACTTTTTAAAATACATAAAAATATTATAATAACTTATATAATATCATAATTTTTAATATTAATGAGGTGTTAATGATGCATTGCGTATCTATTAATCGCGTTAAAAATGCTCATTTCGGGTAAAATATCAACTTACGCGTGAAGGTTTATTTTTAAATTTAAGCTTTTCCAATGTATTGAATTTAGAATCTAAAATACTTTGAAACACTTTAAAGTATTTATTGGCACGTATATATATTAATTATCACCAACGTTCGTGTGTGCCGGTTGCATTGTGTGTAAAATTGGTAATTACGTTGAATTACCGATGCATGAAATGTTATGCGTGAAATTTTGCAATGCATGAAATGACTCAATAAATGGAATTCAATCGAAAATCAAGTATGATATGTGTAATTATAACCAAGTCGGGGCCGGGTATTGACCTGAAATTGCCGGTTGTCACATAGGGTTTCACAACAGCTATTCGATAACAACGATGAAAATGGAATGTTGAGAAGAAGCTGAGCATGGATTATATGAAGGCAAAGTTGTTCAATGCCTTTGATTGAACCAATCGACCACAATAGGCTAAGGGATCTACAGGTTAAAGTTTGATCCGGACTTGCATGATCAGGACTCAATTCAAGGGTGCGAATGGGTCATAGAGTTATAATTCAAGGGTGTGAATGAGTCATAGAGTTGTAATTTTTCACACAATAGTTGATGTTGTGAAATTCAAAGACCTTTTGTAAAGATGTTAGCTGGTTGTTCTGAAGTATGAATCTTTTCTACATTTAGGACGCCAGCCATGACTTTTTTCCTAATAAAATGGAGGTCTATCTCAAAGTGCTTAGTCTTGTCATGAAAGATGGGATTAGCAGAAATAAGAACAACGGCCTTATTATCACAATGGAGGGTGACCGGGAGATGAAACTTTACATATAGCTCATCTAGTAATTTAGTGAGCCATATTGCCTCACATCCAGTGACAGCCATTACTCTATATTCTGCTTCAGCAGATGAACGAGAAACAGTGGGTTGCTTCTTGCTTTTCCATGAAATTAGAGATTTCCTTTTTTAGACACAATATCCGAAGATACATCTTCAGGTGGCTAAGCATTCTCCCCAATCGGAATTAGCATAAGCTGTTAGATTGAAGTTATTGCTTTTGCTAAATAGGTAGCCTTTCCCAGGTGACCCTTTTAGATATCTTAGTAATCTCAAAGAAATTTTGAGATGAAAATTTAACGGTTTATGCATGAACTGGCTTAGACATCCGGCAGTGTATGAAATGTCAGGCCTAGTAAGGGTAAGGTATATTAATTTTCCAATTAGTTTTTCATAGACAGTAATATCAGACAATTCAAAATCTTTTTTTGAAGAGTTTTGCTTGTTTGTTACAACTATATTCTATTCAATTGGATTTTTAGCAGGCTTTGATGCAAGGATGCCAAATTCCTGAAGGAGATCTAGACAATATTTACATTGAGATAAGATTAGTCCTTTATCTGTTTTTAAAACTTCGATTCCCAGAAAATACTTGAGCTCTCCAAGATCTTTTATCAAGAACTTTGACATCAACCATGATTTAACTTCTTCTAAAGCAGAAATATTGTTTCCAGTTAGAATTATATCATCGATGTATACAAGTAACACGCATATTGAATCTTTTTCCCTTTTTACAAACAAGGAGTAGTCATTTGTGCTTTGTTTGAAGCCAATTTCAGTGAGGGTATTGGTGAGTTTCTCATTCCATTGTCTAGGGGCTTGTTTTAGGCCATACAATGATTTAATTAATTTGCATACTTTTGTTTCATTTTTACGATAATAACCTTCTCGTAGAGTCATGTATACTTCTTCATTAAGGGATCCATATAGGAAGGCGTTATTGACATTTAGTTGGTATAGGTTCCAATTATTTTGAACAGCTATACTATTAACACATCTTATGCTGGCCATTTTGACAACTAGGGAGAATGTTTCGTCAAAATCGAGCCCTTCTCTCTGAGTGTAGCCTTTGGCTACGAGTCTTGCCTTGTAGCGATCTATTTCCCCATTAGATTTATATTTTATTTTATAAATCTATTTACAGCCAATGGGTTTTCTATCTTTAGGTAGCTCAGATAGAACCCATGTGTTATTTTCGAGTAAAGCTTTCATTTCAAGATTCATGGCAGTTATCCAGTTGGGATCTTTTGATGCATCTTTGAAGTTTTTTGGTTATGTGCTTTTATTTAGATTTGATACAAAGCATAAGTTTTTCAGGTAATAGGTGAGAATAGTTGACTACTTTTTCGATTCCATATTTCACCTTCCCTTCTACCACATACTTGTCAAATCTTTGAGGTAATGTTGTTTCTCTAGTGGGCCTTCTTAAATTTGTGGTGGTTTGATGGTTAGATTGTAACAGACCCTAAGAGTTGGTAGAATCAATCCTAGGAGCTGCATTGGGTTCTACCTCCTCAATATGCTGAACAGAACTGTCATACATCTGATTTGGAGATTCTATGTGAGAGTCCATACCAGAGGAGTGACCTCTGTTAGATTACTTGGCTGCAGATTTACTGCCATGCCATTCAGAATTGTTAGAGTTTGTAGTTTCTCTGAGGTGACCGGCTTCTAAACCTCGTTTCCATGCTCCTCCTGATCTTTAGACACCTCCATTTCATCATCGGGTATAGGTGTCTTGCTTTGCATAATTTTTTCAAAACACATGTCCAAAAAGTTTACTCCGTTTAAAGAATTATCAATGTATTTTTTGAAAGGAAAAACATCTTCATAGAATTTTACATCTCTAGAATAAAAAGGGGTTCTTTTTTTTAAATCCCACATTTTATATCCTTTTTTTTCAATAGAATACCCAATGAAAACACATTTAATCGACCTTGAATCAAACTTGTTTTGAGGGTTCAAATTAGTGCAAAAACAGAGACACCCGAAGCTTCTAAGATGCAAAAGAGAAGGCTTTGTTTTAAACAGTAGCTCATATGGAGATTTTTAAGCAAGGATAGAGGAAGGGATCCTATTAATAAGATAAGTAGCAGCTAAAACACATTCATTCCACTTGTTGAGAGGAAGGTTGCCCTAAAACATGAGAGACCTAGCAGTATTAAGTAAATGTCTATGTTTTCGTTCTACAATGCCATTCTACTGTGGTGTGTAGGCACAAGAGGTTTGGTGTACTACCCCATTTTGTTGAAAGCAATGTTCAACTTGATTGTTGGTGAATTCTGTTCCATTATCTGTCCTACAAACTTTTATTTTTTGTTAAACTGAGTTTCTATTAGTTTGAAAAATATAGTGATATTTTTGAACACTTAATCTTTTGATTTTTGGAGATATACCCAAACTGCACGAGAGTAATCGTCGACAATAGTTAAGAAGTATTTATGACCTTCCCTACTTGTAACTTTAAATGGACCCCATAGATCCATATGAACGAGGTCACCTAGTTCATGAGATTTATGGTCACTTAGAGTAAAAGCAGTTCTGGTTTGTTTGGCTTGATGACAAATGTCACATGGATCAACAAATTTATGATTATTAAGAGGTATGTAAGATTTTAGGACTTGAAGAACTTTTTCAGATGGGTAACCCAACCTGTTGTGCCATAACTTATTAGAAACAATGGTCGAATTGATAGAAACAGAGTTACATAGGGACTGACCCTTGTTCATAGTGTTGACAAAGTATAATCCCCCTAACTCATTACCGGTCATTATGAGTTTCTTGTGCTGAAAATCCTGAATGTAATAAGTAGACTCAGTGAAAAGGCTGTAAACATGGTTTTCTATGGCCATTTTATTGACAGATAAGAGATTAACATTATATTCAGGTATTACCAACACATCTTTAAGAATAACATGGGCGGAGATTTTTAAGTTTCCAATTTTAGTTATGTGAGCCTTAGTTCCATTTGGATGAGTAACAATAAGTTTTACATCAGTAACATTGATGCAATTCATCAGACCTTTATCAGATGCTACCATGTGTTGGTTGGCCACAGAGTCAATGATCGAGTGATCAGAAAAATTCAAATTTATAACTATTTAAAAAGAGGAAGGTATTCCACCCTAAAGAACAGAAAGAGTTACCTAACATGTTGGAAGAGGGGTCATTATTTCCAGGTGTCTTGGAGATTAGGGACATGATCTTGTTAACCTGTTCAGAAGTGAAAGGGAAGGGGCTAGTTTGAGCAGAGTTAGCCATTTTTGTTTTATCTTGATTTGCTTTTGAGTTATGTTGGGTCCTTTGAAGATTGGATTTTTTATTATAATTAGGTGGGTATCCAACAAGTTCAAAGCACTTATCAGAAGTGTGACTAGTGAGGTTGCAATGAGAACACTTGAGTGGTTCTCTTTTGACTTGTTTTCTCTTGAATCAAGACCTCTGGCAGCAAATGCAGTAGCCTGAGTTTTACCCGAGGGGTTAAGAGCTCTATGAGACTCCTCATTAGATATTAAGGCAAAAACATTTTTAACAGAGGGTAGAGATTCCTTAGATAGAATCTGAGTTCTTAGAGGTTGATAGACATCATCAAGACCCATCAAAAATTGCATAAGTTTAATTTTTTGATTGAATTTAGAGATGTCTTCAGCAGCATTACATGTGCATTTAGGAAGATTAATTAAGGTGTCATATTGTCTCCACATACAATTTAACCTATGATAGTAATCAGCCAACGTAGACCCATTTTGACATGTAGAGTTGATTTTCCTATGTAGATCATATATTACAGAAGCATCTATCTTGTTGTAAGTTTTTTTACTTCAGAGGCTATTTTAGAGAAAACTTATCTTACATGCAGTTCTTCACTTTTAGAATTAAGTATCCATGACAGCACAACAGAGTTGCACCTTTCCCATTGCTTTGCAAGAGTGGGATTGTCAGTGGGTTTGACACAGGTTTTGTCAATGAATCGAGTCTTATTTTTAACAAGGAGAGCGAGTTCCATTGAGCTTGCCCATATGGAATAATTTTCAGTACCGGTTAGCTTAAGATCTATAATTGACAAATTATTTGTGTCAGAGGAGTGAAGATATAAAGGAACACCAAAGTCTAGATTACTCATTTTATCAGAGACAGTAGACACAACAGCCATCTTATCAAAAACAATATATCACACAGGCACACACAACTGTTATGGACCCATTTTGCAATTTTTGGTTGGGTTAGGGGTACCAGCATTATTATCTCCTGCATTAGGCATCTAGTTGGTGCAGATTTGCTGGCAAAATAAACTAGAACTTCTATGTTGGATGTATAAAAAAGTTGTAGCTAATTACATTCATGCTCAGTTTGGAAAGAAATTCATGATGATTTAAGCTTTCTGTTTGTTTAATTTTGTTTATATGGATATGTACCTAAATGCATGTATATTTGTAACTTATTTACAGGGGAGTAATGTTAAAACTCATAAAAAAATTAAAACACTTAAATTAGTGTATATTTGTAAGTTTATCTAAATATATCATCTTGTTACCAATATGTGTGTCTTGCTTTATGTTTTGAAAATGTATATCTATGTGCATGGGGGCACAAAAATAGGAATTGGTATGCCTAATATTTTGGTTAATGCTTTGCTAAATGCTCTATTGTTTTATGTTTTGCAAGTATGAATTTAAAATTTTAGTTGTACATTTGATGTAAAGCAGATTATAACTTGAATTTTGGGTGTAAAATTAATTTATTTTCACCATCAATATTTCTCATGTATTTGAATTATTGATCATATTTGTTTTATTTTGTTAAACAAATGTTGATGCAAGTATTGCAAAGAAAGTAATGGCTTTAAGGTAAAGTTACGATCTTCTCTTGATGAAGTTAGCAGGTGAGTTTCATTTATACGTAACATGTGTGCTCCATCATACTTTCTTCATGCATAAATTTTCCACTTGGATTCAATTCTTTGTTAATCATCGTTTCATGATTCTAAGAGAAGCTACGTTTTCAATATCTTTGTTTATAAATAATGGGGATCCTGGGGTGTTTGGTTTCAAGGTAATTTCATGTTTCTCTTCAAGTTGCTCAAGTTCTCACCGAACTTCAACTATTCGATAAAAAAAGATCATGATAACTCATGTGGAAGATGTAATGTAGATATATGGTAAGCTTACTTTAATTGTATAGTAAGTATAGTCATCTTGTTATATTTATCTACTTGTAGCTTTTTTCATGATCTCCAGTCTTCCATGTTAGTTGATAATTTATGTAATTAATCAGGTCATTTATACTTAGGGGTATTATATGCTATGCTTACACTCTTATGATTATGTTCTAAGGGATTCCAAAAAATACAACGTTGTAGGTAATGGACTTGTTGTGTTTTTGTGATAGAACTGTGCTTTTGGATAGCAAAACAGACCCATTTTGGGGCTGCTGCTGTTTTGTTTCCTCAGACAGCATACAAACCTTCGAGATTATATAAGTAACAACTTGAGATTTGCTTTAGATCATACATAGTATCATAAAATTTTGTTATGAGAAGTAAACGAAATTGTTTTGTGTGATCCATGTACTTACATGGATGGGTTGATGGACATACTACTTAATTTGTCACACTAAAAATGGGTATGATGATAAGTACAGGATGATTAGACAATGCTTAACCCATTTGCCATGCGCGCAACACGCGCGCGAGAGACAACGCTAGTTAATAAGAAACATACTTTCAATTGGAATCATCACTGCGATATTGAATGTCTACAAGACTTGTGAAGACAGAATAAAATGAATCGAAAATTTACGACAACAAACACCAGTGACTTTTGAAATAATGTTGTTGTAGTGTAGTATCAATTTAATGGACCAATTCATGGTATCATATCTTTTAATCATTCAACAAATAATAATGAACTCGTGAGTTTTTTTGTGTTGCTACTTTGTTCATTGTTTTTTCATCACTTAACAAAAAATATTAATCCAATGGTAATTGAACTTCCACTACATCTAACTGATATTACCAATTACAATAGTTACATATCAAACTGAAATTGTCAGTTTTCAAATATGATAGTTTTTATATTAACGTAATCATCTTTATTTAATAATTATCAAACTCAAATTATAAGTATTCCAATTGCCAGTATTTTAGGATAAGTAGGTGCAAGGGAACATTATAAGCTTGATTTATGTGAGACTAATACGTCAGTTCCTAATAATATTAGGGATTAAATTTTTTGATACTCATGCTAATTAATGACTAATAATTAGTTTTTAATGCTTTGACAATTTATGTTACAATAAAATTCAGTCACAAATACCTTCGCACAATAAAAAGTTTTGAAGAGAAACTTTTTGGTTACTACATTTCAGTTTTAAACAAGTGCTCATATTAATAAAAAATAATTTTATTGTATGAGTAACTGATACTGATCAATCTCTTATATAAGAAAAACATATTACAAACTAAAAAATTAGTTATTAGTATGCCTATAACGGACCGAATAAGGGACTCATGGTTAGTATTGAATGTTTTTGCATAAAAAAGGGTCAATGACTACATCTTAGTTTATAATTATTTTTCGCATATCACACCATTTTAAGAAATACATCAAAGACTAAATATCAGACTTAAATCTTTTGAGTAGCCTTATTCAAAACTGATATTTAATCTTTAAATACTTTGATAGATGAAATAACTAGGAACTGATAACTAGTATTCAATAATAAAAAAAAAGCATTCTATAGAGGCCGGTAACATATTAAAGACTAAAAGTAAGTTCTTAATGCTCCTATAAAGGGTCGAATTAAGGACCGGTGCTTAGTCTCAAATTACATAAAAATGTCAATGTCTGTTTTTATTTTAATTTTAAATTTACTTTGTGAAAATTATAGTAGACTAAAATGGTATCAAAGAAGATTGAAAATCAGTCATAAAGATTTTTTTGTGACTACGTTCAAACTTAAATTCAATCTTAAGTTTTGTATATAAAATAACAAAGGACTGATATTTAGTCTTTAATAACTAGGGTGTAAATTAGTATTAGGATTGAGTAATCAGTTGTGAATAGTATTGATGATTAATTTTTATGTGACTTATGTTGATTATCAGACTTATGTTGGTGATCAATCTTCAGTCTCCAATATGAAAGAAGCATATAAAAAACCACAAATCAATTCTTAATAATCCTATATGGATTAAATTAGAGACTGATATATAGTTTATAATAGCCAACGCATATTCTGTAATTTTTAAGAAATATATTCGAGACTGATGGTCACGTGAGATCAATTATGGTCACTGATAGACTCTTAATGGTTAGTGATGGACAATTACTTCATTATTGGTTAATTAAGGTATCTCATGATCATTGTTACTTAATTAAGCTTAATAATTGGTCAATAAGCTATAAATCAATTGGTTTGACAGTAGGCACCCCATGGCTTTACAAAGTGGGGGTCATAATGTTACATCCCCGCGGAAACGTGAAATGTTTGGGTGTGACTTCTCGGTTCAAAACACATAGATCAATAAAACTAAACATAAACTTTCATTTAATATATTAAGGATTACAACATTCATACAAAATTTATCTAACTATTAGACTTTTACATTAGATTTAGTAATCCCAAATCAAAAGAGATGTCTTAATCACTTCATATTAATTCCCAGCTAGTAATGGACGTGAACGTCCACGTGAATGCTAAGATCGATCAAATCCAAAGTGATCCAGACACACAGATTTCCCATATACTCATACCACCCATTGTACAGGTTGAACGAATAAACTAAGTTATAATACATGATGTCAACCTGAAAAAGCATACTCAAAACAATCAAAATAAAGTTGGTGAGAACATAGGTTTATTCAATAACAGAATTTCTTTTAATTGATGCATAATAAACAAACTCACAACCAACCTACTCATATGCCAAGTGATTCATAACTGTCAAATACAAATCACAGAATCAAGTAATATAACATACATACCCTCATCCGGTAGATGCAGGATGACTTATTCCTAAGTATCGCTACCTATATTATTTGCCGGTTTCTCATCCGAATTAATGGTTGTGTCAAAATGACAGTAACATATCAAAACTTTCAAATTTGCATCAATTTCAATAACAAACAGTATACTTTTCCCCCCAAAATTTTATAAATTAAAAAAAGGCCATGTTACTCACCTTATTTACAGCAACAAGTCAAATATTACTTATAAAATAATTATTTGTTATAATAAAATCTTATTTCCTTAAAATTTTTAGCACTTATATCATTAATTAAGTCAAGATTTCTAAACAGTAGCTACGGTTGTCCAGAAATTATCAAATTTTACAAATAGTAATACTTTAATATCTAGATTATCCTACAAAAATTTCAATTAATATTTCTTTATAGGTAATTTCCTAGAATTTTTAAAAGTTTCACAATAAACGGCAGAAATAGCTACTTATCTCTAAAAATCTTGAAATTTATACACTCTGTTCTATTTAGCACATCAAATTTTATGTAAAATTTTCATGATTTTATCTGCTGTTTTGCTGCCAGTTTAGATTTTCTTCTTATTAATTATTCTAAAAATGAAACTTTATCATACTAAGGAATTAATTAATGAAATTTATTCTGTAATATAATATTAGGGTTATCATATAATTTTTCCAGAATTTTATCAAGTCCAGAGATTGTAGTAAGTTATAACATAAAGGGTTGGTTATATATGTAAGTTAAACACATATATAACTTGTTAAACTTGTTAGTCATAGATTTTGAGAATCAAACCTTGATTGGAGTAAAAGAAAGGCTTAGGAGATTGCTTTTTAGGTTCTTGATGATCCAACTTGGTGTGGTTGTTCTTGAACTTGAAGTGTTGATCACTAGATGATTGTTTAGAGATGATTGAAGATATGATGCTCAAGACGATGGTGCTTGGTTGGTTTTGAAGCCGAGAGAGAGCAAGAGATTGTAAGTGGCGGTTTGTGTGATATGGAAACCGAGAGAGAGAGCCGGGGGATGGTGGCGATTATGGTGGTATTGGTCGATGGTGATGGTGGTTGTGGAGTGTCCATCGGCCGAGACTTGTAAGAACTAGAAGATCATCAATACCTCCAAGTCTAGATCCATGAGGTGTTTAGTCTAGGAGTTTATGTGTCAAGTTTAGAAGTATGATAAGTGTATGTGGTGCTAGGTGTCAAGTTTTGGTGTTAATGACATTCTTAGTCATTAAGTTAAGGTTTGTTTGTTAATTAGTTACTAATCTAGGCTTGTTAACGTCCTAATGATCCGAGTTTTTGAGTTTATATGTTAGTTTGGTGTTTTATGTGTTTATGATTAGTTTGGATTTAGTTTTTGATATCAACTTTCTAAAAGTTAATTTGTTTGGTAATGTTTAATTAGGTTTTAATCTTGGTTTATTACATACTAGATTAAAACATCTATCAATCAAGTAACTAATCACATAATCTTATGATTTGATAACTTACACACACGGTTCAATAATCACACAGTTCACAAAAATTTATATACATGCATACGTAAGGACTTTTGCATGCATGTATGCATGTTCACGTATCATATGTGCATGTTCAATTAAGCATACAAAATTCATATAGAGTTAATCACATAAAATCACCTTAATAATCTCTAATAAGATATATAAGTATATATTATCAATCTATAATAGTTCTTAACACGTTAGTTTACCTAACCTTGGCTAACCTTGGCTATAGGGTTGTCACACATGGGTTCGATTCTCACTTGTTACAAAATTTACAATATGTTTCAAATGATACAGAGGTTTTGCCACAATAAGCCTTTGGGTGGTGGGTTTTCCCTGAAATGAGGGGCGGGCTGAGTCATCGGCGCTGTCTGTTTTCGCGGACGCGTGTGGCATTTTGTCAATGGTTTTACCTCGGTGACCAACCTTAAAAAGTATTTGTTGGTCGTTTAAAAAAATCAAACTCAATAATAATCAATTAGAGTCAATGATAATCAATTAGTGCTATAATGCTTATTTAGACTAGTTAATGCTCAACTAAAGTCAATTAGAGTTAATGAAAACTAGTTAGAGACATTTATCATAGATTTATGTGATTAATAATTTTAAGTGTTATTAGTGGTTTTTTTTCAAGATAGTGTAGAGTAAAAATTATTTAACAAAATAGTATAGTTAAAAAAATATTTATTAATACAGAATGTTTTCGAAATCTTTTGTCTCTCTCGCTCTTCTATTCTTATTATATACTTTATTCTTATTAGATATTTTACAAAGGAGTTTTTTTTTATGTTTTTAATTCTCTTAAGGATGATTTTTTTATATTGTTAAGAAATGCTTTTTTATATAGAAACTTATTTTAGTTTTCTGGATTTTTTTAATTTCTAATTGGTTTATTAAATTATGTTTTTATAATGTTTGATTGTGATATTAAAATTTAAATATTTACTTTTTAAATCAAAATACTTTTTATTTATATTTAAAAAACTTTGAATATATTGTTTTACTCGACTTGCAAACAGATTTTATTTTGAGGAAACAAGTTTGTTTTATTTTTAGTTTAGTGTTAAAAGTTTTATAGAAAATATTTTTTTTTTACTTCAATGATTTACCAAGATGACTTTAAGGAAATTGAGTTTTTGGTCGTAGATTAAACTTTAATACCTTAAGGAAAAAACTTAAATAAAAACTTATTCAAAAGCATCATATTATAAAAAGAATTATGTCTTTTATGAACACACGACCGGTTCATACACACACAAAGGCCGGTTCTATTTATACGGTTTATTCCAACACGAAAACGTAAGCCAAACCAAACCGTCCGGTCTCTCAAAATGCAAATCGCAAACCGAACGGCCAAGTTACAAACCGGCTAAGCCAACCAAACTTCTTTGGTAGTTTGAACAGTTAATGCCCACCCATAAAATAAATCATTTAAAAATGAAAAATGCATTCTTTTAAAAAATATTTTATAAATATAACAATTAATTTAACATATATTTTTAAAACTAGTTACACAAATGAAGAAAATTTATGTTCAAATTATCATATATAAATAAAAAAAATTCCAACTTAAAAAGGTTAAAGAAATCAAAAGCAATTTTAGGAAAACGGAGCTGCAGCATATCACGATTAAAAATTTTGAAAAATATAATTTTTATAGAACATTTCAAAAGAAAATTAAACAATATTCCTCCAAAATTAAAAAAAAAGCTTCTATCTGAATAAAATTTCTAAAAAATTGAAAATTAATCGGTAAAATAAGTAAAAAACATTCAATTTTTTTTTGGTAAATTACTCAATAAGAATTGGCGAGAGAAACAAAAAATTTTAAAAATACACTACTTTGATAAATATTTTTTCAACTACACTGTTTCGATCAATAATTTTTTAATTTGCACCTGTTTAATACAAAAAATTCGTGTCATTAGTGGTAAAAAAAGGATCAATTATGACCGTTCACGATCAATTAGGGTCATTTTTAATCACTTTGGTTAATAATTACTCAACTAGGGTTATTCATGATCATTGAGTCATTAGTGGTTAGTTATTGTTATTGATGGTTAGTTTTAACCAATCTATCTATATCTATATCTATACTTTATATAATACAAATTAGAAGGATAAGATGATAATTTTATTTAAAGTGTAAGACACCTATACAACATTGTATACATAGTGTACAAATGTTTTATGTAATAATTTTATTTTTGCCCCTATTTAATTAACTTCTTCTAATTATTGAATTATTTAATACACAATATTAATACATTAATTAATAATATGATATTATTTAATTCACTTCATTAAGTTTGATTTTATTTATTATAATATAAATTGACATTTAAATTTATAATTGCTAATCATACTTTTAAAACTAATGTTTTATTTTATTTATAATAATGTAAATTGATATTTAAATATATAATTACTAATCATATTTTTTTAGCTAAATACTATTTAAATTAAATATTATTTTATTTACATACTTATATCTATACTACTTTATAATAGATCTCTCTAGATAGATATGTAATTTTGCCAAGCATACATGTTTTGAATCAACATATACAAAGGAGTGCAATGCATTTAAAAGGGATACAATAGAGAATTGATTATGTTTTTTAGACACTTTAGGGGTAATATGGTAAATTTATCAATTAAATTTTATATACCTTGTCTTTTTGCCCTTGTCTCTTTTATTATTTAATAAATATTATTAATATATTATTTAATAATATGATATTATATAATTCACTTCATTAAATTTTATTTTATTCATGATACTATAAATTGACATTTAAATTTATATTTACTAATTATATTTTTATAACTAAATATTATTTATATTAAGTATTATTTTATATAAATATTTAAGTATATAACTTATATATATATATATATATTTATGTTTATAATAACTATAATACTAATATTTTTCTAAGGGCATATTGTGAGTTTAATAATTTTAATATTTATCTATATATTTTATAATAAAATATATATATATATCTATATATTTTTATGTTTATAATAACTATAATACTAATATTTTTCTAGGGGCATATTGTGATTGAATGATAATTTTGCATATAGATTAAGACACAAATATGAAAAGTCATGTTTACATTTCAAAAAAATAATAATTTTATTTTATTTATACCCTTACAATAAAGTATAATATATAATGTTTATAATACATGTCACACCCTCAAAATCCACGTACGGGGTTTAACCGCGAGGCGTGTGAACAAACCAGGATCCAAGTCATTAGTTACTCAGAACGATACTATATGTAACATTAAAATATTTCAGAGTTTAAAACTTTAAAACTGTGCGGAAGCGTTTTGTAAATAAATCAAACCCAAGGTATTTAAAGTGTAACATTGGCAAAACACGCAAAACCATAGTTTATAAGAAATAGATTCACCCGCTTGACTCCCAGTCATACGAGTGGGGCTTGTCAGACCCAGTAGTACTACCCAAGATTTCCCGCTAGATTCCTTAATTAACTATCCAAAAGTGTGAGGACTTTCAATGGTATACAACACTATGTTAAACTATGCACATTTCATAATAGTAAAGCGTTTGTAAACAAGTATGCTATCTACCCCAAAAGAGAGTGTTTAAAAGTGAGGCATGAACTCACCTGATGCGCAAATCAATAATAGGTGCAAAGCTGGCGATGAGAGAAAGACAATCCGTCAAAGGTTACATAGAACATGTGAGTACATAAGTACGTGCAACCAGAGAAACATAACAACCCTAAGTGCTCAACAACACATTAACCCTAGGGTTTTGAAACCAAAATGACACATTTGACCTAGTTGACCCGTTTGACCCGTTGGTGACTTGTTAATTGAATTCTTGTTTGATCAAGATTAGCAACTCATACCACATTATTACCATGTAAGCTTTTCACATATATCACATCATCAATCTTAGATTCTATCAACATCATCATCCCAACATAGATCATCAAATAGCATATTTCATCATACAACACTTGCAAATCTAAACCCAACATCATGCTCAACACAAACATAATTACATCACAACTAGCAATTCATACATTGAATCCAATCATGCACTACATGCCATGTGAAGCCACTCATGACTTCACATCCTAAACCCTGCCAATCCTACTAACTAGGGGCCTTAGATTCGCACGCGTGTATGACGATCATTATCGCATTATCCAACACAATTCACACCAATTAACATATATCATAATGATCTATTACAATCCCATACATGATTCATAATTCCCAACCCTAAACCAACATCTCAACATATCCAATAGATCCTAGATTTCTCAAACTATCCATCCAACATTCACATGATCCAATTTACACATTCCAATACCTTAGAAATCATCAATAAGCATTCTAGCATGATCCTAGTATCATAAACATGCCCAATTCACAAAATCCAATGTTACACATCAATGAAGTTTCCCTTTTGGGAAAGTAACACCCAAAATCCATGTAACACTCAATTCATTCATGAATTCATCAACTTTATACCTAATCAAGTCCATAACAATCATCTAACACATACTAATCATCAATCCATGAATTTCCATGAAGAAAAGTTTCCTCTTTAGGCAATGTATGAATAATATGATCAAACCATGGATTTCTTGTATAATCAACATAACCCAACATTCATACAACCTAACTAACAACATATCATCATCAAACAATCACCAATTTTAACTTTATCACATGATTTTCAAATTAGGGTTCATCAAGAACTAAAATCATGAAAAACTTGATAAATGCTTACCTTTAGGTGTGTTTAGATGTTGATTAACACTTGAAATCAACTTGTAATCCTTGAATCCTATCAAAATTGATTGTTTGGTGCTTGTTCTTGATCAAAATCGCAAGGAGAGTGTGCTTGGGAGGGGGTTACGGCAGCAAGATGGGAATGGGGGCTAGGGTTCGGTTTTTGGTGGTTTCAATATGGTAATTATTTGACAAAAATTCTCTTTTTGTTTTATAAATTGTAAAACCAATCCTTTTAATCTTGTAAATACTTGATCATCTTATAATACATGAAGTTTGTTAACTAACACATGATCATAAAAGCCAATTGATAATACACCACCCATAAGATCATGCATTGCACATAGTCACATTTTCAAACGTAACACATAAAATGATACATAAAATGATGCTCAATATCTTAATTCACATGATCACATAATTGAAATCAAAACTATAAATTTAGTTATCATTTGTTAACCATAGTTAATTATTGGTTGGTTACCAACATTCAACGACAACTAGTGTGTGCTCACGACACGTGTATGCAAAACCTAACGGAACTAACAGAGTTTGGTAACGGAAAATTTCCGGATGTCACAATACTAATGCTAAAGCATATACACGTGGCCAAACAAAACAGCCATTAACTTTCATTTCCGTTCATTCACTGCGATTGAGCGCTAATCCCTCTTCCCCTTTCCCTTGCCGGTTGTTAGAATCTCAATAACAATCAAGATGGTAATTTGTTGTGATAATTTCTCTATTAACTTTCTCCGGTCTATGTAAATCATCACTGAAAGCTGCCTCCGATGATCATAAAACTCTAACCTACATTCATAAAATGAAACCACCCTAAAATCTAGGTAATAAGTGATTTTCGATCATAAATACCACCCATGCTTTTACTAATCTTGTTGGGATAATATAGTTGTCCTAAAGTCTTTTATAATATATATAATTATTTTCTTTCATTCAATTTTTCCAACAATTAAATTTTGATTTTTTAATTTACATCATAACGTACAGAGGCGATACTGACTAAAATCAAACTCCCAAAAAATCACGCAACAGCCATACCGCTGCAACACGCGGGTATTTCCACTATTAAGTAATATGTGTATTAAACGAGATAAATATTTATAAACCTCAACTAAAAAATATCTGTTTTTATTTATACTTATATCAATGATGATTACATCCAATAAAAATTAAAAAAAAAAGAATATATTACATGTAAAAAAAAAAGATTTGTAATATCTTTCTTGTAAACTAAATTTGGAATAATATAGGCTTGTTATCTGTATCTAAAACTAAATTAGGTTCTTTCAAGTATAATCTAACATTTGATAAAGATTGTCTTCAACTTTTATTTACCTTCATTGTAAAAAAAAATATCGTTAATGAAACTATATTCTTTTTAACTTAGAATTATTTTTACTAAAGTTGTCAAATCGAATATTGAAATGAATGTACGACTTCTAATGTTACTTTTAGATATAATCTTCAATTTTATAACATGATTTGCAATGTGATACAATAGTTCTGTTACATAAACCATTCTTCACCGGACCAATTTATTTATGACTTATTCATATCTCCATCATTTTCTAAAATGTTTTTGTTATCCCCTTTTCTATTATTTTTTGTTTATTCACTCCCTAGGGTTTTTGCCCGCACGTTATGACGAGATAAATGTAAAAACTAATTTGTTGTTTAAAGGGTTTGATATACATTTATAACCCATTATAAACAAACTTTACATCCATCCAATTTCATGATATACAAAAATCTAGCAGTGATAAACATTCGTAACTCATTAATTGCAATTAGAAATTAGGGGTTGAAGAAGTGACTAGGTCATGCGTATTCAACCAATTTCTAACGTATTCATAATTACATCAATTTCATACCATTCAATTATTAGTATATTTACATTATTTGTGGAATGTGTTTATCTCAAATTATTTTGCTTTGAATTCAATATTCTATACACCGAAATGCCAGCTTCTAAAACATCACCAAGGAAGTACAATAAATAAAATTCAAATATACAAGAAGATTTAATAAAAACCTCACGAATTGAAAGGTTTTTCAATAATATGACACACTCCCACCATTGTCAAACTTCTAATGCTGAAATTTTTTAGTTTTGCGGTAGCTTTTCAAGTTCAAATTGCTATGAATAACAAACTCACAAACAAAAGCGTTAGAACAACAATTAAATATACATTTATGCCAATAAACACTAGATCAATTGATTTGGGAGTATGCAGTCATAGCATTCCAAAGAAATAATGGGTTCGAGTCTCATTTGATTCAATATGTTACAAGTGAGCCAGAGTTTTATCATAGTAGGCCCCTTCGGGTGATGGGTTTCCCTGAAATGATGGGCGGACCGAGTCACCAGCGTTGTTTGTGTTCGCAGGCATAGGTGGCGTTTTGCCAATGTGTTTACCTGGGTGACCGAAATTAAAAAGTATTTGTTAGCCGTTAAGAAAATATACATTTCCTGTGTTATAATTCACCATGATGCATTTCATAATCAAATACTGGGTTTGAACTCAATTATCTAACAGAATAATTCTCTACAAGGGTTGAACATAATCAAATCAAGATTTTAGAAAATGAATAAAGGTTTAGTAAAATTTTCAAGACGTGCATCAGTCTTATTTTGATAGTCTTATTCAGCTGGTTATGTTTTAACCCTTGATTGTAATCTAGTTGAAGATTCAACATTGCACCTTTTTAAGTTAACTATATGAAACTAAAACCTATCTTCAAGTTCATCATCCGTAATACAAACAATTAAATGTATTTGTGTGTGCCTATAAATACCAGTAAAATAAGTAAAGACTCAAATAAATCAATTAAAACTAATGTAAATGGATATTAATATAAAAAAAATTTTCGCTGTGAAAAGGTATTCAATATAGAAAATCTCGAGGCACAGAAAATTTGAGAGATTACTAAAAATCATATTAGATTACATCCCTTGAAAACGAGATGTTTACTAGTGAAAAATAATTTTCTTAGGAGATTAAAAATGAAAATGACATGTGAGTGCTTGACCGAAACAATAAATCAGTTTCATGCTTTCATAAATAAAAACATAAATAAGTCATATTGATATACCTTAAATCAAAATCGAAAGTTATCATAAAATCAAAAGTTATCATAAAATCGAAGTTATCATTGAATCGAAAGAACCACTCTGACTCCTACAATCGAGATTTATATATGAGAAGTTAATTAAGACTTTGTAGAGGGTTGCGGATGGTATTAACCAGATTAATAGAGGCATAAAAGAATCAATGATTTGAACTTAAAACATGCCGTGATTTGGGGTAATTGAAACCTGATTTGCTTGTAAATTGGAAAGCATAAGAAATGGTCCATCTTTCCATTTAAAAATTTACACCGATTTGGCGGAAAATTATAACTCTGAATTGATTCTTTAAAACTTTGATTTTTTGAAAATTAAAAACCGTTTCAGAAGAGAAGATGCTTATGATGTGGGTTATCCAACCTAATTATAGGGTCCGCGTATATTATCATAGCTTGCATTTAGGCCAGTGTTGTAAAACTCGGCCTAAGCGGCCGAGTACTCGGAACTCGGTAAGGTGTCGAGGCGCTGTTCATCAACTCGGTCAATATTACTAGGAATTGGTCAAACTCGGTCAATATTACTAGGAATTAGTCAAACTCGGTCCAACTCGGCCCCGCGCCTTATTATTGTATAAATTTGATGTCTGTGTATAAGTTGGCTAGGGATAGCAAACTCAAAGTGTTGTTTGATGAATATACCTGTCATATTCAGGATTCTCACACAAGGAACTCCCTGGTGACTAGTAGTCAGTTTGATGGTTTGTACTTCTATGGTGGTTGCTGTATTTCTGTGAAGGTGTGCTTTAATAGTAGTAGACAAACTTATTTGGGGCATGCTAGGCTAGGCCACCCTTCAAATCAGGTCATATATGTCCTAAAACAAAAGTTAAAACTAAATCAAATTAATGATAATGATCCATGTGAAACCTGTCGTAAGGCTAAACAGCATAGAGAACCATTCCTTTTGAGTGATCATAAAACTTGTTGTCTTGGAAAACTAGTCCATTTAGATGTTTGGGGACCCTACAGAATTAGTAGTAAAGAAGGTTTTTGGTACTTCTTAACAGTTGTTGATGACTATTCTAGAGCAGTGTGGATCTTTTTAATGAAACATAAAAATGAAGTTTTTGAAAATATTAAAACATTTTTCAGTCTTGTGAAAAATCAGTTTCAAACTACGATTAAAGCTTTTAGAAGTGATAATGGGACAGAATTTGTTAATCACCAAATGAGTGACTTCTTAAATAAAAATAGTATTGTTCATCAAACCACTTGTGCTTATTACCCACAACAAAATGGGGTGGTGGAAAGAAAACATCGTCATCTTTAAATGTTGCCAAGCATTACTGTTTCAGGTGGGCTTCCCCATAATTTTTAGAGTAAATGCTTAATGACTACTGCCTATTTGATCAACAGGACTCCCTCTTCGGATTTAAATGTCAAAACTCCATATGAACTAGTTCATAAGTTTGAACCCTCTCTTAATCACCTACGTGTGTTTGGTTGTTAGTGTTTTTATGCTGTCGCAAATAATTATGACAAATTTAGTGGACATGCTATTAAATATCTCTTTTTAGGATATGCTTTTGATAAAAAAGGGTATAAGCTGTGGGATTTAGAGCACAAACAGGTAATAATTTCTCGTGATGTGAGATTTTATGAACGTGTTTTCCCTTTTAAATAAGAGAAGTTTTTAGATAATCATGAAAATCAGGTTTTAAGTCAACTAAACTCTTTTGATTTGTATGAAATCATAGATAGTGAAACAAACAATGGTGATGATCAACCCGATGATGATGAGAGGACTAGAAAAGAGTCTCCTCATCTGTCCTTACAGCCTTGTAGTAGTAATGTGGAGGTCACGGATAGCGTAGTTGATCCTCAATTACCTAGTGACCCAGTTGCTCCCACTGGCAGGGCAAGGGATGAGGAACCCATTGATGAAAATAAAAATTCTAAGCGTCAGGTTCTCAAAATGCAGAACCTGTTGCTCCCACTAGCTAAGTTGAAAGATTATGTGTTCAATGGTATAACTTCGTATAGTTTACACAAAGTAGGAAACTATTCAAATCTTTCTAATGCTAACTGGTGTTTTACATCCAAAGTTAACTTGAATTTTGAACCTAAAATGTGTAAAGATAGCAGTAAGGTGCATGGGTAGATGTAATGAACTTAGAAATGAAAGCTCTTTATAGGAACAACAATACATGGGAATTAGTTGATTTGCCCAAAGGAAGGAAACCAATAAGTTACAAGTGGGTGTACAAATTTAAATATAAGGCTTCCGGTGAAATAGAAAGATATAACGCTTGATTGGTAGCCAAGGGTTTCTCTCAAAAAGAAAGTGTAGACTTTTATGAAACTTTTTCACCTATGGCTAAAATTGTCATTGTTATGTGTGTTCTTAGTCTAGCTGATGAACAAAACTGGTCAATTTTCCAATTAGACATAATTTTCCAGTGTTTAATTAACCTAAATATGCAATTTTACATCATGATAAGTGTAAAACAAGTTCACTTTGTTTATGTTTTGATTCGTAGGTGTTTAGAGCTAAAGAAGGTATATTTTGGGAGAAAAAGGTGCAAAATACAGAACTATAAGAACTGAATATGTAAATATCAAAAGTTACACAAAAGGCACAAATTGAGGTGGACTGGGGTATGATATGTTGGGTATGGGCGTATGATACACCGGGTGGTGTATGAACGGCGTATCAGTGGGCGTATTTGGGAAAAATTATAGAAAGTTGGGCGTATGAGGTGGTGTATGATATGTCGGTGGGCGTATGATACGCCGGTGGCCTAACAGCATCCGGATTTTGTGGATTTTCAAGTTTATTTAAACCAAATCAACCTCAATTCGATCTAGAACTTCTGGGAGACGAAAACTGATCAACATTAGGTGGCTTTTGGTGTTACAAGACTCCTAAAATCATCCACAAACATTCTCCAATTCAAGATCCAAGGCATAATGAAGATGATGCATGGCTAGTTCTTTCATGATTGCTTCCGGTAGATTTGATTATGTTAAGTAAGACTTTTTATGTATTTTCATTAAGGTTTTGTTAAACAATAGGTTTTAATGTAATTCTACTTTTTGTTAAACAAAAAGATTCATTTATAAATAAAGTTGTTTGTTGAAATTATCAGTTTTTTAGTTTTGAACTCATTAAGATAGAGAAGTAATTTGATACAAATGGATTAATAAAAATTTTGAATGAGAGAGTCTTAAAATTTTGTTTCTTTGTTATTACTTTAATCAAAAGTTGAGATCTTGAGAACTAAGTTTTAAAAGACCCTAGTGAGGCATATAACTAGTTGATCTTGCATAATTGAGGATTCGGAAGTGATTGTCTTTTATTATTTAAGTAAATCCTTTTTAAAGTTCATTGCTTTTTGTAATTATATTCTAAATTTAATCCAAAGTTTAATTTTTTAATCTCAAAGTTTGTGTATTTAAGTTAATCGAGTCGTATTGATTAAACACTTTCCACCCATTTCCTGTGGAGACGACTTTTCACAATAAAGGTAGCTAAAACCGATATATTAAATTGTTTTTGATCGAGTCTCGACAACCAGGTCAAAATGGCGGCGTTGCCGTGGAACTAGTGCGCTTAGTGTTTAACTGTTTTTATTTGGTTTTATTAAAAATTCATAAAAAACCAAAAAAATATTTTCTTTTCTTATTCTGTTTTGCTTTTTAATTTTTTTTGTTCAATATTACGTTAGGTGTTTTATGTCTTGTAGGTTATGTTCAAGGAGTTAAATCTCACCATGAATAGAGTTTATTATTCATGTACGGGTTGTGAAAGTCCAGTTCACACACGAGATGGTTGTCCCGAGTACTTGCAAAAGTGTTATGATGCGAGAAAAAAATTATATATGTTGGATGTCTATTATGATAATATACCATCATCTTATCCATACTACGAGGCATCTTCTCTATATTATGAAGGATATTCTCATTCAGAAGTGAACTACAACTTTAAGCAAGATTTAGATTGCAACAATTATAAACTAGAGATGGTAAAAAGCTCAAGTTATAAGGAAGACAATAACGACTATCACAAAGCATATTCTCAACTAGCATATGATAATTTTGATAGGCATAATCAAAAGGATTTTTCTGGAAGATCAAACAAATGACAATTTTCCGATGTTATAATCAAAATCAATATCAATTTCCTCCTGAAAAACAAGATGTTGCTAACCACAGTGACAAGCATTTTCAAAACGTTTATCAATCTGAGAAGGAGCAAAAGATTATGCAATTGGAGTCGACGTTCTCTATGATAGATGAGAATCTATCACAACATCAACTTTCAAATCAACAATGACTCCACTACCTTAGCAAAAAATGTGAGGTGCTCTTGATGAAAATTCAAATTGAAGAGTCATAGAGGACGAGGTAATAGAGGAGGCTATAGATACTAATACAACATTACTTTCCTCATTTGTAGAAGAAAAGATTGAATCCACCATGGCTGAGGAAACAATGGAAGAACCGTTTACAAATCCTTTGGAGCAAGACATGAAACTTCTTAAAATACCAAAGACTAAGGTAATCAAAGTTTATCCTGACACTTATTTTGTGCTTATTATTCCATCCAAAAAAGTTGGAGAACAGGATTTAAGGATAAAGAAAATAAAGATGACATTGCATGATATTAGACATGTTATCATGAAGTGGTTTCCCAACTACTTCTCATTTTACATACCAATCATTGAGAAACGAATATGGAACTCGCATGTCAATTATTGAGCGTTTGTTGGGAACTCAGTAGGCAAATGTGCACTTCGACCACCTAAGTGATTGTCTTTTATTATTTAAGTAAGTCCTTTTTAAAGTTCATTGCTTTTTGTAATTATGTTTTAAATTTAATCCAAAGTTTTAATTTTTAATCTCAAAGCTTGTGTATTTAAGTTAATTTAATCATATTGATTAAACACTTTTCACCTATTCCCTGTGCAGACAACCTTACTTATCATTACGCAATAAAGGTAGCTAAGACCGATATATTAAATTGTTTTAGATCGAGTCTCGACAACCAGATCACTTACAGATTGCCCTTCGGTTGCTTCGTTACCGTAAAGGTGCTCCTGATAAGGGAATATTGTTGTCCAAAGGTTCTCACTTTGGATTAACTACTTTCTCTGATAGTGATTGGGGTAAATGTTTGAACACTAGAAGGTCAATTACTGGCTATTCTATTTTTCTTGGTCGGTCTCTTATTTCTTGGAAAAGCAAGAAACAGACTACTGTCTATCGATCGTCAATAGAGGCTGAGTTTCAATCCATGTGCGCTATTGTTTGTGAAGTTATATGGATAAAAAGTCTTCTTGTTGAGTTCCAAGTTCCAGTACTATTACCAGTTCTTTTACATAGTGACAATCTTGCTACCATTTCAATTGCAGCTAACCTTGTCTTTCACGAAAGAACCAAACATTTTGAGATATATTTATTTTTTCTTTGCGATAAATTGACTTATGGAGTTATTGAAACTGTTCCATTTATATCTGAAGTTCAATTGGCTGATGTCTTTACTAAAGGATTGTCAGTCAAACTTCATTCCCTTTTATGTAATCAGCTTCTCTTTTTGATGCATTTACCTGATAGAGCCGAGAGGGGTGTTAAAAGGAGGTACATCTCTATCTGACTAATATATTTTTATCTTTTTATTTCTAATGTTGAGTTTATGTGGTTTGTTTCATGATGGGCTCATCTTTCAAATGTTCTTGATGGGCTTGAAGCTGTTGCTCGGCTATTCCTGCTAGGATGTTCTTGTTAGGCTTTAGTGTCTTGGTTTGGTTTGAAAGAAAAAGGTCCGGGTCTATTTTTGTGGTTCTATATTAATTGTGAGAGTGGGTGAGTGTTGAGATCAAGCATAATTCTCAACTCTCTCTCATCACCATTTCATTTTCTCTCGAACATTCTATAGGGTTTCATTAAGTTGATGAACCGATCATTGGCGTTTGATAGTGATATCTTGATTCTCTTTCTGTTTTTAATCATCACAGTGATGATCTGATTATTTCTTCTTTGAGTGCTT
Source organism: Flaveria robusta (assembly GCA_025506415.1). Lineage (NCBI taxonomy): Eukaryota > Viridiplantae > Streptophyta > Magnoliopsida > Asterales > Asteraceae > Flaveria > Flaveria robusta. The sequence continues at coordinate 16,478,383 of CM046472.1, forward strand.
CGAGTTTATTTTTATTTTTACTTTTTTTTTTTTTTTTTAATCAAGATCTTGTTCTTAGGATTTCAACAATTTGGTTTGGGATTGATTAAAAAGAAATTGTTACCTCGATTTTTGACAATTCTATTTGACTGTGAACTTATATTTTGATGATGTGGGCATTAAACATCTAGTTTATTGGTTTCCATCTCTAATGCAGTAAATAACTAGTATATTTGTTTTCATTTGGCTAAGAATTTATTTTTTGATGATGTTAGCAATGAACATCCATATATAATGCAGTAAGTTCTACTTTGGTTTCTATTATCTGCTTATACGTATTTGGATTCATATTTTGTGGTTTCTAGTACCAAATTCACAATCCATTCATTTTTTGATGATGTTAGCAATAACATAGCATATCTTGAATTGAATATTGAAATAGAATAATAATGATTGAATATAGAATCACATCTGGTACCAAATTTACAATCCATTCATTTTTTGATGATGTTAGCAATAACATAGCATGTCTTGAATTGAATATTGAAATAAAATAATAATGATTGAATATAAAATCACATGATTTTCCTAAAATATAAAACATACAAAATGAGCAATGAATACTCACTTTGATAGACGTGAATTTGAGAGGGTGACTGGATAGAAAAGAAACCAAAATTCTTCATGGGTTAACCTAAGAAATGGATACTAAGAAAACCACAATTTTATAAGAAAACTATAGAAAACCAATGAAAACAATCATATAATTTATAAATTTTTTATCACTATCCTCTATATATATGTGTGAGTAATAAGGGTATGGATCAAATGAAAATCATGACATGGGTATAAATATATGTCACACATACGTTACGTATACGAAAACATTTTTCATTCAACATAGTGTTATTTATACATAAGACTCTTCATTATTGGATGTATGCTTAATATATAAGTACCAAATACTTTAATAACATTTTAACAATTAAACCAACAAAAATAAAAGTTATGAATTATATTATTGATTTTTGTGATTTTCTTTGGTTTTTACATAACTATTGGTTTTCTCATTAACCTTCCCTTATATATATATACATATATATATATATATATATATATATATATATATATATAATGATTAAGTACTAGATTGATTAGGGTTTTAATTGGGAATTGGATTTAACAAATGATTTTTAAAATAATGTAATTAATTTACCAAACTTTTTTGAATAAACTAGAATAACTTGATTAAATGATTAAGGTTGAAATTTATAATGGCTGATTAATGAAATGGATTTATCAAATATTATTTAAATATTTAATTTATAATACTTTATTAAATAGTGTTTGGATATTAAAGTGTAAAAAAAAATAATTAATTTAATAATTAATTATTAATATTTGGTTAACAATAATAAATAATTAATCAATTATTTAAGTGACTTGTAAAGTATTTCAAAATATTTTGGTTTGATTTCAAATCATTTTAAGGGTTTTATAATATTTTATAACCTTAAAAATAATAAAAAGTGAAGTTTAGATTTTTAAAATTCTCAAAATTTTAATTTAAAAATTCTAAAGTGAATTTGATTATCAAAATAATATTTGTATTAATTTAATAGCATTTTAGAAATTTCTGAAATATAAAAATGATTAAAATAATTGTTTAAAAAGATTTTGGGTGAACAGGGGTTGAACCAGGCCACCTTTGTGTGTTGCGCATGGTTTACCAGTTGGGCACAAGTCCATATCAGATTTAGGCTTGTAAAAAGAATATTTGAAAACGTTAGTAAATGATTCCCGAAATTCCAAATAAACCCTAATTGGAACCCCTATCAATTGAACAAGAAATCGATGATGATATCCGAATTAACGATGGGGCTTTTGTTCGTAACATGAAACCGAGCGTGTGTGCTTTCAATTACCCAATTGGAGATCATTTCGATGATGAACAGGAGGAGGATAGTCGTGACTGATGGAGGAATTGATCCACGAAGGTAATGATGATTAGAATCAAATTTGTGGTAGCAAAAGCTTCTAGTGGTGTATATGATCAAAAGCCCTCTATGAATTTTGGTTTAAACATGACTAGAAGATAAAGATCAGCTAAGATGCAGGTTTATGCGAAGTTGATGATTCATTATGGTGTGCGCGTGATTGATAGGTGAAATTGAGAACATAAATACTTTGAAACATGTGTTTAGAAGCTTTACCCCAATTGTATAGTACTTGATTTAACCAGTTTCAGGTTGAACAAGTTATGAAATTGAATTGTGGGTTTCGGGCTTGATACGATGATTATCCTACTGTTTGAACTGAAATTACTGTCTCATTTCATTAGAATTGATTATCAAACGTTTTGGGTTAAATGATTAAATAAATTGTAACAACATTAGAGATTGAATTGAGATTGTGATATTGAAAGATGATACTTAAATAGTTGTTAGGTTCAAATTGGTTCTGGTTAAAGGATCGAATCATTGATGCGTGGGTAAAGGAGCGGTTTAATTAAATTGAAACGAATAGATTTGGAGGAATTTCACCTCGTCGGTCGACGAAGTGGGGGCTAGGTTGTGAAAGTTACATTTTGGTCCCTGTAGTTTATAGTGGTTATCATTTTATGTTTAAAAACTTTTAAAATAAGTTTTAATAAAATGTCATTTTCAACCTTAGACTTTATAAAACTAATTTGAATAATAAATCAAATTAATAATTTATAAACTTCATAACTTTTATAAGGCTTGTAAACTTTATTATTTAATTATTTATTTTAAATTTAATTAAAAATTCATAATTAATAATAAAACTTTCTAAGTTTATAAAAATTCAATTTATAAATTTTGAACTTGTATAAATTGAATAATCTTGTCATGAAAACTTTAAAATGAACAAAATCATTTAGCTAATGAACAACAGTTTAGTTTTAATAACCACCTTCATTAAGAAATATGATCGTGCTTCATATCGGGGCTGTAAACGAGCTGAGCTGAGCCAAAGTGGGCTCAGGCTTGGCACGTTTACAAACCAAGCCGAGCCGTCTCGGCTCGTTTATTTTAACGAGCTCAAAATTCGAGCTCGGGGGCCAAGGCATCTCTAGCCAGCTTATTTGTTTTTTTAAAAGAACATATATCTTTATTATTATAGTACGAAAACCAATAGATATTTGAAAATCAAAGAAAATCACGGAAATCAATAATATAATACATAACTTTTTTTGTTATTGTTAAAGTGTTATTTAAGTATTTGGTATATATATGTTGAGCATACATACACAAATGAAGAGTCTTACGTATACGTAACACTACGTCGAATGAAAAATGGTTACGTATACGTAACTTATGTGTGACGTATATGTTAAACCATGCTACAATTCTCATTTGATTCGTACCCTTATTTATATATACTCACAAATATATATAGAGGGTAGTAATAAAAAATTTATAAATTATGACCGATTTCACCGGTTTTCTTTAGTTTTCTAATAACATTGTGGTTTTCTTAACATATCTCATCTATTCATGTATGTATATGTATATATAAAAAAATAATAATTCTTACATTGGTTTATCTTGATTTGTTGTAAACAATTATATAAGATTGTTATATCAAGATTTTGAATCATTTTTTTTTGAACTTTCTAAATTAATTTATCGTAATAAAATATCAACATACCGTATTTGTATTGTGTATTTTATGTAATATGTCATAATTTTGATTATAATTTATATAAATTATAATTTAAGTTTAAATTTAAACGAGCTATTGAGCGAGCTAACTAACAAGCAAGCCAAGAGCCGAGCTGAACTTGGCTCGGGCTCGGCTCGTTTACAAACAGAGCCTAGCCGGCTTAGATTGTTTATAAACAAGCCGATTTCGAACTAGCTTTTTTGTAGTTATTTTCGAGCGAGTCGAGAGCCGTGAGCCCTACTTCATATTTCCAATTTGTTGTGGCATCTTTTCTTGATCAATCGTTCATAATGTCTGTATGAAATACTAGTAAATCCGTTAGTTAACCATCAGTGAAAAAGTTCATGATGATACGTCGCTAAATATATATATTATTCTTGCCCCATTTCCACATCACGCCCTTTACAACGAATCTTTTCATCATTGAAAACCCTTCTTATTGCGTGTTTTGTATTGGATATGAATAATATTATTGAAATGGTATTTTATATTTTTTGCTTTCTAGTGTACTATATTTATTTGGGGATTAAAGCAAGATAATGTGTTTGGTTAATTACTCCTATATTATATCTTCAATGTCTACTCTTTTTCTTTGAATACTTCCATCCAGGCTGACATTCCAACTGATTTGATACTGATAGAATTAAACCTATACTCATTTGTTATATACTTGTATATATATTTATATGAAATCTAATCAGAAGATTAAACCGTTAAAAATTAAAAGTAAGTGTTTCTGCCAGATCAGTTTGTACGTTCTTCATTTAAACAGTGTCATCTTGGTCCTTCTTAAAATGCAAATATATATAAATGTTGCGCCGAAGATCGATTAACAAAACAACAACATATATGGATATAAGATTTGATTTTGAATTCTGCATAACAGTGCAAAGACCCTCAATGAACACAGTGGAAGGAAACAATAGTTTGAACACAATACACACTATATTCATATATGAAATGATGATACAACGTATTTATACCCAAGGATTTTGGCGGTTAAACTGCCAACCAACAAGGGTAGTTAAATAACTAACTAAGCATAACTTATTTTAACCGTTAATATCCTAACAGGTTTAACAATCTTCTTTGACTTTCTATTTAAATAAATTTCTTGATTATTGATATTCCAACGATGAATGGGTTAATTTTCATCCAGGGTTTATTAATTTGTATAGCTCAAAAAACTAACCCTTTCTTTTTTTATTTTTAATTAACGGCTATCATTTGCACATCATAGTTGTTCATAATTAACATCGAATGTCAACCCATTTTAGCAATTAAAATACCAAGTGTTGACAATTCAAAGTAAGTATAGAGTCTCTCTAATCTACTATAAAAGGAGCCTTGATCGCACAATTCAAGCACCACAACAAGTTTCACTTTAAAAGACTATGGCCCCTTACAAGAACTTGTTTGCAGTTTTTGTGGTTCTAGCAGTTGTCTTCATGGCTTTACGAGCTGAAGGCCAAGGGTTAAAAGTAGGGTTTTATGAGAAATCATGCCCACAAGCAGAAAAGATTGTAACTAATGTCATCAAGGATGTTATGGCTGTGGCTCCATCTCTTTCTGGCCCTTTGTTGAGAATGCATTTCCATGACTGCTTCATTCGGGTTTGTAATATATATCGTAACTAAACACTGTTTTCAAAACATCAAACGGCGGTTTGAGGGTTAGGGCTTGTGTTATAGCCCCTACTTTTAAACAGTCGTTTGAGGATTTGTCAAACTGGTTTTTAATCAAACCGCTTTTTGAATGCGGTTTGAGTTTGGGGGTGGTGTAAGATCAGTAACGCCGTTAAATGTTATTTTACTACTCTTTTTCATTGTGTTGCAATGTGGTTAATGTCAATGTGTTTTATGCACCTTGCAATATTATTCCAGGGTTGTGACGGGTCGGTTTTACTGGACTCTCCAACGAATCAATCGGAGAAATTCTCAGCCCCGAATCTCAGCTTGAGAGGGTTTAATATCATTGATAGGGTGAAGTTGGCGTTAGAAACCGCCTGCCCTGGCGTAGTTTCTTGTGCCGACATTGTAGCTCTAGTTGCGAGAGATGTTACCGTTGCGGTAGATTTATCCTCCTCTCAAATCTAATGCTGAAATTTTCATTTTAAGTGTAATAGATATAATGTCATTTTTTTAACAGACCATGGGACCATATTGGGAGGTCGAAACGGGCCGAAGAGATGGAATAGTGTCTTTAATTGGTGACCCCGTAAATCGTGTAACCGGGTTGCCACCATTTTTCGCCAACATCAGTGCTTTGAAACAATCATTTGCACTTAGGGGACTAAACACAAAAGACCTTGTTGTTCTATCCGGTACGTCCAGACTATTTTGTAGACGTTTTTTAAAGTTTTACAACAGGAGTGACTAAACGTACCTTTTATATACTGAACATACCCTCTATCTTGTAATAAGTTTTCTCACTATAACATATAATAAATACGACGATTCTTGATTATTTTCTAGGAGGGCATACCATAGGCACGTCTCATTGCTCTTCGTTCGACAGTCGGCTCTACAACTTCACTGGGAGAGGCGATACCGACCCCACAATGGACCCAAACTACATTGCAAGATTACAACTCAAGTGCAAGCCAGGAGACCAAACCACATTAGCTGAGTTGGACCCAGGGAGCTTCTTGACATTTGATGACTCTTACTTCAAACAAGTGATTAAGAGGAGGGGGTTGCTTGAATCCGATGCAGCCTTGCTTAACGACCCCGAGACTAGAGCGTACATGATTCAAGCGACTAGCCATGGTTCGACTTTCTTTAAGGATTTTGGTGTGTCCATGGTTAAAATGGGTCGCATTGGGGTTCTTACGGGTTCTCAGGGTGAAGTTAGAAAAGTTTGCAGCAAAACTAACTAAGCTCTCTTTTTTCAAATATTAAAAATAAAACCAAGAGCAATCACGGTTCGTAAGTGTGTAATCACGTGGTTTGAACTTGGTAAATTCTATGTAAAGTTTTTTGTTAATTCTTTCAATTGTGTGTGGGAAAGTTGTACTACTTTTCAATATATGTAATTCTGTTTGGTTTAATTCGACTTTATCCTCACTGTATATGGGACGTATATTGGATACGATTTGAAACGTATATATATCAAAGGATTTAGTTGTATACTTAATGCTTACATATGGGCCTATACGTTGAACAATTCTATATAATACTAGTATTTAAAATAATGAAATCCTATAAAAAAGCATGATTGGTATCCCTAACCTCATTTAGTTACACATTTTGGAACACCTACCATGAAATTAGATGATGTTTCACACTTAAAGTAATAAAGTAATAGAATGATCAAAATACAAAATTTGCAACTACAATTCATTAGTATAACAAAAGTATAATAAATCTCTATGTTTCACCTCATCATCACATTTTCATAGAGGTTATGCATATACTCAAAATGACGCCAGCTAATGCTAAAGCTCATGTTAAACGGTTTAAAGAATTAACTTTTACATGTATATAATACGGTAATGGTATTTGAGATTTTGAGTTCATAGGCACAACTTTTTTCCTAGTTTTAATTACCACAACCATCGGCAACGTGCTTGTTAGACCTTCATAGTGACAAAATAGGTATGAGTGTGTGCCTAATACATAGGAGGTACCATATCCTCTTTTCAACCTGTATTTTTATAAAATCCATTAAATATATTAAGACTCTGTATACGCTTAAAGATCCAAGCATATTTATAAATATTATAATTATTACTAGTGTAGAAGTAATAAGTACATTATCAAAGTTTTGTAACACAAACATGAAAATTCATTTATTTATAGTGGCTTATTTAATAGTTGATAATAGTTGATAGTATGATCTTGTAATTTCAAAGCGTACCATACAATTTAAGTACATCTAACTAGTCACTGCATATTTGAATATTGGCTAACACCGTCTTGTTTATTAATTGGTTATCGGTCCATGCCTAACTAGGACCATGCTACTAAATACCCAACTTTTACGATAACCCTAATGTCTATAAATAAAAATAAAAATAAAAATATAATAATAGTAATAGTAGGAATAGTAACAGTAGGAATAGTAACAATAGGAATAGTAACAGTAGGAATAGTAACAGTAGGAATAGTAACAGTAGGAATAGTAACAGTAGGAATTGTAACAGTAGTAATAGTAACAGTAGTAATAGTAATAGTAATAGTAGTAATAGTAATAGTAATAATAATAATAGTAATAATAATAATAGTAATAATAATAATAAGTGACCCCAATACAAAAGAAAAAATAATTTCTTCGTACATGAGAAATCATGAAGAAGGTGAGTCATCCAACTCACAGAGGGATTCAAAACCATTCACATTAGCCGAATTAAAAAATCAGTTAAACAAAAGAAGTATTTATAAAGACCCTTTTGATATAAAGGAATTAAAACAAGAAATTGATAATTTAAAAATAGAAATAAAATAATTACAAAAAAGTAATACAGAATTAGAAAAAAGAATTATATGTCTTGAAAACCCATCTGAAGTTCTCCTTCATAAAGAAGAACAAGAATCGTATTTACAAAGTATAATGGAAATAGTCACCTCTCAAAAATAGTATGGGAGAATAAAACTCCTCATAGGAGAAGATTTCTTTATAGAAGTTGTTGCTCTATTTGATAGTGGTGCAGATCTAAACTGCATTCAGGAAGGGTTAGTCCTGATTAAATACTATCATAAGACTAACCATGGTCTCAGCCATGCTGGGAAAGGAAAGTTAGAGGTAAATTATAAAATACCTAAAGCATATATCTGTAAAGATAATATGTGTATTAATACAAGCTTTGTACTAGTAAAAGACTTGTCAAACCAGGTAATACTTGGAACACCATTTTTTGATAAAATCTTTCCATTAATAAAAGTAGATAGAACCGGAATAACTGGAGTCTATCAAGAAAAAGAAATTACTTTTCAATATATTACTAACCCTATTACCAGATCTTTAAACAATATAAAACAAGATTTGTTAAAAGCAAAAATAAATCAGATAGAATTTTTGCAGAAGGAAATATTTTCTTTAACAATCAAAGAAAGTTTGGAAAAACCCAAATTACAAGAAAAGATTAAATTAATTGAACATCAATTTAGTCTACAAATATGTAATGATCATCCCAATGCTTTCTGGGATAGAAAGAAACATATTGTCTCTCTTCCATATGAAGAGGATTTTAAAGAAAGTCAAATACCGACTAAGGCACGACCGTGTCAAATGAATTTCGAATATATGGAATTATGCAAAAAAGAAATAAAATCTCTTCTTGATAAGAATTTAATCAGAAATTCTAAATCTCTATAGTCTTGTACTGCTTTTTATGTTAATAAACATTCAGAGCAGGAAAGAGGAACACCAAGATTGGTGATAAATTACAAACCGCTTAATAAGGTTTTAAAATGGATTAGGTATCCTATACCTAATAAAAGAGATTTACTAAATAAATTGTACAATGCCAATATATTTTCAAAGTTTGATTTAAAATCAGACTATTGGCAAATTCAAATTGATGAACAAGATAGGTACAAAACTGCTTTTACCGTACCTATTGGGCACTACGAATGGAATGTGATGCCATTCGGTCTAAAAAATGCCCCATCTGAATTTCAAAATATTATGAATGATATTTTTATTCCTTATAGTGAATTTATAATCGTTTATATCGATGATATCCTTGTATTCTCAAAGGATATTGAAACCCATTTCAAACATTTAGAGATTTTCAAAAATATAATTGTGAAAAATGGTCTTGTAATATCCGGACCAAAAATGATGATTTTCCAAACTAAGATAAGATTCTTAGGTCATAATATAGACCAAGGTAATATAATACCAATTAATAGAAGTATTGAGTTTGCATCCAAATTTCCGGATGAAATTACAGATAAAACTCAATTACAAAGATTTCTTAGAAGTCTAAATTATATTCTTCCTTATTATAAAAATTTGGCAGAAGATACCAGTCTGTTATACGATAGACTGAAGAAAAATCCAAAGCCATGGTCAATGGACCATACTAAGGCTGTCCAAAAAATCAAACAAAAGGTAAATAACCTTCCTTGTTTGATGATTGCAAACCCAGAATGGGAAAAAATTATTGAGACAGATGCCTCAGATATTGGATATGGAGGTATTCTGAAACAAATTTCTTCAAACAATAAACAAGAATATCTTGTTAGGTTCCATTCAGGAAAATGGAATAATAGCCAGAAGAATTATGCTACTGTTGCTAAGGAAATACTAGCAATAGTAAAATGTGTCTTAAAATTTCAAGATGATTTATATAATCAAAAATTTATTATTAAGACAGATTGTCAAGCTGCTAAATATATGTTTAGCAAAGATTTTAAACATGATGTTTCTAAGCAGATGTTTGCTCGATGGCAAGCTCATCTAGCTCCATTTGATTTTGAAATAATATATAAAAAAGGAACTGATAATAGTCTTCCTGATTTTCTTACCAGGGAATATTTAAATGAAGGGAATTTATAAGAAAATTATAAAGTCTAGCTTAATGGCAAGACGAGATGAAATTAATTACCAATACCATATGGTTAACTTAAGGGTCTGGGAAATAATAAGTGATCCTTTATTATCAGAAAAAGCAAAGAGCCATGCTCTTGACCAAATTAAATATAAATTATGGTCTTTAGATCTTCAATTAGAGGATCTAGAACACAAAGAAATAATAATTTCTTGTGCTTAATGTTTTCAGCCATGATAGGCAGAGGATGTGGAAGAACCTCCTCTAATAGAGGAAGGGGAGCCGGAAAAATTCTCCATCAAATGGGGAATAAGAAGCTTATAGCTTATGATAATGCGTCATACGCATCATCTTCATCATCGACTAATAAGACTGATGATAAATTCTATAAAGAGTTTTTGGCTTATAAAGCTGCACAACAGGGACATAACCCTAAAAAACCAGCATCATATGCTGAGATCACTGTCAATGATAATGAAGATGAAAACTGGATTTATAATCCAAAGAAGGATGTTATACTCCTTCTCGATCAAAAAGATAAAAAATGGGATGACCAACCTTGGTTCATCATCAAAAGATATTTTGATCAGGGATACTATCCCACCGAGACTTATAAGTCCCGGATATATTATGAGGAAATCCTCAAAGCAGAAAACTGCGAAATAACCCATTATAGTGGGAGTAATAAACTAATAAGTTTTAGCAAAATCATAATCAAACAGATCATATCTGTTAAAAGCTGGGGAATATCTCCATTGAAGGATAGAGAAGTTCTTCATCCTGAAACTAAAGTCCCTTTAAGATATAACTACTGGGACTACATAAATACTTTTCATAAAACCTTTTTATTTGAAAACCAGAATTATAATTATTCCTGGTTTATAAAGATTTGTTCAAAAACGTATGAATCGGACATTCCGATTTGGTTTTATAAATGGTGGCAATCATATGGCACCACTCCTGACATTTTCACAGGAGAATCCAAAAAATTCAAATCTTTTTATACTCAATGGGTGGAGTTATCTCCTACTATCATTGAGGCTCAGCACAATAATAGCTTTATTGAGGGAATGGCCTCATTACACTATTTCATACAATTCAGCATTCCATGGATATGGAAGTGGATTCCAAAAACTGGTTATACCCAGGAAAATATGTTCTGCTTAAAGAGAACATATATGACTAAGTTCTGGAAAAAGATGATGGATAAAGAAGATGGCAAGATCAAATGCCAGGACACATTGGATCATATCCAGCAAACAATAGAATCCTATAAAAAACAACAGGAAAACCTGCAACAAAGAGAGGCTCCTAGCCCATTCCAACACATTGTTAGAAAAATTAAAATGATCAAAGGATCTGATACTATCAGTGAAGAAGAGTTAATGGATTATTATCTTGAAGAAGTTAAAAAAGATATAGCTAAAAACTTCAAGAAGGTGAAATCTCCTTCAAACATGTCTGTATTAGAATCGTCCCAAATTATAGATGAAGACCAGGATCAAGATCTTCAGCAGGATGCTCAAAACCCAGAGGATGAAATCCTTGATGATGAAGCCTATGCAAAACTAATGAAAGAACTGGATAGAGAGTTCGGCCCGGCAGATGCTGGAAAGTCAAAAAGGCAACAGTCACAATAGGCCCCACATGAAGAAAAGGAGTGCCAATAATTCAAAAAGCACGAGATTCGTCCAACAAAATTTGTCGTAAAGTTGCATTATTGAAACCGCTTTAATTATTATAACTTTACTTTTAGTTTAATTATTGTACTATCGTCCGCGTGATACGCATTATGCAAATATTCGCATTTATATGCGGTGCTAGAATCCCTATATAAAGGGTCATTAGTTAGCAGATAGAGCACCAAAAAAACAATATACTTACTCCCACTCTCTCTTGTAAAAATCATTCTGCATAATAAAAGTTTAAGCTTTGAAGCATTCATCTCCTCCTTATACTGGTAATCCTCCTCTCATATATACAAAATATATATTATGATAGTCGCCTCAATAAGAGGCTAAACACATAAGTGTTAAAACATTCACCATGCTCAACAGGCTGTTATGGTTTTTATAAAAAAAAAAATAAAATAAAATAAAAAATTATATAATAGTTCTGAAGCAGGAATTGGGTTCGAAGGTAAGGGTGCGGAGAAGGTTTCGTGCCTATCCAGGGTGTTAGTGTGGGCGGCCGACCGTGTGGGGACCCGTTTTTGCCCATAAGCCAAAAGAGCGTCGTGGCGTTTTAAGGGTCTGTCCATTACTGGTCACATATTAGCCCCCTGGAAATGGCTGAGTAAAATTGCCTATAACAACCAACCTTATCTCTCGGATTCTAGTCCCTGCTTAGAATTAGTTTTAAAATTATTTTATGTTTTAATTGGGTTTTTGCACTTTATCCCATAAGGTCCTGCCTTAATAATAATAATAATAATAATAATAATAATAATAATAATAATAATAATAATAATAATAATAATAATAATAATAATAATAATAATAATATTATTATTATTATTATTATTATTATTATTATTATTATTATTATTATTATTATTATTATTATTATTATTATTATTATTATTATTATTAATTTGACATAAACTTAAGCAAGAGCATTTTAAATTTATCTACAATAGTTTGATGTAGTGTCTTCATACTCATGCTCATACTCGAGCTCAAAAACGACTAACAACAACACTTGAAGGGAGTTTGAGGCCTCGGTATTTTTATTATATCAGAGTGTTCCAAAAAAAAATTATAGTATAAAATGAAACCTATAACTTCTATCTATAAGAAGAAGAGAATGACAGCTTAAAATTTCTAGTTAGCAGCATGTTGCTTGCTAACTTACATAATTAACTCAACTGCTTTAGTTGTTTTTTATTATAACTTTTAAAATATAATATCTTATAAATTTCAAATATTTAATTGGACGAGTTTTTATTTCTTTATGAGTCGACCAACGTTTTGTTAAAAACATAGGGGCTGTTTGATTTTGGCTGACCCGGCTGACTCGGCTGACTGGCTGACTCGTTCAGCCGGTCAGCGTGTTTGATATGGCTGTATTGTGTTCTGATCGGGTCCGTGGGTGCTGACCTAGACCCTAAATCAAAACATGCTGACCCGGAAAAGGGGCGCTGCCCCTCAGCCAAACCCCCCCGCGCGACCCCCTCGACCACACCTCCACCCGTCGGCGACCCCCCAGCCAAACCTCCACCCGTCGGCGACCCCCCAGGCCAAACCACCACCCGTTGACCACCCCCCGGCCAAACCTTCGGTGGTGTGAATCGATTTGGTGACTCGATTTGGTGGTGGTTCGGCGGACGACGGTGGCGAAGGGCGGTGGATTGCGGTGGTGGTCGGAATGTGTACTGTGACAGTGGTGGTTGTGGTGGTGGTGTGGTGGTTCCGACCGATGGTGTGACTCTGGTGGTGTGAATCCATTTGGTTCTAGTCAGATACTGAATCAAACAACCAAGTTTCAGTCAGACGCATACCCAGTCAGAACTTCTAACTGGGTCAGCTTCTGACTCTGTCAGATCTTACTGAGTCAGTGTAATCAAACAACCCCATAGTATGCTTATCTATAATATAATTTATTATTATTAAAAAATCTTTTAACTATAATATAACTTTTCTACCATTGAAATATGTCATCTTTTAAATATATATCTTACTCACTACATACTCGTTCGACTATATATTAAATTCAAATTACATATTTTATATATTTGTAACTATTACATTAAGATTTATATCATCTCCTAAAAGATTGAATAAAAACCTAAGAACCTTTTTCTTTCCTTATGATATTGAATGATAGGTGTACAAGTTAATAATATTTTACATCATTATTCAAAACACGATTATTGTTAACTAAAATTTGTCAGATGGTATCCTTCGAGCGTTATGATTTCTAGAGTGTCCCTAAAACCTAATCTTTTAATCCCCCTTGAATTCATTACAAATATAGACAAAGTGAACGAGAGATGATCAAAAGTTTACTTTAAAATTACAATCCTCATGATGATGTAATGCTAGATAAATGTAATAAGACTTCGTCGTCACGAGATTATCTTTCATTATAATGCGTATACTAAACTCTTTGATTTAACATTCGTCCAAGATTTTCCTAGAAAATGAGATCAAACGTGCAAATAATATCTCGGCTACTCGGCTTAATTGAACAAACGAGTTGGTAAAACTCTAATGTGTGAACATACATGAGGAGGCTAGTCGATCCAATGAGGACCACGTTTATCAATGATAGAGATGTCATAACAATTCCAAAAGTTGAGTTTCTACCCCCACCAAAAAAATTTATATATCAAAATGCTGTGCCTATGTAATCTTTATTAATATTAATTCTGAATTTTACCAAATCATGTATTATTATCAAGCCATCAGCTTGAATGATCCATTGATTAGCTAAAAAGTTAATTTCTTTATATTTAAAAATGCTTGTACAGGTTGTTCTCTGATTGTTTATAACTGTTGGGATTAAACCAAAGTAATTAATGTGTTAGGTTAATAATTGTAGCGAGCATGTTCCAACGTCAATGTCCACGGGTATGTGCCATCTAAATTTTGTTGTTTTTAAATAAAATGATTTAAATAATTCGACTGCATGTGGCTCCTCTCCAACTACTTGCTAATGATAGTTTAACTAATGAATTGTAATACTATATCACAAATCGGTCGGTAAGAGTTAGTATGATAATTTTTGGATACTTTATGTGTGATTCTCGTTATATATAGTTTAATTGAAAGCCTCTATAATTTATATTTGTTTCCCTGTATCCATTTTATAAACTCAATTCTATTCGTTTCTTGATAACTTTAAAATCATACCAGCTCATGATGCTTGCAGTTTACACCTTAATCTGATCCGCACCTTATCTCGCATTATAAAATTTAGAATATGCAAAGGAAATGCAGAAGCTACTCTAAAATGGGTCAAACCTAGTGAAATTGGCTAACAGGTTAGATAATAATAACAACAAGTTTCTTTACACACAACACGTTGTGGTGGAGCCATATGTGACGTGATAAATTATATATTACAATCGATCCAATTTATTTTTGAATTATTACGTAAATGATACCTATTTTATTTGACCTGACTCGTTTCCAAAAAAATTTTACATCAAAACTTAGACCCACTCGAAACGTACATAAAAAGTCTGATTTTAAAAAAGTAATTTAAATGTAATACCCGTGTGTTGCGATGAGTAGTATGATAACGTGTGCGGCCTAATAATTAGAAAAAGCTGAAAAAGCAGCATAACGCAGGGTTTGAACACGCGGCATGCTGCGGATTCATACTTAAGGGGTGGAGTCCTGCCACTCGACCAAGCTGACAATTGTGTTTCATTTCAGATAATAAATATTTGACGCCAACTCTCTTAGAGAAAATAAAAAAAAATTAAAAAAATTGCGGTCCAATCAGGTGACGCCACATGGCAAGGCAGGTGGAACCCCCACTAACCTTGCTAAATGAGTTATAGCGAGTTTCTACGACCCGCTCGTTGCAGCGAAGACATAAACCCGTGCTAAAAACTAACGATGAAACTTTATTTCAAACCCACACGGTGAATGAAGCGTTGATAATATATGTAAATTAATGTAAAAAGTATTTGATTTGTGGAATTTTTTTTGAAAATAGGTATTTTAGAGAGAGAGAGAGTTGACAAGAGGAGAAAGTCTTGATTGAAGTTGACCTTAAGGGTACCCACCCCTAGCAGCGGCGGGTTCTGCGTGTTGTTAAGCGTTCCTGCAGAGTATCTCGCCTATGTGAAGGGCGGGTTCTTCAAGCATCCTCCACCGTTCACTTAACTTGCCAAAACACATCTAAACCACATGTTCCACCTACCTCGACTGAAGCAGACCACGCCCTTGGCGGGGGCGGGTTTTGAAAACCAGGCTTCACTTTCCAACAACACCCCCACACCCTTATTTATCCTATTTAAACCAACAAAATTTTACTATTCGTTCAAATCATACCCCAATCTAATTTCTCATAATATTTGAACCTAATTTTTTCTATAATTTCATACTTCATTTCAAAAATCAAAATGAGCTGGAGAATTACACCAGGTCCACTAAATAACGATTTGTTATTTTTAAGTGGTCAACATAGAGCTGATTATTATTTTCGAGATCCAGAAAGCGATGAAGGAATTTTATGTGTTAGACGAGGTGATAAAGCTTTTGGGGATTACATTGATGAAGTGCCTATCCCTGATAATATTATGAGATATATAAGGTTGGCTGGTTTTGCGGGTGTTATCGAGTGTGGTTATCGCAAACTTGATCGTGCTCTTATATCAGCTTTGGTGGAGAGATGGAGGTCGGAGACACACACATTTCATTTACCGGTTGGAGAAACTACAATAACCCTTCAAGATGTACAAGTTTTATGGGGTTTGCCAGTTGAAGGTGATGTTGTTTCTGGCACTGATTATGCTATGAGTGCATCTGAAATTATAATAAGGTTTGAGTATTTAACCGGCTGTACACTCGCTACAAGTGCTGTAAGTGGTTATAAGTTAAACCTAAGGTTTATTTTAGATGAAATAATAAAACCATTCCCTAATAATGCTACAGATTTTCAGTGCATCCAACGATTTAGATTAATTATATTTTTTATGATTGGTGCCACTTTATTTCCTGATACTTCTAGCAACTAGGTGCACATAAATTATTTAAGTCATATTGAAAACTTAAATAATTGTGGTAGACTTAGTTGGGGAAGTGCAGTTTTAGCATCTTTGTATAGAAAATTATGTAAGGCAACGAGTGTCACAAATCGAGAGGTTGGTGGGCCTTTATTCTTGTTGTAATTATGGGCATGGGAAAGATTACCTTCTATGTGTCCCAGGAATACGCGATCTATTGATGTCAGATTACCATATGGTGCACGGTATGTTAAAAAAACTTATGGATTGACTATTTTTCAGTAATCTTATATTTTTCTAGTTAACCTTATATTTTTCTAGTTAACCGGGTATATTTGAAAACTTTATTACAGATGGAAGGGTGAACTTAGTTATGCAAACACCACTCCGCACTGTTTGAGGGCGTATCGATCTCAGTTGCATTCATTAAGCGAGGCCACGGTATTAATATTAATCTAATATTATTTTGTATAAATTAACATTGTGAAAACATATTAATTCATATTTTTTATATCAGTTTAATTGGAGGCCTTATGATAATATCATCCACCTTCTACCTGATATTTACACAAGTGGATATCAAAGCTGGAGAAGTGACACATACCTTATATGTTGGGAAGTTGTTGAGCCTCACATTACAAGTAGGGTTTTAAGACAGTTTGGAATGTTTCAACCAATCCCTACAAGTGTGTTACTAACCCGGGAGCAACACACAAATCTACATTCGATTGCTCGTAAAGGTGGTAGAAATAAAAACTGGATACAACATCATAATATCTTTATTCAAGCATGGGCGTCTCGGCATAATTCAATTGCTAATGAAGCATACACGATTAGCCAATTGCTTCTGAAGCATACATGAGGTGGTATTTAGAGCGTACTGTTGTGTATACAACAAACCCGGCTCATCAAGACACGACCCACATGGCTTCCAAAATGATATAAAGATTATTTAATTATTATTATTATTAATATTATTATTATAATTATTTTAAAATTAATCTTTCATAATGTTATTTATAGATGGATGGGATGAGTCAGTTTTATCAAAGACCAGGGGATGAAACGGGGAGGAATATGGCGAGCCATTATATGGAATTTGCACATGCAAACCATATAAGTTATCTGCCAACGCATGTGACACAGAATGTTGATGATACTCAACTTCCTCCTGTCACACAACGTTTACGCAGATGGGGTAGAGGACGAGGGCGGGTTGGTCGACCAGTTGTTGATGATAATGTGAAGCAACATAATATGACAGAACAAAGGGTTTCCATGGAACAAAAGTTCGACTCCCCCTTTTTAAGCCAAATGGGTAACCAAGATTTTTTTACGATGGTCCCTCAAGTACTCAATTTCCACAATTTAGTCAAATGGGTACCCAGAATTTCGAAGAAGGGGGCCGTCAAATCCTTATCAAAGCCCTGATACTACTTATAAACAATCATTTCACCATTCTTCCCCGCTACCTTATTACCCTCAATTTCAATAGACGGCTTAATCAGTTGACCGGTTTTTTAATGCATCTCCTTGCTCATTCGACTTAAATGATGAAGCAACAAACGATAATGATGACACTCGTTAGATGTTATTTCTTTTATATTTTTAGTGATGTATTTTTACCTTTTTAATTATGTAATTTTTTGTACTTTTATCAAATAAAACTAACATAATAATAGTAAACAATAATAACCGATAAACATCAAATAAAATTAATATATACAACAATCTCCTCATGAATATGAGTTTGGACAAGTGTTCATGTTATAACCTGTTTGTCTACATATTGAACATCTACGTATAATAGGTGCATCTGGATAATGAACATCCATCTCGTTGTGTATCCTTCTCGTGCGTCTCCTACCTCGTGACGTGGTGATTTTCGATGGATCGCCTCTTATCCTCCAACCCGGGTTCGTCCAATAATTAAAGTGATGAAGCGGGTAAAAATGACCGTTATACTGTTCTTGATAAACAACAGTACTATAGACCTGATGAACAATGTTATGAGGTGATTCACCTCTATGCCGGCAAACTGCAATTGCATGTGAGCACAGGAATCTTTGCATCTGCCATTTACCACACGTGCAAGTTTTGTTTTTGTATTCCACGGTATAATCATTTCCACCAGCTTCATTTGTTTGGATCTTTGACAGAACTCTATACATCGCCTCTCTGTAATCAAACTCTGTTATGACATGCTCTTGCGGGTTAATATCACGTGCATTAAACAATCGCCATATGCGAGGGGGTAACGCTGTGTTGCAGTTGGCTGTGATGTCAGTATGCTTTCTGAACTGTTCGACTGTTTTCTCGAACGTACAATTAATAATAGCTTTTATTAGCATAAGCCTGGCACCTCGCAACGTATTGTTAAAGCTTTCTGAAATGTTCGTCATCAGGTTACCCCACCGATGATGATTTTTATCGTGTAGAAGCGTCCATTTACTCTCTTCAATAGCTTTTAAATATTCCCACGCTTGTGGATTGACGCTTGTCATTTGACTTACACAATAGTTATACTTCCTTTGTTGGGTGGTGCTTCCGATAGACCAACATAGCCTTTTTAAGCTAGAAACCTTGAACTTTTGTATGAGGTTACTTCGAACATGTCGGAGACAAAATCGATGCACAACATTATTTTTCCACTCTTCAAGAGTATTCATTGCACGAATAATTCCTTTGTGCCTATTGGAAGTAACACACAACTTTTTTCTCGAACCAATAGAATTGTGGTGAACTGCAATATGTGACCAAAATTGTTGGAAAAACCAACTCCAACTTTCTACCGTTTCTTCATCTACAATTGCATAAGCTACCGGCATTACGTAGTTGTTTGCATTTTTTGCAACTGCAATTAACATTATACCACGGTAGGAACCTTTCAAGAAAGTGCCATCAACAGATATCACCGGCTGACAATAGCTGAATGCTTTAATTATTGTACTGAATGCCCAAAACACATATTTAAATGTGTAATAAGCAGATGTACCAGTCAGATGATGTAACCATTCCACGATAACATGGTTTTTATCTTGTAATGCGTTGATGTATGTAGGTAATTGCTCAAAGTTACTATCCCAGCTACCATAAATATTCTCAATAGCAGCTTTTCTAGCTCGCCAGGATTTATTATATGAAACATCAACATTCAACGTGTCTTTTAAATGTGCTTGAATTTGCTTGATGGGAAAAGCAATATCTTGACGAATAAAATGGATGATACGGATAACAATATCTCTGCATTTGAAACTTCTATTGTTGTTACCAACAACAGTACCAAAGCAGTTATGTGCATTCACCCACCTTGAAATTCTCCATTTGTGATGATCATGGTTCTTGGAAGCATAAACATACCATGTACATGGAGGACCATTATGAAGATTCTTGTTGTAATTAGGGCTAGTGCACTTTGCTCTCCATCTTTTATGTTTACTTTGAACTACTACAGCCTCTCTGTTACGTGCAAGATTCCATAACCGCACTGCATGCATCACTTCATCTTTCGATTTAAAGTACATGCCAACACGGATTTCTTTTGACTCTTCATTCCATATATCCATATGGTCTTCATCGTCAAAATCAGCAGCTTCATAATCTCTTAACTCCTGAGGATCTTCAGAATAGTTCACATCCCCGTAAGATCCTGGATTAACACCAGAATTATAATGGTTTAAAACTCTATAGCTGTTGTTGTCATCATCACTGGATTCTTCTTGTGATGGAATGAGTTCAGTATCTTCACTACTATCTGAAGTACCATCATCTGACTTATCAAAACCTCCGTTATCATCATTGACTTGATGATGATAATTGGTTGACGAACCGGCTTGATAATCATGTGATCTTACATTGCCTTGATGATGACAATTGCTTGATGGATCGGGTGCTTCTAATACAGAGAAACCGCGTAGGATATCCATATAATTGGATTGTTGTACAGACATTTTCGACTCAATGATAACGTAAACATTTCCTCGGAAATTTTCAACATTTTCTCCCAAATAATACAAGACTTCTAGACTCGAGTCATTGAAAATTTCACAGCTTTAAGAGAAACCACCATATGAGTAATATAATTTTAATTTCAAATTATAATAATCTTTTTGAACCTGAAGATGAATATAAATTAAATCAACAAATTCTTTGTATGACACTCTATTACTAAGAATAATGGTTGAACTTCTAGTAGAAACATCACATGTGATATTTTCATTTTCAAATGAAATATCACCACCCCAATATATTTGTAAGAAATAAGGCCGACACATGATAATGACTAAGTTTTCTTTTTAAATGTGGGGATTGAATATGGAAATGCGAAGTTGAATGTATCCAGGTGATTTATAAAAAAAGATTTTTGTGACCGAGGTAGGTTTAATGAGTGGTTGGGGTTTTTGTGAGAACCCGCCCTTGACAAGGGCGTGGTCTCTAACACACTCACCACATCACACACACTTCAACAGAGTGGTCATATCGTTTGAAGAACCCGCCCTGTCAGGGGCGGGTACCCTTAAAGTCAACTTCACTCAAGAATTTCCCCTCTTGTCTACTCTCTCTCTCTCTAAAATACCTATTTTCAAAAAAAATTCTTGATTTGTGTTACCAAACTATAATAAAGTTGTACATTATGTTTTCTTATAAAATATTATTACAAACACACACATTACGACGTCTTAAATTGAATAAAATTCATGTTTTTATTATCATATATAAAATAAGAATAAAGTTTACATAAACTCACTCACTGAGGTGCAATTAACGGTGAGTAGTCAACGTTCTCAATGTTTTGTATTAAAAAACAAAACCTATACGTAAACTCACGTGTCATAAGAATATGATAATAATAACGTCAAAACATTGAAATATAAATGATTTTAATCAATCCATGCAAATTCATTATGCGTGTTGCGATGATGACTTAACGTGATCAAGTACTTGGACGAAACATGTGAAATTAGGGCGTCATTGTTTAAGAGTCTAACACATAAATATAAAACAGTATTATGTCTCGCTCATTATAATTTAGTAATCAAAAAAAGAAATTATTAAGTGAAAATGTATAAGAAAAATGTAAAAGAAAAAAACAATTAAAAAAACCCAAAAAAAAGTATAAGAAAAAACAAAATGTGCATAGCATGATTCGAACCTGCATGTCACAAACAAAAGCCAAAGGATTTATCCAACTCATCCAAAACCAAGGTTGTGTTTATGGTTAAACATAAACGTATTTATCTAGAAAGGTAGTCGGTGGTTTTAGCCACCAACATTAATAAATGAGTTAGTATATAATATGGACACACCTTCTATTCAAACAAAATAGAGATATGACCTTCACAAATATTTTTTGAAACATATATTTGTTCTCGCAAAATCGGTTGATAACTGTAGTTAAATAATGAAAAAATTAAAATTAATGAACGAACTTTTATTTGAGCACAAATCCTATCACAAAAAGTAAAAAAAATAAAAAAAAGTAATCTTTAATTTTGTTAAAGATTAAAATAAAATTAAATAAGTAATTACTGGGAATTATTACTTAAATGATTTGCAGTACCGGTTGTGAAGGTCAATACAACAGTTTCACAGATTGTTTCGAGAGTGAACTTTACAATCACTTACAGGATCAAATAGGGAACCGACTATTTGAAAACTAAGAACATAAAGTAAGTAACACAAGAACAACAAGTATGGTTTTCAAAAATGTTGTATATTGCTCTCAAGTTCTTTTTTCAAAAGTTACAAAGGATATTTTAGAATACAAGACTTGAGATACTTTTTACTACATACTACAGCCGACCATACTTTGAAAGCCAGCTAGATACACTAATCTAGACAACAAGATCAATGTACAATCAAAAGACAGATTACCATTTGACTTTTGACTATGACATGCCATAGCTCACATTCTAATATATTACAAAAAGGATAAAAGGTATAAAGTAGAAAGTTACAGACATTAGACCACAGTCTACAGTTTACTAAAGCATAGACCTTTCACAAACTTGTATAAGTTGGTGAGTCTTCAGAGTGGCAGCGGAAAGTTGGTCAGTTTTGTGAAAAAGTTTATCAGAGAAAGCATGTATTCTTTGTCTTCTGAAAAAATCAGTCTTCAGACTTGTTGGCTTCGGATGACTTCATCTTTGGCTTCAGAAGATTTTGGTCTTGGCTTTGAAAAATTTTACACTTAGAATATTTCTGATGAGATGAGTGTAAAACTTCCAAAGTAACTTCTACTGAGTACATGCATGCAAGCTGGAAGCTCTTTTGTTACATTGGTTGTATCAGCCTTTTAATTTTAGTCTTACAAACTTCCCCTAGCCTGATTCTACCAAAACATAAAGGATACTCAGATGTTGACAATCCTCATTAAGATCAAGATCATTCCTTTCTTCATTAATTGGTCGGGATCCCTCAGACTCCCATAGTATCTCCTCATATCAAAGAGATCGTGTCTTGCCAGAAGTAGATATCTTGACCTCCTTGATCTGTGATAACATACCATCTGCCTGGATTTGACGCACAACTCTAGGACAGAATGGATCTTCCAGTTGCAAGAGGCTCTATTTGAATAGGAGTTGGTTGAGCAGCCTCTTCTTGTTCACTCTCAGGATGTTCTGACTCATCCAGAGGTGGATGCCTTGGACTTCTTCTTCTTTCTCTTGTCCTTTCTGATGGCCATCCTTTTCCTCTTTCTAAACTTTAACTGAGGAGAGTGGCCTGCAGGACAAGATGTTCTTTCAGTATTCTCCTCAGTTGGGTCACTTTCCTTCATATGTTCCAAAGCAGGAGGATGAGAACCCTGCTGTGGGTCAGAAGATGAAGTTGGCTTAGATGTAGTTTTAGGATCTGGTTGTATTGTCTCTTGTAGTTCAACCTTCATCTTAACTTCAGGTGCAGCTTGACTAGGTGCAAAATGCAAGTCAACCAACTGAGCTTCTATTATCTTCTACTTGATCCTTCTGATATGCTCATCCATTATGGATAAAGACATGGCACCAAGTCTCCTTCCGGAGAACCCATACAGCTTCAAGAAGCTCACCATCTTCTGTCTATCGGTAGACTTCTTTTTTTGTGCTCTGATGGTGTCTCTTGATTTAGCAGCCTCATCTCTCATTTTCTTCTTAACAGCTTTCCTTTTAGTTTGAGCTTCTTCTTCTAGCTATTTGAGGTACTCAAACTCAATATACTCAAATGAGAGAGGGTGAAGAGCTGCTGCCTGATAGAGACCTATGGCACTCAGATAGGTTATCATCTTTTGTCTCTCTTGTTCTCTGCCTATCTGAGTTTGTTATTGTTCCACAGCCACAGTCTTTTTCTCAGAACTTTATCGAACCGGATAGTGGAAAGGAGCTTTGTAGAGTTTTTTTCTCTTTCTTTATTCTTTAATTTTGAGGAGCAGATTTACAGCCTAAGCCTCATTCCTCTCTTTTGACAACTCTTTGTCAGCCAGTTCATTCAGTTCTTCTAAGGGGAGAGAGATGAGTTCATCAATGTTGTAATTGTTTAATCCCAAATAATTCAATCTCCCTGCCTTTAACTCATCATCTTGAGTATTAGGCCTGTGGGCAGCCTTGATTGCAGCTTGCATGAAGCTTGGGATTTCTATTGTTTTCTCTCCCCTAGCCTTCCTCTTCCTCTCCCTTTTCTCCTTCTCAATCTCCTTATGAGTCATTTTATTTTTCCCTTTGTCAATTGTTGGCCTGTATGACTTAGGGTGGAGAAAGCTTTAGCCTTCTGATGGTTGTACTAAGCTTGAGCTATGGCTAGGGAGAAGCTGTGATACGCCTTCACCAGCAGGTGTTTCACTGAGGGTACTAGGTGCTAAGGTTGAACCTGTCTCAAGGTTCAAAGGGTCTACTACTGGGCCTTCAACCAAGGTTTTCTCTTCAAAGCTAATCTTAAGGTCTGCCTTAATATCTAGTTGACCAACAGTTTTTCCTGCTAGACTCTGTCTAAATAAATTTGTTTTGCTTCTGAATTCCTACAGCACCCATTCTTGAATCTTCTCAGCTAATCTGCCAGCTTGTTTGTTGTGGCTTGGATTGACCAATCGCAGATCAACTAAAGATATACTCCCATAGAATCTCAAGGTCTGATAGTTGAAAACTTCTTGTTACCCCTTAGACCTAGATAGCACCAAGCCCTTTTTTGCAGCATCATACCACCATCCTACTATTGGATTTTCAGAAGGGTAGGATGAGGTAGACATGGCCCTTGGAATTCCTTCCTCAAAGAGTTCCTGTAGTATGGTTTCACATCAGTGTGAGCCTAAGGAAGTTGTTGAGTCTGGACAACTGCAAGTGAGGGTGGTGAATCCTCATTGTCCAAACTCTAGACAGAACTCCTAGATTTTATGGTTGTAGTAACTTTCTCTCCCTTTTTGGTAGCATCACCCACTTGAACCGATGAGCTGGAGGTTAAGTCCACTACTTCCATAAGTTTTTGTGAACCTGGTTGAGTTTGTCTTGATAGTCTCTCAGCTAACTTGCCATTCAGATTGGTGATCTCAAGTTTCTTGTCATTAACCCTCCTTTGTAAGGCAGTCACCTGAGATTCTAGGTGACTAACCTTAGAAACCAAATAAGTGCAAGTTTGGGTCAGTTGTTGCACCTTTAGTTGAAGATCCCCTCATATTCAGATGAAGAATCATGGGGGGATGAGGGAATTGAAACTAAGTCTTCTTCTTCATCACCAACACTTTGTTCTTGGCTGCTAAATTTCACTATAAGAAAAAGAAACTAATGCAACCCCTGTAAAATGTTGCATTAAGTCTTGAAAAAGTTGCATTAGTCCTAATGCAACCTTTTATCGATGGCTGCATTAGAAGCAGTTGCGTTAGACTTAATGCAACCTTTTCAATGGCTAATGCAACCCTTTTTAAAAGTGTTGCATTTATTATTCAAATGCAACCTTTTTAGTATGCAACCTTTTTATATTCTAATGCAACTTGTTATTTTGAAATGCAACTTTAATTATAGTTTAGTTATAAAAATACAACCTTTCATACACTCATATGCAACTTTTTTTTATATATAAAAGCAACCTTTATTACAGATCAGTTACTAAAGTGCAACCTTTTTCTAAACTTAATGCAACCATTATCATTTTCAAATAGGAATCATGCAACCATTTTTAATCGCAAATGCAACATCTTTCTGAATTTTAGTTACATCAAATGCAACCTTTTTTACACTCAAGTGCAACCTTCTAAAGTAATTCAATTGCTACTAATTAATATGCATTGAAGCGTAACTAGGCCAAAAAATAATAACACATAGTAAAATAGTGTACTTTAACATACTTGTTCAAATCAAATAACGATATAGTCAACAAAAAGTGTTAATTACAATAATAAAGATAAATGAAAACATTCTACTCGTCACGATCTCCACCTAGTAATTGTTTTACAACCTTCCACATCAAAGCTTCCAAATTTTGTTGATGGTTATCAACATCTTCTTGCATAGCTTCATACTCTGCATTTTTTTTCATTATCTTCTTCAATCTCTTTTTACGCATTTCCGGTAATTGGTTTTTCTCAACTTTAACTTTTGCTTTGAATGATTGCATCAGCCCTCGAGAATCATGTATGATGTGCAAGCATCATCTACTTTCTTTATCAATGTATTTGTAATGCCTCTACCATAAGATCGGTGATATTCATAATTTTTTTGTTCATAACAACCAGAAAAGAATCTACTATAATGCTGACATCCTCTCTAGGCTTATGCATCTTCATTTGTTTCTACAATATTGTCAAAAAGTTTCAAGAAAATATCGTCAAAACAATTTTATATTCATCAAATAACCCAAAACGAGTTTGAAACATGAAGTTTATGACCAAGGTCATGTAACTAAAAGCTAGTCAATCAACAAAAGTTATGACTCATTTAACGAACCAAATCCCAATTCAACAACCAATTTATTGGTGAACCCAGAACAAATCAACTAGAAACTTTATAGTATCCAAACAACATTTAAACTTCAATATAATGTGTCTCGAAGCAATTGCATTTTTAGATATGAATATACAGGCGTAATTTGCTAAAACTGATACAATTTACAATTGGATCCATCCATTTATTTAGTTTCCATCATATTAGAGCATCTAATTTAAAAACATAGAAAGATAATGACAGTTGAGATCCCTAAATCAAATAGTTGATAATACAATTTAGATAAACATGGCACATGGATATTCACGTAAGTTTAAAAGTAGAAAAAACTTACAATTTTTCTTGTCTTGTCATCATACGTATCAACATATGCACTCCCTTCTATCATTTTACGTGTATGTTCAAACAACTGAGTTAACGTAGGTAATTCTTATTATTATATTTATAATAGCATAAAACATCAATCGAAAAACATTATAATATTGAACAACAAAAAAAGAAACAAATCATGACCCAAACAAGTACACATTACCATCTCCTCATGAATCCTAGTAAAACTTTTGGACCAGGTGTGTGCATATTTTTTTGAGACATGCTTGATTCGTTGGCTCGTAAGTAGCATTTCTGTACACACATTAATAAACACAACTTAGTTAATAGAGAACTCTAGATAGCAAATACTCTTTATGAAAAAATTGTCAAGAAACATATCGTCACATCTTTAAAGCTACTTATGTGGTAAGGACTTATGCTTTAGGCAGAAAGGATCTGGCTACATTTATCATTTGAAAGTTGGTCAAAACACCCATATATATTACACAGACATAACAAGGTACAATACTTTTTTTGTAAAATTAAGTAGTTGACTTGTTACCATGTGTAAAACATACTTGTTACAATAGGCATGTCACCTCCTAAATCATCTAATTCATTAATTTAGTTAATAGTTCGTCAAATGGGTATGGGTTGATAGTGCCCAATGTTACAGAACGCTCAAGAACGTGTATTCTTTACATGTTAGAAGCTACAAGAAATGTTGCTACAAGATGGACTCATGCCTCCTATGGCTAAAATCTCATAGATGTTGTTAATGGTGAAAATTTGGAACATGAAGATTACATGAAATTTAAACAATAGAACAGTGAAATCCAGAAACTACACGTCTACAATTGAGATTCATATGAGTAGAACTTAAACTTCAAGCAAATTAACATAAACCTTAAATACCCTAAGATGAAAATTAAGATCAATACCCCTACAAGTACCTTGAATCTCATGAAAAATTACCAAAGAGATCAAAATAAAGTCAAACTGTAAATGCAAATTAGAACTACAACAGTAATTTAATCAGAATGAAATTATAGAAGAACTATTCATGAGCGTAGCTTTAGAAGAAAAAGATAAATTAACTCAGTTCTAGCTGCACATAATCTGTTTGATCATTTTCGTCTAATTCCATGCATCTTAAATCAAAAGTAAGAAACAAGTTCAAATTAAGGATCAATATTACTTACAAGCAAGCTCGGATACACCTAGACTCTCTCTACTTCTTCATAGGAATGATGATACATGACTTGTACGGGGAGAAAACGTGGGACCAGAAATTATAGGCATTGATTATTGAAGATCGGCCGGTTTATTAGTCGATGCAGTTTCCAAATCGAGGGGAACTTGCCTTTCAAAATCAAATTAGTGGGAAACATTCTAGAAATTTAGTGAAAACTAAATTTGAGAGGGAAATCAAATTTTGGTAAAATCACAGATTTCAGGGAAGAAGCAATTAAAAACAAAATAAATCACTCTTAGTGAAATTATATAATTAATTAAAATTCATATAAAATAAATTAAAACTAAATAAATTACCCTTAGTGAAATTATATAAAAAATTAAAATTCATATAATAAAATGTTTCATATTTTAATGCTTTCGAAATATATTAGTTCTTTAAAATAAAGGTTGAATTTTTTAGTAATCTTTTGAATATTGCAACTTCAATGAAATTTTGCAACTTAAAATAAAAAGGGTTGCATTTGACCTTTATTGTAATCATTTTGTTGACTGAAGTTGCATTAGAGTCAAATGCAACTAATGCTAAAAGAGTTGCATCGAAAATGTTGCATTAGGCTTGTTTTCTAGTAGTGTTTCTCCTGCTACATGAAAATTTAAGTGGAAGTGTCAAGGGGCTAGGTTGCCATGGTTGAGGTCTTAAAGATGTAATCACCTGCTAAAGTGAAACCCTCTTCCATATGGGCCTCCTGAACTTGTTCAGGGAGATCCACCTTAGTTTGGGGTGGAGGATGTGGGCTAGACATGGGAGAAGCAAAAGCACTCATCTCTACTTGAGCAAGGGTGGAGAAGAGAGACTCATGGTACTCACTGAGTCCCATGTCTTCATCATCATAGAATTCAAGGTTGGGAATGGGTTGGTTAAGATCTAAAGGTTGGGGATGGTAATTGTCCATTAAAAGTTATTCACATGAGTTTTGAGACTAAGAGTGAAGGCTTAAGGCTATTGGGGTGATGAGCTCATCAGGCTGAGCATGAGCAACCTCAGCACTAATTATTGGTAAGATGGGAGTGGTTTGCTCTTCAAAGGAAGTGGGAGCTCTAGTGTCAACTTCCACTTGCATGGGTGGTGATATGGGGGCTGAGCATGCTGAATAACCTGTGTAGGGGTTCGTTTGGATTTTCTTTTGTAGGTGATGGTTATTTGTGGCTGAGAGGGTTGCTGAGAGGTAGAAGGTGTGGGTTCAACACTAGCTGGTGCTGCTAGGTTGTCACCTTGAGCAATGAGCTCTAACATTTTTGGGACAAGGGCTGTTTCTACCCCAGAGAAGCCCACAATAGGCATTCTCATAATTTTAAAGATGTCACGCATCATTTGTCCCAATTTAAGAACATTACCTGTTCCCCTTAACTATGTGCCCAGTTCATAGTTAAGAATGTGCTGGACATATATAGGGAACATGTAATATTCTAAGAAGTCCAAGTTTGCAAGCAAATTCATAGAAACAAATTATGGATACCTGAACTTGAACCCCTGAACCATTCCCTTGACTATGTAGGAAAGGTATTCAGAAATTTGGTCTCATCCTCCATGTTTGTTGGATAAATTGTGAATAACCACATGAAGGAGGTACTTCCACTGGGAGGAGACCTTCCTTTTTCTGAAGGTTCTAACTGAGTAGTCCCCCTCATAGCTCATCTGACCAAAATAATGATTAACAGCAGACTTGGAGATGGACAAATCACCCTCTACAACATCCAGCATGAGATGAGTGTTTATGGAAGCTAGAGTGATGAAGATTGTCCTCCATTGCAATGTGGTAGATAGTGCCTACTACCCATCCATGGTGACCTCTTGGTAGGTCCTCTAAAACTCCAGAAGTTGATCCTCATAGAAAGGAGGATCAATAGTAAGGAAGGTGAAGTAGTTTGATAGAGATAAAAAGTGGCAAACCTCTGAGAAGCTAGAATCTTTCACAGAGTTTAACAGACCAACCTCATTATGTTGCCTGTGTAAATGCATGGAGAAATCGGGTTCGTTTCTATGATCAAGGTTGGCCATTTTGAGGTAGCTTTGGGGTGAAGGAAGGTAAGAACAAAGGCGGTTTTTGGAAGAATTTAGGTTAGAGAAATTTGCAGATGAAGGAGATAATGTACGAAGGGGAACCGTTGCGTGTATATATGTGAAATGGATTTGAAACAAAGTTAATGTGTAAGGATAAACTTTGAAATCTGTATGTCGGTCCCACCTCTGAAAAAGGTGCCCGAAAAGGTAGTTTCCTTGAAAGTCGAAAATCTTCCGAAGGTATTTTATCTTCGGATGTTTTGGAAAAAATTCCGAAACTAATTTTGGCTTCGGAATATATTTCTTAGGGTTATAAGAATTTGTTTCGCAAGAAATTTACTTAGAGAAAATTTGCTTTCGAAGTATAGTTTGTTCTGAGAGACATTAAGCACCAAAAGTTTTATTCAAAAATAAATATTCAGAAACTAATTGGTTTGGAAGAAAATTATTTTTCAAGTCATATAAGTGTTTTAAGCTTCGAAAAATATTTCTAAAATTTCTTCCGAATGTAATTCACTAATTTGAGTTGAAGACATAAATTTTTTCCGGAGTTAATTTTAATGTGTTTCAAAAGAAATTATACTTCAAAGTCTTATAAATTTAAGAAATATCAATTAAAAATTTTTTTCTTTCAAGATAGCTGGGCTTATATGAGTGATAAAATAGACAACATTAAAGACACATATTTTAGAAAATAATTCTGAAATTAATTTAAGAAAATCTACTCAAAGTGAATCATCCTAATAGCTGATATTAGATACTTAAATCTTTGTTGATCAAAAGCCTTAGTGAACAGATCAGCATATAGTTTATTTGTGTTAACTTTGACAAGCTTTATCAAGCCTTTCTCAAAATTATCTCTTATCAAATGATACCTGATATTGATGTGCTTGATATCTTGCACAAATGCATATGGCTAACATGATATCAGGCCTACTAGCTGTGAGATACATGATAGTCCCAATCAATGCCCTATAGAGGTGTTTATCAACACACTCCCCCTTAAGGTCAAGACCTAGAGAGTGGTTTTTTTACTATGGGAGTCTTGGCAACCTTACAGTCAGTTAGTTAAAATCAGGTTAGTATGTGTTGTACATACTTGGATTGTTTTATGAAGATACCATTGTCCACCTGTTTCACTTGAAATTTTAGAAAGAAATTGAGTTCCCCATGGCACTCATTTCAAATCTATTCTTCATCAGCTTCTTAAACTCTTTGTAGAGACTTGGATTAGGTGACCCAAAAATGATTTCATCTACATAAACTTGAACCAGAATCAAGTCATTTCATTCTCCTTTGAGGAAAAGTGTACTATCAATGTTATCTCTTTTGAAACCATATTGGACAAGGTACTATGATAGTTTCTCATACCACTTCCTTGGAGCCTGATGCAGCCCATAGAGAGATTTGTCAAGCTTGCAGACATAATCAGGATGATCTGGGTCAGGAAAGGCAAGTGGTTGTTTGACATACACTTCCTCTTCAATCACACCATATAGAAGAGAATACTTGAAATCAAGTTGGTAGACTTTAAAGTCCTTGGATGCAACAAAAGTTAGGAATATCCTAACAGCTTCTAGTATTTCTACTAGAGCAAAAACATCAGTGTAGTCAATCCCTTCTTCTTGAGTGTACACTTGAACAACTAATGTAGCCTTGTTTTTGATGACAAGTCCCCTATCATATATCTTGTTCCTAATAACCCATTTTGTTCCTATAGTAGTCTTCCCATGAGGAAGAGGGCATAGGTTTCGAACCTTTTGTCTTTTGAATTGAAGTAGCTCTTCCTGCATTGCTTCAACCCCAATTCCATCCTTCAAAGGCTCATCAATTTTCTTAGGCTTTATCTGAGACAAGAAACAAGAGTGCAGACACAAATTTTCGTCATGGGTTTGTGCTTTTGTTCTCACTCTTGTCTTAACATCTCCAATGATGTTTGTGGTGGGGTGAGACTTGTGGATTCTCAGCTAAGTTATCACAGCAAGTTGATTTGATAGATCTGAATTTGTGAAACTTAGATCTGGTGATTGATGATCACCCACCACATCAGGACACTTATCAAGGTTAACTTGATCCAATGAGTGTGTGACATCATTGATGTTGTCTTCAGTGGAGAGGTCTTTAGTATCATGGAATTCACCCACCATCTCCACTTCCTCCTACATTAGAAGGTCCTTCATTTGAGTTTTGTGCCTCTGAGCTGGAATTTGTAGGCACCTCAAATGTATCAGCTGAATTTATCATTGTTGTGCTGATAGGATCTCCACCTGCAAGGTTAGTTACCATTGGAGCTGAAGTAGTTTTCATCGTTAGTCTTCTCAGCTCAAATCTTGGGTCAGGATCTCCTGTCGATAAGTTACCTGTAGATCCTGAAACATTATCACAAGATTTGTTAAAACTGTTAGTAACTAAATCAAGATCAAATAGCCAATCAAGACAAGAACCCTTCACACTGGTGTGTGTTCATTAAAAGTCACATTAGCTGACTCCTCAACTACTCTAATTTTGAGATTGTAAACTCTATAATCCTTAGCTTGAGAAGAGTATCCAGTGAAGTGTCCATCATCTGATTTCTCAGCAAATTTGGCCGGATGATCTTTGGTATTCAAGATGGTGCAAGAACAACCAAATGATCTGAGGAAACCAATGAAAGGTCTACTTTTGTGCCATAGCTCATAAGGAGTCGTACCATTAGTCTTGACAACTAAAACTCTATTCTACACATACCAGGCGGTGTTAATTGCTTCTGCCCAGAAGGTGATAGGCAGTTTAGAGTTAGACAATATGGTTCTTGCAGCTTCAATAAGTGTCCTATTTCTACTCTCCGTAATAGCATTTTGCTGATGAGTCTTGGGAGCACTATATTGTCTTGAAATACCTTTTTTTCACAAAAGGAATCAAGGATATGATTTTTGAATTCGCTTCCTTTGATGTAGCTCTCCGTTGGTGTCTCTGGTAAAGTGATGAAAGGGCCCTTTTGTGAGTTGTCAGGGTAGCTGCGCAGATGATATTGAGGTTCTCTGCTATCCCTTTCAACCACATGGAGGGCAGGACTCTTATGGGTACTGGATGAGTTGTGAGATGGATTTAGCATGTTCATCTCCATCTTGTAACCGCTCAAGATACCATACAGCTCAGTAAGGGTAAGAGTTGAGAGGTTTTTAGTTCTCTTAATGGCCACACAGAAGTGAGTCCATTCCCTAGGAAGAGAGAACATGAACTTCTTCATCATGTCCTTATTCTCTAGTTTGACACCAGTATCCACGAGAGTGTCCACAATCTCAACATATCTGAAATACTATTGAGTCGTGCTTTCACCTGTCTTGAAGGTGAAATTCTCAAACTGCTGCTTCATGAGGTCTTTCTTGTTCTCATTCGCTTACTTAGACCCCTCATACATCAGCTTCAGTGCATCCTAGAGCTGCTTGGCAGTCTTGCACTTCTTAAAGCCTCTGTAGATAGAGATGGGAATAGCAGTTTGAAGAGCGGTCATGGCCTTCTGATCTACATCTATTCTCTTTTAATTTTCATTAGAATAATCAACCACATCCTTTGGGATCATCTCACCAGTAGCAGTTGCTAAAGGTGTGCATGGAACATGAGGTCAAGAGACAACAGACCTTCACATCCTGCTGTTTTGAGACTTGATGAACCCTTCCATTCTTTGGCACCAAGTATCAAAGTCATCAGGAGTGATCAGTGGAGACTTTGTCATTGTGCCGGTTTCCATATCAGCTTTGGAGAGAGCTGTCATTTGAGCAAGTAAGTGCTTTTTGAAAATGAGCAGATTTAAGATGGTAAGCTCTCACAATCAAGAGCCTGGAATGCTCTGATACCAATTGAAGTACCGGTTGGGAAGGTCAATGCAATAATATCACAGATTGTTTGGATAGTGAACTTGACAAATACTTACAGGACCAAATAGGAGAACCGGCTATTTGGAAACTAAGAACTTAAAGTAAGGAACATAAGAACAACAAGTATGGTTTTCAAGAATGATGTATATTGCTCTAAAGTTCTTTTTCAAAAGTTACAAATGATATTTTAGAAAATAAGACCTGAGATACTTTATATTACATTCTACAGCCGGCCATACTTTGAAAGCCAGCTGGATACACTAATCTAGATAGCAAGATCAATGTACAGTCAAAAGGCAGATTGACTTGTGATTATGACATATCATATCTCACATCCTAATATATTACAAAAAGGATAAAAGTTACAAAGTAGAAAGTTATAGACATCAGAGCATAATCTACTGTTTACTAAAGAATGGACCTTTTCACCAACTTGTATAAGTTGGTGAGTATTCAGAGTGACAACGAAAAGTTGGTCAGCTTTCTGAAAATTTTTAACAGAGAAAGCATGTCTTCTCTGTCTTCGAAAGAAATCAGTCTTTAGACTTGTTGGCTTCGGAAGACTTTGTCTTCTAAGCTTCGGAAGCCTTCATCTTTGGCTTCGGATGATTTTGGTCTTGGATTCGGAAGATTTTACACTTAGTATATTTCTGATGAGATGAGTGTAAAACTTGCGAAGTAACTTCTGCTGAGTACATGCATGCAAGCTGGAAGCTCTTTGGTTACATTGGTTGATTCAGCCATTTAATTTTAGCCTTACATGATTACTATCAATTAAAATTAGGGCGGGGTTATATTAAAAAAATAGTTAATTCTAAAAAGTATATAAGAAAGATTATTTTAGTTTGACATATATTTTTCTTTTTTTTTAAATAAAAGAATTTTAGTTATTGTGTCATATATATATCACAGTATTTTTTCTAATAAATCAAGTTATTGTCTTAGATATTATTTATTGTGTTAAATATTTTTCATTATTATATTTATGTTTTATATCATTTCTTGTTATTTTTATGATGGTGTTTTTCAATGATGTTATTTATTAATGTGTTTTTCAAAACTCATAATTTTCAGGATGTAATACAATGATTCGTTTTATCATTGTTTTTGTATATAATATAAACTTGTTTTTATCCAATTATTATGTTTTTCAATTATAATTACACAATGAAGTATTTATCTGCATTATTTTCAAAATTGATAATGCTTAGAATTATACAATTAAAAACAAAGAACGTAATTTATAATTTTATCATTATGTTTTATATATTATATAAAGGTGTATTATCTTATATTATGTTTTAGAATTAGAAACACATAATAAATTTATTTGTACATGTGTTTACAAAACTAATAATATTCAGGATAACATAATAACGAGTAAAAAACATAATGAACCATTTTATCAATGTGTATTATGTTTTATATCATTTGTGTTTTTTAGTTGTTTTAAATTAATTAGATTAATCAATTGTTAATTTATCATTCATCTTACATATTTAATAATACACAACAATATTATTTCAAAATTATATTCTTTTATAATTCACCATTTTAGTATTCAGAATAAAACAATAAGTAACAAAAATACACAATAAACTGAATTAACTACAAATAATGAGCATAAATCATATTGGTATAAAAATGAAATCTTTTAAGATTAACGATGTTGTACTTGATTTAAAGATAAAATGCTTGCGTTTTGTGTGTAGCTGATATAAAAAATATTAATGTCATATATAAGAGTTATGAACGTTTAAAAAAAAGAAAAACAGGAAATAAAATAGCTAATAAAAATGGTGGTCTTGCGGCAATATATACTTGTAATAAACTTTTTTCTACAATTTATATCAAGGATTGATTAAAAAGATTAAAAATTGAGTAAATAATTAAGTAAATAATTTCTTGACAAATTGCATCGTAATTATTATTTACAAAATAATAAGCTAAAATATTTTTTTACAAAATGACAAATGAGTTCTTTCTAAAATAAATTTTATCGTAAATCGGTGGCTAATTTTATTAAAAAAAACAAAATAAAATAATAATCCCTAACAACCTAGATCGTAAATATTAATTACAAAGTAGAAAACTAAAATAAAGTTATGTTGAAAAAATTGGTGACTAATCTTCCATCTTAATAAATAAGAAACTTGTTAATATAATAAGTGTTGTGAAACTAAGATCTATTAGCATCTCGATATGAATATAACATAAAGAGAATATCTTATCTATGCTTATTAATAATAAAATAATAATTTTAGTGTTACGTGTCATTCTCTTAATACTCTATTTATTTCAATTCCCGCTTAAATATGTATATGTTCTTAGTGTTAGTTTAGGTTCATTTGATTAAAAGTCAACTTCTTATACAAGAGATATTTACGTAAAATTTGAAATTTAACCCTAAATTAAAGCACATCTTTTTTTTTTGAAATTAAATCATACCCGATATTTTTTATATTTTCAAATAATTCATTAAAAAAAACTGTATAAATCATTTATGATTTTCTTCATTTATGAAATCGATTTTTTGATTGTGTGTTTCCATTAAATACTCGGTTTATATTCGAATCTTAACAAAGTTACAGGATTTTTTCATCGACTCCTCTCCAATTAGAAGGAATTCATGGGTATCTTTTTTGTAAATGAAATCATATCCAATTTAAAAATATTTCTATGCCATCCCAGCTTTACGACCCTCGCGATTTGTCTTCATAAAGTATGATGATATCGCATTCGACAGACTTCATCAACGTTCTCATTTTAGCTTCTGTTTCATCAAGTTTTCTTCAATAAAATGTATTGTTTTTTGTTATATTTTGAACTTTTATCCTTTGTGATTATGATTTCACGTAACATTATCTACAATTGTGTTTTTAGATTAATATTATTTTACTTTTATTTTTTTGATTTGAAAATCATCTACTTTAAAAATCTATCTGTGAAGAGGTATTACATGCTTCTACTTTTTAAACTTTTTTATTTCTTTTTATGTGTACTGCTATATTACTATTATGTTTGATTGAAATTCGTTTGATATGTGTGCAAATTGTTTTGATGTATCTGAAAGTAATATTGAAAATCACACTTTTATTTCACGGTTGACTTTGACACCTTGAGACAAGTATTTTCTTTTAAATTTCAAAGAAAACAGTTTCTGTGAGCAATGTGTTTTGCAATGACAATAAACAAGAGCCAAAGACAATCGCTATCCAAAGTTGGTTTGTTTTAAACATGGATCATGGTCAGCTCTATGTTGTATTATCTCGAGTTAAAAGTAGACAGAGATTAAAACTATTAAATATTAGATAATGGTAGAAAAATCACCAATAAAACATCAAATGTTGTATACAAATAAATTTTCAGATGTTTATGAATTTGAAATATTGTTTTTCATGTTCAATTTAATTTGTTTATTACTTCAAGTTATTATTTATAAGTTTATTTCATTTCATATTATACACTATTTATACGTATAAATATTAATAGAGAAAACCTACTAATATTTAATGTTAAAAATTATACATAAAAGTCGATATAGAAAGTATTATCAACAACATTCTAACTTACGAACCTTTTTAAACAAAAACAATATTTTTGTATTGAAGCTATGTGTTACATGGGTCTTTAGCCTAGTTACTCTAATAAAATAGTAACTATGATGAACACATGGCATCATCACATTTTACATAAGCAAAATTTTTCCGATTCTCTCTCCTATTAATATCACATTAATTACTAACAATAAATTAAGAAATCTATCTTTTTTAATTAATATTGTTTATAAATAAATAAATATTTATAAAATAAGAAATTTTAAAAAAAAACATCAAACTTTTTTAAAATTATTAAATATTCTAAAATTGATGTTTTTAAGTAACATCTTTACAAACAAAGATTCATTAAAGTAGGAGTTATAATAAATGTTTTAAAAAAATTACATTTTTTTAAAATGTTTATTTTGAAACAAAAATTTTAAATTTTTTTTTTGAAAAAAAAAATTAAAAACAAAAGACTAAAAAGTTGATATCATTATTTTATTATTTATATTTTTTACTTATACATAATTTTAATCATATTTTATCTTAAAATATTGTCTTATAACTATTAAAATTTTATTATATTTAATATTCTATTTATTCAACCCATGTAATACACGAGTTTACAAGAGCTAGTATAGAAAAAAAAAATAAAAAGAAGAAGAAGAAAGAAAACTATTATTCATGAGTGTGTTATCTTCATACAAGTGTGACTCATATATATAGGGTGTTTAGTACTTAATACAATAAAGCTTAGTTAATGAGAAATAGTAACCACTCACAAGTTACAAATGACATTAATAACCATAATTCAATAATATTTATAACACTCTCCCTTGGTTATCAATGCGCTTGGAGACGCTATTCAATAATAGATAAGAGAGTTAAAAAAACAATATAATTGTTTTATTTTTTAAACTATTACGTATATATAATTTTAATCATATCTTATATTAAAATATCGTACTATAACTCTTGATTTTTATTATAACTATAGTTCCTTTAATAAATGAGTTTCTAGCCTATCTATTTATCGTGTATATCTATCTATCTATAACAAAAAAATCTAAAATAAGACTTGACATAATTATAAGTTTTATCAAACTAACTTTCTTATTTTTCTTTAAAATTAATGAGCTTTTGAAAGTACAATACATAAGGTGTTATTTCCTTACAAATATTTATTCCCATTTTAGTGGATCGCTTACTAAAAGAATAATATACTTACAATCAAATGACATATTTTGTTTTTGGCTATATAATATTATAATCAATAATAATAAATGAAGTTTAGTAAGGTGACAATTTAAAAACAGCTTTTAATTTATCTGGACATTTCAAATATGTCATATTTAGTTATATGTATAAATCTTAAATTAAAATAACAACATAAGAATTTATTATGACATAAGATTCATGAACTCATAACATGATAATTAATTTATAATTTGAATTTATTCTACATTATCTTTTTTTAATCTTTACAATTAGCCAATGAGTTCATATGCTAAAACAAACAAATACAATTCCACTACATGACTCAAATCACTATTATCTTTTTATATTATAATTTTTGCTAGAATATTTTGTTAAACATACAAACATGATACTTTATTCAACTTGACAATGATAAATCAAAGTAAGTAATTTTAATAAGACTTTTTAATATTAATGTCATAAATAATGTTTTAGAGTAGTTGTTTCTTTTAATTAATGGCATATGTAAGCATTATTTTAAATTTAATTGATATAATTATCGCATTTGAAACTCTCATATCATTGAATATTATGAATGTGAAACATCATAATTATTATCTATAATAAATTATCACTAAAACAATAATAGTTTTCTTATCTTTTTTTTATTTTTTATAACAAAAAATTTAGAAAAACATGAAACTTTATACATTATGGTATGTAAAACATAATTAATATTAATAATATATTTTCAAAAAGTATACATCAATTTATAGTTGGTAAATAATAATTTAATATCATTGTTTGAGATAATCATCAGAAAGATATATATGTTTTCTTTATTTAGATTGAAAATTCTTATTCGTAATTTTATTTCTTTAATAGTAAAAGGTGATAATTTTAACAAGTATAAATCTTTCTTTGTTCAAGAACTATTATTAATAATTTAGTAAAACAATATATATTATTCTTAACATAACTCAAAGTAGTGTAAAGTATAATAGGGATTTATATGAGAGAATCAAAACAATAACAATGATACTAAATCCCAACATAATCCAAAATTATAAGAAACAATATGGATTTTTGTTTGAATGGATTTAGACAAAAATGAAGATTCTTACCTTAAGATAATATGATCCAACTCGAAATAGCAACTCGTGCTGATAACGTGTTGTGAAACAACAACCTATTAGCACCTCGATATGAATATAACACAAAGAGAATATAAAGAAAATATATAAGAAGAGGAAGAAGAAGAGAAGAGAAAATCTCATTCATTAGTGTGTTATCTTCATACAACCATGACCCATATATATATAGAGTGTTTAGTACTTAATACAATAAAGCTAAGTTAATGAGAAATAGTAAACAGTCACAATTTACAAATGACATTGAAAACCCTAATTTAATAATATTTATAACAATAAGTACATACATTTACTTTTAGTGAGTCATCCATACAACCCCTAGAACCCATCCTAGACTTAACCACTAATGCTCACATAAAAACGTATGGAGAAAGGTTGGATGTGTCGATTATAACACCCTTACACATTGGCTACATTACATCAAACACCGCCCTTGGGTAACCCACAAACAACCTCCCTTACACTACCAATGACATGATTGAGTGTGTCATGAGCCAACCACACACCCGAGATATCCTCTTCGGATTTGATACTCTCTACCTCTCTCATCCACCTCTATATAAACCCAAAAGCCCTCTTCATTATTACACTTTCACATCCCGTATTCTCTTATATCTCTATAACAATCAAGATCACCATTTTAATACTTCACTATGTATTTAGGATCTAAAAATCATCTTTATGATCATCACCACACAAACCCATAATTTATTGAAGATCATCTACTGCTTTGTCATCGGTGTTCAAACTGCTGAGAAGTTGCTCGAAGCCATGTCCTGATTCATCAACAACCATAAAAGGCAGAACCTTCATAATAATGTGTAGTTCTTTCCTTTCCTTATTTGTCTAACATTTTTGTGATACCCATGATGTAGGGTCATGTATTTTAATTAAGCTTTCTATTGTGAATTAGTCTACGTACTTTCATGTAGCCAAAAGTGTACATTTGATCAAATCTATATCGAATAAAATTGAATTATTACAATTTATCTTTTATTACATTTCAAACTTAATGAATCAAAAGAATCACGAAGTAGATCACCTCTAAAATAAAGTATAAAAGAATTCCAATGTGTATGAAATAAATAAGGATCAAAGTAAACCAAATCCCAAAGAGGATCCAACAGGATCCCCCTCTCCATAAGCAAAATCAATATTTCATAATCTAAATGACCTCATCATGTAAGATGTGATAAAATTCAAGCATGCATTTCTTACGGGTGGTCTATCTTTCTTTTCTTTTGAGTGTGAGGTATATAGAGCATACTTAATCAACTAAAAACATAATAAATATCACAAAGTATATAAAATATAAACAAGCGCATAAGTTTAAAAGGAAAAATATACATATAAGCGATATCTATGTTGATGAAAACTCAGTCACCTGAACTTTAAGAGCAAGATCAAATGAGTTTTCCCCAAGGAACTTTTCAATCTCTCATAATATAACAACAGGATGTTATATATTCAATACTCAATAATCATGGTGCAGAAACCCATGATTAATGATATGATATCCGTGTGTGTGTATGTGTGATTGTGTGAATGTGTGTGATTGCTAGTGTTTGAATGCTCTGAATGATAAATGCTTGTTTGATTGATAATTGTTTAAAAGCTTATAAAGGATTAGGGTATACAACTCTTTATAGCCTATACAAAAGCTATGTACAGTTACTAAAATACCCTTAGGTAAAATAAAATTACATAAATAATCCTAAGTCTATAAGTCGTCCGCTGTGGATGAATGACTGTCTGCTGTGCATGATAAGTTATCCGCTGTGGTTGTTGAATAAGCTGTCCGTTTTGTTTTGGATGTTGTCCGCTGTGAACACTTAATGTATGTTTGTCTTGGTAGTTGTCCGCCGTGGATTGTTCATCAGCTGTGAACATTGGTCATCCGCTGTAGACACTTGGAGCTTTTCTTCATCCGCTGCAGACTCTTGTTCATCCGCTACAGATAGTTCTTCATCCGCTGCAGACACTTGTGCAAAATTCTTTTTATCTACAAACCTAAAAAAAGAAATTAAACAATAATTAGTATATGTTATGAATGTTTATGATACTAATAATGATTGTTTGGATGTTAGAACATATTATGTTTGATTATGGCAAGCATTATACTTTTAGTGTACTTGTTAAGTCCAACATATGTGAACATTCCTATTTTACTAACTTTGCTTGCATTAACGAAGAGTAAGATTGATATGATCTCATGTAAGGCCTTATTGTATTTGCATATACAGAAAATATATTAATAATTTAGAATAATATTTTTAAATTAAATATTTTTAATGGTGTTTTGAATTTTTTTAATTTTTAATCTTTAAAGTTTTTATCTTTATGATGGAAATTAAAACTTATTACAAAAAAACTCAAAAACATTGCCAAATGACTAAAAATACAAAAATATTCGACTTTATGTTTGTACAGTTGATAAT
Organism: Flaveria robusta; assembly: GCA_025506415.1. Taxonomy (NCBI): domain Eukaryota; kingdom Viridiplantae; phylum Streptophyta; class Magnoliopsida; order Asterales; family Asteraceae; genus Flaveria; species Flaveria robusta. Next base: position 16,520,882 of record CM046472.1, read on the forward strand.
ATTTCTTAAAAATAAAAAAATATGAATAAACAACTATGTTACAATGCAAAATAAAAAATTTACCATAGTGTCTTAGTCTACGCATGTTTTGAATACACAAAATATGTAATACCTGCCAAATTTGAAATTTGTTTCACGTGAGTGAACAAATCAAATCAAGTAAGAACTGATAACGACAACACAGTCAAAATCAAAAAATTCAAAATTAACAGTACAACTAGTACAACTGTATTGCAAACATCACTCAAAATAGATCAAATCTAAAACGATTATTATCTGCCATAAATGCAAAGTACAAAAGCAATATGGACAACAATGTTCAACTTAACATATGTAAATATGTTTAAGTCATTTGATTTTTTTTTGTAATGAAAATACACAAATGTATGCAACAATGTTTTTATCCAAATATGAATGATGAAACACTTATTCGGTTAAGTGTTGTTCTCCCTCATTTTAATAATGCGGTGAACAGTGTCAAATTCATATGATAGTGTTGCATAGCATTAAGTTTTAAAATAAAAATGTTACAAGTTTTAAGACATAGGTGGTGTAAGAGTTATCTTAGATGCTAATGCTCACCAAAGTGAAGTACAAGAAAGTTCGAAAGATTTGACAAAGTCACTAAGAAAATACTCTAAGTGTTAAATCTTCTGAAGCCAAAGATCATTTCTTCTGAAGGCAAAGATGAAGTCCTCCGAAGCTTGTAAGATAAAGTCTTCCGAAGCCAGAAGATAGATTACTTTCGAAGACAGAGAAGACATGCTTCCTCTAACATACTTTTGACAAATCTTAACTACTTTTCGCTACCATCTCTGATGAGCCACCACTTATACAAGTTGGTGATAATTCCATACTTTTGTCAACTGTAGATTATGGTCTTTGTCTGTAACATTCCTACTTTGTACTATTTTATCTTTTTTTATTAGATAAAGATGTGAGCTATGACATGTCATAGTCACATGTCAAAACGCAATCTACCTTTTGACTTTACATTAATCTTGTTATCTAGATTAGTGTTTCAGCTGGCTGTCAAAGTATTACCGGGCTGTAGGTTATAGTATAAAGTTTCTCATCTGTTAGTCCTTAGGGACTAAGCCTTGTAATTTTGGGTTTGAACACTTAAGGGCAATATACAACATCCTTGAAAACCAACTGTTTTGTTCTTGTGTTCTTTACTTTAAGTTCTTTGTTTCCAAATAGTCGGTTCTCTATTTGATCTTGTAAGTGTTAGTCTGTTAATTCTCCAACAATCTATGAAACTATTACATTGACCTCCCTAACCGGTTCTGCAATTGGTATCAGAGCTTTCTAGGCTCTTGATTGTAAGATCTTACCATCTTAAATCTGCTCAGTTTCACAAAACACTTATTTGCTCAAGTGGCAGCTCTTTTCAAAGCTGATATGAAAACCGGCACAATGACCAAATTCCACTGATGACTTTGATACTTGGTGCCAAAAAATGGAAGGTTTCATCAAGTTTCAAGATAGCCAGATGTGGAGATCTGTTGTCTCTGGACCTCATGTTCCATGCACAACTTCAGCAACTGCTACTTGTGAAATGATCTCAAAGGACGTGGCTGACTAATCTGATGAAGATTGGAAGAGGATAGATGTAGATTAGAAGGCCATGACCGCTCTTCAAACTGCTCTTCCTAACTCTATCCACAAAGGCTTTAAGAAGTGCAAGACTACGAAGCAGCTCTGGGATGCACTTAAGCTAATGTATGAGGGGTCTGAGGAACCCAAGGAGAACACGAAAGACCTCATGAAGCAGTAGTTTTAGAATATCACCTGGATATTCCTGGCTTTTGCTGCATCCAAGGACTTCAAAGTCTACCAACTTGATTTCAAGTGTGCATTTTTGAATGGAGTGATTGAGGAGGAAGTGTATGTCAAACAACCACCTGACTTTTTAGATCCATATCATCCTGATTATGTCTTCAAGCTTGATAAAGCTCTCTATGGGCTGCATCAGGCTCCAAGAAAGTAGTATGAGAAACTATCACAGTATCTTGTCCAACATGATTACAAGAGAGGTACCATTGACATTACACTTTTCCTCAAAGGAATAGGGAATGACTTGATGCTAATTCAAGTTTATGTAGATGACATCATCTTTGGGTCACCTAACCCATGTCTCTGCAAAGAGTTTGAGAAGCTGATGAAGTATAGATTTGAAATAAGTGCCATGGGGGAACTCAATTTCTTTTTAGGAATTCAAGTAAAGTAGTTGGACAATGGTATCTTCATAAAACAGTCAAAGTATATACAAGACATACTAACCAGATTTCATCTAACTGACTGTAAGGTTGCTAAGACTCTTATAGCAAGAAACCACTTTTTAGGTCCTGACATTTAGGGGGAGTGTGTTGATGAACACCTCTACAGGGCCATGATTGGATCTCTCATGTACCTCACAGCCAGTAGGCCTGATATCATGTTTACCACATACATCTATGCAAGATATCAAGCCAGCCCTAAGATGTAACATCTAGTTGCTGTCAAGAGTATACTTAGATATCTCAAAGGTGCTCCCAAACTGGTACTTTGGTATCCAAAGTGTTCTGACTTCAATCTGTATGCATATAAAGATAGTGACTATGGTGGCTGCAACATGACTACAAAGTCTACATCAGGGGTTGTCAGTTCCTTGGTGGAAGGATAGTCTCATGGCAATCTAAGAAACAATCTTGTGTGTCTGCATTAACTACTGAAGCTGAATACATTGCTACTGCAAGCTACTGTGCTCAAGTGCTTTGGATTTAGAATTAGATGCTGGACTATGCATTTAACTTCAAGGAGACTCCCATCAACATAGACAACAATAATGCTATCTCTATTACAGAGAATCATGTGCTGCACTCAAAGACAAAGCACATCAATATCAGGTATCATTTGATAAGAGATAATTTTGAGAAAGGGTTGATAAAACTGGTCAAGGTTAACACAAATGAACAATATGATGTCCGTTCACTAAGGTATTTGGTGAACATAGATTTAAGTATATTATATCAGCTATTCGGATGATTAACTTTGAGTAGATTTTCTTAAATTAATTTCAAAATTATTTTGTAAAATGTGTGTCTTTAATGTTGTCTATTTCATCACTCATATAAGCCCAGTTTTCTTAAAAGAAAATTATCGAACTGATATTCCTTAGACTTATAAGAATTTCAAATAAATTCCCTTTGAAGGACATTGAAGTTGACTTCAGGGGAAACTTATGTATTCAATTCTAATAAGTGAATTACCTTCAGAAGAAATTCAATAACATCTTCCGAAGCTTAAAACACTTATATGCCTTGAAAAACAGTTTCTTCCAAAAGCAAAATAGTCTCGAAAGATTTATTTTTGAATAAAACTTCTGTTGCTTAATGTCTCTCAAAGCAAACTATATTTCGGACGCAAATTTTCTTTAAATAAATTTCTTCCGAAGCAAATTCTTGCAAATCTAATAAATATCTTCCAAAGCCAAAATTGGCTTCGAAAGTCAAAAACTTGATGTGTGTAAAATTATATATATTTTTAGTAAGGATTTTTCACACAATTGAGTTTTAATTTAAGAAACGATTATTACTCTTAAACAAATTACACATAATAGGCAAGCGCACCTATCGCAGAGTAGTATAGTTTTAGGCAAGAACCGAATATCGATCTGTGGGCACAATGGCTCCCAATACTAAATTATCATCACTATTTAAGCAATCACTTGAGTTAGGATTTGTAAATATTAAAATTAAGTAAAGTAATTAGCAAATTAAACTAACAAAGCGAGAAAATAAAAATGAAGATACACAATCAGTAAAAGATACCACTTGGATTTTTATTCCACTTAGCATAGCAATAACAACTAGCATAAACTCGAGGTGAGATCATTTTTTACATATAATACATGGAAGTAGTTTAAACCCCCGTCAAAGGTATTTAGACATATAACTATTCGGAAAGCTAGAACGATAAACACACTATAGCCACCTAAAGTCATGCAATGAAAAACAAATTATATAATTATGTTAATGTGAAAGATGAATTAACTCCCGTTAGGGTTATCTAACTCCACAAATATTTGGAAAGTTAACACGAAAAACACATGATAACCACGTCAACTTGCGTAAAATAGACAAAACTACAATTACTATTCAACTCACAAACATCATACCACGATTACAAAACAATTTATAACCAATGACAAGAGAGATTAATGACATACACCATGGTTTTCTCAAACATAAGCATAAGGATGCACATGTGACCAATTTTACTAAACCTTCAACCTTCTTTCACCATTCCTAGTCAAATGTCACAAGATTACATTCAAAAGATACAATTATATGCATAAGTTTTGTAAGAACATAAGGTTTTCCAACATAACATGCTTACAACACCCATAAGTTTGAACATTTCATCAAATTAAAACAAACACACACAATCATTGAAGAATAATCAAGCTTCATCATAGCATCAACATAAACATCACCAAGAATCATGAACAAGTTATTAAATCATGCTAAGTTTCATCTACTCCAAGTGATAATAAGTGTTTAGCCCATGAGGCTTACAAAAATCACACCCAAACTCAAGAACATGGAAGAACTCATAGTAGATCTAGAAGAATTCAAACCAATTTTGAGTGGAGATAGGGTGGATGATGTTAGATCCTCCTTGAAAGTGTGAAATCTTCAATCTTAGGGTTGAATCTTCGAAGATTTGCCCAAAATCACCCAAGAGGCTTGAGAGAACTATGGTTTTGTGTAAAAAGGTGAATATGTCTCAAATGGGGGAGAATTGGGTATATTTCATGATTTCAGCTCGAACATGGCCATGTTCATAAGTAACATGGGCATCTTCTACATCAGGTCAATGAAACATCAATTTCAGCCTTCCAACATGGGTATGTTGGTCTGAACATGGGCATGTCAGAATGTTTTTCTCCTTACAGTTTCATCAAATCTTGAGTTTTTCCACAAAAACTATCAACATCCTTTTTGGAACCTAAAACATTCAATATAAACATATATAAGGGTCTAATTGAATGATTCCCAACAAAAAATACACAAAATGAGGATAAATACACATTATTTGCATGTGTAATTATTAACATATCATGCTCCCAAACTTGACTTTGGTATCCAAAGTGTTCTGATTTCAATCTGTATTCATATAAAGATAGTGACTATGCTGCTTGCAACATGACTGCAAAGTCTATATCAGGGGTTATCAGTTCCTTGGTGCAAGGATAGTCTAATGGTAATGCAATAAACAATCTTATCTGTTTGTATCAACTGCTGAAGCTGAATACATTGCTGCTGCAAGCTGCTGTGGTTAAGTGCTTTGGATTAAGAATCAGATACAGGACTATGTATTTAACTTCAAGTAGACTCCCATCCATATAGACAACAATAGTGCTATCTCTATTACAGAGAATCCTGTGCAGAACTCAAAGACAAAGCACATCAATATCAAGTATCATTTGATAAGAGTTAATATTGAGAAAAGCTTGATAAAACTGGTCAAAATTAACACAAATGAGCAATATGCTGATCTGTTCACTAAGGCATTTGATGAACAGAGATTTAAGTATATTATATCAGCTATTAGGATGATTAACTTTGATTAGATTTTCTTAAATTAATTTTAGAATTATTTTCTAAAATGTGTGTTTTTATTGTTATCTATTTCATCACTCATATAAGCCCAGTTATCTTGAAAGAAAATTTTTCTAACTAATATTTCTTGGACTTATAAGAATTTGAAATATAATTTCTTTTGAAGGACATTAAAGTTGACTTAGGAAGAAACTTATTTCTTCAATTCTAATAAGTGAATTACCTTCGGAAGAAATTCAAGAATATCATCCGAAGCATAAAACACTTATATGCCATGAAGCACAATTTTCTTCCGAAAGCAAAATAGTCTCGGAAGATTTATTTTGAAAAAAACTTCTGTTGCTTAATGTCTCTCAAAACAAACTATATTTCGAAATCAAATTTTCTCTAAGTAAATTTCTTCTGAAGAAAATTCTTGCAAATCTAAGAAATATCTTCCGAAGCTAAAATTGTCTTCGGAAGTTTTTCTACCATCAAAAGATTTTTCTACTTTCAAGAAAACTACCTTTTTGGGTACTTTTTCAGAGGTGGGACCGACATCCAGATTTCAAAGTTTATTCTTTTGCATTAACTTTGTCTCAAATCCACTTCATATAAATATACCTTTAACGGTTCCCCCTCTTTCACTTTCTTCTTCATCTGCAATTTCCAAACCTAAATTCTCTCAAACCGCCTTTGTTTATACCTTTTTTCGCCTAAAAGATACTCTTAAATGGCCAACCCAAATCAAAGTAACCAACCCGATTTCTCCATGTAACTTCACAGGCAACACAATCAGGTTGCTCTATTATCCTCGGAGAGAGATCCTGGTTTTACTGATGTTTGCCAGTTCTTGTCTCTATCGAACTACTTCACCTCCCTCACCATAAACCCTTCACTGTATGAAGATCAACTTTTGGAATTCTAGAGGGCCTGCCAAGAGGTTTGGATGGGGAGAAGGCACTGTCTGCCACAGTGCAAGGGAGCACAATTTTCATCACTCCAGCCACCATTCGTACTCATCTCCGGCTGGATGATGAAGAAAGAGAGTTGTCCTTTCCAAAATCTGCTGTCAACCAGCCCTTCAAGCAGATGGGCTATGAGGGTGATTACTCTGTAAGAACCTTCAAAAAAGGCAAGGTCTCCTTCAAATGGAAGTACCTCCTCCATGTTATTATCCATTGTCTATCAAACAAGTATGGAGGTTGAGACCAAATTCCAGAGAACCTCTCCTACATAGTCCATGGCTGGTTCAAAGGGTCAAGTTCAGCTACTCTCAATTTGTTTATACAAATCTGCTTGCTACCTTGGACTCTTTAGAGTATTATATGTTCCCTAGATATGTTTAACACATTCTTAACTGTGAACTGGGCTCACAGTTAAAGGGGACAAGTAATATTCTTAAATTGGGATAGATGAATCCCAGCATCTTTATGACAATGAGAAAACCTACTGCGAGTTTCTATTGAGTAGAAACAACCCTATTCCCAAAAATGTTAGAGCTAATTGCTCAAGGTGACAACCTAGCAAGACAAGCTAGTGTTGAACCCACACCTTCTACTTCTTAACCACCCAAACAGCCTCAAATCACTATCACCTAGAAAAGAAAATCCAAACGAACCCCCGCTCAATCTATTTAGGTTGAGTAGGTCCCCGATCCCCATATACTCAACCATGTAGAAGGAAGTTGACACTGGAGTTCTCACTTCCCCTGAGAAGCAAACCACTCCCATCTCTTCAAGGATCAGTGCTGAGGTTCCTCATGCTTAGCCTTATGAGCTCAGCATACCAACACCAGCCTTAAGCCTTCACATAGAGTCTCAAAGCTCTAGTGACAGCCTTTGGGAGAAAGTTACCATCCCTAGCCTCTAGACCTCAATCAACCAATCCCTGACCTTGCTTTCTATAATGATAAGGATCTGGATTTCAGTGAGTTCCATAAGTCTCTCTTCTCCCCCTTACTCAAAGAAAGATGAGTGCTCCTGAAATACCTATTTCTAGCCCATATCATTTACCCCCTACTGAGGTGGAGTCTTCTGAACAAGTTCAGAAACTCCATATGGAAAAGGCTCTCACTTTTGTAAGTGATTACATCCTTAAGACCTCAACCATGGCAACTCAACCCCTTGACACTATCTTGGAGCAGAGGAAAACCAACTACCAAGAACACCATGCTGATGATGAGGGAGAAGACCTTGGTCCACTTCTCTAATCCCCCCATGATTCTTCATCTGAAGATGAGGGGAGTCTGCAGCTAAAGGGGCAACAAATGACCACAACAGGCAGCTATTTAGTTTCAAAGGTTAGTCATCCGGAATCTCAGGTGGCTGCCTTATAAAGAAGGGTGATGACCAGCAACTTGAGATCACCGATCTCAAGGTCAAGTTAGCTGAGAGACCTGCAAGACAAACTCAACCAGATCCATAAGAACCTGTGGAAGTGGTCGACTTAACCTCCAACTCACCTTTGTAAGTGGGTGATGCTACTAAAAAGGGGGAGAAAGTCACTGCAACCACAGAACCGGGGAACTCTGTCTAGAGTATGGACAATGAGGATTCACAACCCTCACTTGCAGTTGTCCAAACTCCACAACTTCCTTAGGCTCACGTTGATGTGCAGGCTGTACTCCAATAACTCTTTGAGGAAGGAATTCCTAGGGTTATGTCTGCCCCATCCCATCCTGCTGAAAATTCAATATTGGGATGGTGGTATGATGCTACAAGAAAGGCCTTGGTGCTCTCTAGGTCTCAGGGGCAACAAGAAGTCTTCAACTATAGGACCCTGAGATTCTATGAGTATCTCTTTAGTTGATCTGAGACTTGTCAATCCAAGCCAAAACAGACAGGCTGGCATATTAGCTGAGAAGATTCAAGAGTGGGTGCTGTAGGAACTCAGAAGAAGAACACAATTATATAGATAGAGCCTAGTAGGGAAAACTAATGGTCAACTTGATAATGAGGCAGACCCTAAGATTAGCTTCGAAGGGGAAACCTTGGTTGAAGGCCTAGTAGTGTACGCTTCAAACCTTGAGACTGGATCACCCTCAGCACCCGGTACCCTTAGTGAAACACCTGCTGGTGAAGGTGTATAACAGCCTCTCCCTTACTATAGGTCAAGCTCAGTACAATCATCAGAAGGCCAGAGCTCTCTCCACCCTAAGTCATACCGGCTAACAATTGACAAAGGAAAAAAGAAAATGACTCTTGAGGAGATTGAGGAGGAGAAAAGGGAGATGAAGAGGAAGACTAGGGGAGAGAAAACAAAAGAAATCCCTAGCTTCATGTATGCTACAATCAAAGTTACCCATACGCCAAATACTCAAGATGATAAGTTAAGGGCAGCCGGATTGAATTATCTGGGATTAATAAACAATAATATTGATAAACTCATCTCTCTCCCCTTACTATAATTAATTGAACTGGCTGACACAAAGTTGTTAGAAAAGAGGAAGGAGTCTTAGGCTGCAGAACTGCTCCTCAAAATTAAAGAAAAAAGTAGAGAAAGAAACTCTACAAAATTCCTATCCTCTCTCTAGTTCAAAAAAGTCCTGATAAAGAAACTATGGTTGTGGAACAAGAACAAACTCAGATAGACAGAGAACAAGAGAGAGAAAAGATGATAGCCTATTTGAGTGCCATAGGTCTCTATCACGCAGCAGCTCTTCACCCTCTCTCATTTGTATATATTAAGTTCGAGTACCTCAAACAACTGGAAGAAGAAGGTCAAACCAAAAAAAAGGTTGTAAAGATGAAAATTAGAGAGGAGGCTGGTAAATCAAGAGCCACCATCAAAGCACTTGAAAAGAAGTCTGCTGCCAGATGGAATATGGTGAGCTTCTTGAAGCTGTATGGGTTCTCCGGAAGGAGACTTGGTCCTATGTCTCTATCCACCATGGATGAGCATATCAGAAGGATCAAGCAGAAGATAAAGATGTGAGCTATGGCATGTCATAGCCACATGTCAAAAGGCAATCTGCCTTTTGACTTTACATTGATCTTGTTGTTAGATTAGTGTTCCATCTATCTGTCAAAGTACGGCTGGCTGTTGGTTGTAGTATAAAGTTTCTCATATATTAGTCCTTAGTGACTAAGCCTTGTAATTTTGGGTTTTGAACACTTGAGAGCAATATACAACATCCTTAAAAACCAACTACTTTGTTCTTGTGTTCTTTACTTTAAGTTCTTTGTTTCCAAATAGCCGGTTCCTTATTTGATCTTGTAAGTGTTAGGGGCTGTTTGATTTTGGCTGACCCGGCTGACTGGCTGACTCGGTCAGCGTGTTTGATGCGGCTGACCCGTGTTCTGACCGAGTCCGTGGTTCTGACCCAGACCCTAAATTAAAACATGCTGATCCGACCAAACCCACCTGCGCGCGACCCCCCTCGGCCAAACCCACCTACACGCGACCCCCCTCGGCCAAACCCACCTAGGCCAAACCCACCTACGCGCGACCCCCCTTGGCCAAACCCACCTGCGTGCGACCCCCCTCCGCCAAACCCACCAGCGTGTTTGATAAGCAGATGCCTGCGGTCGCCGGTGATGGTGAGAGACCATGGTGGTGGTGGTGGTGGAGTGGTGGTTTTGAGGTGGTGATTGGCGGTGGTGGAGTGTTGTGGATGAAAAGAAGAAAATATACGGTTTTTTTGTCCGTCAAAGGAAATATCGTTACGTGATTTGGTTCTAGTCAGATACTGAATCAAACAACCAAGTTTCAGTCAGATGCAGACTCAGTCAGAACTTCTAACTGGGTCAGCTTCTGACCCAGTCAGATCTTACTGAGTCAGTGTAATCAAACAGCCCTTTAGTTTGTATACTCTCCAACAATCTGTGAAACTGTTGCATTGACCTTCTTAACTGGTCTTGCATGGAGTTTGTTTTCTTTAAAAAAATCTACAAAAACCTCTTCTGTCTGCGTCACACAGACCACGCGAAGATATCAATGTCCGCTGACTGTCTTTTTTTCTAAGAGATTTCATTAAAAAAATGGTTACATGTGTTCTTTTTGGTGCAGACATAAAAACAAAACTCCAAAATCTCAAACCTGTTCTCAATACCCATTATCACCCTGGTTGCCAGCCGTGCACCCTAACCCGCCGACCACCTTCTCCCTCAACTACAATCGTCTCTTCCTACACCCCAACCCGTCGGCCACCATCCCCTCGCGCACCCCAACCCTCTAGAATCTTCCCTACACACTCCAACAATCTCAAAACTCAAAATAAAAATCAAAAGAGTATATCATAATCTCTATTAACTATTGATATGTTTCTACCAACATTATCCCTAGCCTAGGTGACAACAACATTGGAAGCAACTGCGGCTTCTTTGTTCGCTAGAGCACCAGATTTGCTTTCTCAGCAAACTTGACTATGTGATCTTTGGTATTCAAAATGGTGCAAGGGCATCCAAATGATTTAAGGAAACCAAAGAAAGGTCTCCTTTTATGCCACAGTTCATAAGGTGTCTTACCATATGTTTTGACTACTAAAACTCTGTTATGCACATAGTAGGCAGTGTCAAATGCCTCTTCTAGAAGGTGATGGGTAGTTTACAGTCAGAGAGCATGGTTCTTGTAGCCTCAATAAGTGTCATATTTATCCTTTCAGCAACACCTTTTGTTGAGGAGTTCTAGGAGCACTATATTGTCTAGAAATATCATTATCATCACAAAATGAATCAAGGATTTGGTTTCTGAATTTAATTCCTTGATCACATCTTATGGTCTTAACCTTGTGATCACATTGATTCTCAATTTTTAGAATGAAAGATTTTAATATTTCAGGGGTCTTATCCTTACTTCTAAGAAAGAATACCCAAGTATATCTTGTGAAATCATGTGTGATCATAAAACAGTATAAAGTTCCTCCTAAACTCATTACACTTGTGGGGCCAAAAAGATCAATGTGTAATAAGTAAATGGGAGTAGTGATGGAGTTCATTTCCTTTGGCTTGTGTGACACTTTGTGTTGCTTTTCTTTCAGACATGTAACATACTGATCATCACTTGTAAACTCTTTCTTTGGCATTGCAGCTACCAAATCATTCTTAATTAGTTTACTCATGTTCTTAAAGTTTACAAGGCACATTCTTTTGTGCCCAAAATGTTGAGTCTAGTCCTGATAGGTTTAGATACATTGTATAGGCTTAGAACTTTAATCAATATTTTGTAATAAACTTTTGTAAATCATTATCTTAATGTATGCTTTATATGTATTGGTTAACCCATAACTGTGTTAAGTTATATGTGTGATTGCAGGTTTAACAGTATACTCAGTCAATTTCACAAAATTAACTAAGTGTGAGAAACATCTACGGATGGTTCTTCCGTAGATAATCTTCTGAAGCAAAGTAAAGTGTATCCGGGGGGACTTCTGCTGAAGAACAACTTGTTGCAGATGAAATCTACCAAGTGAAGACTCTTACAGAAGGCATCACTCCTACGGAAGACTAATGATCTACGGAAGACCAACACTTGGTGAAGTGGCATGTACTTCACCAAGTACTTCAAGTCAACAAGTCAAACACTGAGTGATGTCATAAAGTCAACTTCTACGGATGACTTTAACTCAGTCAGAGAATGTGTCATATCATAACATTCTTTGAGTAACTTTCTTACCACGATAAGAAAGTTACTATTTCCAAGAAATTCACTGTTACCTTAACAGTAAATTTCTGAGCCTATAAATACAATGTATAGGCTCACACTTTAATACACGGCTGAATACCTAACAATACAATCAATCAATCACAATCAAACCCTAGCAGCCGCAACATCAATTACACCAAAATCATCAATAGAATCATAGCAATCAGCATTATTAGCAATTATTATTTGTTCATTTGTAATCATTAATATGTTTTTAATGAAATACTTTTGAATCAAATCTTATTTGTTCATTCATAGCAGTTAATTGTTCTGTTCTTCATTATTACTTATTACTGCATTTGTTATTACATATTCAATCAATCAAACAACGAATAGTGATAATTCCGCGATCATTATTCGAATTCAATCTAACCTGATAATTACTGATTGCGATCCTTGGATTCAAACAAAAAAAGACTCATCACAATTTGCTTTGGATAGAAAGCAGGATACTTCTCCATATGGGGAGGTTTCTTGGCAATCCATCTTGTACATGTTTCTTTTCGTGGGGTCACTAAGCAAAATATGCTCTTGAGGAATGATCACTCCGGGTTTAAGAGCAATGCATTCATGCTTAATAAAGAGCATGTTATGTCTCTAGTCACAAAATTAAGACACACTCAAAATATTGTACTTAAGATTTTTTGACAAAGTTTACCTTTTCAACACTGAGCTTACCATTTATGTCACTACCCCTTCCAATAATGTAACCACCTGATTCACCTCCAAAAGCAACTAGCCCTCCATCAATTTTCTTAAACATTTGAAGCAAAGAACAATTATGAGTCATGCACTGTAGAAGAATTCAGTGCTTCAGAAGCATTCCTATTTTAGAGACCAAACTTGCTTTCGAAGATAGTTTTCTACCTATCTTCTTCTGGGTCACTTTGATGTTTTCGAAGGAAAATGATTTTCCTTCTCAAGATGTTTTCTTCTTATTCTCAGAAGCATTTTTCTTGTTCATGTGGATGGTACTCTTAGCATTGTAAATTCAATCCTTAGCATAATAAGTTGTACCACCATACATGATAAATTCCATAGGCTTGCTTCTGAGAGTCTTGTCCTAAGGAGAATTCTTGTCCTGGGCCTTTTCCAGCTCCTTCATCTTTTTAGATGATGCAACATGCTTCTAAGGGTGAAAGTTGCTTTTGGAGTTAGATGGTCTAGCCTGTGCAGCAATGGTGCACATTGGTTCCACTTTCTTCTCCTTACTAGGATGGCTTGGACTTGAAAAAGGACTCTTGGTACAAGAGTTCTTGGTTAAGTCTTTAGTCTTCCTCACCTCAAACCTAGTAGAGATGGAAACATGTTTTTGCCTAGGGTTGAAGGTGGGCTTGATCTTTTACATTTTCTTTGATCATATTTTTGTAGCCCTGGTCAAGTACTTTTTTGTAGACTTGGCCATCCCTGGTCTCTTCTTCTCTTTAGGGATATAGTTACCCTTCTTAGAGTGAACCTTTTTATTTACTTCTAGTTCACCCCTTACTATATCCTCTTCCTCAGCTTCATCTTCATCTTTTTCTAGGATAGGATCAATAGGAGGGATCTCATCTTCACAAGTTCCAAACCTTTGTTCTCTGACTAATAGTAATGTGTGTGGAGAAGCTATTTTATTTGATCCAAGTCCCTTCCTGTTCTTATAACAAAATTTTGCATGTAAGGATGAAGATATGATGTTCTTGAAAGTTTTCCTCTTCAAGAACTCCTTTTTCTGCCTTGGTATTGCTGATCACAAGCTCATCCTTGCATTCTGGCAACTTACATTCTGTCAACTTAGAAACAAGATCTTTAATCTAATATGCTCATGTTTTAGAGTAGAAATGGTTTTCTCTAAGTCTTTTATTTTAAGCTATAATCATTTTTTACTCTTTTAAAATCAGCTTTTAAAATGTTTAACGACTTAAGATCAAATCTTACTTACAAATTGTATGACCTGTACATATTTACTTTAGCAATGCATTCAGTGAAGCAAAGATGTTCCAATACCTTTGATTCATCATGATCTGTCATAAGGGCGTGGTCTGGGGAGACATCTTCCACCTGAAACCTCCCGTCAAAGCCTCCCTTTTCAGTAGCAACTGTAGCTTGCTACTTTGGTTGGTTGGGCTTCTTACCTTTTGGATCTGCCTTAGTGTAGTTTGGCCTGAACTGTGTTTGGCCACCATTTGTTCTTGGTGCCTTACACTCCTGAGCAAAGTGGCCCATTTGGTTACAGTTGTAACACTTTACTTTGATATTGTACAGCACAAACTTTCCACTGGATACATTGCTTGGAAACCTCCTCCTGGTTCTTTTATAGAACTTCTTGGCTTTGTGAGTGACAAAAGCCATTAGCTGGACTATTTCTATTTACTCCAGATCATCTGGATGGATGCAGTCTAGGTTTTCAACGGTGAAGAGAAAGTTGCTAGAACTTTCATCTAAACACACAAAGTCCTGAGAAGAGTTGTGCTCTTGGAATGGACTTCCTTGAGTATAGCTCTCCCTAGGTGTCTCTAGAAAGGTGATTAAAGGACTTTTTGGTGAGTTGTTAGGGTAGCCAATGAGATAATGTTGTGGCTCTCTACAGTCCCTTTCAACCACCTGAATGGCTGAACTCTTTTAGTTGCTGGATGAGCTAGGAGAAGGATTCTACATATTCATGTCCATTTGGTGACTGCTCAGAATACCATACAACCCAGTGAGAGTGAGGGTAGAGTGGTTCTTAGTTCTCTTGATGGCCACCTAGTAGTGTGTCCATTCTCTAGGAAGAGAGAACATGAACTTCTTCACTATATCCCTGTTCTCAAGTTTGACTCCAATATCCATTGGAGTGTCTACAATCTCAACATACGGGAATATTTTTGAGTCATAGTTTTACCTATCTTGTAGATGAAGTTTTCAAACTACTGTTACATGATGTCTTTCTTGTTCTCCTTAGCTTCATTAGTTCCTTCATACATCAGCTTTAGTGTATCCCAGAGTTCTTTTCCACTCTTGCACTTCTTGAAGCCTTTGTTGATGGAGTTGGAAAGAGAAGTTTGAAGAACGTCATGGCTATCTAATCAATATCAATTTTCTTCCGGTCTTCTTCATAATAATTAGCCACTTCCTTGGTTATCATCTCTCCTCCAATAGAGGTTGAAGTAGTACTTGGGATGTGAGGTTCATAGACTACAGATGTTCACATTCTTGAGATTTGATGAAGCCTTCCATTCTCATGAACTAAGTGTCAAAGTCATCAAGAGCGATTAGTGGAGACTTAGTCATTATACCAGTTTCCATGTCAGCTTTAGAAAGAGCTTCCATTTAAGCAAGTAAGTGAATGTGAAATTGAAGAGTGATTCAAGATGGTGAGATTTTGCAATCAAGAGCCTTAAAAGCTCTGACCCCAATTGTAGGACCGGTTGTGGTTCAAACAATAGTTTCACAGTTAAATATTATCAACTAATACACACTTAATAGATCAAATAGGGAACCAAGTAGGTAAACAATGAACAAAAAAGTAAGAACACCCAATAACAGATAGATTGGTTTTTGAGAATGATGTATATTGCTCTCAAGTGTTTATAAGTATTACAAAGTTTGTTCTAACTTGGTTAATTGATTGAAGGCCAGATGTGCACTAATCTACAACCTAGAACCCGCCATACTTTGAAGGCCAGCTGGACACTAATCTAGACAACAGGATCAATGTAAAGTCAAAAGTTAGATTGTCTTTTGACATGTGACTATGACATGCCATAGCTCACATCCTATTGTATTACAATAATGATAGAAGTACTAAAGTACTAAAGTATAAAGATAATCACCAACTTCTATTAGTTGGTGAGTCTTTAGAGCTGACAGCGGAAAGGTTTTCTACTTTTGTCAAAAGTGCGTCAGTGTCACAAGTATTCTTAGTCTTAGGAAGAGTTCAGTCTTTAAGCTTCGAAAGACTTTGTCTTTAAGCTTGGGAAGGCATCACGCTTAGCTTTGGAAGATTTCTGTTTTTGGCTTTGGAAGATTTGACACTTAGTTATTTTTCTTTGTACATAGTCAACTCTTCCGAAGTTCTTCTTTCCTTGTACTTCAGTGCATGTTGAGAGATCTTTGGTTAGCATCAGCATTTAAGATCATCCTTTTGATCTTACAAAAGTTGTTAAAGATCTTAATAATGAGTGCCTGAAATAGCATGTAAGCTTTGTGATTTCGTGCCAAAGGTTTGTTATCAACATCATGTAGCACGACCCTCGTCAGTGACTATGTGGTATGGATAATATGGACTTTCTTCGATTGAAGTTCATAAGGAATGGTCATTGAAGTTAAAAAAGGATTTCATGAGATTTTTCCAGTCCTCAAAGTCAAGTGCGGACATAATCACTTGTGGCATACTCCTAGACCCAATGTCATTGTCAAAACTTGACATTATGAAAGTTTCTTGAAAATTCAGCTGAGAAACAATAACAACTTTAGATGTGAAAATAAACTTTCAATGATCAACTTCAATCGAAATTGTTACAACTTATGACTATAACTCATTGATCGAAACTTTGAGCATTTGATGCTTGAAACCTATTATGAGGAATATCAATAAAAACATACACTTTTGATACTGACTTACGATTAGCACAATCAAGTTTGAAAAGATCTCAAGTATAAAATGACAATCGAAATTTTGAACTTTAAATAGAATAAACAAGCAATATTTGATAAAAGCTTGTTCAATCGTAAGTATATTTTTGATTATGCTCATTTTCTAAGCAAATAAGAGAAATTTAGACTTTTGATTGTCCTTTTATATGGAAACAACAACTATAGATAAAGAGTTTTACATGTATCTAAGACAATTTTAATGTCATCTACTCAAACTTTTAATGGTAGAGACAATCTTCATATCTTCCAGTGTTGTTCTTCAATGATGATAAACACTACCCATAAATCAAGAATGAACCCCAAAATCAACTAAAATAATAAATAACATCTACCTTCAAGCAAAACTACATCACACACAAGACCTGTAATATAAGTAATAACCCGAAAAGGAGCCAAATGATGCAAACAAGCTTAAATCTTCTATGTAATAGTAACAAGGATTCAAACGACATCGAATCCAATGAGCATTCATTAATTTAACCAAATATTATTAAAAAAACACCTTGGTACACCAAGAATCAAGAGCTAAAGTTCTACTAATAAATGTAGGTCATTGAATAGGGATCCCTCAACAATATCATATCAATAAACAAAAATACATAGGCATAATCAATGTATTGAGTGGGTGTAAACACTAAAACTCTTAGTGATACTTGAACAAATAACATATAAAACACATGTATGATAGCAACGGAGAATCAGGCACATGAAATACTTCAAAATGCACTTTATATTCACTAATAATATTGTTATAGGACACATCAAAATGTAATAACTATGGCTATTCATAGTGAACAAAATTGGTCATTCATAAGTATCAAGTTTAATCGAAACTATGTTTCAATCGAAACATACTTTTGCTTGATAAGCAAATTTTCGAATGAAAACTTTAATGAAAAGTATACTTTCGACTACACGAAGACTAAAAAAGATTACATTAAAATGCAACCAAAATACAATGAAAAGCTTAATTACAAAACATCTAAACACTACAACACCGGTATTTAAATTTAAAAACCTAAAATTAGTTGTTCTTTAAGCTTCTTGTTCATATTTTTAAACAATCACATCTAAGATAAGTACAACTCACGTTATGATTTCGATATTAGCGAGTGTTTTGAATCAACTTTATCATGCACAGATTGTCAAATCAATCAATTGAAAAGCTTTCTTGAATACAAATTGTGTCATCTGTTAGAAATATTTATGTGGCCTTTTGACCATTTGACATTTATTTGGGCTATGTGTATGTGGTCCTAATACTTAGGGTATCTAATTTGATGGAAGTTAATATCCTAAGGGGCTGACGTGTAAATTTGGTGGTTAAAATGATTTAGGAGTCTGTTTGCCAAAATGATTATTCTTCTTCTTTGTTCTCTCTCTACGTATCTTCATCAGAGAATAAGAAGAAACCCTAATACCAAAAAATTGAATCCATCAATTGAAGGCAAACAAGACTCTCAATCGGATTAATCATCATGAGTTCATCATCATCTCATAATCAGAAGAGGGAACCCTCTCCTTCAAGTAAGTTTTATCTAACTCACTATATTGATTGATTTGGGACGTGTATAAATGATATCATATGTAGAATTCAATTCTACATTATCATCTAATAAATTATCTCGATTTTGAAATTCAATTTACCAAACATTAACATTTGTGTTAAATCACAAACCGGATTAGTATGCACCGTTGATAGCCGGATTAGTATGCACTGTTGATGGAATCAACAAAACAACAATACAACAAGATAAATGTTGTTGGATGATTTTCCCAAGGATCCTTTTCAAATCTCTTAGTTTAACAAACAACACTCATGGTGCGGAAACCCATGATTAATGTTATGATATCAGTGTGTGCTAGTGTGTGTATGATTGCTAATGTATGAATGCTTGTATGAAAATAACTGCTTGATTGTATTGATTGTTGAAAAAGCTTACAAAGGATTAGGGTAGTATGATATTTATAGCATATACACAAAGCTATCTATAATTACTAAACTACCCTTATGTAAACGAAAATTACATAAAAAATCCTAAGTCTATAAGTCGTCCGCTGTGGATGTTAGACTATCCGCTGTGCATGATCATTCATCCATTGTGAATGGTAGATAAGCTGTTCACTATGAACACTTGTATGTTTGTCTAGTTATGAGTCCGCTGTGGAATGTTCATTCGTTGTGGATGACTATCCACTGTGGAAAGTTCATCAACTGTGGACTTTTGTTCATCCGCTGTGTATGCTTGTTCATCCGCTATAGACACTTGGAGCTTTTCTTCATCTGCTGCAGACACTTGTTCATCTGCTGTGGAGGTCTTCATCCGCTGTGGAAGGTCTTCATCCACTGCAGACACTTAGCAAAAATTCTCTTTTATGTACAAACTTGAAAAATAAATTTAAGCTATATTAGTGTATGCTATGAATGTTAATGATGCTAATGTGTTAGTTAATAATTGTTTGAATGTCAGAAGACATTATCTTTGATTATGGCAAGCATTATCCTTTTAATGCACTTATTGAGTCCAACAACCGTCTTGCAATATTTTCCCATACAACTTCTTAAAGTGCAGTTTGGACTTAGATGTGAGAGACTCATGCCAATTCTAGCATTGACCCATTGAGTATTGTGCCATCCGGTAATTTTCTGTTACCAAACTCCGTTAGTGTCATTAGGTCTTGCATGCACGTGTCGTGAGCACACATTAGTTGTCATTGAACGTTAGTGACCAAACAATAATTAACTATGGTTAACAAATGATAACTTAATTAATAGTTTTAATTTCAATTATGTGATTATGTGAATTAAGGAGTTGAGCATTATTTTATGTGTCGTAATTTACAAAGTGACTATATGCAATGCATGATCTTATGAATGGTATATTATCATTTGGCTTTCATGATTTTGTGTTGCTTAATAAATTTCATAATATAATATGAAAAAGTATTTAAAAGATTAAAAAGATTGGCTTTATAATTTATAAAACAAAAGAGGAGTTTAGAAACATTACTTACCATATTTAAACTAAAAATCAAACCCTAACCCCCATTCCCACCCTAATTCGGCCGCAACCATCCCCAAACTCCCTCCCCTTTGCGATTTTATCTTCCAAGTATCTCTACACAATCAATTTTGATCAATCTCAAGTAGTACCAAGTGGAATTGTTAATCTATAGCACGTTTAAAGTGGGTTTCTCAACTAATTTTCATGTTTTTCATCAATGATCAAACCCTAGTTCAATTAACATGATGAATGTTGAAATTGATGTTGTTTGATGAGGATTTGATGTTAGTCGTATTGCATTGAGGTTAGTTTACATAGATTATGCAGGAAATTCATGGATTTGATGTGTTGTTCATACCTTGCTAAAAGTAGTAACTTTTATGCATGTGGTTTGGGAATTATGAAGAATTGATGATGTTTATCATGTCTAGATGATTGTTATGAACTTGATTAAGTATAAAGTTGATGAATTTATGAATGAATTGGATGGTAGATTGATTTTGGGTGTTACTTTCCCGAAAAGGAAACTTTATTGATGTGAAACCTTAGATTTTGTGAATTGGGCATGTTTATGATGTTAGGATCATGCTAGAATGTTTGTTGATGATGTCTAAAGTGTTGGAATGCATTAATTGGATCATGTGGATGCTTGATGGATTATTTGAGAAATCTAGGTTTTATGGAATATTATAGGACGTTGGATTATGTTAGGAGATTATGAATCATGTATCAGATTATAATAGATCATTATTGTGTATGTTAGTTGGTGTGAATCTTGTTGAGTAATGTGTTAATGATCATCATACACGCGTGCGAATCTAAGGCCTCTACTTAGTAGGATTGGCATGATTTAGGGTGTGAAGTCGTGAGTGGCTTCACATGGCATGTACTGCATGATTAATCTCAATGTATGATTTGCTAGTTGTGGTGTAATTATGTTTTTGTTGAGCATGATGATTGGTTTAGATTTGCATGTGTTGTATGATAATCTATGTTGCATGATAAACTATGTTGATATGATAATCTATGTTGGTATGATGATCTTGATAGAACTTAAGATTGAGGATGTGGCATATGTGAAAAGCTTACATGATGATCATGTGTAATGAGTTGCTAAACTTTATCAAACTAGATTTCAATTAACATGTCACCAACGGGTCAAACGGATCAACTAGGTCATATGTGTCATTGTGTATCCAAAACCCTAGGGTTAACATTTTGTTGAGTACTTAGGGTTGTTATGTTCTCTAGTTGCGCGTACTTATGTACTCACATGTTCTAGGTAACCTTTAATGGGTTGTCTTTCCACTCAACGTTAGCTTTACATTTATTGTTCGTTTGCGCACCAGGTGAGTTCATGCCCCACTTTTTATACACTCTCTTTTGGGGGAGATAGCATACTCTTACAAACGTTTTTCTATTATGAAATGTGCATAGAATGGCATAGTGTTGTATACCATTGAAAGACCACACACTTTCGGATCGTTAATTAAGGAAACTAGCGGGAAATCTTGGGTAGTACTACTGGGTCTGACAAGCCCCACCTGTACGACTGGAGGTCAAGCGGGTGCAATATTGTCCTAAACGACTAATAGCGTCACGACCCAGTATGTCGTGACAGGAGGCAAACAGACAAAAATGGTCAGCTTCGATCGCGAAATCACTATTGGTTATTACTAATGAAATTAGACTAGCTATCTATTTCAATGCACTTGCTTATATTTTGCAAATGCTACTGTTTATAATGATTACAAACTCTTGAACTCACCAACCGTCATGTTGACACTTTTAGTATGCTTTTCTCAGGTCATTATTGGTAGCTTCCCGTAGGAGCACGCACGTGTCAAGCATACATTGAACAAATATTTACTTACTTTTGACTTATTGCATACTTACATATATTGGTTGTGGCGTGTGTTTTGTGTAGTTTACATTTGTTAAGTTGGGTTTGAAATATTTACAAATCGCTTTCGCAATGTTTTAAAAGTTTAAACTCAGGATCTGCTTATAATATTACATATAGAGTCATTCTGAGTAACTAATGACTTGGATTCTGGTTTGTTCACACGCCTCGCGGTTAAACCCCGCGTGTGGATTTTGAGGGTGTGACAAGCCGGATTCCTACTTGGAATAGGGTATGGAGCCGTTAACTTTTCAAAATATTTTTGTTGTGGACCAAGCAGGAAACCGTTTTAGGTCATCGGGTTGTGTTTTGGACCTTGTTTCCTTTTCCTTCCCCGTAAAATCTGTTTATAAATATATCTAGTATCGATCGGTTCCGCTTCCTACCCAAAACCAGTTCCTAGAAAACGGTATGTGAACCTCTACCTCTACGCGTATCTGTCTATAAATTCTATATGACCTAAGCTATCATCTCCTCTTAGCCCATGTTCTGTTTTAATAATTTGTGAAGCTATGTAAATATAAACTCTTAGAACGTTAAACTAACTCAACTAACTTGAGTTAACATAAATAGAGAATTGATGAATAATTTATGAATTATCCTTAGTGTAATGTACGTATTTAATAAATGCAGGACCGGTTAAGGGTGGTTAATACAATCAGTCTCACAATGAGGAGAATCTTAAAACACTTAATAGATCAAATAGGGAACCGGGTTTGTATAAGAGATACTATGAAAAAAAGTAATGAGACAGAACAAGAACAAGAACAAGATAAGTATGATTTTCAAGAATGCTATATATTGCTGTCAAGTTCTCTTACAAGTATTACAAAGCATAAAAAGAAATACAAGAACCTGAGATACTTTGTACTACATCTTACAGCCGGCTATACTTTGAAAGCCAACTGGAAACACTAATCTTGACAAGATCAATGTATAGTCAAAAGACAGATTGCCTTTTGACTTGTGACTATGAAATGCCATAGCTCACATCCTAATCTATTACGAAAAGGATAAAAGGTGCAAAGTAGAAAGTTACAGGCTCCAAACCATAATCTACAGTTTACTAAAGCATGGACCTTTTCATCAACTTGTATAAGTTGGTGAGTCTTCAGAGTGACAGCGGAAAGTTGGTCAGCTTTATGCAAAAGTTGATTAGAGAAAGCATGTCTTCTCTGTCTTCGGAAGAAATCAGTCTTAAGTCTCTTAGCTTCGAAAGACTTTGTCATCTAAGCTTCGGAAAACTTCATCTTTGGCTTCGAAAGATTTGGTCTTTATATTCGGAAGATTTTACACTTGGAATATTTTCTATAACGAGTGTAAAACTTCCGAAGTAACTTCTACTATGTACATCATGCATGCATTTAGAAGGCTCTTTTGTTGCTTTGGTTGCATCAGCCTTTCAAGTATAACCTTACAAACTCCCCCTAGGCTGATGCTACCAAAACATAGAAGGATACTCAGATATTGATAGTCCTCAGTAGGATCAATACTATTCCTTTCTTTATCAACTGGTCAGGATCCCTTAGACTCATACAGTATCTTCTCATGTCATAGAGGTCATGTAGTGGCAGATTAAGCATGTCTTGCCAAAAATAGACATCTGGACCTCCTTGATCTCTGATGACATACCATCTATCTAGATTTGCAGGTCTAGAAGTCATACCATCTGTCTAGATTTGCAGTAAAAGCCCAGGACAGGATGGGTCTTCTAGCTGCAAAAGGCTCTACTTGTGTTGGAGTTGGTTAAGCAGGCTCTTCTTGAGCTACCTCAGGATGCTCTGACTCATCTTGAGGTGTGGAAATGGATGCCTTGGACTTCTTTTTTTTCTTGTGACTTCTCTACCATCCTTTTCCTCCTCTTTGAAGAATTTAACTAAGAAGACTGACCTTCAGCACCAGATTGTTCCGTTGTGTCTTTCAAAGTTTGGTCCTCTTCCCTCATAGGTTCAAAAGGAGAGGGATCTAGACCCTGCTATGGATCAAAAGATGAAGTTGGTTGTGGCTTAGCTCTAGATCCTGATTGTGTTGCCTTTTACAGTTCAATCTTGACCTCAACTTAAGGAGGAGTTTGACTAGATGGAGAATGCAAGTCAACAAGTTCCCCCTTTTTAATCTTCTGCTTGATCACCTTAATGTGCTCATCCATAGTGGATAGAGACATTGGACCAAGCCTCCTTTCAAAGAATCCATACAGCTTCAAAAAGCACATTATCATCTGCCTATCAGCAGACTTCTTTTGGCTCTTTTGGATGATGGCTCTTGACTTTGTAGCTTCTTCCCTCATTTTTCTCTTAGCAGCCTTCCATTCTTTTTGTACTTGTTGCTCAAGCTGCTTAAGATAATTGAATTCTACATACTCATAAGATAAGAGAATAAGTGCAGATGCCTGATAAAGGCCTGTGGTACTCAGGTAGCTAATCATGTTTTGTGTGTTTACTTCCTTGTCTACCTGAGGTTGTTTAGTTTCTACAGCCTCTATCTTAGGGCTTTCTTGAATCGGGGAAAGAAAGTAGCATGTTTTTAGAGCCTTTTCTTTCTCATTTCTTCCTTTATCTTGAGGAGGAATGTTGCATCCTCTACCTCCTTTCTTTCCTTTAATAGCTCTGTGTCTGCTAGCTCATTGAGTTTCTCTAAAGGAAGAGAGATGAGTTCATCTATGTTCTAATTCCTGGTCCCCAAGTAGTTTAATTTGGTTGCCTTCAACTCATCATCTTGAGTATTTGGCCTGGGGGCAACCCTGATTGCAGCTTCCATGAAGCCTGGGGACCCACTTGAACTCTCTCCCGTTAGCTTCCTCTTCTTCTCTCTCTTCTCCTCCTCAATCTCCTCGGGAGTCAGTTTTCTTTTCCCATTATCAATCACAGACCATGGTGACTCAGGGTGAAGAGAGCTTTGGCCTTCATTGCTTGGTTCAACAGTCAAGCTCTGGCCAGAGAGAGGTTTTGAAACACCTTCACCAGCTGGTGCCTCACTGATGGGTAGAGGATGTTGAAGAAGTTCCTGTGACAAGGTTCACATGGTCTATCACTGGGCCTTCAGTCAAGGTTTCCTCTTCGAAGCTAATCTTAGGGTGCACCTTAACATCCAGTTGACTAATGACATTCCCTGATAGCCTTTGTCTTCTTCCTTGTTTGAATTCTTCAACTATCATGTCTTGAATCCTTTTAGTCAGTTTGTTAGCTTGCCTATTTTGACTTGGGTTGGCAAGTGACATATGGACTAGAGGAAGACTGTCATGGTACTTCAAGGTCTGAAAATTGAAGACCTCTTGCTGCCCCTGAAGTCTATGCAGTATCAAGGCTCTTTTGTCAGCATCATACCTCCACCCTTGTATTTCATTTTCAGCATCATAGGGTGGAATAGGCATTGCCCTTTTGATACCCTCCGCAAACAGGCTTTGTATGAGTGAGTCCACATCAATGTGGACTTGAGGAGGTTGCTGAGTATGGACACTTGCAAGTCAGGGTAGTGAGTCCTCAATGTCCATACTCTAAGAGGAACTCCCAGGTTCTGTGATTGTGAGGACTTTCTCCTCCTTTTTGGTAGGTCCACCACATCCATAGGTTCTTGTGGACCTGGTTGAGTTCGTCTGAGTGGTCTCTCAGCTAACTTGCTCTTGAGATCGGTGATCTCAAGTTGCTGGACATTGAACCTTCTTTGTAAGGCAGTCACCAGAGATTCCAGGTGACTAACCTTTTTGACTAAATGGGTGCATGTTTTAGTCAGTTGTTAAACCTTTACTTTCAGACTCCCCTCATCTTCTTTAGAAGAATCATGGGGGTATGAGAGAATAGGACCTAAGTTGAGGGGTCAATGACTAGCACTTTGTTCTTGGCTACTAGATTTCCCCTGCTCCATGACAGCTTCAGTTGAAGTGTCAAGGGGCTGGGTTGCCATGGTTGAGGTCTTAATGATGTAATCACTTGCTGAAGTGACTGCCTCTTCCATATGGATCTCCTTAACTTGTTCAGGAAGATTCACCTCAGTTTGGGGTGGATGATGTAGGCTACACATGGGTGAAGCAGGAGGACTCATCTCCCCTCGAGCAAAGGTGGAGAAGAGAGACTCATGGTACTCACTGAAGCCCATGTCTTCTTCATCATAAAATTCTAGGTTGGGAATGGGTTGGTTAAGATCTAAATGTTACGGATGGTAACTTTCCCCTAAAGGTTTTTCACTAGAGTTTTGAGACACTGAATGAAGGCTTAAGGATGTTATGAGCTCATCAGACTGAGCATGAGTAACCTCAGCACTAATCATTGGTGAGATGGGAGTGGTTTGCTCCTTAGGGGAAATGGGAGCTCTAGTGTGCACTTCCTCCTGTATGGGTGGTAATATGAGGGCCTGCACAAGTTGAGTAGCTTGTGTGCAGGGGTTCGTTTGGAGTTTTTTTGGTAAGTGATGGTTATTTGTGGCTATGAGGGTTGTTGAGAAGTAGAAGGTGTGAGTTCAAAACTAGCTGGTGCTACTAGGTTGTCACCTTGAGTAATGAGCTCTAATATTTTTGGGACAAGGGCTGTTTCTACCTTTGAGAA
This sequence comes from Flaveria robusta, assembly GCA_025506415.1. Taxonomy (NCBI): domain Eukaryota; kingdom Viridiplantae; phylum Streptophyta; class Magnoliopsida; order Asterales; family Asteraceae; genus Flaveria; species Flaveria robusta. Next base: position 16,547,175 of record CM046472.1, read on the forward strand.
GCCCAGAGTAGGCTTCCTCATGGTCTTAAAGATGTCGGGCTTCATTTGTCCTAATTTTAGAACATTATTTGTTTCCCTTAACTGTGAGCCCCGTTCAAAGTTAAGAATATCCTGTGCATATCTAGGGAACATGTACTATTCTAAGGAGTCCAAATTTGCATGTAAATTAGTATATACAAATTGTGAATACCTGAACTTAACCCCCTGAACCATAACATGGACTATTTAGGAAAGGTCTTAAGGAATTTGGTCCCATCCTCCATGTTTGTTTGATAGACTGTGAATGAAAACATGAAGGAGGTACTTCCATTGGGAGGAGAGCTTCCCTTTCCTAAAGGTTCTTACAGAGTAATCTCCTTCATAGCCCATCTATCCAAAGGAGTGGTTAACATCAGACTTGGAGAAAGACATATCACCTTCTACATCATCCAGCCTAAGATGTGTGTTTATGGAAGCTAGAGTGATGAAGATTGTCCTCCCCTACACTATGGCAGACAGTGCCTTCTCCCCATCCATGGTGACATCATGGCAGGTCTTCCAGAACTCCAAAAGTTGATCCTCATAGAGTGGAGGATCTATGGTAAGGGAGGTGAAGTAGATGGATAAAGTTAAGAAGCGGCAAACCTCTAAGAAACCATGATATTTCACAAAGTTTATAAGAGCAACCTTATTGTGATGCCTGTGTAAGTGCATGGAAAAATCGGGTTGGTTTTTGCGATCAAAATTGGCCATTTTGAGGAAGCTTTGCGGTGAAGGAAGATAAGAACAAAGGCGGTTTGTGAGAGAATTTAGGTTAGAGAATTTGTAGATGAAGAAGATAGTGAAAGAACGGGAACCATTGAGTGTATATATATATGTAAAATGGATTGAAACAAAGTTAATGTGAAAGAATAAACTTTGAAATCCGAATGTTGGTCCCACCTCTGAAAAAGGTGCCCAAAAAGGTAGTTTTCTTGGAAGTCGAAAATCTTCCGAAGGTATTTTGCCTTAGGAATTTTTTGTAAAATCTTCCGAAACCAATTTGACTTCGGAAGATATTACTGAACTTTGTGGAAATTTTTTTCCGGAAGAAAAATACTTAGAGTATTCTCTCTTTTGAGACATATTTGGTTTCAGAAGAGATTAAAGCTCGGAAGTTTTATTCTTAAGAGAATAAGTCTTTCGAGGTTTAATTGCTTTCGGAAGAAAATTGTCCTCAAAGACATATAAGTACTTAGAGGTGTATTTTCGCTTTGGAAGATATATCAATATTTCTTCCAAAGGTAAGTTTCTTGTAAGTAGTTATCTGATTTGAAGACATAATATTCTTCTGAAGACAAAGTTAGTGTCTTCCGAAAGAAAGTATGTTTAAAATCTCCAAAAATCTAATGAATATCATTTGAAAGAGTTTCTTCCAAAGTAAACTGGGCTTATGAAGGTGATAATTTAGACAACTTAGGACACATATTCTTCTAAAGGTGATAGTTTTTTAAGAAAAACTATTCAAAGTTAATCATCCCAATAGCTAATACAAGATATTTAAATGTCTATTAATCAAAAGCCTTTGTGAACAGATAAGCATATTGTTCATTTGTGTTAACTTTGACTAGTTTTATCAATCCTTTTTCAAAATTATCTATAATTAGATGATACTTGATGTTGATGTGTTTTGTTCTTGAGTGGTGCATAGGATTCTCTGTGATAGAGATAGCACTGTTCTTGTCTATGCGCATTGGAGTCTTCTTGAAGTTGAATCCATACTCCAACATCTGATTCTGAATCCAAAGCACTTGAACACAGCAGCTAGCAGCATTAAACTTCAGTAGTTGATGCAGACACACAGGATTGTTTCTTGTATTGCCATGAGACTATCCTTCCAACAAGGAATTGAGATCCCCCAGATGTAGATTTTGTAGTTATGTTGCAGCCACCATAGTCACTATCTGTATAGACATACAGATTGAAGTCAGAATTCTTTGGATACCAAAGGCCTAGCTTAGGAGCACCTTTGAGATATCTAGGAATCCTCTTGACAGCAACCAAGTGTGACATCTTAGGGTTGGCTTGATATCTTGCACATATACATTTAGTAAATATAATATCAGGCCTGCTAGCTGTAAGATACATAAGAGACCTAATCATAGCTTTATAAGGATGTTCAACTGCACACTCCCCCTCAAGATCAGGTCCAAAGGAGTGGTTTCTAGCTATGGGTGTTGCAGGACTGGTTGGGGAGGATAATGCAATAGTTTCACAAATTGTTTGGAGTGTGAACTTGGCTAAACACTTATGAGATCATATAGGGGATCGGCTATTTGGAAACTTAGAACTTAAAGTAAAGAGCACAAGAATAAAATATGGTTTTCAAGAATGTTGTATATTGCTCTTAAGTTCTTTTCAAAAGTTACAAGGATAATTAGAAATACAAGACCCTGAGATAATTTATACTACATTTTACAGTCGGCCATACTTTGAAGGCCAGCTAGATACACTAATCTAGATAACAAGATCAATGTATAATCAAAAGGCAGATTGCCTTTTGACTTGTAACTATGACATGCCATAGCTCACATGCTAACGTATTACAAAAAGGATAAAAGGTACAAAGTAGAAAGTTACAGACACCAGACCATAATCTATAGTTTACTAAAGCATGGACCTTTTCACCAACTTGTATAAGTTGGTGAGTCTTCAGAGTGGCAGCGAAAAGTTGGTTAGCTTTCTGTAAAAGTTGATCAGAGAAATCATGTCTTCTTTGTCTTCGAAAGAAATCTGTCTTCTATCTTGTTGGCTTTGGAATACTTTGTATTCTAAGCTTCGAAAGACTTCATCTTTGGCATCGGAAGATTTTGATCTTGGCTTCGAAAGATTTTACACTTAGAATATTTCTTATGAGAGGAGTGTAAAACTTTCGAAGTAACTTCTCTGAGTACATGCATGCAAGTTGGAAGCTCTTTAGTTACATTGGTTGTATCAGCCTTTCAATTATAGCCTTACTAACTCCCCCTAGACTCATGCTACCAAAACATAAAGGATACTAAGATGTTGACAGTCCTTATTAGGATCAATACCATTCCTTTCTTTATTAATTGGTCTGGATCCCTCAGACCCTCATAGTATCTTCTCATATCAAAGAGATCATGTAGAGGAAGATCAAGCACGTCTTACCAAAAGTAGACATCTTGACCTCCTTAATCTCTGATAACATACCATATGTTTGGATTTGCAGCAAAGCTCCAAGATAGAATGGGTCTTCCAGTTGCAAGAGGCTCTACTTGAATAGGAGTTGGGTGAACAACCTCTTCTTGTTCACCCTTAGGATGTTCTGACTCATCCTGAGGTACAGAGGTGGAGGCCTTGGACTTCTTCTTCTTCTTTCTCTTTTCGCTTCTGATGGACATCCTTTTCCTCCTTCAAACTTTAACTGAGGAGAGTGGCCTGCAGCACTAAATGTTCTTTCATTATTCTCCTCAGTTGGGTCCCTTTCCTCCATATATTCAGAAGCAGGATGATCAAAACCCTGCTATGGGTCAATAGATAAAGTTGGCTTAGATGTAGCTTTAGAATCAGGCTGTGTTGTCTCTTGTGGTTCAACTTTCACCTCAACTTCAGGTTCAGCTTGACTAGGTGGAGAATGCAAGTCAACTACCTGACCTTCTTTTATCTTCTGCTTAATCTTTCTGATATGCTCATCCATTGTGGATAGAGACATAGAACCAAGTCTGTTGGTCCAAATAGATTGAATCACAGTACAATTGATTGAGAGAATTATTCAATATCACTAACACATACACAATAGAAACATTTGATGATGAAGAATTGACCAAAAGTATTCAAAAGTAAACAAATCAAATCCAATACTATTAATAAAACAAAGCTTAATAATATTTCAAAGTAGTTCCAGCTTACAAAATGCACTTGCAACAATGATCAGACGAATTAGGGTTTTGCAAGGTTAGACTACAATGAAAGAAACAAATTCTATATATAGAGTTGATAGTTTTGCTGACAGTTTCGCTGTCAGCGAAACTATCATGCCCAAGCCTAGTTTCGCCCGGCTGAGAAACTCAGTTTCGCCGGGTGAAACAGACTACTGACTATGAGCGAAACTACAGTTTTGCTCATAGTTTCGCTAGGCAGCAAAACACAAATAACTAACATACTTACAAAAGTAAACTAACATTTAACCTATTACATTTAAACATAAACAAAAGCTAATCTAAGGTGAGTCCAACCTATTCTTGATCTTCAATACTCCCCCTAGGTTGGACCTCACCGACTGGATCATCTTCGATAGTAGCACCAGCTCCAGTTTCTTCTCTAGCCGTAGATCTTCCTTCTGCTTTAGCTCTTGCTGTAGTCACATCTTCACCATGTGCACTAGCTCGTTCAAATTTTCGTGTAAGGTCCTGCACGTCCATCCTCACTTCATCTGCCTCACGAATTTTCTCAGCCAGCTCTCTTACCTCAGCTCTAACTCCTCGGGCCTTATTGGCAACCTCCATGAACAGGCTTGCCTCTTTTCTCGTTTCTGCTCCTGCCCCAGCCTTGATATGGTTTTCCCATAAAACCAGTAAGTCCTCATCACAGAAGGAAAATACTTCCATTGGATCAAAAAGTCTAAATTCAGCTTCGTCCTTTATCCTAATCACCGCCTCCCCCGTGTTGTTGTAGTAGAACCATTTTTCAAACCTCTGAAGCCTTTGGGGAAGGGGATCAGGTAACCTCACCCTACTCACCATCTTCGAGGGCTTCACCCTTAGCACTATCCTCCCCTTTCCAGTCTCCCAGTCCTTGTCCTTCTTTGACATTTTCCTTCAGCCTTCATGAATCCAAAAGTCACAAAATTGTCGTTTAGCCCCTATTTTATCTCTTCTTCCAACAGTTTTGCTCGTTCACTCTTCTGTGAGTCAATCAAGGGAATCTCTGCTAGCCTCCTGAGATCCCATCTAGGCAAGTTCTTGAACGCCTTCCTTTTATGTAAATACGAAATCCTTCCTCCTCTCCTCTTTATCATAAACATTTTCAGGCTTGAGTTATATTTCCAACTTATTATTTTCTTCTCAGCTTCTTTCCTGCTCAACCCTTGTATATTCTGGAATAGAGGGGTTAGTTCTTCTTGCACTTTCTCCTTAACAAACCAGTCCTCCTTCTCTAACTCAAACACATCGCCATCAGCAGAGCCCTTTTTGGCCACATAAATCAAGGGTCGTTCATCAACTTCATAATACTCGGGCTCTGAATCATAATCTACTAGCTGCTCATCATCCTCCTCCTCATCAATCAAGATCGTCTCAACTGTCTTTTGTCCACCCTCTACAGCTGAATCTCTCCCGATCTCCTCACCAACCAAATCTGTATCAATGTTTATTCCCAAGTCTATAAACCCTGCCTCAATCACCTCTTCCACATGTTCTTCTGCATCTTTCCTTACAGCCTCAGTCTCTCTCTCATCAACATTCTTCTCACCAGAACCTCCAGCTGTAGCATCTGCTGCACCACTAGAGCCCTCTCCTGCCTTGGATGAGGTACCCACATTTAGAAATGAGTACCTTGAGATATCAGTAAGATCATCTAACTCAGATTGAGTTAGCTGATTAGGCAGGTCGGCTGCAGCTTTAAGTTCATTAACCTCAGTCAATAACCTCTTTATCAAATTCTGCTGATCAACCAGCATCTTGGACATCCCTTCCAGCATCTCATCTTTCCTCTTTTCTCTCAACTCTTGATTTGTCAACTTCGTTTTTATCATACTTAACTCATTAGAAAGAGATGAGTTAAGATTCCTGATTACATCCTCATCTAAATTTCCCTTCTCATCCCTCCTCTGTGGCTCAGTAAAAGTTTGGTGTTATGCTTTGACCTCCTCTCACCCATCCTCTCAACATCAGCTTGATCAGCTTTCTTCTTGGATCTTTTCTCCCTTTCAGCTCTTAATGCCTGCTCAACCTCATCTATATCCTCCTCAAAATCATAGTCTTTTTCTTTCGCATACCTCTTCCTCTTCTTTACCGACTCAGCTTGCTTCTCTCTTGTTTCCTCAGCATGTTTGTTCTCACTTTCTATCACCCTTCTAATGTAGTTCCACCTTTCGGCTGGATACATATTCTCCCACAGATGCGTGATCTTCCCGCTAAAGTCATGCCTGATGGCAGAGCAGTCAGCAAATATTCTGGTATTCATCTAAACCAGTCTTTTGATTTCTCCATGTCTAGGCACATTGGGAATTAGATCATCTATCAGCATCTGAATAAACCTTGGATATAGCAACCACTTATCCTTCTTCAGCGCCATCACATTCTCGGCCATACATTCAAATATAAGCTTAGCTATATTGGCCTTTTGCCCTCTACAGCAGATAATCATGGCCTTGGCCCAGTCCAAGTTTAACCCATCCGTTCCCCCCTTTCAATTATCCAAACACATAATAAATATGTGAGCAATATATCTCCATTCCTTGGACAGAAAAGATTTTTTGATTTCTTTTCGTGTCCCAAAAGGAGGACCCTCATATCCTATACTCCTAAAGGCTTCAAACACCTCCTGATCAGTTAACACCACCTCATCTCCATAATCTTCTTGAAGCCTCAGCACTCGTGAAATAACCTCTACACTGATGGAGATATCATTCTCCAGAACTCTAGCTACAATCCTCTGAGGATTAGCTCTCGTGTCATAATCAGCAGATCTCTAGAAGTCTCGGATATGAAGATCGTACATGGTCGGAGAGTGAAAGATCGCATACGCGATAGGAGAATCTCTAAGCCAACGGATACAGTCACGAAATCCAGCAGCCTTTGGATTCCGATCGTCAAGAATAGCTGTGATGTTGTTCCGCTCGTCGAATTTTAAATTAGCCATTTATCTGAAAAGAGGTAGATGAAACACGTTAGAAAGATGTAATAAAATAAATAATAAAGAAAAACAATTAAAAAGAATAAAATTAAAGAAAAAAACCAAATTAATTTCGCTGGCCGAAAGTATAGTTTCGCAGGCCGAAACAGTAGTTTCGGCAAGCGAAAGTGCAATTTCGGCAGAGGTTCACTAGTAGTTTCGCCAGGCCGAAGAAGTATTTTCGGCGGGCCGAAACTATAGTTTCGACCAGGCGAGAACTCTGTCAAGCGAAATTGTCAAGTTTGCTCGAATAGCATAACCTTACAATTTTGCTGAGAACAGGAGAACTTTCGTTCAGATTCGCTGAAAGCGACTGTACTTTCGCAGAAAGAACTGCAAAGGTACCGAAGAGACAAAATCAAATACAGCCATTTAATGAGGATTAAACCTAGATTAAACTATATACGAAGGTTCGAAACACACACCTAACACTTAAAAGATCAACAAACACCTCAAAAACACACTAGAAATGAAAATCGAACGGGAGATCGAATTTTAGGGCTCCGGTTCAACCAAACATACGATGGTGCGAAAATGAGCAAACAATTTCGCATAACACCATATATAGCAAATAGTTTCACTGTCAAATCTTTTAATCAAAATGATTCTGAAATGAGCGAAAGTACCGGCGAGATTATAGTTTCGCATAGCAAAACTACCAGCGAATCTATAGATTCTCTGGACACAAAAACTAAAAAAAAATTTCAATTTCTTTTTAATATTTAATATTTAATTGAAAAATTAAGACAAAGACAAAAATAAAATAATCAAAAATAAAGAAAAAGCCCCACAAAACCTAACAAGATTTCACAAAATTTAGACAAACTAAAAGACGGGAGTAAAGTAAAATAAAAGGATATAGAGATACTATAATCTGAAGAGATTTTCCGGAGAATCAGAGTTTGGGGGGACTGATGATATACTTGTTCTTTTTAAACCCATGCCTTCTTCTTTTCAACAAGTGAACTGCAGCTTTTGTTATCATGTTTTTGGTTTGTTTAAAGAAGACTTAAATGACTCAGTCCCCACAGACATTTGGCAAAGAAACTCATCCTGTCCTCATGATGTATTGAACGAAATGATAAACTCTGCTTGATTATCCAATGATGAACACAACAAGAATCTTTTCAAATGAAGCACAGACCTTATAATTCTCAAATGATAAGAGCTCCAGGTCTATACTTACGTATAACAGAGGAGATGATCATTTGATCTTGACAGATAAGAGCTTCAGGTCTATATTCACATATAACAAAGAAGATCATCATAACGTGCTGATGAGAGCTCCAGGTCTATACTTACGTATAACAAAGGAGTTCATCACTCCAGGTCAATGTTCACACATTGCAGAGGAGATAAGCACGTAATAATATATAGTAAGGCGCTTCTTTGATACAAAAGGAGCTAGCAAGTAGCACTTTTAGAAAATATGGGTAGAGGATTTTTCAAAATGATTTATCAAAGAAAAGATATCACGTTCTCAATTCATTTTGGGCAAGGACTTGAAACTTTGTGACGGCAAAAAATGTTAAGGGGATAATCCGATTTAATAAGTTTCTTATTCTATTAGTCTAGCCACAAGATCGCTGTCTACTTCGCGTTCTGGTTGAGCCTATCATGCGTATCCCAACACAATACTGTTGACCTCCTTCAAATCTTTCAGGCAACAAAAACTTTATACTGCAATACAGACAGATAAACTCGAGTCATTCTCCCCCGAAATTTCTACAAATCTGCAAGATTGAAGAAATTTCTAAGTAATAAAATATATTTTTTTTTTATTTTTTTTATTTATATATATATATATATATTTATTTGTATATATTTTTTATGTAAAATAATGAAAGGCTATGGAGCTTAAAATTAAAAAGAAACAAAGAAAGAGAACAAGAAAGGAATATGTACAAAAATTACATGAGACAATTAAGAAAACGAGTTTTAAAATGATATTAATCCTAACATGAAGATCAATTCATAAAAACGAGGTTTATCGAACGTTTTAGTGAAAAGATCAGCTTTTTGATTTTTAGTGTCAATAGAAATAATATCAATAAAACCCTTCTCCTGAGCATCACGGATTGCATGAATCCGTGTCTCGATGTGCTTGGTGCGGGAATGGTGAATTGGATTCTCTGCGATTCCAATGGCTGCTTCATTGTCACAGAATAATGGAGTATGGAAAAAGTTGATTCCATAGTCAATCATCTGATGTTGTATCCACAGCACTTATGAGCAACAGCTTGAAGCAGCAATATACTCTGCCTCCGCCGTGGAAAGAGACACGGTAGTCTGTTTCTTGCTCTGCCATGATACCAGACAATTGCCCAGATATTGACAGCCTCCGGTGACAGATTTTCTGTTTAACTCACAACCATTAGAATCACTATCGGAATAAGCATGTAAGTCAAAATTTCCACTATAAGGATACCAAAGACCTAAACGAGAGGAGCCCTTAAGATAACAAAAGATCCGTTTGACTGCCTTTTCATGAGACTCCTTAGAATTATATTGGTATCGAGCACAATATCCTACAGCAAAGGTGATGTCAGGACTACTTGCTGTAAGATACATAAGGGAACCGATCATAGATCTGTACAGATGAGGATCAACAGATTTTCCGTTCTCATCTGGAGTGAGGCATGTTTGAGCTGTGAATGGAGTTAATTCAGAAGAAGCTTCATCCATCTTGAATTTCTTCAGAATCTCCTTGACATACTCTTCCTGGTGAATAAGAATTCCTTCAGGCTTTTGCTCAACTTGCAGACCCAAGAAAAAGCACATCTCACCCATCATGCTCATCTCAAAGCGACTTCGCATAACCTCCTCAAATTCTCGACATAGCTTTGGATTGGTGAAGCCAAAAATGATATCGTCAACATAGACTTGCACAATTAGCATCTCACCATCCACCTCTTTTTTGAATAAAGTCATATCGATGGTGCCACGAGAGAAACCATTGCTCAGAAGATACTGTGTTAGAGTCTTGTACCATATGCGAGGGGCTTGATGTAGACCATAGAGAGATTTATCAAGCTTGTATACTTTGTTAGAAAAATCTGGATCCTCAAACCCTGGTGGTTGACACACATATATCTCTTCATCAATGTCTCCATAGAGAAAGGCACATTTAACATCCATTTGATAGACCTTGAATTGCTTATGTGCGGCATGAGCCAGAAAGATCCTAATTGCTTCAAGACGGGCTACGGGAGCAAAGACTTCCGTGTAATCAATCCCTTTTTCCTGAGCAAATCCTTGAACCACCAAACGGGATTTATTCCTCACCACAATGCCACGATCATCGGGTTTGTTCTTGAACACCCATTTCGTGCCAATTGGGCATTTGTTTGGAGGAAGATCAACCAGAGTCCACACCTTGAGTTTCCTAAACTGTTGTAGCTCCAGTTGCATAGACTCAACCCAACATGGATCCTGAAGAGCTGCATGAACATTCTTTGGAACGATTTGGGATATAAAACAAGAGAATAAGCACACGTTTATCAAACTAGATTGACTCCGCGTCCTAACACCATCAGTGATTGATCCAATAATGTTATCATGAGGGTGGTCTTCTAATGATTTAAAGTTAGTGGTTAAGGGTAACGGAGTAGGTTGAAGTGTGCTACTGGATTGAGGTTGTGTAGATATTGGAGAAGAAGATTGTTGAACAGATTCAACAAGTGAGGGCGATGGAAAAGTTTGAGATGATGTAGAGGTTGGTGTCGAAGGAATAGACGCTGAAACAGGTAGGGGTGGAGTGTCAAATGATGAAGAAGAAGATGGAATGTCAACTGATGTGACATTGTTAGATGATGAATTGGAAGGGGCTTGAGAAACGGGAGGAACAAAAGGCAATGGATCTGGAGGAATAATGTTTGTGTGAAAATTAGAGAAGGATGCAAAATTCACAAAATTGATTGAGAGAATTGTTCCAACAGTTTTGCTCGTTCACTCTTCTGTGAGTCAATCAAGGGAATCTCTGCTAGCCTCCTGAGATCCCATCTAGGCAAGGTCTTGAACGCCTTCCTTTTATGTAAATACGAAATCCTTCCTCCTCTCCTCTTTATCATAAATATTTTCAGGCTTGAATTATATTTCCAACTTATTATTTTCTTCTCAGCCTCTTTCCTGCTCGACCCTTGTATATTCTGGAATAGAGGGGTTAGTTCTTCTTGCTCTTTCTCCTTAACAAACCAGTCCTCCTTCTCTAACTCAAACATATCACCATCAGCAGAGCCCTTCTTGGCCACATAAATCAAGGGTCGTTCATCAACTTCATAATACTAGAGCTCTGATACCATTTTGTTGGTCCAAATAGATCGAATCACAGTACAATTGATTGAGAGAATTATTCAATATCACTAACACATACATAATAGAAACATTTGATGATGAAGAATTGACCAAAAGTATTCAAAAGTAAACAAATCAAATCCAATACAATTAATAGAACAAAGCTCAATAATATTTCAAAGTAATTCCAGCTTACAAAATGCACTTGCAACAATGATCAAACGAATTAGGGTTTTGCAAGGTTAGATTACAATGAAAGAAACAAATTCTATATATAGAGTTGATATATCATGCCCAAGCCTAGTTTCGCCCGGCTGAGAAACTCAGTTTCGCCGGGTGAAACAGATTGCTGACTATGAGCGAAACTACAGTTTCGCTCATAGTTTCGCTGGGCAGCAAAGCACAAATAACTAACATACTTACAAAAGTAAACTAACATTTAACCTATTACATTTAAACATAAACAAAAGCTAATCTAAGGTAAGTCCAACCTATTCTTGATCTTCAAAGTCTCCTTCCGGAAAACCCATACAGCTTCAAGAAGCTCACTATCTTCTGTCTATCATCAAACTTCTTTTCTTGTGCTCTAATGGTGGCGCTTGATTTAGCAGCCTCCTCTCCATTTTTCTCCTATCAGCTTTTCTTTTGGTTTGAGCTTCTTTTTCTAACTGTTTAAGGTATTCAAACTCAATATACTCAAATGAGAGGGGGTGAAGAGCTGCTGCCTGATAGAGACCTGTGGCACTCAAATAGGTTATCATCTTTTGTCATTCTTGTTCTCTGCCCATCTGAGTTTGTTCTTGTTCCACATACATAGTCTCTTTCTCAGGAATTTCTTGAAATTGAGAGAGGACAGGAGCTTTGTAGAGCTTTTTTCGCTTTCTTTCTTCTTTAATTTTGAGGAGCAGTTCTGCAGCCTCGGCCTCCTTCCTCTCTTTTGACAACTCTTTGTCAGCCAGTTTATTCAATTCTACTAAGAGGAGAGAGATGAGTTCATTAATATTGTAATTCCTTAATCCCAGATAATTCAATCTGGCTGCCGTTAACTCATCATCTTGAGTATTAGGCTTGTGGGTAGCCCTGATTATAGCTTGCATGAAGCTTGAGATTTCTCCTATTTTCTCTCCCCTAGGCTTTCTCTTCTTCTTACTTTTCTCCTCCTCAATCTCCTCAGGAGTCATTTTCCTTTTCCCGTGCCAATTGTTGGCCTATACGACTCCGCGTGGAGAGACCTTTGGCCTTCTGATGGTTGTACTAAGCTTGAGCTCTATCAAGGGAGAGGCTGTGATACACTTTCACCGGCAGGTGTCTCACTGAGGGTACTGGGTTCTGAGGTTAAACATGTCTCAAGGTTCACAGGGTCCAGTACTAGGCCTTCAACCAAGGTTTCCCCTTCGAAGCTAATCTTAGGGTCTGCGTCAATATCTAGTTGACCAACAGTTTTCCCTGCTAGCCACAATCTATATAATTTTGTTCTGCTTCTAAACTCCTGTAGTCCCTATTCTTGAATCTTTTCAGCTAATCTCCCAGCTCGTCTGTTGTGGCTTGGATTGACCAATAGCAGATCAACTAGAGATATACTCTCATAGAATCTCAGGGTCTGATAGTTGAAGACTTCTTGCTGGCCTTGAGACCTAGAGAGCACCAAGGGCTTTCATGCAGCATCATACCACCATCCCACAATTTGATTTTCAGCAGGGTAGAATGGGGCAGACATGGCCTTTGGAATTCCTTCCTCAAAGAGATCGTGTAGTATGGCCTCCAAATCAGCGTGAGCCTGAGGAAGTTGTTGAGTCTTGACAATTGCAAGTGAGGGTGGTGAATCCTCATTGTCCATACTCTGGAAAGAACTCTTAGGTTCTGTGGTTTCAGGAACTTTCTTCCTATTTTTAGTAGCATCACCCACTTGCATAGGTGAGCTGGAAGTTAAGGGGTCCACTACTTCCATAGGTTTTTGCGGACCTGGTTGAGTTTGTCTTGGTGGTCTCTCAGCTAACTTGCCCTTGAGATCGATGATCTCAAGTTGCTGGTCATTGACCCTTCTCTGCAAGACAGTCACCTGAGATTTTTAGTGACTAACCTTAGAAACTAAATAGGTGAAGGATTTGGTCAGTTGTTGCACCTTTAGTTGTAGACTCCCCTCATTTTCAGATGAAGAATCATGGGGGGATAAGAGAATTGGACCAAGGTCTTCTTACTCATCACCACCATATTGTTCTTGGCTTCTGGATCTCCTCTGCTCCATGACAACTTCAATTGAATTATCAAGGGGCTGGGTTGCCATAGTTGAGGTCTTAAAGATGTAATCACTTGCTAAAGTGTGAGCCTCTTCCATATGGACCTCCTTAACTTGTTGAGGGACATCCACATCAGTTTGGGGTGGATGATGTGGGCTAGACATGGGAGAAGCAAGAGCACTCATCTCTCCTTGAGCAAGGGTGGAGAAGAGAGACTCATGGTACTCACTGAATCCCATGTCTTCATCATCATAGAATTCAAGGTTGGGAATGGGTTGGTTAAGATCCAAAGGCTGAGGATAGTAACTTTCCACTAAAAGTTGTTCACTTGAGTTTTGAGACTCAGAGTGAAGGCTTAAGGCTGTTTGGGTGATGAGCTCATCAGGCTGAGCATGAGGATCCTCAACACTAATAATTGGTGAGATGGGAGTGGTTTGCGACTCAGGGGAAGTGGGAGCTCAAGTGTCCACTTCCTCCTGCATGGGTGATGATATGGGGGCCTACACAGGCTGAATAGCTTGTGTAGGGGTTCGTTTAAATTTTCTTTTGTAGGTGATGGTTGAGAGCTAGAAAGTGTGGGTTCAACACTAGCTGGTGTCGCTAGGTTGTCACCTTGAGCAAAGAGCTCTAACATTTTTGGACAAGGGCTGTTTCTACCCTAGAGAAGCCTATAGTTGGCTTTCTAATTATTTTAAAGATGACGCGCTTCATTTGTCCCAATTTAAGAACATTACCTATTCCCCTTAACTGTGTGCCCAGTTCACTGTTAAGAATGTGCTGTAAATATCTAGGGAACATGTAATATTCTAAGGAGTCTAAGTTTGCAAGCAAATTAGTATAAACAAATTTTGAATACCTAAACTTGGCCCCCCGAACCATTCCATGAACTATGTAGGAAAGGTCTTCGGGAATTTGGTCCCATCCTCCTTGTTTGTTGGGTAGATTGTGAATGACCATATGGAGGAGGTACTTCTACTGGGAGGAGACCTTCCCTTTCCTGAAAGTTCTTACTGAGTAGTCCCCCTCATAGCCCATCTAACCAAAGGAATAATTGACAGCAGATTTGGGGAAGGACAAATCACCCTCTGCATCATCCAGCATGAGATGAGTGTTTATGGAAATTGTGGTGATAAAGATTGTCCTCCCCTACACTATGGCAGAAGGTTCCTTCTCCCCATCCACGGTGACCTCTTCATAGATCCTCCAAAACTCCAGAAGTTGATCCACATAGAGAGGAGAATCAATAGTAAGCGAGGTGAAGTAGTTCAAAAGAGAGATAAGAAGCATCAAACCTCTAAGAAGCTAGGATCTTTCTCAGAGTTTAACAAAGCGACCTGATTATGTTGCCTGTGTAAATGCATGGAGAAATCGTGTTGGTTTCTACGATCAAGGTTGGCCATTTGGAGATAGCTTTGGGGTTAAGGAAGGTAAGAACAAAGGCGGGTTTGGGAGAATTTAGGTTAGAGAAATTTGGAGATGAAGGAGATAATGTGAGAAGGGGAATCATTGAGTGTATATATGTGAAATGGATTTGAAACAAAGTTAATGTCAAAGGATTAACTTTGAAATCCATATGTCTATACCACCTCTAAAAAAGGTGCCCAAAAGGTAGTTTTCTTGAAAGTCGAAGATCTTCCGAACGTATTTTGTATTCGGGAGTTTTTGAAAAACATCCGAAGCCAATTTTGGCTTCAAAAGATCTTTATTAGAGTTATAAGAATTTCTTTTGGAAGAAATTTACTTTGAGAAAATTTGCTTCTGAAGTATAGTTTGTTTTGATAGACATTGAACACAAGAAGTTTTATTCAAGAATAAATCTTGCAACGCTAATTTGCTTCGGAAGAAAATTGTTCTTTAAGTCATATAAGTGTTTTAAGCTTCGAAAGATATTTCTGAAATTTCTTCCGTAGGTAAATCACTTATTTGAGTTGAAGACTTAAATTTCTTCCAAAGTTAATTTTAATGTCTTTTAAAAGAAATTATACTTCAAATTCTTATAAATCTAAGGAATATCAGTTAGAAAAATTTTCTTTCTAGCTAACTAGGCTTATATGAGTGATGAAATAGACAACATTAAAGACACATTTTAGATAATAATTGTAAAATTAATTTAAGAAAACTACTCAAAGTTAATCATCCCAATAGCTGATATTAGATACTTAAATCTCTGTTTATCAAAAGCCTTAGTGAACAGATCAGCATATTGTTCATTTGTGTTTACTTTAACCAGTTTTATCAAGGCTTTTTCAAAATTATCTCTTATCAAATGATACCTAATATTGATGTGCTTTGTCTTTGAGTGCTGCATAGGATTCGCTGAAATGGAGATAACACTGTTGTTGTCTATGTGGATGTGAGTATCCTTGAAGTTAAATCCATAGTCTAGCATCTGATTCTGAATCAAAGTACTTGAGCATAGAAGTTTGTAGTAGCTATATATTCAGCTTCAGTTGTTGATGCAAACACACAGGATTGTTTCTTCCATTGCCATGAAATTATCCTTCCACCAAGGAACTGGCATCCCCATGATGTAGACTTTCCAGTCATATTACAGCCACCATAGTCACTATTTGTATATGCATACAGATTGAAGTTGGAACACTTTGGATACCAAAGTCCCAGCTTGGGAGCACCTTTGAGATATCTCAGTATCATCTTGACAGCAACTAGGTGAGACATCTTGGGGGTTTGCTTGATATCTTTCACAAATGCATGTGGCAAACATGATATCAGACCTACAGGCTATGAGGTACATGAAAGACCCAATCATTGCCCTATAGAGGTATTCATCAACACACTCCCTCTCAAGGTCAGGACCTAGAGACTGGTTTCTTGCTATGGGAGTCTTAGCAACCTTACAGTCAGTTAGATGAAATCTGGTCAGTATGTCTTGTACATACTTGTACTAGTTTACGAAGATACCATTGTCCACCTACTTCACTTGAATTCCTAGAAAGAAATTGAGTTCCCCCATGGCACTCATTTCAAATATATTCTTAATCAGCTTCTCAAACTCTTTGTATAGACTTGGATTAGGTCACCCAAAGATGATGTCATCTACATAAACTTGAACTAGTATCAAGTTATTCCATATTCCTTTTAGGAAAAGTATACTATCAATGGTACCTCTCTTGAAACCATGTTGAACAAGGTATTGTGACAGTGTCTCATACCATTTTCTTGGAGCCTGATGCAGCCCATAGAGAGCTTTGTCAAGCTTGTAGACATAATCAAGATGATCTGAGTTTGCAAAGCCAGGTGGTTGTTTGACATACACTTCTTCTTCAATCACACCATATACAAAAGCACACTTGACATCAAGTTCGTAGAATTTGAAGTCTTTGGATGCAGCAAAAGCCAGGAATATCCTAACAGCTTCAAGTCTTGCTACTAGACCAAGATCATCAGTGTAGATGCAATCCTTAGGAAGATGAGAAGTACTGCCACACATGATGCATGTAGTTGAGCTGCTTCTGAGAGACTTCTTCTGAGCGGCAGGTTGAGCTAGATCAATTTCCAAATCCTTCTTCACCTTTGCAGATGATGAAGCACGCTTCTTAGGGATAGGCTTGCTCTTGGAACTGGATGGTTCAGGCAGTGTAGTAGTGGTGCACTTTTTATCAACCTTCCTCTTTTGACAAGGATGGTTTGAACCTGAACTAGGACTCCTGGTACTAGAATCTATAGTTAAGTTTGCAGACTTCACCACCTAAAACCCAGCAGATATGAATACTTGTTTCTTTTTCAAGTCAAAGGTGGGCTTGATCTTTAGGGCTTTCTTGGCTTTTCTCTTTGCAACCCTGATCAAATTTCTTCTGGCAAACTTTGCCATCTTTGTCTTTTTCTTCTCACCAGGAGAATGCTTGTCAGAATGAACCTTCTCACTCAATTCAGTTTCATCCTTCACCATCTCCTCTTCATCATCATCATCTTCATCTTTCTCTTGAACCGGATCTTCTAGAGATAGCTCATCTTCACTAGTTCCACACCTTGGCTGTCTTACAGATAATAGAGTGTGCGGATAAGCTATTTCACTGCATCCCAGTCCTTGCCTATTTTGATAAGACACTTTGACATGTAAAGATAAGTATATGATGTTCATTAAGGTTTCTACTTCAAGAACACACTTTTCTGCCTTGGCTTTGCTGATCACAAGCTCAGCCTGGCATTCAGTTAACTTGACAATGAGATCTTTGATTTGAGTCCTGCAATTTGTGTGCTAATGTTTAAGAGTAGAAATTGTTTTCTCTAAATCTTCAATTTTAAGTTAATTCAGATTCGCAATGCATACTTAAAAGAAAACCATTACTAACTGGAAGACTGGCTGGGATGCCACTTCATTATGGAGTTCTTTTGCAATAGCAAGTATCATTGCTAAAAGACCCTTCAACTTTGCTGCTCAAGTACTGAATGGGATGATATACAATTTGACTGAAGTGAGAAATAAGTTCCATATGTATCCAAGATTCCTCCAAATGATCGCTGATGATCTACTACTGAACATCCCAATGGAAGGTGCTATATTTTAGCCTATTCATTTTAGTGAACATGTGTTCAACAGAATAAAGTCAAGTTTATATTAAGGAGATGAAGTGACCGTACCTACTCACATGATTGATTATGATTTACCAGTTCTAGAAGTGATTATGAGGATTCTAGGTTAGGGAGAACCTCACATGATGTTTCAGAACATTATTCATCAAGATCTTATCATCCAACCTACACCTATCATGCATCAAGAATAACAATTTGCACCTATACTAGAACCAATCATCCAATAAGAACAAACACTAGGAGATGTACAAGAACAACAACAACTTCATGTTGAACATCACTTCCCTTCTCCACCTCAGAGTCCACATTTATCAGATCAGTAAATACTATCATCTCTTTTAAGAGACATTGATGCATCACTAGCAGAACAAGCAACTCAACAAGAAGAGGCTGGTACATCATCACTACATGAGCATGATCAAGAAGAAAAAAGTGCTCATGATAAGCAACTTCAAGGTGAAGAACAAGGTAGTGATACTCCTACTAAGGAAGACATAGAATACTCAAAAGTGTTCCTATTCACTAAGTGTAACAAACTGATAGAGAAATCCGACAACAGAGTAAGAAAGTTGACAGAGAAACTAAAGAGTAAAAATGAAGAGATTGAGAAACTTTCAGCTGATCAGAAGGCTTAGAAGTTGATTGTTTAGTTTCTTGAACAACAACTTGAACATTCAAATAAAGAAGTAAAGGTGAAAGACCAAGACCTCAGTAGTGCAAGACTTGACATTGCCTACTTGACTAAGCAAACATACTCCAAAGATGCTAAAATTTAAGAGCTTAAAAGGATAATCTCTGCTCAAAATGATGAGATTAAGAGGTTTAACCATGAATTGGAGTATACAAACACTCACCTGAATGAGGAAGAACATTCAGAAGGTCAAGAACAAGACCTGAGTGCAGAGTTTATAGATCAAATCATGTCTCAAGCTGAAGAAATCAGCACAAGGGAAATTGAAAAGGCCATTACTATCCCTGAGGAGACTTGTTCAATGGATCAACTATTTGGAGAAGTTAATCCATTTGAAGATATTCACTACTCACCCATTCTTAGATAGCATTTTCACACTCTTGACACTCAAACAGCAGAATCAAGCATCATACCTATCAACCCTCTGTTAGAAAAACAAAAGGAGTTAATCAGATAGTTTGCACAATCATCAAAGGTGCAAACTAAAACATCAAAAGATCAAGCATCATCCTCATAGCGTCAGCTGAAAACTTATGAGAGGAAGAGAAAGAGACTTTATTAGGCTTCATTAAAGAAAGGAAAATAGAAAGTTCAAGAATTAGATAAACCTGAGTCTCCACCACTCAAGCTTCTCAAGGTTAAAGCTGAACCAGTTGATGAAGATGAACCAAAGTAGAAAGAAACTAAGGCCGTAGTGTTAGAAGAAGGTGAAATAGATCAAACACATGACCAGCAACAAGATCCTATAATCATTCTAAGTGATTCTAATGAAGAAGATGAAGAAAAGGATGAAGATGAGATGCAAAACATACAAGACTTGTTCCCTGATGGTCCTAAAACACTTAGGGGAATTGAGTTAGCATGAAGAAGCTTTCCTTATGACACATTCATGCAGCTTAACCTATCTAAGCTTAATGACTTGCTCAAGGACTTCCAAGAAGTAATGAAAATTAGTCCGGGCAAACATACAAGAAATATAAAGAGATTAAGGATCAAAAAGACTTCCAAAAGAATCTGCCAAAAGATCCTCAAATTGAGAAAATGACCTATTCCCAAGTGAAAATCTGGTTGAGTCACACAAGGATGCCATACAGGTATATGCAAGCAGATCTCTATCAAAGATGAAAGACCTAGCTAGAGAAATCTACAAGAATATGCTGGCAAGTGCCTTGAAGCCACATGTTACTAGACCTCATCCGGCATCATCATTATCCACATATCATCAAGCTCCACCTGAGCTTCATCCCATAGAATGAAGGTAATAAGGTGAGGGAAATGGTAAACGAGAACACAAATTTTAGGAAGCTCTATGATAGAATTACACTAACAGCATCAATAAATGAAAGAAAGATAGTGGCTTGGAAATATGATGAGATATAGGATGTAGTGCTGATTAAGAGATTATCTAGCCTTGTCCAGTTCTTATCATACATATCCCAACTGAGATCACTAAGCCATGAAGACAGATTGGACCTGATGCAATTAAGAATGGTCAATCACACTAACAATCCCAGAGGTGCTGACTTTTACCACTCATGAGATCATACATGAACAGACAATACCATGAGTTAAGATTGAAAGCAGACAAAGAAGATAAATTTCATTTGGCCAAATTAAGAAGAGAACAACAATTGGCCAGTAAACATATGAAACAAAATGAAGAACAAGTAGCTCATATTGATAGTGAAATATTAGAAAGAGTTGGATACCCAGTGAAGCCATCTGATTTGAAGTTAGTCATGAAAAAGATTGATGGTAATCAATAAAACCATCCAATCACAAGATGGTACTATGATGAAACCCAATTTAAAGTGGTATTATAGAGGAAACTTGAAGGAAAGGAAGCAGCTGACATCAGATTGTTTGATCCTGTAGAGATAAAGCTACTACATCCTTCCTATGTTTCATTTTTAAAGACAAAGTCATTCCCTGCCATTGAAGTTATCTTGTGGAAGGGTGACTGTTGTTATTTCATACATATTGCAACACCCGGAAATTTTTAAAAGAAAAGAAAATAAGAGAAAAAGTGATGAAGAAGAAGAAAAACAATAAAACCCAAGTCAAGGGGTTAAAAGTCTACAAAGGGCAAACTTTTATTATATTTTGTACAAAAGTGGGCATGGCCGCCCACTCTCTTGTACCATCAACTTTTGCATACGGTTTCTAGAGAGAGAAAGCTGAAGATCTTTGGGTTTTAGAGAGAGGAAGAAGAAGAAGCTGATTTAAGGTTAGTTTTCTAGTGTTTTTGGTTGTTCTTGGTTTATTTTCAGCCTCGGGTATGTGCTTATGTTCTTTTGTGCGTTTGGTTGTGTGTTTTGGGGTGTATTTAGGTGTTTGAACTCCAAGAGCATTCGTGTTTGAAGAAGTCTTACTCGAAAGTTACAAGAGGTGAGTTCTAGATCCCCGTTTTTAAATGTTTTAACTTGTTTTGGGGCTGGAAATGCATGTTATAATGTTTACAATTGTTGGGTGTGTACCCGTATATGTTTGTGAGTGCTTTGTTGGGTGGGTTTATGATTTGGGAAGATTTGATTGATGTTCATGCTTGTTTGTATGTTCTTGATGCTTAGTATGTTAGAAATGGGGCTAAGAACAGGTTAAAAACGGATTTTGGATCTGAAATGATGTTAGTTTGAAAATTTGTTGCCCATGCGCCCAACTGCCTAAACGCCTAAGTGCTCAGACTCCTAAAGTTCATGCGCCCCTATATTGCCCATACGACTAGAATATTGCCCATGCGCCTAAGTGTTCCCATGCGCCTAAGTCTGCCCAAACGCCCAAGTGCCTATGCGCCTAAGTCTGCCCAAACGCCTAAGTGCCCATGCGCCTAAGTCAGGCTCATGCGCCAGCATAGTACCCATGCGCCTAAGTCAGGCTCATGGCCTAAGTGTTGGCCATGCGCCCAAATAGTGCCCATGCGCCTAAGTGTTTCCATGCGCCTAAAGACTTAGAAAATATTCTGAATTTTTGGGAAAAAGGGATTTTTAGGCTAGGACTTGGAATGTTCCCGGGGATGATGTGTGATGTTATATGATGATGTTATGTATGTTTATGATCTGTTTTCTTTATGTTCGTTATTACGTATTATTCCGTTGCTTTACGTGGTGTGATTATGTTAATGAACGTAAAGTATTATGTAATGAAAGCGGAAGTTAATGATAATGAAAAGTGGAACGTAAAGAAAGAAAGAATGAATGAATGAAAAGTCTTGCAAGCAAAACATAAGGAGGTTCACACCCAATGAAGGGTGTTAGCTCAACTGTGTGCGGTTTAGCTAACCCGGGAGGATGCACACGGGGGTCCAATCCTTGTGATTGACCAAACGTATGGAACTCTTGTCGCTTGCCCCAGGTACTGGAGTCAGCTTCGTGCACAATGTTAGTGGTCTATTTATAGACTTCGGCCCAGTAACCAGCTTTGTGCACAATGTTAGAGGTATAGCATATGGCATTGGTCCGGAATGAAAGTAAAGAAAGAATGAATGTACGAAACGTATGATACGGATGAGTATGAATGAAAACGAATGATAATGAATGATAACGAATGACGTACGATGATGAACGATGATAGAAGATAATAATAAATATTATCTATGTGTACGTATGATGCATGATCGCGAATGGAAGTAAAGAAAGGTTTTAAACGAAAGTAAAGTATTTTTATTATAAAACTAGAACTCACTCAGCAACGCTGACTTTTATGCATTTTCAGTTGGCAGGTAAATGTTGCTGAGGATGCACGGGGTGAAGCTACTTGGCAAGTTTTGGATGGCATCCATTTTATGTTATAATGATGTTTTTGTGTTCTATTGCAACCAAACGATGTTTTGTAACGTTAGCAATGTTGTATTATTTGGCAAAAGCAGTTATTAATATATGAAATGATTTTGTTTAAATTATTCCGCTGCGATGTTTAAATGAAAGTTTTATGTATTTTTAATTATGATGTGCAATGATTATCCGACTGTAAGCGTTCCGGAAACGGGGCCTTACGCATATGCTGAGAATACTAGGCACGGTGTATGTGAATGCTGCTTTGGAGCAAAAACTAGAGACAAACCAATAATCACTAACACATATTGAAGGGATTACAAGCCTAAGGATCTCAAAAAAAAAACAACCTTCAAGTTCTTAAGGGTGATCATGTTGTAATCACTCTAGTTGGCAACATTGATGTGCAAAGCTTAGATGAATCAACCCTGGAACACATGGTACACCTCTCCATCCAATGCAAGTATGATGATTAGAGCAGTGTAGTGCAATACTTTGCAGAAAACATAGTCAACTGCCAAAATGCCTTGAAGATCACTCATTCTCTAACTGTCCAAGTCAATGAAGCTAAAAATGATCTGATCATAGAGAATGATGTTGAAGAGTCACTGAAAGCCATATCAAAAGTACAAAGGAGTGTGGATAAAGCTGGTCCATCACATTCATAAAGGTTTCTAACAATCAAACAGGCAAAAACAACAAACATACATATCTAACCAGTCAAGCAATCAAAACATCCAATCATTCATAACAGACATAAGAAACAAATCATAACATCAATCATTCATGTATATCACACATATCATCAAGACAACAAGAATAATGCAAGTAACAAGTATACCAGCAAACATACGTGAATCAAATCATACAAGGTAATTTGATTACACATGTGTAATCAGTCACTCAATTAATCATACATAATCAGTTAATCATACAATCATGCAATCATACATGCTATCAGCCAATCATACATAATCAGTTAATCATACAATCATTCAAATTAAAACATAATCAAACACATTATTACTAACAAACATAATAGTAAGAAGCAAACATTAAAGGATGGCTACACCATTCTTAGGGGGAGTATTGTTGGACTCAAAAAGTGTATAAAAAGGATAATGCTTGCCATAATCAAACATAATGTGTTCTAACATTCAAACAATCATTAATTAACACACTAGCATCATTAACATTCATAACAAACACTAATTATTGTTTAAATTTCTTTTTTTTTGGTTTGTAGATAAAAGAAATTTTTGCACAAGTGTCCACAACGGATGATGATATTCCAAATAGATATTATCTAAGACAATAATTGATTCTGAGAAAGCTGATCAGAAGTCAAAGGTTTAAGTCAAATTGGGGTGATTTGAAATCTCGAAAGTATCTTGAAGCTGGATAAGGGTTTTGTAGGATTTTTGATTATGGGAACTATTGAATTCATATAACTTAACCAAAAATATGATAAGAATCACAGTTTATGTGTCTAAGTAAAAGTTGAAGTTGAAGTTTAACGTGGATACACTATATTGACAATCAACGTAACCAGTCTTATTTATAATAATGCTGGATGATGTTAATGATCAATTTCTAAGAAATATGATCCTATACTTGAAAATTTTATCAAAAATATTTAGATTCTAGAATAGTTATTGTGTCAATTTGATTTTTGTTAAAATTGTATTTTGTATACTTGTTTTAGTTTTAGTTTTAGTTTTACAATATGTTCAAAAATTAAGGGTGCTTAAATAATTGTAAACACTTAGTTAAACATAATCATTTTCATAACAAATCAAAAAGCCTCAATAAGATGATTAAAATTGAAAATTGAAAAATTAAAAAGTTAAAAATTTCAAAAGAAAATTGAAATTTTCACGCGAAAGGCTCAAGACATTCGAAAAGTTCAAGATGCGAGAACACAAACTTCTCGCCGAGAAGTCAGAGTTCTATATAAAGAACAATTGTGCGAAAAGTGAAACTTCTCTCAAAACTTCTCTCAAAACTTCTAAGTGCTGAATCTTCATTAAACCGACTTACATTGTTCATTAAGCTCGCCAATTGATTCCGAAGTACATGTTAAGGTATATTGATGTTTATAACATCGATTTGAATGTGTTTGATTCATGTTCGAAAGTTAAACAAACTAATACATGTTAAATTGAACAAATTAAACATCCTAAACCTTAATAATGACTTAATCAACATCTAATGAACATGTTTAATTGGTAAAAACACTCTAAAATTGATAGATTGAAAAGTTGAAATAAAACAGACTTTCCGGGTGCGAAAAGTTGCTTGAATTTGAACAGACGTGAGAACTGTCAAAATTAAATAGAAATATTCGCGTGGAAAGTTGACTTGTCGCACGAAAAGTTGACTTCTAGTCAAATTCAAATTCATGCGATAACCTAACTTGTCACGTGAAAAGATGAACTGAAAACATGATGTTTTCGCGTGAGTACTTAGAGTTTTCGCGCGAGAAGTACAAATTTCTCAAAATATTCTAAGTGTTGAAATTTTCTAAGTTTGGAATTTTCTATGTATTTTGTTTACTTATCAAGTTTGTTTAAATGTTTCAGATTGTGGGATCTATGGTTTTCAATAAAAACCATAATGCTATAGCTTATCTTGGAGATGTTCCGGATGACAAAGCTTTATTCAGATCGCTAATTGAGGGTCTAAAAACATCCAAGATTCATCATGCTATCTCAGCTAATCCTACCATATACACTGATGTCATCGATCAGTTTTGGCTTACAGCAGCAAATGAGATAGACGAACATGGCGAACTCTGTATTTCTACCATGGTTAAGGGCAAGAGGATTGTTATTATAGCTGAAGTGATTATCAGTGTTTTGCTATTGGATGATCAAGCACGTGCACCTCTGAAGATTGATGATGATGTTGTTAAAGATTGTTTGATCCGAATGGGATATAGCCACAGATATACATCTCTGGAGAAGAAGTACTTACCTTGGTTTTGGAAATACTTATTTCACGTTGTAATGCATTGTCTGAGCAATCTGAAAGCTGGCATGGATAGCTTGTGTGTTGTTTTTGGATCCCTGCCGATATCTCTCGTTGATGACTTACCATACAACATATCTAATGCTATATTTGCGGAGATGCAAAAGGATGTCATGGCTACTATGGGGAAGAAGTTTATTATGTATCCCAGATTCATTCAGATGATAGTTGCAGGACCGTTGGAGGGAAGTCTATACAAACAGTCTCACAATGAGAAGAGAGTTAGAACACTTAACAGATCAAATAGGGAACTGGAACAATACTATGATGCTAGAGAACACAAGCAAATAATGAGACAGAACTAAGAACAACAACTAAATATGGTTTTCAAGGAATAAGTATATTGCTCTCAAGATCTTTTACAAGTGATACAAAGCATAAAAATAAGATACAAGTACATGAGATACTTTATACTACATCCTATAACCGGCCATACTTTGAAGGCCAGCTGTAAACACTAATCTAGACAACAAGATCAATGTAAAGTTAAAAGGCAGATTGCCTTTTGACTAGTGACTATGACATGCCATAGCTCACATCCTAATGTAATACAAAAAGGATAAAGTACACAAAGTAGAAAGTTACAGACTCAAGACCTTAATTTACAGCTTCCTAAAGCATGGACCTTTTCACCAACTTGTGTAAAGTTGGTGAGCTTGTAGAGTGGCAGCGAAAAGTTGGTCAGCTTTTCTGAAAAGTTGTTGATCACAGAGAGCATGTCTTCTCTGTCTTTGGAAGAAATCAGTCTTCTATCTTTGAGGCTTTGGAAGACTTTGTCTTCTAAGCTTCAGAAGACTTCATCTTTGGCTTCGGAAGAATTGGTCTTTTGGCTTCGGAAGATTTTACACTTGTGTAATGTCCTTGCAATGTGTAAAACTTCCGAAGTAACTTCTACCATGCACAAAGTGCATGCATGCAGAAGACTTCTTGACTGTTTTGTGTGCATCAGCCTCTTTGAAATACATATAGTTTGTCTAGATGGTCTCTCAGCTAACTTGCCATTGAGATCGGTGATTTCAAGTTGCTGGTCATTGACCCTCTTCTGTAAGGCAGTCACTTGAGATTCCAAGTGACTAACCTTAGAAACTAAATAGGTGCATGTTTGTTGAATTTGTTGCACTTTTAGTTATAGACTCTCCTCATCTTCAAATGAAGAATCATGGGGGGATGAGAGAATTGGACCAAGGTCTTCTTCCTCATCACCAGTATATTGTTCTTGGCAGTTGGATTTCCTCTGCTCACTGACAACTTTAGGTGAAGTGTTAATGGGCTGAGTTGCCATGGTTAAGGTCTTAAGGATGTAATCACTAGCAATAGTGAGAGCCTCTTCCATATGGACCTCCTGAATAGGTTCAGGGAGATCCACCTTAGTTGGGGGTGGATGATGTGGGGTAGATAGGGGAGAAACAGAGGCACTCATCTCTCCTTGAGCAAGTGTGTAGAAGAGAGACTCATGGTACTCACTGAATACCATGTCTTCATCAACATAGAATTATAGGTTGGGAATTGGTTGGGCTTGTGAGCTCATCATGCTGAGCATGAGGAACCTCAGCACTGATTATTTGTAAGATGGGAGTGGTTTGCTCCTCTAGAGAAGTGGGAGCTCCAGTGTCCACTTCCTCCTGTATGGTTGGTGATATGGATGGTTGCACAAGCTGAGTAGCTTGTACAGGGGTTAGTTTGGATTTTCTTTGGTAGGTGATGGTTATTTGGGGCTGAGAGGGTTGTTGCGAAGTAGAAGGTGTGGGATCAGCACTAGCTGTTGCTGCTAGGTTGTCACCTTGAGCAATGAGCTCTAACATTTTTGGGACAAGGGCTGTTTCTACCCTTGAGAAACTAACAGTTGGCTTTTTCAAAATTTTGAAGAATCCAGGCTTCATCTGTCCCAATTTAAGATTTTACCTGTTCCTCTCAATTGTGAGCCTAGTTCACAATTGAGAATGTGCTGGGTATATATATATGAAATGGAATTAAGACAAAGTTAATGAGAAAGGATAAACTTTGAAATCCGAATATCGGTCCCACCTCTGAAAAAGTGCCCAAAAAGGTAGTTTTCTTGGAAGTCGAAAATCTTCCGAAGGTATTTTGGCTTCGGAAGTTTTGATAAAATCTTCCGAAGCCAATTTAGCTTCGGAAGATATTTCTGAAAGTTGCGAAAATTTTGTTTCAGAAGGAAAATACTTAGAGAATTTTCACTTTTAAGACATGATTTGGTTTTGGAAGAGATCAAGACTTGGAGTTTTCATTCTAAAGAGAATAAATCTTCCGATACATAATTGCTTTCGGAAGAAAATTGTTCTTCAAAAGCATATAAGTACTTATGAGCATATTAAGCTTCGAAATATATTTCTGAATTTCTTCCGAAGGTAAATTCTCATAAGTAGTTATTTGGTGTTAAGGACATAATGTTCTTCCGAAGGTAACCTTATATCTTCCGAAAAGACAGATGTTCAAAATTTTCAAAAATTTAAGGAATATAATTTAAAAGATTTTTCATCCAAAGTAAACAATGGCTTATGAAGGTGATAAAATAGACAACTTAGGACACACAGGTTTTAGAAATAATATTGAGTTTAAGTTTAAGAAAAGCTACTCAAAGTTAATCATCCCAATAGTTGATAAAAGATATTTAAATCTCTGTTCATCAAAAGCTTTGATGAACAAATCAGCATATTGTTCATTTGTGTTAACTTTGACTAGTTTGATTAAGCCCTTTTCCAAGTTATATCTAATCAAATGATACCTGATGTTGATGTGTTTTGTCCTTGAGTGCTACGCAGGATTCTCTGTAATAGAGATAGCACTATTGTTGTCTATGTGGATAGGAGTCTGCTTGAAATTGAATCCATAGTCCAGCATCTGATTCTGAATCCAAAGTACTTGAGCACAGTAGCTAGCAGCAACAATGTATTCAGATTCAATAGTTGATGTAGATACATAGGATTGTTTCTTGCATTGTCCTGAGACTATCCTTCCACCAAAGAATTGACATCCCCCAGATGTAGACTTTGCAGTCATGTTATAGCCACCATAATCACTTTATGTATAGGTATACAGATTAAAGTCAAAATTCCTAGTATACAAAAGGCCTAATATTGGATCACCTTTGAGATATCTTAGAATTCTCTTGGCAGCAACCAGTTATGACATCTTGGGATTGGCTTGATAGATAATGCATGTGGCAAACATGATATCAGGCCTGCTGGCTGTGAGGTACATAAGAGACCCAATCATTGCCCTATAAATGTGTTCATCCACACACTCCCCCTTAAGATCAGGTCCAAGGGAGTTGTTTCTTGCTATGGGTGTCTTTGCAACCTTACATTCAGTCATGTTGAATCTTGTGAGCAGGTCTTGTACATACTTTGACTAACTTATGAAAATGCTACCGCCAACTTGCTTCACTTGAATTCCCAGAAAGAAATTAAGTTCCCCCATGGCACTCATTTCAAATCTATTCTTCATCGGCTTCTCAAAATCTTTGCGGAGCTTTGGATTAGTTGACCCGAAGATAATGTCATCTACATATACTTGAACCAGCATTAAGTCATTTCCTGTACCTTTGATGAAGAGAGTTCCATCTATAGTGCCTCTTTTGTAACCATGCTGACAGAGATACTGAGATAGAGTCTCATAACACTTCCTTAGAGCTTGGTGCAGCCATAAAGAGCTTTATCAAGCTTGCAGACATAATCAGGATGATCTGGGTCTACAAAGCCAGGTGGTTGTTTGACATACACCTCTTCATCAATCACCCTATATAAGAAAGCACACTTGACATCAAGCTGGTAGATCTTGAAATCCTTGGATGCAACAATGGCTAGGAATATCCGAATAGCTTCAAGTCTTGCAACAGGAGCAAAGACATGTGTGTAATCAATTCCTTCTTCTTGTGTGTATCCTTGAACTACTATTCTTGCCTTGTTCTTAATGACAAGTCCTCTATCATCCTTCTTGTTTCTAAAGACCCACTTGGTTCCTATGGTAGTCTTCCCTAGAGGAAGAGGACATAAGTTCCAAACCTTTTGTCTCTTGAATTGAAGCAGCTCCTCTTGCATAGATTCAACCCAACTTCCATCCTTTAAAGCCTTATCAACTTTCTTTGGCTCTATCTGGGATAGGAAACAAGAGTAGAGACAAACATTTTTGTCATGGGTTTGCCCTCTTGTTCTTACCCCCTTGTCAACATATCCAATGATGTTTGTAGTGGTGTGTGACTTGTGGATCCTGAGTTGAGGGATCACAACAAGTTGATTGGAGAGATCTAAATTTGAAAAATTTAGATCAGGCTGTGAAGATTAACCCACCACATCAGCACTCTTATCAAAAGAAGCTTGATCCAATGAGTGTGTGACATCATTAATGTTGTCTTCCATGGAGTGATTGTCAGCATCAAGAAATTCTTGATCACAGTCACCACTACCAATTCCTCCTACATTTGAAGCTCCTTCATTTGAGTTTTGTGCCTCTAAGCTGGAATTTGAAGGCACCTCAGATGTATCAGCTGGATTTGTCATGGTTGTGCTGATAAGAACTCCATCTGCAGGGTTTGTTACCACTGGAGCTGAAGTAGTATGATTTGAAGGTCTTTCAGCTTAAATCTTGGGTCAAGATCTCCTGCTGATAAAATACCTGTGGATCCTAAAACATTCTCACAAGACTTGTTAAAACATTTGGTAATTAAATCAAGATCAAACAACCAATCTGGACCAGAACCTCTCACACTAGGAGTGTGCTCATTGAAAGTCACATTTACTGACTCCTCAACTATTTTAGTTCTGTATACTCTATAAGCCTTAGCTTGGGAAGAGTATCCAATAAAGTATCCATCAACTGATTTCTCAGCAAATTTGGCTACTTGATCTTTGGTATTCAAGATTGTGCAAGGACATCCAAATGATCTGAGGAAAGCAATGAAAGGTCTCCTTTTGTGCCACAGCTCATAAGGAGTCTTACCATGAGTCTTAACCACCAAAACTTTGTTCTGCACATAGCAAGCAGTGTTCACTGCCTCTGCCTAGAAGGTGATGGGCAGTTTAGAGTTAGACAACATGGTTCTTGCAGCTTCAATTAGTGTGCGGTTTCTCCTCTCAGCAACACCATTTGGCTGAGAAGTCCTTGGAGCACTATATTGTCTTGTAATACCCTTTTCATCACAAAATATATCAAGGATTTGACTCTTAAATTTAGTTCCTTGATGACATCTTATAGTCTTGACCTTGTGATCATATTGATTCTCAATTCTCAGAATGAAATTCTTCAAGATCTCAGGAGTCTTATTCTTAGTTCTAAGGAAAAAGACCCAAGTGGATCTTGTAAAATCATCTACGATCACTAAACAATATGAGGTCCTTTCCTAGACACATTACACTGGTAGGGCCAAAAAGATCCATATGTAACAAGTGTAGGGGAGTAGTGATGGAGTTTATTTCCTTTGGCTTGTGAGATACCTTGTGCTGCTTTTCTTCCAGGCATACAACACAATGATCATCACTTGTAAACTCTTTTTTTGGCATTCCAGTTACCAAATCATTCTTAATTAATTTATTCATGTGTATAAAGTTTACACGGCACATTCTTTTATGCAAGAGGTAAGATTCATCATTATTTTCTTTAGATAGAAAGCAAGAAACTTCTCCTGAAGGGGATGTTTTCTGCAAGTCCATATTATACATGTTCCCTTTCCTGGGGGCTCTGAGCAAGATATGCTCCTAAGGAATGACCACCCCGGACTTGAGAACAATGCATTCATGCTCAGCGAAAAGCATGTTGTTTTTCTGATCACAAAATTAGGATACACTCAATAAATTGTACCCAAGCTCTTTAACAAAATTAACCTTCTCAATGTTAAGCTTAGCATTTGTGACCCTGCCCCTTCCAGTAATGTAACCTCTAGCATCTCCTCCAAAAACAACTGGCCTCCATCAATTTTCTCAAACTTTTGGATTAAAGAGCCATTGCCCGTCATGTGCTTGGAACAACCACTATCAATGATCCATACATTCCTATTGGAAACCCAGGCCTTGCTGGTCTTGGGCTTATCAACATGAGTTGAAGACAATGCAACAGTAATTGATCATATGTTCAAGCTTTGTGGACCATCAGCTGTTGTTGATGAAGAACTATCAGTCACATGGTCTTTCTTTGTCTTCCACACCACCTTTGGAGGCTTAGACTTGACCTTCAATATTTCGAAAGTTTTGACAACTTCGAAAGTTTTGGAGACTGAACCTTTGGAAGATCTTGCTTTCACAGCAGCAGACTTCAATACATCGGAAGCATTCTTTTCTTCCGAGACCAACTTTTCTTCCAAAGGCAAGTTTTCACTTGTCTTCCTCTTCACATCGGAGCTTCTGAAAGCAAAAAATTTTCCTTTCGAAGCTGGCTTCTTCTTGATCTTCTTAGAATTTTTCTTTTTGACCAAATGGACAGTACTCTTAGGGTTGTAGAGGCAATCCTTAGCAAGATGAGAAGTACTGCCACACATGATTTAGTCCATTTGCTTTCTTCTGAGAATCTTTTTTTGTGAGGAAGGCTGAACTTGATCACTTTCCATTTGCATCTTCATCTTCATAGATGATGTAGCAAGCCTTTTAGGGTGTGAACTGTTGTTGGATTTGGATGGTTTAGGCTGAGTAACAGTGGTACACAGCTGATCAGCCTTTTTTTTGTTGTTGGGATAATTTTGACAAGAACTAGAACTCCTGGTAGTAGAATTCATAGTTGAGTCTTCAGTCTTCACCACTTCAAATCGTGCAGAGATAAACACTTGTTTCTGCTTATAGTTGTAGGTGGCCTTGATCTCCTGAGCCTTCTTTGACTTTCTCTTGGCTTTCCAGATCAAGTTCTTTCTCTTGGACTTAGTCATCCCAACTGCTTTTCTCTCCTCAGGAGAATAGTGACCCTTCTTAGGATAATCTTCTTCACTCTTTTCAAGGTCATCCTTCACTATCTCCTCATCATCCTCTTCACTTATGGGGTCTATGAGGGGAAGCTCATCTTTACAAGTTCCACACCATGGAGATCTTATAGACAATAGAGTATGTGGAAGAGCTATCTCAGTAGATCCCAGTCCCTGCTTATTCTGATAACAAACTTTTGCATGCAAGGATGAGGATATCATGTTCTTGAAGGTCTCTTCTTCAAGAACATATTTCTCTGCCCTGGCTTTACTGATCACAAGCTCAGCTTGGCATTCAGTTAACTTAGTGATAAGATCTTTGATCTGAGTCCTGTAGTTTGTATGTTCATGTTTCAGATTTTAAGTTTGTAATCATTTTCAGCTCTTTTGAAATTAGATTTTAAGATATTTAAAGACTCAAGATCAGATCTCATCTCTAAGTTATAGGACCTATATCTGTTTATTTTAATAATACATTCAGGAGTACAAAGATGTTTCAATACCTTAGCTTCTTTATGATCTGCCATCAGTGCTTGGTTTGGAGATGCATCTTCAACCTAAAAGCTTCAGTCAAAGCCTCCTTCAACAGCAACTGCAGCTTGCTATTTTGGCTTCTCATTCTGGGGGGCTCCATCAGTGTAGTTTGGTCTGGTTTGTGTCTGGCCACCATTTTTTCTAAGTGCCTTACACTCTCTAGCAAAATGTCCCATTTGGTTAGAGTTGTAACACTTCACCTTGCTTTTGTCCAGTCCAAACTTTCCCCTGGTTGCATTGCTAGAAAACCTCCTCCCTGTCCTCTTGTAGAAATTCTTCGCTCTGTGAGTGAGAAGAGCCATCTGCTGGACTATTTCCATGTACTCCAGATCATCTGCATGGATACAGCCCAGGTCTTCAAGGGTGAAGAGAAAGTTGCCTGAGCTTTCATCAGCAGACACAAAAGCTTGTGAAGGTGATGAAAAGACCCTTTTGTGAGTTGTCAGGATAGCAGATAAGATGATGTTGTGGTTCTCTGCAATCCCTTTCAACTACATGAAGGGCTGAGCTTTGTTGATTGCTAGAGTTACCAGATTGATTTTGCATGTTCATCTCCATCTGGTAGCCACTAAGAATACCATACAACTCTGCACGAGTAAGAGTCTTAAGGTTCTCAGTTCTTTTGATAACAACACAGTAATATGTCCATTGTCTAGGAAGAGAGGACATGAACTTCCTTACAATGTCCCTATTTTCAAGATTTACTCCAACATCCATTAGACTATCCACAATCTCAACATACCTGAAGTATTGTTAAGTCATGGTTTTACCTGTTTTGTAGGTGAAGTTCTCAAACTGCTACTTCAAGAGGTAATTCTTGTTCTCTTTTGCTTGAGTGGACCCCTCATACATGAGCTTTAGTGCATCCCATAGCTGCTTAGCAGTTTTACACTTCTTGAAGCCTCTATATATGGAGTTTGGAAGAGCAGTTTGGAGGGCAGTCATGACTTTCTGATCTATATCAATCTTCTTCCTGTCTTCTTCAGAATAGTCATCTACCTCTTTTGGTATCATGCCACATCCAGCAGCAGCTGAAGAGGTGCGTGGTATGTAAGGTCCAGAGACAACAGACACCCACATCCTAGAGTCTTGAGACTTGATGAAACCTTCCATTCTTTGGCACCAAGTATCAAAAACTTCAGGAGTGATTAGTGGGGACTTTGTCATGGTAACAGTTTCCATATCAACCTTTGTGAGAGCTGCCATTTGATATGTTAAGTGTTTTGTAAAGCTGGGAGATCTAAGATGGTGAGATCTTACAATCAAGAGCCTGAAAAGCTCCGATACCAATTGCAGGACCGTTGAAGAGAGGTCAATACAACCAGTCTCACAATGAGATGAGAGTTAGAACACTTAACAGATCAAATAGGTAACTGGAACAATACTATGATGCTATGAGAACACAAGCAAACAATGCGACAGAACTAAAAACAACAACTGAATATGGTTTTCAAGGAATAAGTATATTTCTCTCAAGTTCTTTTACAACTGTTACAAAGCATAAAAATAAGATACAAGGACCTGAGATACTTTAAACTACATCCTACAACCGGTAATACTTTGAATGCCAGCTGGAAACACTAATCTAAACAACAAGATCATTGTAAATTCAAAAGGCAGATTGCCTTTTGACTAGTGAATATGACATGCCATAGCTCACATCCTAATATATTACAAAAAGGATAAAAGTACATAAAGCAGAAAGTTACTGACTCAAAACCATAATCTACAGTTTACAAAAGCCTGGACCTTTTCACCAACTTATGCAAGTTGGTGAGTCTTCAGAGTGGCAGCGGAAAATTGGTCAGCTTTCTGAAAAAGTAGATCAGAGAAAGCATGTCTTCTCTATCTTCGGAAGAAATCAGTCATTTGTCTTGATGGCTTCGGAAGACTTTGTCTTCTAAGCTTCGGAAGACTTCATTTTTGGCTTCAGAAGATTTGGCCTTTGATCGGAAGAGTTTACACTTAGAATAATTTTCTGTGTAGAGTGTAAAACTTCCGAAGCAACTTCTACTTTGTACAAAGTGCATGCATCCAGGAAGCACTTTGATTGTTTTAGGTGCATCAGCCTTTCTATAAACCTTACAATAATGAATGCTGCTCATCCTGAGCTAGCCATATTTGACTCATCTACCTATGTAGTTATGGTGATGAAAAAAGATGTATTCACTTATTAATTGGGAGCAAGGGGGAACGCATGGGCTGGTTCACATTTTACCAAGCTTGGGAGGTTTGTTAAAGGATTTCAGGCAGAAGCTCGACCACGACAGACAGAGACTTCACATATTCCTAGAGATGATACAGCTAGTACATTTGCTAGTGCTACACAAGAAGCACCTAATAGTTCTCAGGGTGCATAGAGGTCTGATATGGATGAGGTAAACACTTGGTTTACTGAAAGTGGTAGCGAGACTAACAGTGACCAAATTGGGAATGTGCCTTATGTGCTGCAAGAATGTCCGAGAGTGCAAGAAACACCTGCCAAATGCACTGCTGAGGATCGTAATGCAGATTTTATCCCTGAGGATATGCCAACTACTAGAGGAAGGAAAAAGAGAATGGCCAGGAGAGCCGGTGATAGTCCACGTGGAAGGGGTAGAGGATGAGGTGTATTGAGAAAGCGTCGAACCCCAATGACCACTGTGAGGACTTAAGAAGTTCATATATCTGATATTCTAGTCACAATCAGTGAGGCTTCTACACGTGTGATTGTTATAGAATCAACAACTGTAACATCATCATCTATTCCCACTGCTGCTGATGTGATGAGGACACCTCCAAGGGAGCAAACATATGATGACATGTTTGGAGAAGTCGATTTCTTTGATACTACACCAAAGCCTCGATCGCAACCAGAGTCTTCTTCGTTTTCACCCACCAAGGTTACATTAGAGCAAAGGGTTAGCGAGTTAGAGAGGGAGATGTTAGAGAAGACAAAGATGATTAATGATATGTGTCAAAGTTTGAGAGAAAAGATGAGAAAATAAAGAGCTTAGAGAGCCAAGAGCAGTTTATGTTCAGTTATGTTCAGATTTTGGAACAGAACTTGAGAGATCTCACTTCTCGTGTTGATTCGACATTTCATACTATAGAAGTTTGAGAATCGAGTAGATATCAAACTGCTGAAACTGAACAGATGATCCTATCCCTACTACAGAGCATGATGTTGATCCTATTGTTGCAGAAGGGACAACAGAGACTGCTAATGTTGATCAAGAGCCAATTATTACTGATCATTCTATGGCTACTGAGGATCAACTTATGGTTTTTACTAGAGAGGCGTTTGTAGAGCCTTAACATGATGTTCCTATTCCAAGCCCAGTACAGGATGATGATTATTTAGATCTAGTTGATTATGATTCTAGTGATGAAGAAGAGGCTGATGATAATAAAGATGATGATGGTGATGATGGTGATGAATGTGATGATGATTAGAAGGATGATAAGAAGGATGATGGTGATGACGATAATCAAGGAGGAGATTTGGGTTCTACAGTTGGTGCGTCTGGGTCATCGGGTGCTGACAATGTCTCTGGACCAAGTCCCGATGACACCACTGAGTATACACCGTTAGATCCAGCTGTAGAAGAAGCTTATGAGAGAGAATTCTATACTTTCCAGCAAAAGATGATGGCTGAGGAGTCTAAAGAAGACTTTGGAGTGTTTGATGATTTGGAAGAAGCTATAGACTACACTGACATATTTGGAAAAAGTATTAAGGACTTGTTTTCAAATACTTTGGTTGAAGAAGGGGAGATCATTGGAGAGTCGAACATTGATCAAAGTGCTGTACGTTAGGTTGGGAACCTTACCTTTGCTGCTCCTCCTCCACCGGCTTACATTCATACACTAAGACATTCCAAACCTTTCACACGGTACGAGAACTTAGAACCTATCATTAGCTGGGCATACGGTGTAGAAAAGAACTATATGTGATCAAGAGAAAGGGTGGTGCCATCGAGTATTATCAAGACGAACACGATTTTCACACACTCAGAACGTCAGATCTATATGCCATGGGTTGTGTTCCATTCATTAACCCTAGTAACTATGGAAAGGGTAATTCGATCAAGAATATGATCTAGCAACAAAGCAAAACCAACTTCAAAAGCCGTGGACTTCTAAAGCCCTGGACAACAAGATTTATGTTTATGGGGACAGTTACAAGGTTGCAGACGTGGACTTCTAAGGGGAGATTGTAGGGGTTGAACCTAGGGGCTCGAGAAATCAAATCAAGATCAAGATCAAGATCAAGTCACGCGAGAACCTAAAGTTATCGCGCCAAAACTTGCTTCTCGCGCGACAACATTAAGTCGCGTGAAAAAATGTTGACTCACGTGAGAACTTCTAGTTTAGTATAAATAGAAGTTTTGTAATGTAATTTAGTAATCTTTTGTTCATTTACTGATTTCACACTCAATTGTAATAGTTTCAAATAAGCGAGTAATACAAGGAATGTTTATTACTTTTGTGTTTAATTTACTCATGAATTCTTAGTACTCAATATTTTACCGTGTGTAATTACATTCTGCATTCTCCTTATGAGATTGATCTATTTGTAATATTGATCCTTACAACTTTAGTATTCCTCCTCAGCTGTAACCTCTTACTAATGTATAGATTCATAAAGGATATCACGTCTAAATAAGGATTAAATCATTCTACCTTGATTACTTAAACTTAAGTTGTACTAGGCATACGATAGAGAGATCTAACTTCCACTTTAGATTCTCGAACAACCCGATTCTTCAATCTAATGACAAGATTCTTTGACAATGAACTTGATCATCTAAAACATTCTTCCCCTTATGTAAGATAAAATAAACCCATATTTTCAAGTAAGAGTACCAAACAACCCTGATTCGTCAGTTATTTCAACCGTTCGATCATTGTCCGCATGAGTAAAATAAAAATAAGTCCACATTGTCAAGTTTAAATTCACTAACAAACCAAATCAAATGTTGTAAATATAGAATCTTGAACTTGATTAAACATCACAAAAACATTTGTTTAACTACCATTATATTTTGCATTCCCCTATCCCATTTGCAAAATATAATCTGTCTTCCAATTCATTTAGCTACTACCAGACTTAAGCCAAAACATTTGTTCTAAACCTTCACAAACTAACAAGTTTTCGCTTGCTGTTAAAGTTCTCCCATCTAGCAAAGTAATCGCAAAAATTGAGAAATTCTTTAATTTTTCACTGAAATGAATAAGTTTTCACTTGGCATGAAGTTCTCGCTTAAGGACCAAGTGTAAACTGTCGGTGTTTTATGTATTATGAGAAAAATAATCATTGCTTTTGCATACCCACGCAAAAACTCAAAAGTTTTTGTGAAATAAGGTTATCAATTGAAGTGTTTGCATCTTGTGGTTATCACGCGAAAACATCATCAAACTTGACTTTTTCGGTTTCGCACATGTTCTGTAGTCTCAATTCTTTGAATTTCACAATCGAAACTCGAAGAAATTGTGTTCCATGATGCAGATGATCGATTGAACATGCATCAAAATAAAAAAATGGTTTGGCCCTCGGTTTCATATTCAAATTCTCAAAAAAACTGAGCCAAACATCCCAATCTTCAAATATAAGTTTAACGTCATAAAACAGATAATTGTGGAATGAAAACCCCTGTATCAAGAGCAATACCTTTCTTTGATACCAAATGTAAAGTCATCATAACGATCGAATCCACATAATATGTTGCGCTTGATAATCACATTAAGATGGATATGTGCGTGTGTAAAATCAATGAACGTTAGATAAACTCAAATGGATATTATGAATCAAACAATTACAATACCAAAGGAGTTTACGTCGTTTCAGCTCGATCCACCCGAGGTGAGCTCCCCTCGGGCGGCCTATCATGCAACTCTTTACACTCTCACTCTCAAAGAACTTTTAAAAGATGAAACAAAAATAATTAAATACAAAGAAAAAACATCTATTTATACTATATAAAAGTTCTAGCACCAGAACTTTATCTCGCACAGTAACGCCAAGTTCTTGCGCGATAAGATCTTATCAAGAATCCTGGAATTATCGCATTCTTGTATTTCTTGCATGCTTTGAGTTTTTGCTTTTTACTTGATATTGTAATCCATAAATACTAGTTCCTTACACAATTTAAGTATTTTTAATGTTTATATCTCATAGATACTCATATCGAATGTTAGATAGTATCGGTTCAGTCATCATTTATACCTTCTACGGAGTTCATTATTAAATACCCTTACTTGATGTGATATCTTTTAGTCTATTTCCATATATACTTATCTATCATAGATATTAAAATTTTATTAATTAGATATTCTCTCATAGCGTGTTTCTTGAGTTAGTAGATGTTCTATAAACATTACATAAAGCAAGCACTATTTGCACTTTTTATAGGTATACCATGAATCATTTAGTGATCAATTATTTAATGTTGGATAGGTTGTTTGAGATGTACAATAGCATTGGGCCTTAGATGGGTCTTGTAAGATTTGTTTGGGCGTATTTTGTTTTTGGGCTTCGTTCATGCTCAATATAATATTTTGGGTCAATTAGTAAAAAACAACAAGGCTCGTATTTCACGGCTATCACATTCTACCCCACCTAAATGAATTTCGCCCTTGAAATTAGTGTATGACTAGTATTATTTTAAGAAGTGATTAGTTTACACATGATAGTTGTAGGTAACACTTGAGATTAACTTTAATGGTAACAAAGGCGTTCTACCAAGAGATTAAATCGTAGAGAACTGAGATTCATCCACATTGTAACATGAATGAGAAGCTATGTGGATTTCCACCAAATTAATCAAGTCAATGGAATCAGTTCATCAATAAAAATGGTTAAATGTGGAGGAGGTTGTCATAATTTAGATGTTGATTTTGTAATCATCTAGGGTTCTATGACATATAAATGCACGAACTCATTGTAGAAAATTTTAACTAACAAACTCGTCTAGTCATAATGCAAACTATGAGGGGGTGAAATGAAAAGGTTAAGTCATTCCTAGAAATTCTAGCTACCTATGTCCCAATATAGGTGTCAAGAAAAATTTTGTTTGCTTCCAACCCCTCTAAGGTTAATGTTTGACGTCATTGTGTGAACAAGTGCTCCTGTGATGCTGAATCGCAAGCTATCAAGGATAAAAGCCTTCAACAAATAGGGATTTAAAATCGTATAAGTCTAGCTAAGATTAGAATCTGCGTAGTCATCCTAATTAGGACTGGTTATTAGGTAACCAACAGTAATAAGAGTATGGAGTGTATCTCATGAACATATAAACTACTAATCAAGCAGCTTAGAAAAATATCACATGCTGATAAATTAGTTCAGCAGATCATCTGCTGATCTACTAGTTTAGCATGTAAACTTTTCAGTTGATAGAAACTTTGGCATAAAGAAACACAAAGATTCCTCAGGGCCCACTTTTATCTTCCAATGAGTAACGACTACCGCATTTTACCGCAAGTGACTGTTCCATGGCCCCCAATAAAAATATTAAATGTAAATTTAAATGTTTAAAATGTATGGCATCCATGAACCTCAGCAATGCAATCCTATCATTAAGCCTGACGACGACTTGAGAAAACATGTTAGTGTGTCAACAAATGGTTGATGAGTTAATAAATTTAAATAACAGATAATATGTTTAAAATATTTGCAAGTTAAAAGTAAATAAAGATATATCTTGGGTAGCTATCATATATCTCAAGTTACATAGCATTTCAAAACCGAATATTAGTGTTTGTAAGTTGTTTGCCTTTTTACAACGTCTATCATGGAAAGTGGCAAGTATTAGGTCAACTAACTACCATTTGACCTCAATTCGAGTTAGTGCACTTAATGAGGTGAGGTTTGTCAAACTCAATAATACTACTCAAAATTACCTAGCTAGTTCATTAATAACGATTCGAGAATGTAAGGAC
The DNA here is from genome assembly GCA_025506415.1 of Flaveria robusta. Classification (NCBI taxonomy): domain Eukaryota; kingdom Viridiplantae; phylum Streptophyta; class Magnoliopsida; order Asterales; family Asteraceae; genus Flaveria; species Flaveria robusta. The sequence continues at coordinate 16,587,981 of CM046472.1, forward strand.
ATTTGTGATAATGTTTGCACAATAGTAACATAGGTGATATACCACTAATACTAAGACCAGTTAAAATAGTTTGCATGTTTCTCCCCCAAAAGGAAAGTAAAAACAATGGGGCCATGAAAACTCACCTTAGAGTGTGTACGAAGACTCACATTTAAGTGTGTAAGAGAATGTTAAAGCAAATGCTAAGTACTAGACATGGCCTAAAGAAATATAAGTCTATGAGTCTGTGTACATTACAGCCTATATGAACCTCGTAGTATCCAAACTACTATGAAAAGCTTAACATATTTGGCAAGTTTGACTTTTTGACCAAAATTGACTTTTTGACCAAAGTTGACCAGTTTGACCTGATGACCCGTTGCTAACTCAGTTAAATGAAAACATGTTTAATCATACTCAAATAGTCCAAACTAGATTTAGTGCACCCATGAATTATACTAGTTGAATAAGTAAAGTATTAAATAAAATAAAATTTTGTTAATGATAAAATAAGATTTTAAAATAATATATGATTGAAATTACGTATTAGTCCATACTTAAGGTAATAAACAATGATATTAAATTTTAAAACTTTTTTAGTTTTTCCAAAAAATAAAATAGCATTTTGTTTCAAAACAAATCGTTATAAAAATGTCATTCTTAAAATCTTTCTTACTATAACTCTTAATTTTAACTATTTTTGTTTTATAAAAATTTTACTTTCTAATAAAACATTTAAAATATTTTTTATTTTTAAAATAGTTTTATGTTTAAAAATATTCTTTCAATTGAAATTTGTTACTTTAAAAATAATATTAATAAAAAGATCTCTATTAATTTATTAAAAAACTATTTTAAATCTAAAGATGAATCATAATATTATTATAAAGTAATTAATATAGTTATTTAATAGCAGAGAAAAATAGAAAAATTTTGATAATAATGAACATTGTGCTGTCACATCTCAATCCTAGTTATCATTTTCACATAAAGTTTCATGTTGTAAGTCTATTTTTAGAAATTTCTATTTTTGTAAAATATGATTACATTACACATGTGTATTTCATTTTTAAAACTATGATTCATATCGTAACAAGCATCTCATATTCATATATAATCCATCTAACACACAACCATAGCATGTTCAGATTACTAAATACATCATCATGAGCAAAGTTTCTTAATTTAGAATCGTACAAACACAAATTATAAAATTTGCATCATAATCACCCATCACATTCTTATTATCATTCTAACACCATCTTAATCATCATACATTTTCCTACACATACCACATTCATCATACAAAACATCATTTAGGAAAATTTTATATAAATAGCAAGTATGATCACACGAGATGTTTGCATAATTCAACAATTCTCAATCCATTCTTAGGTACCAAAAATCACATATAAATCATCTTTACCCATCAAACATGCATAGAACTCAATCTAGAAACTAACCTACCTGAAAACTTACTATTAATAGTAACCACCTGAATAACTAGCGGAATTCACAATTTCCAAACATCAAATTTCAGTAATTCGCATCAACTAATGTCTTAATATCAATAATTCCACTCTATTTCATCAATTTCATCCAATTCATTAAAAGTCACCAAATTAAAGTTTCCTTTAATGACAAGTCTTGGTTTTTGACCTAAAGACAACATTTTAACAAAACTAAATCTTACAACTATCTTACTATTGCATACCAAAGCACAATCAACAATCAATTTCATTAAATTTCAAGTTTTGATGCATGTTTGGATAACTAGGGTTTGTGTTCATCATGATATCAAAACAGGTTGAAATTAAACCATGAAACTTGTTGATGCAAGAAATCAATAACTGAACATATTTTGATGCTAGAAACCTTCAATTCCATAACCAATTTTCCAAACAAAGTTTAAAAGTGTGTGTTTGAAATTACAAAGGGTGAGGGAACGGGGTTGGGGGCATGTCCGATCTAGGTCATAGGGTGGGGTTTGGGAGTTAAAAAAATTTAAACTAGTCCCTCTCAAGTTATTAAAAACGATTAAACGTTACACGATTGGATTTTCTACACTAAAACTGTAGAACAAGCATGTAATATTATATAAACACTAAATATATGTATTAATATTTATTTTAGTAGTTTGAAGCCATTTTTACAATAATTAAGACTACAAAAGTCATAAATGCGATAATGTGTAAATGTCTGAAAAATCTTTCCTTTCACAACCAAGCTACACATTTAATCACATAACATAAAATTTCACACCAATTATGTTGTGTTTAAAAGCCATTTTAATAAATCACTAATGTTTATGGACAGACTCGTGTGTGATTCGACAATTCTTTGAATTACCATTATTTGAAGGTTCGTGCAATAACTGACACATTTAATTAAATATCATTAAATGCATACATGTATGATGGGAAAATAATGTTTGTTCTAGTTAGAAAATGACCTAAAAATTTTGAGTGTCAGATTATCCCCTTGTTGAAACAGATTTGTCTCGAAATATAGTTAACTCTCATAAAAGAAGGACAAAATTTCTTGGTTGTCACAACATCATCACCACCCAAAAAGGCAAGGTTGGATGTCAGTGTCTTAGCTAAATCAAAGATGAAAGTCACACCGAAATAAGGCCCAAAGAAGAAGGTTCCTTTTCCTTCTTCTAAGTAGACTCAATCCTAACCAATTTGCCCTCAACAAGAGTTACAATACATTGTTGAGGAAATTATACAGGATACTACCTCATTGGGAACTGGTCAACATCCAACGCCACTATACATTTCTCCACCTCAAATGCCACCTCACACTTCTACACCTCATGACGAGCATGTCTTCCTACTTTTCAGCATGATCCATCGTCTTCCCCAAGCCATATTATACAAATAGTGGTGACTAATTTGCCTATGGAAACATCTGACCAAGATCCTGCGTTTAAAGATGTTAATCCTAGGCTACAAGAAAAGACTAATGTGGAAAGGTCTGCCACAACTACTAATATATCAAAAGATTAGTTGAATAGTGTTAACATCATTAAGACCCGAATCTCGACAATTCACTTTAAGAGTACCTCCTTGAAAGTATCTCTTGAAAATAGGAATAAATGGCACCAAGAAACCTTCTTGCGATGATGGTGCAAGGACTACACATGAGGCCTTGCAAAATGAGAACATTAAGCAGAAATCATATGCTAAAGAGTAGAAGTTCTAGAATCTGAGAAATGTCTGCTAAAGGAATCAGTAAATAGAGTTAGTGATCTTGAATCTAAGATCACTACTCTAAGAAAAAAAGCTGCTAGAATAGTTGATCTAGAAGCTCAGATCAACATTCCAAAGACAATCAGCATATAGAGTGGGTGACCTTGAATCTGAGGTCACCACTCTCAATGACACCATCAAGCTCTAACAAGCAGTAATCCTAAGTTTGCAACCTCCATCAGTACAACAAGAAGTACTTAATAGCATTCATCTTACACAAAAAGTACTTAATAGCACTCATCAAATCTCTTTATCCTCCGTATAGAGAGATGAATACAAGCTAGTTGAAGTTAAGCAATTGCTCTCTTGAACGAGCATGGATATGACAGCTCTAAGGAGAAGAAGGAAAAGCAAAGAAGAATTATGAGCAATGTGAACTGAATAGTTCAAATAAGTAGAATGATAATGTCTTTAAAGAAACAATCAAGTCCTAGAAAGCTTTTAAAACAAAAAGAGATCTAGTAATTCCTCATCTAAAAAGGAGTTAGTTCTTGGTTTAAGGAAGGACCTTCTCTATTATAAATCTAATGAGATCATTGCATAAGGATTTCTTGTAAGACCTGATAGGCTGTGGATTGGTAGATACTATAGTTTTTTTAAATAATGTGTAGCAGTAAACCTTACTATGGCTGATGCCATTAGTATCTTCTATTTATAGCTTATGAATCCAATAAAACATATGCCAATCTAGATGGTAGTTGGATTATTGAAGAAGGAAATGGCCAAAAGGATTTTAGTCATAGAAGAATATCCGAGATGCATTGAGTCAAAATCAAGAAAGTTGGTGATTGAAGGAATTGATCGATTTCAAATCATGATAATGATGATTAAATGAGTTGAGTGTTATGGTTTTCTACAACAACAAGACCTCAACTCAAAGTGCTTTGGAATGGTATGTAAGTAGATTAAACAGATATAAAGATTAATTTGCAAACTTTTTCATTCCACCATACTTCAACAATTACCAGCTGGAAGGTCAAATTGCCTTAGTAACATAAATGAATCATGTTTGTTTTAATTTCTATCCAGTAGAGCCCTTATTGAAAAATATGTGGCTGAGTTTGGGCTCAAAAAATCACCTATAGTGATTTTAATCACTAGATGTGAATGTTGAATCTAAGGTTAAATCAAAAGTGAATGCTGGGAGAAATGGCCCAGAAGTCACTAATAAAGCTAAGAGAGTTTAGAAATCTACGGATGACCCAACTCTTACAAGTAAGGTTGCATGTGCATAGGCTGAATCTTTGGAAGACAGACCTACTAAAGCTTCCCTTTTTAATAACATTGTTGACAATTGAAAGAAGCCTATGAATACTAAGAAAGAACATGATGCTAAGACGAAGAAACAAAAAATTTGTTTTTATGACAAAAAAGAGAATTAGACATCTTTAGAAGTAGCAAGTGCTCACATTATAGAACTGAAGATTGATAAACATCAAGTTGTTATAGTCAAAAGGAACATTATTTTGCTAATCAAACAAACCAAAGAGTCCAGAGCAGCAAGGATGAGAACAAGCATTACATCTATTTAGGAGTCAAGCAAGACAAAATCATTTGCTCCATATAAGAAGTAGACGAAAAGCTTAAGAGAGCTACTCCTCTATCCAAATCTCATGTTGAACAATACCCCATCACTAAAACAGCTAAAACTAGAACTCTTAATCATTCAGAAATTATTCATTTTTAGAGTGCTAGAACAGTTGTTAAGGACTCAGAAATATTGATTGGTCATTTAACTTAAATGAAGAAATTTTAATTTTGATGAAGTGGAAATAGTGGATTTTGAGTAACTTGGAATCAAAGTAAATAGCTTGGTATGAGATGAAAAAAGTAGCATATTTAGAGAGAAAGAAAATAGAAGCTAAACAAAAAAAGTATAGAAAGTTAGAGATAAAGGTTATGACAAGCAATATATGAAGATGTATTTAAAGTGTTATAGTTTCTCTAATAAGCAAGTAGAACCAATGAGTATGTGTACTCTTAATTTTAAAATCAAAAAAATTAGATAAAGTGTTGTAGTTGGTGAGTTTCCAAGTTTTAAGCAAGCTAAGGCTGCATGGGAGGGTGAACAAAAGAAAAAGAAAACAAAAACATCTAAATAGTCAAGTATGTCTATTTCCTCCCAACTGAATATTGAAGAGCTAGTATCCCTTGCTTCTTAAAACAATCTCAGATGATGAAAAACCTTTTTCATCCGTCTTGAGAATCAAGAGAATGAACACTAAATAAAAGGTTAGACAAAGGAAGGTGAGTTTGATGGATCTAATAGTTGAAAAGGACTTATCAACGGAACTAGAGTAGTAGCTATTGGATATCTTAAAGGAATTGGAAAGTATGAAGTAAAAAGAGGTAATGGAGTAATCAACCATTACGATTCAGAGAATAAAGTTCTTGGTCTGTCTTTGAACATTCAAAAGCAAATTGTGGAAATTCTAAGGACTTATGGAACTTGAAATGAGAAAATAGTTTTCCTACTCCTATTGCTAGCTTTCGCAATTCATCCTGAATCTAAAGATAATATTCTTGAATCTCCTTTATCTGTATATGATCCAAATCAGGATTGTGATTATGACAACATTAAGAATACATATTTTATCACTAAACTAGCTGATAGAGTAATATACTTAAGAGATTAACTAGTACGCTTTAATACATTTTAGATAGTTTATCTGACTAGGCTGAGATTGAGAAATCTAATTGATAGCTCTGGAGCTAGAGGTGTTGAGAGGAGAGTCATGATGATATACAAAGAACATCTTGATAAGGCAAGACAGGCATTTGAATATAGATAAAATGAATGACAAGCCTTACCTAGTGTAACAAATGTACCTATCTAACCATGATCCTCAACTTAAGTCAATCATACTATACCATCTAAATCTTATCTACCACACCAGTCATAACAATCAGCTTCATCAGTAGATCCAAATACTGAATCATCCATTGTTCAAGTCCAATAATCTCCACCACAAGCAAATCAACCATCATCTCCTTAATATAAAGTTAGAGTAGATGAGGTTGATCCTAGCTTAGCAGCATAAAAGATCAAAAATGCTTTAAACAAGCCTAATGAATCCTATAAAGCTTTTAAAAGTGAATCCTCATATTCTAAAAAGAAGAATCCCTCTAGCAGTCCACAAGTTGGAATCATCAACTAGGGATTTGATCTGATGTGAACTCTTTTATAGAGAGAAGTGATGGTTTAATATCTTTGTATGCCACTAAATTAGAAGTGCTTCAACTAGAAGATCTGGGGGAATGTTTTCTCCCATCAAGCAATATGAAGACTTGCCTACAAGATACAAGTCAATGGTATCTATTTTGAGGATGAAATTGGTAAGAAATTTAAATTATAAGCAAATAGTGACGGGAAGATGTCATTCACATAACTCCCTTGGATGTTGTAACTAAGCATGATGAATAAGTATGGTTTGATTGTTCAGGCAATTATCATCGACCATAAAATAGAAAAACAAGTATAAAGAATAATGGAATATGACTCAAGGTCATTTAAAATTCACTCACTTATTAAGAACTCTTTACAAAAGAGAGTAACAAAATCATTTGTAGACTTTAAGTCCATATAGTTACACTTAAAGTGAAACAGAAATTAACAAATTAACATATAAAAAGAAGAACATAATATTAGGATATGGAAGGATGAAGCTACCAAGTACTAAGTGTTGCATAGCTCCTACCAAACCAGTCCAAGTGCCCAAGATAAATTTAACAGCACAAGACTTCATTTGCCAACTATCTGCTCATCACCTATGAGTCAGCACATGCACTTCATCTACCAGCCAGCAATTGTATATGTTGAATTACTACTTTTGTAGACAAGATCTCACTACTAAAGAGTAGTGATGTTATAATAAACTATAACTGTAGAAGATCTGTTGGGTTGATTTCCTATCTATATTGTATATTCTTGGTTAAAAAATAGCATTCCATATTCATGGTACGTCGTAATGTGTAGATCAATGGTTGTAGCATGTCGTTGATCGTAAACCTAGAATTGACAATTAATATTTATTAAAATATTTAGCATTCATGGTATTAATATTTCACACTAGTATTGTTTTGAGGTTACTATGTTGGCACACTTGTTTTGTTATTACCACTTTTGCAATTCGTGCAACATAATCAAGTGAATACTTTGAAAGAATCTTAATTGTGTTATTAATATTCAAGTATTTCATTCTGTGTGTTTGTTACTAGCAGTTAACAAAGCAAATGCATCTACTAACAATTGATTTATAAAAGTTTTTGTTTTCACTAATCTAGCACATAAACTCTGAAAGGCAAATCTCACGCACAAGATAACTTAGTCATTCCATTAATCACAATATACAATTGGAAAGACCTTCATCTTCATTAGCAGAAAATTCTTCACTAATCTAGTCTTTAGTGGATATCTTGAGCTAGTCTTTAGTCCAAGTATAGTTTTTCAACTTAATAATCTTCAGTTGTTTGTTCTTTATCAATGGTTTTTCCTTAATTAATATTTATCAATGGCAAGTATTTATCACTTTTTCTTCGATATTAATCAATAGATACTACGGGTAGCACACTTGGACCTAGTCAGGAAATGTGGTTATGGTGTTTAATTAGTTGGCTTCCAAATAGTCTCCCCCTAGAACTAAGATGGCAAAATTTAATAACACATAGAGGTCTAATCTTAGAAACATGTAGTTGATAGAACTCAAGAACATGAAGAAGGAAATTCGATATTGGAAGCCTAAAATAAAAGGACTGCATAATATCACTACTAGATAACACTTTACGATAAAAGTTAGGGTAAAGCGAAAGGCTTGGAATGACGGTAATAAATGCAAACATCTAATCACAAGATGTCACTTGTTCCAAGTTTGACGCAAAGACAACATGGGGACCTCTTAGTCACCAACATTAAATACACCATTGTTGCACCTAGTCAACTAAAAGATATTATCACCATACTTTCAAGCTAGCATTACAAACAAAGTATTCATACCCCAATATGCATAAGCACATCAATGATAAATCTACTCATACAAAGAATGCAAGCAAAAAATGTATGCGGCAAGGTTTGTTCCCCTACAAGACCCATAAATTCTCATGGGACCACATGAGGAAACCCTGATAGAAAGAAAGGAATAGGTGGTCGATTAGAAATTCTTTCAACTTCACACATACTAACACACATTGTTGTTTTCTTGGATTAATTACTTTTTCTCACGTTGGAGAATTATCAAAGGAAAGCCCTTCCCATTTTCATGTGGTGCCTTAAGCATATGTTACAATGCTAGCTAGACTCAAGATCTTGCTATTTAGTAAGGGTGATCCAACGGCAAGATAGTTCATGTTTACACAATTTCAAACCTACCCACTTGTCTAGATTTACTTCAACAAATAAATTTTATAGTTCCTAATCGAGAACTATAATTAAAAAATAATATATTCAAACATGCATTACATGGTCTAAACCTTTAAAAAAATATTCATGTTTAACTTATACGCATGTGTGACAAATAATATAACGAATGAATTATAATTTGATGTCACCTTAATTATCTAGTTATTATCCGGCAATTGAATGTAATAATTGTTAAAAGTATATAAAAAATATGTGAATTTTGAAAGAATATAGATGAAAAGCTTTGTTGCATTTATAAATTAAAGTTAGGTGTAGCAGTTAAAGGTCTTCTCATCCCAACTAAAATTTATAGGTGAAAGTACAATTTATCTTGAGTTATTTAAATGTTACTCCTTGTTTTAGTTGAATAGTAAGAGTATATATCAATGTTTGAGTTCTCGTTTTAAATAAGTAAACTAAAAATTAATAAATAAAGATATAATTTAGTTTGATATAGTTATACTTTAATATTACTTCAATAACGTATAAAAATTACAAAATGAAACTAACAATAATTTATAAAATTATAATGGTAGACTTATAATCTAAAAAGGATTGTAGCCTTGATATGTGTTATTTCAATTGTTTTGAAAGGGGGGAACATTTTTGTCATTGTATCCATTACGTCATCTCATTGTATATAATACGTTTATTGTGTCACATATCTGTTTACTGAAGTCATATATTTTTCATCATTTATTATATATATTTTCATCAATTTGTTTTATGTTTTAGATCATTTTATGTTATTATTATCATCTTTTTTTATAGATTATATAAACTTATTATTTATCATTGTGTTTCATAATTAAAACTATGTTATAATTTTATTTTACCGATGTATTTTTCAAAGATTATAGTGTTCAGATAACATAAATATTGTTTTTATTAATGTTTTTTACACTTGTTATCAATCATTGTATTTTAAAATTAAATATGCATAATGATGTTATTCTACCAATATATTTTTTAAAACTTTTAGTGTTCAAGATAACACAATTTATTATTTTTATCATTGTTTTTAATAGATTATATAAATTTGTTGCTATCTATTATTGTACTATACAATTAAAATTACACAATAATGTTATTTAACTAATTTATTTTTTAAAACTTATAGTCTTCAAGATAATACAACAACAATAAAAAAACACAATGAGACATTTTATCATTATATTTTATGTTTTATATTAATTTATGTTATATTTATTAATTTTTTTAATGTACTAGATTAATTAGTTGTTAATTTATTATTTTTTACAAGCTAGAAATACAAAAACAGTGTTATTTCATTATTATTTTTAAAATTTTCATTATTTTAAGAGAACAATATAGTTTTCAAACTAACATAATAAATAACAAAAAAGCATAATAAACTACACTTAATGCACAATAACAAGCAAAAATCATATGAGCTTAAGAAAATAATATAATTTATTTTTTTATATAACAATATTTTATTTGTTTTAAAAATAAAAAACACTTGTTTTAATGTTGTACTTTTTATAAAAAGTAATATCGTATAAAACTATAATAAAATTATATTTTAGAAAAATAAAAGAACTTAATAAAGTTAATAAAAATAACTGAACTTAATAAAGTTAACAAAAATAACCACTACTAGAAAAAAACAAATTTGTTACACATTTTTCTGTCGCAAATGCGTAGTAAATCGGAATTTCCTACGCATTTGCGACAAAAATATTTTGTCGGCAATGCCCCATCGGAAATAATTTGTGATATATTTGCAACACAATTAGCGAAGCAGTTACGACAAAATAAGTGTGTCGGAATTCGCTACGCATTTCCCATGCGCCCTCCTAATTATTAACTTAATAGTTTTATATTAATGCTATTAATGTTTGTGACGCATTTGCGAAAACAGTTATTTTCTAATGATATATTGGTTTAAATGTTTGTGACGCATTTGCGAAAACAGTTATTTTCTAATGATATATTGGTTTAAATGTTTGTGACGCATTTGCAACAAACATTTATTTTTGTTTGAATATCATTTTTAGTGTTTGCGACACACCTGCGACCCCCATTTATTTTTATTTGAATATTGTTTTAATGTTCATGACGCATTTGCGACAAATATTTATTTTTATTCGGATGTTGGTTTTAATTTGAGCAACACAATTACGACAAATATTCGGCAACACATCTGCGACTAAAAAATTTATTAAAAAAATAATAAAAAGCAGGAAAATCCTGAATATTTCTACTTGAAAAATGCAGAATAATTTGGATTTTTTTTTTTTTGGATTAAAACCTGTATTACAAATTCACATAAAATACCACAACCTATAAATTGAAATAAAATATCTCTTTAACAAACTTATAACCTTAAATTTAATCTCAAATATTAATTAATAAGATTAATGGTTAAAATTTCTTATTACGTTCTTTATATTTAAAATATTTTTATTTGAATATTTAATTCAAATAATATAAAGACAAAAGTAACTCATCATAAGCATAACCGAAAGGCATAAAAAGACAAGAAAACATCTCATATGACATACCTTCATCTATCTTCATCGTCTCCATCTCCTTCTCTTCAGCCGTATTTTCTCTCTCGAATCCTCCTCAAAATCCTCAAATTCTCCGTCCCGCCACCGCCTCCGATTCACCGCCACCATCCGCCACCACCAGCCACAAAACCAGTGTTAATAAAGCTGAAAAACAAAGGTTGGTGATCGAAAGATCATAAAAGAATCACAAGTTTTGGTTTCTTTCTATGTTATTGTAAGTTGCCGAATGAGATTGACTTTGTTTCGTCAAAACTAATGTTTTGCTAGTGATCTCTTTACAGATCGATCAAAGAAATTAATTAAGGTGCCCCAATTGGATACGAAAAGTTGGACTTTGATGGAGTCAACGGATTGTGGGTCTTTATGCTCTTATAAAGAGGTTGCACAAGAACTTTCTGCTTGTAAAGAAATGACGAACATGAAGTCTGATAGCTTTCAAGTGGATATGGAACCTTTCTCATATCTCACCAACAAAGATCACACATTTAATTCAAGATCTAATGTAAGTTTTACATTTTCAGGTTGACTGGTTAGAACCGATAAATTTAAACATGATTCATATATTTATTCATGCGAAAATCGAATATTTTGGACTTATTGTAAACCATATAACCCGAACATGATTCATTTATTCTGTTTATTTAGAAAAGTTAAACGGTTTATGGGGTTATAACTCAATTGTCATAAAGTTGTGAAAACTAATGTGTTATGAACATGTTTTATTAAGGTTTGTAAACAAGTCGTAAAAATGATATAACCGGTGCAACTGTATATGTATTATGTGTAATAGGTTGAGTAAAACAAAACACGTATATATATACATATATATATATACTTATTTCTGCTACTCTACGTTTAAACTAGTTAACTAGTTTAATATTATAAATTTAATATTGAATAGAAAACCATTTAGTTTTTGCCTTAATAAGTAAAGTTCTAATTCGTGAACGAGTCTTTGATCATTGCTTAAAGATTGAATGCATTTTTGGATTTATTTATTTTGTTACACGAAATATTTTATGTTTAGAATATTTTGACCCAATTATTTTTTGTATTTTATTTGGATAATTATTTTTAGATGCCAAGGAGTTTATCCAAAAAGGGGGAAGAGAAGATGAAGATGATGACTGATCCCAACGTTGACAACGAAAGAGATGCGCTTAAAGGTGACACCTATTTTTTTCTTTCTATATATAACTTTCTGTTAACTACAAAATAAAAAAATAAAACATAAAATCAAATCATAAAGCTTGTTTACTTGAAAAACACTAAAATCTCAAAAGGTTTTTTTCTTATTTATGTTTTATAACTAGGCTTTTTACCCGTCGCGTGTTGCCGCGACATCATACACGACGTGATAAAATATAGAATACAATTAATCCGACTCGTTCCGAATCAGAATTACGTCAATACGTAGAGTAAATTGATTTTATACCATTGAATAAAACATATTATATTTGACCCAACCCTAATCCAAACAAAATTTATGTCAAAACATAAACTTACAACCGCTCCAACTCGTTTTCAAACTAAATTTATGACAATATGTAGAGTAAATGATAACGTATTATATTTGACCAAACACATTTTCAAATGAAACTTATGTCGAAACGTAGATCTGCTCAAAGCGTACATAAAAATTAGCATACACATATTTTATATTTAACCTAACTCAACGGATGTTGAAACGTAGACAGTCTTAAAGTGTAAATTAAAATAGTCACGGAAACATTTTATATTTGAGCCGAGTCATTTCTGATTACGTATAAGCGTAAACACATTCGAATTTATAACGACACATACACAAAAATATAAAAGTAAGAAATTAATATATATATATATATATATATATATATTATATATATATATAGGTAAAAAAAAAAAGGAAAAGAAATAACAAACGCTGTTGGTGGGAGTCGAACCCACAACCTTAAAATCAAAACACAAATCACCTACCACTCCAACTAAAGCCACCTTTTTGTAATATTTGTAAATGTGTGTATATAACCACAATTTTGATGGAATAAAAAAACAAAAAAACCACCGACCCTTGCAAATGTGTATTAGTATAATGAGCCCCACTAGGCAACAAGGGCAACATAGGTTGTAGTTCGATGAAAAAAAGTTTGATTTGTCTTACATATTTTGAGATGATATAATAAATAATCAGGGATTTGGCTTAATATTACTAAGATCTTCATATAAACAACCACTCTTAAACATTTTCTAAGAACGTATTGAATTGTAAATTATTTTCATTTATGCTTGACGTGTCGTATGCAATCATACATTGACAAATGACACAACAAGTTATTAACTATTTGAAAAGATCGTGGAGTATTCAATGATTTAAATATATATCAAGAAGATTAATGTTTTTATAATTAATAAATTATTGTTGTGACTTGTGAGTCATCATGATAGGAGTTTATGGTTGTACGTGTTCTTCTAGTGTATCAATATTTACGTATGTATAAAAATAATGTTTTTAAATTTACTTTAAATGAAATTTATTTTTAATGGATGTCACTAATTATTATTTATGTTGCCTAAAATAGAAAGATGTTATTACCAAATTAACAATGAAAAAAGTGATAATTAAAAGCATCAAATGACAAAGTTCGTCTTTTGACACTAAAATTGTAAAATTAACGATTTATTCATTTCAAACAATCATAGTTATCAAATAGAGAAAAAGTTAAAATTATTTTTTTTATTGAGCTTTTTCAATAAACATCTAAACATGCCCCTATAATTCCTAATGCCATTAGGTGGTGATGTGGTTTGTACTTTCGTCCGTTTTGTAAATATAAATTTCCTACAATTGAATTTGGTATTTTAAAATTCATTAGTTTAATTATTATTAGTATGATCAATATCGTTATGATTATTGTCATCATAATAAAACAAAACAAAGGCACTTGTCTTAAACACATACATATCACCGTCACTAATCTATCATTCCCCACTATTGTTGTGAGTCATCATGTGTGTGGTTTATGGGTGTGCGTCTTCTTCTAGTGTACGTGTATGTTATCAATTAGGTATAATGTGTTTTTAAATCAACTTTAAACGAAATTCAATCATCATCAATAATTATTATTTTAGTTATCATAAAATAAAAGTTGTTACTACCGAAATAAAAACGATAAATATTATATATGGTATGGATCAAATGACAGTAAGTTATTTTAACGACATTAAAAAGTGTTACGTTAATGGTAACCGTTATAATTATCAAGTAGAAAGATAGTTAATAGATATCAGAACATGCCCATATTGGGCTTTTTAATAGATATCAGATTTCAGAACATGCCCATTTGTTCACATGACATACTTTTTTAACGTTTTTAAATAAAATAATAAAGTATTAATTTAAACATATAATATTAAGTAAATCCGATAAAGTAGAATAATTCCTTTTGTTCCTATCCAAATTGCACATGTAGTTGGAATTGTTTGATACCTTAGCTTGCGGTGGAATGATTGGTTCTTTTTTCTATTTTTTAGTTTAATATTTTCTTCTGTTTAATGTTAAAAGAATTCGAACTTGTAGCTACAGGCATCGTATCGGAAGCATCGAAGTCCATTGGGACCATCGAGACACCAAGCCACCACCAAATTAGCATTATTACTTCCGCCACAGGAACACCAACTAAAAGTAAACTTATCGGCAAGAGATCAACTAGTTTTAAACAAACATCCATCATCAACCCCACAAGAATTGTCTTCTTCTTTGCTACGTTGTAAGAAACTGAACATGATCTTTTTAATAAAACTTACACGTTTTGACATTGATTTTTACTCGTTCGACTCGTTTTCTAACCCATTACTCAACACATGCGGGTTGCAAATTATGCCCACTTACTTTGAATAGATCGAGCTTGGGAACCATCCTACTAATATACTTCACCATCTCCATGGCCAAGTACACCGGAGATAATAAGTTGCTTGATTAGAAACGAAGAAACACAAGCAAGGATGGATCTACCAATTAAGAAGCTACTAGCAAGCACTATATTTTTTTAATGTGCTATATAATATTCGATACTCAGATTTTTTTATGTTTTATGTATGTATCAATAGTTGACTGATAGTGATTTGTCATAATATTTTTTACATTGGAATAATTACTTCATTAGGTTATTGATGTGTATAAGGTGATAACCCACTTAAAGGCCATGCTTATGCGTACATGGGTTATGACGTTTTTTAAGCATGTAATTGTTTTGTGTTTTTTGAGTTAGTGAGTGACAAAAATATAGGGAGTTGTGGGATGCCACACTGCCCACGTTCTTTAGTAATAATATTTCTAGTTATTTGCTACTTATTTACTTTGTAGTCGTTTAATAAAATCATTTCCCTATTAAAAATGATACATAGAAGATTTGCTTCAAGACTCCTCTTTAATTTCTCTCTTTGTTTTTGGCCATTAAATCTCAATTGTTTCACATCAAGTGATATCAGAGCGGTGTTGATCCAATGGAAACACAAAAAACCCGCCAATGTTGAAAACCACAAGCAAACCAAAGGCATCAATGCCTCTATGCAATCCTGAAGCCATGCTCGAGAAGATTTTGACCGAAATTCAAGGACTCAATGCCTTTATTTAAGCATTATTCAATAGAAACAATGGTTCAACGGGATCAGGGTATGCAGGTAGTGGCACCCTTATCACAACCAACCACCGAAGTCCTACTTGAAACTATCATTTCCTTTTTTCCAGTTGCCTTTATCAAATAGAGTAGTAGCTTAAGTTCCAACACGTCGAAGATGACGAAAAGGTACACCTTGCGTCCTTTCACCTTGACACGATCATCGTTAAATGGCACTGTTAGCTTACAAAATCAAAAGGACCGATGAATTGGGTTGAGTTCTCTTAGGCCTACACACATGTTTTCATCCTACTGTTTAGGAGGATCCTACTAAAGCATAGTCTTGTTGGAAACAAACAATGATTGTGGTCGCCTACAATAGGAGTTTGAGTGTATTTCTTATCACGTCAATAACTTACTAGAACCCTTGTTGATAAGTTTCTTTGTAGGAGTACTAAAAGATGAAATGCGGTTGGAAGTGAAGTTAAAATCTCCTCGTTCCTTTTGCTTGATTGAATAAAGCTCCACATAGGAGACCTTGTTGGTCCAAGTGCGTTGAGGCCCCTTGATCAAGGATCAATCATATATGAACAAATCATAGAGTATGCACAAAGATGTTCAAGGACTCGGTGGAAAACAGGGTCAAACAGGACACTCAAAACTCACGCAATTCAATCTGATTTCCACAATACAAATGACAATTCTGTTGGGTATTTATACCCATACAATGACGGTTACTAACTAACAAAACTAACATAACTAACCCTTTAATTCTCGCCCAATTTACAGGTTTGACTTTTATAATTTTGACTTTTCTAATCTAACTTTAATTGAATAATTTCTTGATTACAAGTATCCAATAATCACTCCCCTAAACAAAAAATTCTTCAACTTGTTTTTTCTCTTCTTGTTCATCCATCGTGTAGCCTTCTTGTCCATCTTTATTAACTTTGTACTTTTGGTTTCGGATCAGATTAGATATCAACTCACTTGTTTCGGATCAAATCGATGTCAACCTTGCTGGAGATTAATTTGATATTAGTTTAACCGACTTTGGATCAAATAATCGTCTTCCTTTAAGTTTGACTAACGTGATATCAACTTACGTAGTTTCATATCAAAATAATCAATCTTCGAGTCTTTCGGTCGCGTAGCGAATCAAAACCCCACTTCTAAGAATTGTACACGGGTCTTTCGGTCATTTATATCGATTCAAAACCTTCTATTCTTCTTAGCACAACAATAAATGGGGTCTTCGGTTGCAAGACGAATAAAAACCAACCAACTAAGTCTTTCAGTCGTCCAACAAATCAAACCAATTGTTGCTTGTCTACAACAGTCTTCGGGTCTTTGGTTGCGTGACAAATCAAACCCAATTTTACAGGGTATTTTGGTTGTCAAGCAAATCAAACCAACTGTTCTTCTTGGAACAAATCCTTCAGTTGTCGGGCAATTCAAAACCATTCCTTCTTTTATTAAACTTTTACTATGATTACACATCACATATAGTAATAATTACCTTTTTCCCTTGAAAATAATCCTTGTGTAATTCCTTGAATAAATAGAATTTCCTTTAAAATATTTGCCTTATCCCAAAACACCACCTTCTGTAATTTTATCTACTGTTGACTTTCCAAAAGTCGAAATTGTTAAAAATAACGAATCCTTAATTGTCTTTTAAATTTTGTTGAATTAAATATTCCGGTTCGTTCAACTTCTTAAATTGTACTTTGATCAAAGACGTTCTAGAAACCGTTTGTTGTCTCCGATCAAATTTCCTTTGATGATTGAGAATTCACTTTTCCTCGGTAAAACGATATCAGTTGAATCATTATGATTTTGATTACGGACCTGAAATCTAAATGTTGAATGTTGAATCTCAATAATCTATTAAAGGGATTTAGGACTTAACCGTTAATCTTGCAATTTTCATGTTTCACTGTTTAAAACTAATCCTCCGAATCTTCACAAGATTCTCTCGAATATTCGATTAAGTCTTGATAGATTGATTATCATGATCATGTTTTAGTCAACAAACACACTTGTCGTTTTTTATTTGATTCCAAGTTTGTTTCTCTATTCCTATTCGTAAAACAGAGGATGAAAAGCGATTGATGTGTTCTTCACAGAAGCGAATGGAAAATAGTGACGATGGAGATTGCACTTTATGATCCTCTTCAACATCGCTCTGATACCATGTTGAGGCCCCTCAATTGAGGATCAATCATACATGAACAAATCATAGAGTATGCATAAAGATGTGGAGGGGCTCGGTGGAAAACAGGGTTAAACGGGACACTCAAAACACACACAATACAATCTGATTTCCATAATACAAATGACAATTCTGTTGGGTATTTATACCCATACAATGACAGTTATAAACTAACAAAACTAACATATCTAACCTTTTAATTCTCACCCAATTTACAGGTTTGACTTTTCTAATCTGACTTTAATTGACTAATTTCTTGATTACAAATATCTAACAAGGTGTAGCACACACTTCATCATAATATATACCAGCCTTTGGATCCACAGCTAACTCAACAGTTAGCCTTTTCGACCTCAAGATCTATTCGCTCACTTTCTAACAACAAAGCTCAGAAACAAAGCGCGAAGGGTTTTGTTACTACTATGATGATCGATATATGTCAGGTCACAAAATGTAATAAACCAAATTTTTTATGATAATGGACTCATCGGGGGTATACGTAGTAAGGGGTACATCCGGGTTTCACCTTGAGGACAAGATATTCAAGTGGGGTGATTGATGTGTATCAGGTGATAAGCCAAGCTTCTGCATGCATGGGATATAAGGTTTTCAAGCGCGCATTTCTTTTGTGCTTTTAAGTTAGTGAGTGATAAAAATAAAGGGTTGTTGTTAGACCACATTGCTCACGTTTTGTAGTAATATTCCTAGTTATTTGCTTTATAGTCTTTTATTCGGATCATTTTGCTTTTTATGAATGATATATAAAAAGTTTGTCCCAAGACTCCTCTCTAATATCTCTCTAGATTTCTCTCTTTGTTCTTCGTGAATGAATCCTGATCGGTCCACATCAATTATCTTGTCACAGGTGTTGGAAAAATTAGTGTGATAATGGTTTTCACTACAGCACACATAATTATATTTATAAATGATTTATATAATTAATTATCAATGGTTTTGTATTCTACTATTTGAGAGCTTCGCAACAAATGAAACATCATTTGAAGTATAACTATGGTGAATGAGATATCGATAATCAAAATAGGGTGGTTGGAATAATCAAAGCTGTGAAATTAGAACAAATGAATGGTTTTTGTCACACATTGGTGGTGGGACAAAACTTGAAGTGGTTTTATGAATAGAACTCCTTAATTATTGTTTCCTCTAAAATGGACAAGAATTAAACAATATAGTAACAATAAGGAACAATAAAGAACAAAGAAAGAACAAAGAAAGAACATAAATTCACTTTATGCTCCAAATGAATTGATGTCAAATAATAAAATTCACAGGAGAATATGGCTCAAAATGCTTAAAAGACATAAACAACTTACAAGTACGAGGTTAAGTACTATAATGAATTTATGCATAATCGTTGAACCATGATCCTAATATCGATTCAAACCATCTAAAAGTATTGCCAAACCATTAAATGGAACATTGATTAGCTATATAAGTAAGACAAAAGAGGAAATTTTACAACATTTAAGGGCGAGTTGAAGTGGGTTCTAGGCAACAATATCGTTTGTACTTGGATGAGTACCCCACGAAATACACGGTAGACTACGAGGGGATAATTTGTTTGGTGCATAGTCACGAAGACAAGGGTACACACAACAACCAAAGGTACGAAAATTGGTGTACGATGGTTTGTGGTCAAACAATATCTCAAATGGTGACTTATGCCTTAACACCTCGGTGGGTAATCGATTTATTATGTAGACCGCGGTGTTGAATGCCTAAACCCAATATGGGGAAGGAACACTTTCGTTAAACATCAATGCTAGACCAGTTTCCAC
This sequence comes from Flaveria robusta, assembly GCA_025506415.1. Classification (NCBI taxonomy): domain Eukaryota; kingdom Viridiplantae; phylum Streptophyta; class Magnoliopsida; order Asterales; family Asteraceae; genus Flaveria; species Flaveria robusta. The sequence goes on from CM046472.1 coordinate 16,607,752, forward strand.
CACATGTCGGTGCTTATGCTCGACTTGACCATTTTGTTGAGGAGTATACAGGCAAGAGAGGCGATGAAATGTTCCATTTTTCAAGAAAAAGACGAACAATATTATTCAGAAATTCTGTGCTACCATCAGTTTGAAGAGTTTTAATTTTTCTAGAGAACTGCATTTTGAACAAGGCTCATAAAAACTTTCAAAACGGAGTAAAATTCTGATTTTTCTCGTAATGGATATAGCCAAGTGAACCGAAAGTGATCATCCACAAACAATGCATAATATCTATAACCATCCTTAGAAATAACCAGAGATGGTCCCCATAAGTCAAAGTGTATTAAATCTAAGGGAAATAGAGCATGTTGTTCATTAATATCAAAAGACAGGTGACTTGATTTAGCCATTTGACAAGCTAAACAAAAAACTGGTTTAGGTAGTAATGAAGTTGCACATAAACTACCATCTTTATATAGCCCTATAATAATGTGAAAAGAAACATGGTGTAAGAGATATGAAAAAAAGGCTGACGCATCCAAAACAGTCAAGGTGCTTCCAGTATGCATGCAGTTTGTGCATGGTAGAAGTTATTTCGGAAGTTTTACACACTGCAAAGAAATTTCTCTAAGTGTAAAATCTTCCGAAACCAAAGACCAAATCTACCGAAGCCAAAAATGAAATCTTCCGAAGCTTAGAAGACAAAGTCTTTCAAATCCACAAAGATACAAGACTGATTTCTTTCGAATACAGAGAAGACATGCTTTCTCTGATCAACTTTTTAAGAAAGCTGGCCAACTTTCCACTGCCACTCTACAGACTCACCAACTTACACAAGTTGGTGAAAAGGTCCATGCTTTAGGAAACTGTAAATTATGGTTTTGAGTCTGTAACTTTCTACTTTATGTAATTTTATCCTTTTTGTAATACATTAGGATGTGAGCTATGGCATGTCATAGTCACTAGTCAAAAGGCAGTCTGCCTTTCGACTTTACATTGATATTGTTGTCTAGATTAGTTTTTCCAGTTGGCCTTCAAAGTATGGCCGGCTGTAAGATGTAGTATAAAGTATCTTAGGTCCTTGTATTTTACTGATATGCTTTGTAACACTTGTAAAAGAACTTGAGAGCAATATACTTTATCCTTGAAAACCATTATTTGTTGTTCTTGGTTCTGTCTTATCTTGTTTTGTTTGTGTTTCTTAGTATCACTCTAAAGTTTCCAGTTCCCTACTTGATCTGTTAAGTGTTCTAAGTCTCTCCTCATTGTGAAACTGATTGCATTGAACTCCTTCACCGGTCCTACAATTGGTATCAGAGCATTCCAGGCTCTTGATTGTAAGATCTCACCATCTTAGATCTCTCAGTTTTCACAAAACACTTAACAACTCAAATGGCGCTCTCACAAAGGCTGATATGGAAACTGGCACCATGACATAGTCCCCACTGATCACTCCTGAAGACTTTGACACTTGGTGTCAAAGAATGGAAGGCTTAATCAAGTCACAAGACTCCAGGATGTGGGAATCTGTTGTCTCTGGACCTTACATTCCATGCACCTCTTCAGCTGCTGCTGGAGGTGGCATGATACCAAAAGAGGTAGCTGACTTTTTTGAAGAAGATAGAAAAAAGATTGATATTAACCAGAAAGCCATGACTACCCTCCAAACTGTTCTTCCAAACTCCATTTACAGGGGCTTTAAGGAGTGTAAAACTGCTAAGCAGTTATGGGATGCACTGAAGCTCATGTATGAGGGGTCCTCTGAAGCAAAAGAAAACAAAAAAGACCTCTTGAAGCAGCAGTTTGAGAATTTCACCTAAAAAACAGGAGAAACCATGACTCAACAATACTTCAGGTATGTTGAGATTGTGGACACTCTAATGGATGTTGGAGTAAATCTTGAATACAACGACATTGTAAGGAAGTTCATGTCCTCTCTTCCTAGACAGTGGATCCATTACTGTGTTGTTATCAAGAGGACTGAGAAGCTCAAGACTCTTACTCTTACAGAGTTGTATGGTATCCTCAGTGGCTACCAGATGGAGATGAACATGCAAAATCCATCTAGTAACTCCAGCAATCAGCAGAGTTCAGCCCTCCATGTGGTTGAAAGGGATTGCAGAGAACCTCAACATCATCTTTTCTGCTACCCTGACAACTCACAAAAGGGTCCTTTCATCACCTTCCCTGAGACACCAAGGGAGAGCTACATCCAAGGAAGTCCATTCCAAGAGACAAGCTCTTCTCATGCTTTTGTGTCTGCTGATGAGAGTTCAGGCAACTTTCTCTTCACCCTTGAAGACCTGGACTGTATCCATCCAGATAATCTGGAGTACATGGAGATAGTCCAGCAGATGGCTCTTCTCACTCACAGAGCCAAGAAGTTCTACAAGAGAACAGGGAGGAAGTTTCCTAGCAATGCAGCTAGTGGAAAGTTTGGACTAGATAAAAGCAAAGTGAAGTGCTTCAATTGTACCAAATGGGAAACTTTCCTAGGGAGTGCAAGGCACCTATAACTAATGGTGGCCAAGCACAAACCAAACCAAACTACAATGAAGGAGCCACCCAGAATGAGAAGCCAAAGCAGCAAGCTGCAGTTGCTGTTGAAGAAGGAGGCTTTTACTGGAGCTTTCAGGTTGAAGATGCATCTCCAATCCAAGCACTGATGGAAGATCATGATGAAGCCAAGGTATTGGAACATCTTTTTACTCCTGAATGTATTGCTAAAGTTAACAGATATAGGTCCTATAACTTAGAAATGAGATCTGATCTTGAGTCCTTGAATATCTTAAAATCTGATTTCAAAAGAGCTGAAAATGGGTATAAACTAAAAATTAAAGATTTAGAGAAAACCATTTCCACTCTTAAACATGAACACACTAACTACAGGACACAGATTAAAAATCTCATCACTAAGTTAACTGAATGCTAGGCTGAGCTTGTGACCAGCAAAGCCCGAGCAGAAAAATGTGTTTTTAAAGAAAAGACCTTCAAGAACATGATATCCTCATCCTTGCATGCCAAAGTTTGCTATCAGAACAAGCAAGGACTAAGATCTACTGAGATAGCTCCTCCACACTCTTTACTATCTGTAAGATCTCCAAGGTGTGGAACTTGTAAAGATGAGATTCCCCTCATAGACCCCATGAGTGAAGAGGATGAAGAAGAGATAGTGAAGGATGGATCTGAGAAGAGTGAGGAAGACCATCCTAAGAAGGGTCACTATTCTCCTGAGGAGAGAAATGCAGTTGGGATGACCAAGTCCAAGAGAAAGAAATTGATCAGAAGAGCCAAGAGAAAGTCCAAGAAAGCTCAAGAGATCAAGGCCACTTTCAACTCTAAGCAGAAACAAGTGTTCATCTCTGCAGGATTTGAATTGGTGAAGGCTGAATACTCAACTATGAATCCTAGTACCAAGGGTTCTAGTTCTTGTCAAACTCATCCCAGCAACAAGAAGAAAGCTGATCAGTTGTGCACCACTACTACATAGCCTGAACCATCCATATCCAATAGCAAGTCACACCCTAAAAGGCTTACTACTTCATCTGTGAAGAAGATGATGGAGATGGAAAGTGATCAAGATCAGTCTTGCTCTCAAATGAAGACTCTCAGAAGAAAGCAAACGGATTGCATCATGTGTGGTAGTACTTCTCATCTGGCAAAGGATTGCATTTACAATCCTAAGAGCACTATCCACATGATCAAGAAGAAAACTTCTGAGAAGATCAAAAAGAAGCCAGCTTCTGAAGGAAAATCTTTTCCTTTTGGAAGCTCCATATGAAGAAGAAGACAAGTGAAAACTTGCCTTCGAAAAAAAAATTGGTCTCGAAAGAAAGGAATGCTTCCAAAATACTAAACCCTGCTGCAGTGATAGCAAGGTCTTCCGAAGGTCCAGTCTCCAAAACTTTCGAAGTTGTCAAAACTTCTGAAGTGTTGAAGGTCAAATCTAAGCTTCCAAAGGTGGTGTGGAAGAAAAAAAAAACCATGTGACTGAAAGTTCTTCATCAACAACAGCTGTTGGTCCACAAAGCTTGAACATAGGATCAATTACTGTTGCATTGTCTTCAGTTGATGTTAATAAGCCCAAGACCAGCAAGGCTTGGGTTTCTGATGTAACTAATCATCTATTTTTGTGCAGGAACAGCTAAAGACCAACAGGTATATATGGATTATTGACAGTGGCTGTTCCAGGCACATGACAGCCAATGGCTCTCTACTCCAAAATTTTGAGAAAATTGATGGAGGGCCTGTTGCTTTTGGAGGAGATGCAGGAGGTTACATTACTGGAAGGGGCATGGTCACAAATGGTAAGCTTAGCATTGAGAAGGTAAATTTTGTCAAGGAGCTTGGATACAATCTATTTAGTGTATCCCAATTTTGTGATCAAAGACACAACATGCTCTTTACTGAGCATGAGTGCATTGTTCTCAAGCCCGGGGTGGTCATTCCTCAAGAGCATATCCTGCTCAGAGCCCCCAAGATAGGGAACATGTACAAGATGGACTTGCATGAAACTTCTCCGTCAGGAGAAGTGTATTGCTTTCTGTCTAAAGCAAATAGTGATGAGTCTTTTCTCTAGCATAAAAGAATGTGCCATGTAAACTTTAAAAACATGAATAAATTAATTAAGAATGATTTGGTAACTGGAATGCCAAAGAAAGAGTTTACAAGTGATGATCATTGTATTGCATGCCTGAAAGGGAAGCAACATAAGGTGTCACACAAGCCAAAGGAAAGAAACTCCGTCACTACTCCCCTACACTTGTTACATATGGATCTTTTTGGCCCCACCAGTGTAATGAGTCTAGGAAGGACCTCATACTATTTAGTGATCACAGATGATTTCACTAGATTCACTTGGGTCTTTTTCCTTAGAACTAAGGATGAGACTCCTGAGATATTGAAGAATTTCATTCTGAAGATTGAGAATCAATCTAATCATAAGGTCAAGATCATAAGATGTGATCAAGGAACTGAATTTAAGAACCAAATCCTTGATACATTTTGTGATGAAAAGGGTATTTCAAGACAATGTAGCGCTGCCAGGACTCCTCAGCAAAATGGTCTTGCTGAGAGGAGAAACAGGACACTAATTGAAGCTGCAAGAACTATGTTGTCTGACTCTAAACTGCCTATCACCTTCTGTGCAGAAGTAGTGAACACTGTTTGCTATGTGCAGAACAGAGTTTTAGAAGTTAAGACTCATAGTAAGACTCCTTATGAACTATGGCACAAAAGGAGACCTTTCATTAGTTTTCTCAGATCATTTGGATGTCCTTGCACAATCTTGAATACCAAAGATCAGATAGCCAAATTTGATGAGAAATCAGATGATGGATACTTTATTGGATACTCTTCTCAAGCCAAGGCTTATTAGAGTATACAATCTCAGAACTAGAATAGTTCATGAGTCAGCCAATGTGACTTCAATGAACACACTCCTTGTGTGAGAGGTTCTGGTCCAGATTGGCTCTTTGATCTTGATTTAGTTACCAACTGTTTTAACAAGTCTTGTGTGAATGTTTCAGGATCTATAGGTAGTCTATCAACAGAAGATCCTGACCCAAGATTTGAGTTGAGAAGACCTTCAAATCAATCTACTTCAGCTCTAGTGGTAAGAAATTCTGTAGATGGAGCTCCTATAAGCACAACCATGGCAAATCCAGCTGATACATCTGAAGTGCCTTCAAATTCCAGCTCAGAGGCACAAAATTTAAAGGAATGAGTTTCAAATGTAGAAGGAAGTGGTAGTGGTGACAGTGATCAAGAGTTTCTTGATGCTCACAATCACTCCATGGAAGACAACATCAATGATGTCACACACTCATTGGATCAAGTCTCCTTTGATAAGTGTGCTGATACGGTGGGAGAATCTACACTGCCTGATCAAAATTTTTCAAATTTAGATCTTTCAAATCAACTTGCTATGTTTCCTCAACTCAGGATCCACAAGTCGCACCCCACCATAAATATCATTGGAGAAGTTGACAATGGGGTAAGAACAAAAGGACAAACCCATGACAAAAATGTTTATCTCTACACTTGTTTCCTATCCCAAGTAGAGCCAAAGAAAGTTGAGAAAGCTCTAAAGGATGGAAGTTGGGTTGAAGCTATGCAGGAGGAGTTGCTTCAATTCAAAAGGCAAAAGGTTTGGAACCTATGTCCTCTTTCTTCAGGGAAGACTACCATAGGAACCAAGTGGGTGTTTAGAAACAAGAAAGATGATAGAGGACTTGTCATTAAAAACAAGGCAAGACTAGTTGTTCAAGGGTATACTCAAGAGGAAGAGATTGATTACACTGATGTCTTTGCTCTAATAGCAAGACTTGAAGCTGTTAGGATATTCCTAGCTTTTGCTGTATCCAAGAATTTCAAGGTTTACCAACTTGATGTCAAGTGTGCTTTCTTATATGGGGTGATTGATGAAGAGGTGTATGTCAAACAACCACCTGCCTTTGTAGATCCAGATCATCCTGATTATGTCTACAAGCTTGATAAAGCTCTTTATGGGCTGCACCAAGCTCCAAGGAAGTGGTATGAGACTCTATCTCAGTACCTATGTCAACATGGCTACAAAAGGGGTACTATAGATGGAACTCTCTTCATCAAAAGAACAGGAAATGACTTAATGCTGGTTCAAGTTTATGTAGATGACATTATCTTTAGGTCAACTAATTCAAAGCTCTGCAAGGACTTTGAGAAGCTGATGAAGAATAAATTTGAAATGAGTGCCATGGGAGAACTCAATTTCTTTCTAGGAATTCAAGTGAAGCAAGTTGAAAATGGCATCTTCATAAGTCAGTCAAAGTATGTTCAAGACATACTAACAAGATTCAGCATGACTGACTGTAAGGTTGCAAAGACACCCATAGCAAGAAACCACTCCCTTGGACCTGATCTTAAGAGGGAGTGTATGGATGAGCATCTCTATAGGGCTATGATTGGGTCTTTTATGTACCTCACAGCCAATAGGCCTGATATCATGTTTGTCACGTGCATTTGTGCCAGATATCAAGCTAACCCCAGAATGTCACACCTGGTTGCTGTCAAGAGAATTCTAAGATATCTCAAAGGTGCTCCATCACTAGGCCTTTGGTATCCAAAGAATTCTGACTTCAATCTGTATGCCTATACAGATAGTGATTATGGTGGCTGCAACATGACTGTAAAATCTACGTCAGGAGGATGTCAGTTTCTTGGTGGAAGGATAGTCTCATGCCAATGCAAGAAACAATCTTGTGTATCTGCATCAACTGCTGAAGCTTAATACATTGCTTGTAACGCCCGGACTCTCGTACTACTAATATTATCCGCTTGGCCCACGAGGATCTCACGGATTTGCTTTTTGTTGCCCGGGTGAAAACTTCCCAGGGAGGTCACCCATCCCTGGATTGCTCCCACCTGAGCACGCTTAACTGTGGAGTTCTCCTCTCATCCACAGCCAATACACCCAAAACACGTTGGTGATATTAGAGACCAGACATTACTTATGAACCAGGAATCTCTCCTTTCCACGGCCGATGTGAGAAATGTGTAGGGTGTCACAATCACCCCCCCCCCCTTTGGACTCATCGTCCTCGATGAGCCCGAGAACATACTCACCATCCCCGGTGAGGTTTGTCCCACCATCGCGAAGGGCACACAACCTGTCTCTGATACCATTCTGTAAACACCCGGACTCTCGTACCACCAATATTGTCTTCTTTGCCCACGAGTAGCTCACGGATTTGCTTTTAGTTGCCCGGGTGAAAACTTCCCAGGGAGGTCACCCATCCCTGGATTGCTCCCACCTGAGCACGCTTAACTGTGGAGTTCTCCTCTCATCCACAGCCAACACGCTCAAAACGCGTTGGTGATATTAGAGACCAGACATTACTTATGAACCAGGAATCTCTTCTGTCCACGACCGATGTGGGAAATGTGTAGGGTGTCACATTACTGCTGCTAGCTGCTGTGCTCAAGTGCTTTGGATTCATAATCAAATGCTAGACTATGGATTCAACTTCAAAGAGACTCCCATCCACATTGACAACAATAGTGCTATCTCAATTACAGAGAATCCTGTGCAGCACTCAAGGACCAAACACATCAACATCAGGTATCATTTAATTAGAGATAATTTTAAAAAAGGGTAAATCAAACTAGTCAAAGTTCTTACAAATGAACAATATGCTGATCTGTTCGCCAAAGCTTTTGATGAACAGATATTTAAGTATCTCATATCAGCTTTTAGGATAATTAACTTTGAGTAGCTTTTTTTTCTTAAACTTAAATTCAATATTATTTCTAAATCTGTGTGTCCTTAGTTGTCTATTTTATCACCTTCATAAGCCCCTAACTATCTTGGAAGAAGAGTTATTTAGAAAATATTCCTTAGATTTTTGAAAATTTTGAACATATTTCTTTTCGGAAGAAACTAAGTTACCTTCGGAAGCAAATTATGTCTTTAATATCAAATAATTGCTTATGACAATTTACCTTCGGAAGAAATTTTTACAATATCTTCCGAAGCCAAATTTACTCATAAGTACTTATATGCTATTAAAGAACAACTTTCTTCTGAAAGTACTTATGTCTCTGAAATGAGAAATACTTTAAGTATTTTTCTTTCGAAGCAAAATTTTCAAAACTCTTAGAAATATCTTCCGAAGTCAGATTGGCTTCGGAAGCTTTTATCAAAACTTCCGAAGCCAAATTACCTTCGGAAGATTTTCGACTTTCAAGAAAACTACTTTTGGGCATTTTTTCAGAGGTGGGACCGACATCCGGATTTCAAAGTTTATCCTTTCACATTAACTTTGTCTCAAATCCATTTCATATAAATACCCAATGGTTTACCCATCATTCACTTTTCTCTCTTCATCTGCAACATATTTGTAACCTAAATTCACCTACAAACCGCCTTTGTTCTTATTCTTCCTTCACGACGAAGCTTACTAAAATGGCTGACCAAAATCACAGAAACCAACCCGATTTCTCCTTGCAACTTCACAGGCAACACAATCAGGTTGCTCTGTTGAACTCTGAGAAAGATCCTGGTTTCTCAGAGGTTTGTCGTTTCCTTTCTTTGACTAAGTACTTTACCTCCCTCACCATTGATCCTCCTCTCATGAGGATCATTTTCTGGACTTCCGGCGGACCTGCCAAGAGGTCACCATGGATGGGGAGAAGGCACTGTCTGCCACAGTGCATGGGAGGACAATCTTCATCACTCCGGCCATCATCAACACTCATCTTTAGCTGGATGATGCAGAAGGTGATTTGTCCTTTCCCAAATCTGCTGTAAACCAATCTTTTGAGCAGATGGGCTATGAGGGAGATTTCTCAGTCAGAACATTCAGGAAAGGGAAGGTCTCTTCCCAGTGGAAGTACCTCCTCAATGTTGTCATACACAGCTTATCCAACAAGCATGGAGGATGGGACCAGATTCCTGAAGATCTCTCCTTCATAGTTCATGGACTGGTTCAGGGGGACAAATTCAGGTATTCACACATTGTCTACCTAAATCTGCTTGCTAAGTTGGACTCCCTAGAATACTACATGTTCTTTAGATATGTCTAGCACATTTTTAACTGTGAACTGGGCTCACAGTTGAGGGGAACAGGTAGAATTCTAAAATTGGCACAGATGAAGCCCGGCATCTTTAAAATCATGAGAAAACCAACTGTGGGATTCTCTGGGGTAGAAACAGCCCTTGTCCCTAAAATGTTAGAGCTCATTACTCAAGGTGACAAACTAGCAGCACCAGCTAGTGTTGAACCCACACCTACTGTCTCCCAACCACCATCTCAACCTACAATAACCATCACCTACTCAAGAAAACAAAAACGAACCCTGCTCAAGCTATACAGTCTGAGCAAGCCCCTATATTACCACCCATGCAAGAGGAAGTGGACACTAGAGCTCCCACTTCTCTTGAGGAGCAAACCACTCCCATCTCTCATATTATCAGTGCTGAGGTTTGATGTAAGGGTGTTGAAACGACATTATAAATGTGTAAACATCAAATATTACGTATTATTAGTCATTTATATCCATGTGATTAAGTTGAATAGGTTAACTATGCATTGAAAGTGATTTTGTAAGTAAAACATGCAAGTTGGAAGCTTACATGGTGAAACTATGCATTGGAAGGGTCAGGAAATAAGGATTCAAAGTGCAGCAAAAAGGCTTCCACCGTAGCCTACTGTAGCCACCGTAGGCTACGCCAGCAGCATAAAAATTTCAGCAGAATAGGGGCCAGCGTAGCCTACGCCAGCCTACGCTGGCTGGCGTAGGCTACGCTGGGATGGTTCTTGAAACCCTATAAAAGCGTATTTTACTTATCTTTTAGCCACCACTTGCCCCCTATTCGACCTAATACGTTTGGAGACAATTTTTGGGAGTTCTTAGGCCATAAAATCACCATTAAAACTCTCTTAAACGTAATCCAATCATCCAAAATGCAAATCAACAACGATTTTGAAGATCATTCAAGAACGATGAGCGGCTAATCTTTAGAACCCATTAAGTTCTTTTATAAGTTTAACTTGTGTTTTGATTATTTAAGCAATGATTTTGGTTAACCTTTGTTGAATGTCATTTAATTTTCCGGGAATTACATGATTGCAAGTTTTTGTTTCTAATTGAATTGGTATTGAGTATTAAGACCTATTAAGTCTTGATTATTGATATCACTTAATCATTACACGTTCAGAATCCCTATTAAGGATTTTCCATCAAGTTAAATTAAACTATTATCGAAAAAGGTTCCTCATGCTCAGTCTGATGAGCTCATCACCCAAACAGCCTTAAGCTTTAACTCAAAGTCTCAAGACTCTAGTGAACAACCTTCAGGGGACAGTTACCATCCCCAGCCTTTTGATCTCAACCAACCAATTCCCAACCTTAAATTCTATGATGATGAAGACATGGGATTCAATGAGTACCATGAGTCTCTCTTCTCCACCCTTGCTCAATGAGAGATGAGTGCTCCTGCCACTCCCATGTCTAGCTCACATCATCCACCCCATACTGAGGTGGATCTTCCTGAACAAGTTCAGGAGGTCCATATAGAAGAGGCTCTCACTATTGCTAGTGATTACATCATTAAGACCACAACCATGGCAACTCAGCCCATTGACACTTCACCTGTAGCTGTTAGTGAGCAGTGGAAATCCAGCAGCCAAGAATACTATGCTGGTGATGAGGAAGAGTACATCAGTCCAATTCTCTCATCCCCCCATGATTCTTCATCTGAAGATGAGGGGAGTCTGAAACTAAAGGTGCAAAAACTTGAAAAACTATGCACCTATTTAGTCTCCAAGATCAGTCACTTAGAATCTCAAGTGACTACCTTACAGAAAGGGTAAATGGCCAGCAACTTGAGATCACCAATCTCAAAGGCAAGCTAGTTGAGAGACCAACAAGACAAACCCAACCAGGTCCACAAGAACCTGTGGAAGTAGTGGACTTGACCTCCAACTCACCTAGGCAAGTAGGTGATGCTACCAAAAAGGAGGAGAAAGTCTCTACAACCACAGAACCTGGGAGTTCTGTCATGAGTATGGACAATGAGGATTCACCACCCTCACTTGCAGTTGTCCAGACTCAACAACTTCTTCAGGCTCACACTGATGTGGAGGCCATAATTCAACAACTATTTGAGAAAGGAATTCCAATGGCCATGTCTGCCCCATCCTACGCAGCTGAAAATCCAATAATGGGATGGTGGTATGACATCTCAAGAATGGCATTGGTGCTATCAAGATCTCCGGGCCAGCAGGAGCTCTTCAACTTTCAGACCCTGAGTTTCCATGATGGTATGAACTTAGTTGCTTTGCCCCTTGTCAACCCAAGCCAAAACAGATAGGCTGGTAGGTTAGCTGAGGAAATTCAAGAGTGGGTGCTGCAGGAATTTAGACAAAGCACAATTATATAGACAGAGGCTAGCAGGAAAAACTAGTGGTCAACTGGATACTAAGGCAGACCCTAAGATTAGCTTCGAAGGGGAAACCTCAGTTGAAGGCCTAGTAGTAGAACCTGTGAACCTTGAGACAGGCTCATCCTCAGCACCTAGTACCCTCAGTGAAACACCTGCAGGTGAAGGTGTATCACAACCTCTCTCTGGCCAGAGCTAAAGCTCATCACAACCATCAGAAGGCTAAAGCTCTCTCCACCCTAAGTCATACAGGCCAACAATTGACAAAAAGAAAAGGAAAATGACTCCTGAGGAGATTAAAGAGGAGAAGAGAGAGAGGAAGAGGAAGGCTAGGGGAGAGAAATCTAGAGAAGTCCCAAGCTTTATGCAAGTTGCAATCAAGGCTGCTTATAGGCCTGACACTCAGAAAGATGAGTTAAGAGCAGCCAGATTGAACTATCTGGGACTTAGAAATTACAATATAGATGAAATCATCTCTCTCCCCTTAGCAGAATTAGATGAACCTGTAGACAGAGAGCTGTATAAAAAGAGGAAGGAGGCTGAGGCTGCAGAACTACTCCTTAAAATTAAGAAAGATAGAAGAAGAAAGAAACTTAGGAAAGCTTCTGTCCTCTCTCCAGTTCAAGAAAGTCCTGAGAAAGAGTCTGTGGCTACTCAAGAGGAACAAACTCAGATAGGAAGAGAACAAGAAAGACAAAAGATGATAGCCTATCTGAGTGCCACAGGACTCTATCAGGTAGCAGCTCTCAACCCTCTCTCATATGAATACATTGAGTTTGAGTACCTCAAACAGCTGGATGAAGAAGCTCAAACTCAAAGAAAAGCTGCTAAGAGGAAGATGAGAGAGGAGGCTACCAAAACAAGAGCCACCATCAGAGCCAAGAAAAGAAATCTGCTGACAGACTGAAGATGGTAAGCTTCTTAAAGCTGTATAGGTTCTCCGGAAGGAGACTTGGTCCTATGTCTCTATCCACAATGGATGAGCACATCAGAAGGATCAAGCAAAAGATAAGGGAAGGTCAGCTTGTTGACTTGCATTCTCCATCAAGTCTAGCTGTACCTGAAGTTGAGGTGAAGGTTGAACCTCAAGAGAGAACACAATCTGATCCTGAAGCTACACCCAAGCCAACTTCATCTTCTGACCCACGACAGGGTTTTGAACCCCCTTCTTTGAAACAAATGGGGCATAAGGTCCCAACTGAAGAGAATACGGAAAGCCCAACTGGTGCTGTAGGCCACACTCCTCAGTTGAAATATAGAAAAAGGAAAAGGATGGCCATCAGAACGGACAAAAGGAAGAAAAAGAAGTCCAAGGCATCCTCTTCAACACCTCAGGATGAGTAATAACATCCTAAGAAAGTGCACTAAGAGGCTTCTAAATCAATACCATTCAAAGTAGAGTCTCTTGCATCCAGAAAACCAACTACCTCCTGGATCTACACTGCTAATTCAGACATGAGGACTGCAAACTATTAAGCATCCTCTCTGTTTTGGTAGCATCAGCCTAAGGGGAGTTTGTAAGGGATATGAAAAAAAAGGCTGATGCACCTAAAAAAGTCAAGGTGCTTCCTGCATGCATGCATTTTGTGCATGATAGAAGTTACTTCGTAAGTTTTACACTCTGTAAAAAAATTTCTCTAAGTGTAAAATCTTCCGAAGCCAAAGACCAAATATTCTGAAGCCAAAGATGAAGTCTTCCAAAGCTTAGAAGACAAAGTCTTCCGAAGCCACAAAGATAGAAAACTGATTTCTTCCGAAGACAGAGAAGACATGCTTTCTCTGATCAACTTTTTCAGAAAGCTGACCAACTTTCTGCTGTCACTCTGCAGACTCACCAACTTACACAAGTTGGTGAAAAGATCCATGCTTTAGGAAACTATAGATTATAGTTTTGAGTCTGTAACTTTCTACTTTATGTACTTTTATCCTTTTTGTAATACATTAGGATGTGAGCTATGGCATGTCATAGTCACTAGTCAAAAGGCAATCTGCCTTTTGACTATACATTGATCTTGTTGTCTAGATTAGTATTTTTAGCTGGCCTTTAAAGTATGGCCGGCTGTAGGTTGTAGTATAAAGTATCTCAGGTCCTTGTTTTTTATTGATATGCTTTGTAACACTTGTAAAAGAACTTGAGAGCAATATACTTTATCCTTGAAAATCATTATTTGTTGTTCTTGGTTCTATCTTATCTTGTTTTGCTTGTGTTTCTTAGTATCACTCTACAGGTTTCAGTTCCCTATTTGATCTGTTTTAAATATTCTAAGTCTCTCCTTATTGCTAAACTGATTGCATTGAACACCTTCACTGGTCCTGCACATGGCCCCAGCGTTGATGCCAAACTTCAAAGCAGGCTGTTTTATTTGAAATAGCAACAAAAGCTTGTGAACTGGAGGTAAGCACATAAAGCCCATTGTCACATTTTCTTTGGGCTAAACTTGTTTGGTCAATCGATCCTGAATGTAAAAATTTGATTGTGAAAATAGGACATCCAAGGGATTGTCAGATGTGAGTTTTCTAACAGAAAGTAAATTCTTATGAATATGAGGAACAACAAGCACATCTTTTAAATTAATGTTTGAAATAAGGTTGGTGGAATCAGTGTGAGTAACTGAGAGTTTACCACCGTTTCCAAAGGTGACCATACCTGGCCCGAGGTAAGGAGTGGCATTAGAAACCAAACCGGTAGAGTTGGCCATGTGATTCGTAACCCCAGTATAGACAAACCAATCTGGAGTGGGTGACGACACATTACATTGTGCCTAAATGCTTTGGCAATGTTAGAATCAATGGAGTTGTTCTTAATGGCAAACCAAGATAACTAAGGGCATGCGTTTGCATAATGACCCTTCATCCTACACAACTGGCAATGAGGTGGATGATGGCCACGTCCATGACCATCACCACCACGAGAATTACATCCAACAGTTCCACCCCGAGAAAAACGAGCAATACGAGGGGATGGATTTAAGGCTACTTTGAAGGTGATGGGTGGTGTAACCCATGTACAGACTTCAAAAATACTTTATGACTTTCTGATTGCGCTAACAAATCACGAAAAGTCGGAACCTGCCTGGATGTACGAAGAGATGTAAAAATGTTTCAAAGGAGGGATCGAGAGCACACAGAAACCAGTGGAGTGGTCAAATGAAGCCCCAACATCCGCAAGCTGATCGCATATACTTTTGAACCATCTACCAAACACAGCAAGAGAGTCATTACCTTTAACAGATTGATAGAGAAAATCCCAAAGATTTTGCATCCTTTTAATAGAAGAGTTACTATACATGGCCTCAAGAGCAAGCCACATGGCACAGGCAGTAGTGAGTCCAAGGATTTCGACAATGGCTTCTTCAGTGAGGGATGCATAGAGAATGATGATAGCTTGATGATCAGTAGCTAACCCATTCCGAGTGGAGAGGATTAAAAGAAGTCGTTGCATCTTTGAGCATTTCCGGTTCAGGTGGAGCAATCAATCCGTCAATATGGGGTAACAACTTCTGGTATGAGAAGAGTGGTATCATCTGGTGTTTCCATATGAGGTAATTATTGGAGGATAGTTTAATGTTTATCATATGCATAAGGGTATGGATGGGTAGCATAGAGTCACTAGATGAAGAGGCACCCATGATCAATGGAGGAGGAAGAATAGGGAGGAAGAAATTATCCGAGAAGGAGAACAGACAAAAAGAAGACAGAATGTGGAAGGCTGGCTAATTGACGGGCTGATACCTTGTAAAGGCTGTCAAGCTTACCCCACAAAGAGGGGATTACATTCTATAAATAACCAACTAAGTTACACAATGGTACATGAGGTAAAGAGATACATAACAGGAAAACAAAAAGAGACTATTACAATTGATTAAAGAATAAAGGAGCACACACTTTCTTATGATCTCGTTAGACTTTGGCAGCAACCTTGTATGTGGGCATCTGATTGTTGCTTCAGTGTTAATCCTTTACATTGATAGATGGAACAAGTTTGCAAAATGAAAGAGTTTATCCAACAATAGGAAATGCTCTTTGGTAGTACCGATTTTTTGGTAGCATTACATTTTTGGTATTGGTAGTGTAACCTTTTGGAATCATGGAGATCATTGGTATAATATTCAAATTGGTAACATAACTTTATATTTGGTAAGCATGAATCTAAAATACTCGCCTAACCATTTCTTAGAATCATGTTTCCTACTAAAGTTTTAGTAGCAATTAATTGAATATGATAGTTTCAAGTTTAATCCATTTTAATCCTATGAAGTTTTTAAGTTAACTATTGTTTATTAAGAGATTAATAGAGATAATATTGGTTTTGATTTTATGTGATTATAAAATAAACATCAAGTTTCATTACTAGGAGAGATAGAACCTAAATTATTCTCAGTCACATACAAGAGTAGAGAGGGCTACTCTTCACTAGTTTTTCCATCTTCACCAACTTCGTCTTTTACTTTTTATAGACATAAAATATATTTAATTTGCTACGACCTGGCAGCTTAGCCTTATCTAGCTATGCATACCTCTTCGACTATTGTACCTTGAGAGACACACTCAGCTCTCTTAGGTGAGACTCAAAATTTATTTTAAAGGATACTTGTTGAACATGAATCCTTAGTCATGACCTTGTTGAAGAATCCATTGAAGACTTTGGTTTGAATCAATTTATGTTTTTGTAGCATTATTGTTCCATGAGTAATTTGTTTTGTAAACATTTGGTACTACATAAGTACATATTTCCCATAAGAAAAACAAGAGTATTAATAAAAAGTGTCCTGATTACCTAAATATTAACACAAACATTCGTGGGCTTGTTGTAGCAATCTTAAAGCGTTATTACTAAAGATTGACATTCAAGAACATTTAAACTATTTATATATTTTTGATTTTATCATAATGTTGAGAATAAATTTTTGGAGTTAATAAGTGGAGTACAAATGTATTGGTTAGAATGTATAAAAGTTAGAATATATACTTACAATCCCAAACATGGTGTTATTCAACACTTCTTGTTTGGATGTTATTCAACAGAGTTTATTTGGATGTTGTCAAGTTTATTTTGGTAATTTAAATCAAATTTGTGAAAATTCATTTTATACTAATTAATATATATTTTTACACTTCAAGTTATTGGAGTGGTTACGGTGGACACTTTTCAGAGATTTCTATGTCAAAACCTATCCTCTTGTTCATCCTTACTTGGTAGCTCTTAAGTAAACCATGGCCATTTGCCACTGGATGTCCATTTTCTCAAAATTATCAAGGTTGATTTACATTAGATCATCTGCTTTTAAACTTATTGGATTGAGATTATCATCAACAAGATCCTCATAACTTGTTAGGAAAGTAGTTACTACGTTCAAATGCTCTATTGGGAAAACTAAGAGTAGAGACTTGGGTTTGTCAAATGAAGTGCCCACAGTCAGTGAGATAAAACAGGTCTTTGAAGGTTGAGGTGCATTTGGAGTGTAAAACTTATGATGATATCCTTCAAATATATTTACATATCCAGTTACCAATGCATAAAGATTGTATAGGTTTGATAATGGCACTAAACTCTCATGATGTCAACTCATAATATTCAAAAAAACACAACATCTTGAAGTGATAATTCACTAAGCTTTGTTGTACACTTTGACTGGGTGGAATTGATTGGATTGAATATACTAAAATTACTATTGAATTATTATGGAGAAAACACATGTTCAATAATCATAAACAAGAGAATGTAATAATAAAATACTTTTTGCATATATTAGGATAAAAATACACAAAGTGGGAAATTAGGGTTGCAAGGGTTAAATCATGGGAATCATATCACTCTATTTATGGGTTTGGCATATGATCTTTACAATCGAATAAATTACCCTAACACCTTCTATTATATCAGGAATAATTACAAGTCAAAAGTAAAAAATGAATTCGTATTGACACTATATGCATCCTTTATTGAGCTTGTGTACATCTGCATTGACCGATGAGAATGAACATCACTTGTCCGCATCACTCAATGCCTTCATTAGCATCATCATTAGTTCATCCATATTGGCTAATGCGGATGACCAATTCCTTATCAGCATTTACTTGGACTTCATCTGCATTCAGTGTTACTCATCTGCAATAAATCAACACTTTTTTTCTTATCAACTTTTCTTCACCCATATCAACTTCTTTACATATCGTCCGCATTCATTGTTAACATTTGGAAAATTTTCAAAACAACTAACCTCATCACATGAATTGGCATCATGATCCTTTTAGGGTCCAACATATTTTATATGAAGACAATAGACATCCCAATGAGTGGGAAGTGAATTCAAGATCTTTTTGTTGATGTCATAGGAAGGATACATGACACATATGACCTTGAGCTTTGAAAATGAATACCATTTGATATGTTAAGGAAGGCTTTCACTAAAAATGCTACTAAAAATCTCATATGGTTTCTTTGTTGTGTCTTTCATGTTTTCCTTTAGCTTATCATACCCTCTTATATCATGTCCAAAGAGCTAGCCAAAAATCCTTTGTGGTTGTATTCTCAATAAAGTTGTTAATATCTCGATCACAAGAGCCATGGAAATAACAACATAACCACCAATTTGTCATCAAGATCATCAGTTTCAGCCATGGTCTTGCCACGACAACCATTCGAGTCTTTGTGTAATGGTCGGTGTGGACCTTATTAATTTGAAGTCCAATGGGTATGTTCATTGACATTGAAGAATGAATTCATCCGATTCTTCTAATTTAGGAATCAAAAGTTGACACAAGCACCAATGGCTTGCTACCAAACCTCGTATCTTGGGTGTGACATAGTTGAAATTTAAAAATATTTAGCTGAAGAATAGTAACAACTTTCCATGGATACCTTGAACTTTCAATGGAGGACTTGTTCAAAACAGTTAACACTTGATATAAAACTTCTTCAATCGAATGTATGACCTTCGACACTTTTAACTTTTTATTTAAGGATATCAATCGAAACTAAGGGGTGTTCATGGTCTGATTTTGATGCTTTTTAGGATAAACCATGAGCCAAACCCTTAGTAATGTTCGTTGATCATTAAAAACCAAAACCAACTGTTAGGTTGAACCGTGAACCAAACCCTTAGTAATGTTCATTCATGGTTTAAAATAATTAATTCATAAATAAAATAATATTTGGAAAAAACTAATAAATTTTTAATCCATCATCAATCTTATTCTTCAAAAACACACGCACTAGATGTTCTATTAGACATACATAATTTTTCAACAAGGTTTTTCATGATTCCTTACAATCATAGTTAATTTGAACAACAAGGTTCTACATGATTCCTTATAAAAATAGTTAATTTGAAGAGTGAATGGATGATACCATTACGAAACCCATCAGCCTCATCAATTAAGCAAACATAAATCCACTTCAAATTATGGGTTGTCAAATTAGATAGTTTTATTATAATTATATCTAATCTATAATATATATATATATATATATATATATATATGTGTGTGTGTGTGTGTATATGTATATGTATATATATATGTATATGTATATATATATGTATATGTATATATATATATGTATATATATGTATATATAAGGGTGAAAGAAGGACAATATTGTATTTTTACCTAAATTTTAAGATATCTTACACAACTTATTAAGCATATGGTACAATGTTTTATGCAATAATTTTTATTTTACCTTATAATTCATTTAATAAATTTCTTCTAATATTAATATATTATTTAATTCAAATTATTAGTTCATTAATAATATGAGATTATTTAATGTTCTATATTATTATCTTATTTATAATACCTTAAATTAAATTCAAATTTATATCTACTATTTATATTTTTATAGCTAATAACTAATTAAATTAAATTATATCTTATTTAAATTCTTAAATATATAATTATTAAATATTTTCTTAGTTATAATGATAATAAAAATAATAATAATAATACTAATAATAATAATAATAATAATAATAATAATTTCTTGAGGTATTTTAAGTATTTAATAATTTTAATATTTATGATTAAGTTTGTTAATTAGTGACATATTATTTAATATGCTTCAAAAATTAATTAAAATAATTATAAGTATAACCATATTAATAATAATATTAATACTACTTATAATAGTTATTATAAGATTGATAATAGCAACAACCACAACAATTTTTTGTTATTTTATTGGTTAAATTTTGATGGTAACATATCACAAATCACAATACAATGTTCTAAATTTAATAATAGTTTTTATTTAAGCCTTTTTAACGTATTCATTTTAATTGGTTCCATGACCTATCAAATACCATATATATGTTAATAGTATCACGATGATATAATAATGAATCGCTAAAACATGTGTAGATGTCCATGAGAATCCAAGTGCATATATAATTGAACTCAACCAAACCAAGACAACCACAAAAACTATGCTTGCGACGTTTTCGTATACATTCAAAATCAAAGTGTGACGAAGGGCGGGTTTAATCTGCCAATACTTATATAAGCATCCGACGGGAACAAAATTGTCATTTTAGCCGCATTTTATGGCACTTTAGTATTTAGTTTCTTTATAAGTTTTTTATCATACCAAAATTGTTCTTTAAGCGTGGTGTACATGTAGTCTAATCATATTAAGTTTTCATTGATTAGTTGCATCAAATGCATATTAATGAGACAATAAGAAAACATTGTATACCTTAATTAATTTTATTAATATTGACAATAATGATTTATAAATTATTAAATTTTAATAGTGTGTTTTTATCATACTATTGTATTACTAACAATTTAATAGTAACATATCGTTAATCATAATACGATATTCTATATTTGATAAAAGTTTTTATGAATGTTTTTAACATATTCGTTTAAATTTGATATCCATGACCTATCAAAACCATATGCTTGGTTATAGTATCATGACGATGTTATAACAAATCACAAAATCATGTGTAGATATTCACGAGAATCCGAGTACCTCTATCATTAAACTCATCAAAATCAAGATAACCCCCCGAAACTATCATCGCGACGTTTTCGTATATGTTGAAAATCAAAACGCAGGGCTAATCCGCCAGTACTTATATAAGCATCTTATATGGAAAAAAAATATCATTTTAGCCGTATTTTAAGACACTTTAGCAATTAGTTCATTTGTAAACTTTTCTATAATATCAAAATTATCCTCTAAGTATGGTTCACAAGTAATCTAATTACATTAAGGCTTCATTGATTAGTTACATCAAATGCATATATTAATAAGACATTAAGAGAATCTTGTAGACATTAATCAATTTAATTTATATTAAAACGATGATTTATAAATAATTTTATACATATTATTAATAAAATTTATAGCAACATCATGTTTGAAATATAAAACATTAAAAAAAATTACCCAAACATTAAAAACATCTTTTTGTAACCTACATATTACATATTTGTCATTCATACTTTACCCTGAAAATTAGAGTACTATTTTTCATGAGATTTCTCTTAGCTACACCATCATTTTCTTTTTGTAAGTCAAACTTACTCATTACCCAAATTATATGCAAATTGTTCAGCTTAATTTGAACCAAATGTTTTATTCTAGCATTTCAAAGAGCATCTAACATATTTAACAAGTTACAAACATTTTTTAAGACCACATGTGAAGTCAAATGTTTTTTTTTCACATCTAGTTGTTATATAATTTAAGTTCATGTGTCAGCCTACACACATGATAATGCAATATACTCTCTCTTGCTTTGTAATAATTGTAATATTTCCTTTTTAATTTTCGAAAACTAAATTTATAAGTTTTTAACTTTTGTAGGCTATATTCACGAGCTTTACCCTACTAACTAGGTTGTTGCTTTCTATTTACTTTATGGTGAATCTATAAATATCTTACATACACCACAAACCCCAACAACTAGCCACACTCGTCGCAATGCGTGGGGCATTCCCTCTATAATTATATAAGCATTTTAGAATGACAATGTTGTCATTTTAGTTATATTTTGAAACACTTTAACATTTAATTACTTTGTAACTTTTTCTATAATACTAAAATTACATTCTTAGCATGATGTATAAGTACTTTAAGTATATTGAGTTTTCATCATATTTTTTATTAATTTATTGATATTGTTTACCTTAACCAATTTCATTAATATTAAAAATCAATGACTTATAAATTCTACTAATACTTAATAGCAAAGGTCGGTGACCAATGGGGTTGGGCCACCGACTTTGCTTTTATGATATATAAGTTTTGTTTTCATATAGTTAACAATTGTTTAGCTGGAACAATTGGTTAGTTTTAAGTGCTATCAAATAGATGGTTTTTGGTTCGAGGCTCGGTAACAACACTTTTTATTCTCCTATTTTTTTCTTTCTTCCAACTCCCGATTACAATTAATTAATTTCTATTCTCCTAACTCTCAAGAACACATAATTAATTTCTTTTCTCCTAACTCTGAAGTCTCAAGAACAAATAATTAATTCAAACATATGTAACGAACAACACATACTAATTTATTGTGTGATTGGTTTCTTAACATTTTGGTCTAAATTTTAAATGCAACGTGATAACATACGTTTTGATCGAGAATGAATTGTGTCAAATATAATATATTTTTGTGCTCACCTTTTATGTACGTCTAGAGATGATCTACTATTCGACGCAAATTTTGTTTGATAACGAAGGTATAAATTCGACTTTGTCTATATTGTTCGAAAACGGGTCGTATATATAAGTATTCGTTTACTGAATATAGCGTGCACATGGCGGAGTTGGTTTGTACGTGGTTTTTTGTTGGCCGTATAATATAGTTTTTTTTTCCTTTTTGTTTTTTCTCTTGACTTTCCTAATAGTTTTTCTATCAATATACATAACGTGTTTACCAGAAAACTATATTTTGAAAGTTCTTATATTGTAATGTACAGAGCATAGTTGGGTTTTCTATTTACACTTTAGTTTGTATAATCGATTTTCCGCAATGTCACATGTTTCTTTTAATCGTACAACCACACCGTAATAACGTATGGGTTTTAGTTGTACCCCCCCCCCCCCCGTTATTATATAAGTGTCATTTAGATATTATTTGAATTTATATAATTTATTAATTATAAAATTTAAAACAATAATAGGTTTTAAATGAACATTTAAAAAAATGTCTTAAACATTAACAAAATCTTTTTGTGACCTGTACATTTTATAAAATATATTTGTAAATCTTAAATATCGATATCTTTCTGTAACCACCTCTCTTAACTTATTTATGAAATTATCTTTCTCCATATGTATAATCTAGAAAAACTAAAAATGATGTATATAAACTTTTAAAAACTATAAGGTGAGTATTAATGCACAAGCATCGAAACCAAACCCTAAAAATTTTAACACATCAGTTGCAATGCGCGGGTTCACACACTAGTATTAAATATAGATTATATATATGTATATATATATATATATATATAATTTAAAATATATTAAAAAATGAATATATATGGTAAAATCTTATTGTCTAGTGCAGTTTTATACAATCGTTTTTTGATAAAAAAAAAACATAAACCAAACTGTTCATTATGATTAAAGAGTTTTAAGATAGGCTGACCGTAAGTTAAAGAAAAAACCAACCGTGAAACCAAACAATTGACAAGTGTGGGAAATTTTATGGTTTTAAACGAACCGTGAAGGCCCTAATCGAAACAAATACTTGTGATGCACACTTTTGACTAGTATAATTAGGCTCCCAAAATAACACAACTGTGAAACAATAATTTAAGTAAGACTTTAGATGTATGTTGTCGATCAAAAGATTAACTTTTGATGTAGAAATGATCAATTGAATGTAGACTTTTGATTTATCAAACTCTTAATAAGAGAAGATATTATGAACTTTAGATTGACCTTTGAAGAGGGAACAAAAATTTTAATGGAGATAGAAAGGACAGACCAAAACATTTGTGAAAACAACCTAGAAATGCAAAGAAATCTCAGAAAACCAATAGCGAATAAGAACATCCATCTACAAGTTAAACCCATTATGTACCATTATTTGTAATGCAAGAAATACCTAGGAATCACTCCAAAATATGCACAATAGCTTGAAGCTTCTCAAGAACACTAATAGAATAGTAACCAGCTCTCAAAGTTCTAATACAAAAATTGATCAAAATACCTTGATATGAACCATGAATCAAGTGTAAAAGTTTTGATACCAAAAGAAATTTAATAAGCACCAAGCACAAGAAATACTTTAAAGTACACTTGAATATGCACAAAGAAATGTTGTTAGAATGAAAGGTTCACGCATACAGAAAATGGTAACAACTAAGACTATTTATAGTGAATACCGATCCTATCGAAAGTATTCCAACAATCGAAAGTATCTTTCGATTGAATGTTTCTTTCGATGGACAACATACTTTTGATTGTTATAAACTCAATCGAAAGTATACTTTCAAATGCATCAAAAGACTTGGACTACAAACAAAAGTTACACAAAAATACAAGACCCTAATACAAACCCCATATAAGCAACTCATATCTAATAGTGATCAGTACCGGGAATAACTAATATATATTTTGATATATTTACTAATATATATGTTGATATATATATATATATATATATATATATATATATATATATAGGGGAGGGATCCCTTGAAAATCATATTATAAATAAAAACCATGAAAACTACGGATTACATATATGTAAGTACGTATTACAAATTGTACAACTAAAAGTTACGTATATGTAGGGGTTATGTATATGTAAATACATGTTACCAAGTGTACAACTAAGAGTTGCGTACATGTAACACATACAAGTTACGTATACGTAGGTCGTTTCGTCATCATTGTCATTTCTTGGAGTTTAAACTAAAAAATATATAATGACCTCAAAAAATAAGATTGAAGTATAATCAAATATACTTTAAGCCATTAAAATATTAAAGCAATTATCAATTATGTGATTGAGTAGTGATGGTTTTCATGGTTTTCAATTATAAGTATGGTTTTCATTTGATCCCTCCCTTATATATATATATATAGAGAGAGAGGGGAAGGATCGTAAGAAAACCATAAAGTTATGAAAAAACTAGAGAAAACCAATGAAAACAGCCAAATAATGCATAAATTTTTTTATCAATACCTTCTATATATATGTGTGAATATATAAAAATAAAGTTATAAATCAAATAAAAATCATAGCATGGTTTTTCATATACGTCACACGTAGATTACGTATACGTAACCATTTTTCATTCGACATAGTGTTACGTATACGTAAAACTCTTCATTCTTGTATGTATACTCAACATATATGTATCACATACTTAAATAACATTTTAACAATTAAAATAACAAAAAAATTATGAATTATGTTATTAGTTTCCGTAGTTTTCTTTGGTTTTCATATAACTATTGATTTTCTCAGGAACCCTCCCCTATATATATATGTGTGTGTGTGTGTGTGTGTATCCCTTTAATTATAAAGGGAGTATAAATCTTTCCTTGTCCATTCCTATAATGATCCATTACATAATTGTGAGAATAAACATAATGTGCGCTTAATGATTTGTGCAAATCATTGTAAATTTAGTTTTTCTAATAATGTTTGAAGCTACCCTCAATACCCGAGTAAGCTTTTCTAAGACGAGATGTCAACCGTCTATACTGATTTGACATTACAGGTCTGACTCACCCAAAAACACCATCAAGGAGAACACTCACCACTATGAAGACATTAAAAATTCAAGCCTAAACCATCACCCTGATGTTATTAGACCAAAAGGCCAACTACTCATGTAACCTTGATACTTTTAATAATTTGAGATAAATCACGTATTTGATGGAGAAGATAGGTGGCTTAATATAAAATTTGCCTCCAATTCTTAAAGCTTTCACAAAATCAGGCTGATATATTCTAGAACCATTAAAAGACATGATAAAAGGATATATTCTTGGCTAGGAAGAGACTTGTGTAAACTGTATTGTCATCTACATCAAACAACTGTTAGTTTAATGATATCTAAGTCCACTAATAATTATAAGACTAAATTCATTTTTTACAAAGGAGGGTTCAAAAGATAACACCTACCTATTGTATAAAAGGTTCAACCCGTTGAGGTATCACAAGAATTTTTTTGTTTTTTATAAATCTCCATTCATTTGAGGGATTGTAGGTAAAATTAGTGAAGTAATCGTTTTTTATTAACTTTGGACACGAGTAAATATAATTATAAATGAGTTACATAATGAATTATTCACAGTTTTGTGTTCTGCAATGTAGGAGCTTCACAACGAACCAAACGATATCCAAAACAAACCAAAAGAAATAATACATTGATGCTCGAATGTAGGTAGTTGATGGAACTAAAGCTATGAAAAATGAAACAAATGAATACACCGTATCACACATTGGTGAGGGGACAAAACTTTGAAAAACTCTTGTCATTGTTTCATTGTTTCCCATAAGGCAAACACAAATGGGGACCTAAAGTGTGTGAAGCACCCTAACTTGCACTCACATTCGCTCACGCACGCATGACGTAGGTGCTTTGACGACGCACTTTGTACTACATATACTTGCATCAATGGGAGTCATTTGATAGCCTTTTTGTATTTTAGAATGGTTGGGCTTAGCATGAACTACTTATGTGTGACTTGATATCTAGTGGTGTCAACGATCAAACCTCCATAGTAACCAGGTTCGATATGAACTTGAGCTCAAGAGCAACTGACCTCGGTAATGACTGGTTAGTTGGTCAGTAGTAACTGAGTTTGATGGCCACCGGTGATGTTGGCTCAATAGCCACTACTAAGAACCTCACACTACAGTTTCAACTAGTCATGAATTAAATATGGTAGTTTCATTTGACCACTTAAATCCATTTGAATTCAATTAAATTTGTCAATAAACTCTTGTTTATTACAAGATTGTTGGACATGAAGGTTGTGGTTTTGTGTAATTACAGAATGAACATCAAGCTTCAATTTTAGAAGAAATAAGAACATGATTATTTTGAATCACACAGAAATGGTAGAGGAGTACTCTCTACTAGTTCTTCCATCTTCACAAACTTGAATCTTCGATGGCAACCATCAACATATCTGTTTGTTCATTTTTACAACCGAGGAGAATTCAAAAAGACATTGTTAAAGAACCATCTAAAGACTTCAGTTTGAATCAATATACGTTTATACGTTTGAAATTTTCATAAGAATAGCAAAAGTATCGTTATTATTTTATTATTTATTCTAATAAAGGTAGCACAAATTTGTAAAAAAGGTACTGTATTTCAATATACAGTGCTTTCTTATTTATTACCATGAACTTGTGACATTTCTAGTAGACCTTTGAGATCCTTGGCACAGCAGACCCGTGCTTCCCGTCTTGGTAGACTCTCAATATGATAGCTGCGATTTCTTCAATTGCTTTCCCAGTTACTTCTGTGATCATCAAAAATGCAACGTTAACAATCACTTCAAAAATTTGACCTACGTATATATGACATCTACTCATGTGACATGTTATAGCAAAACGATGGATAAACAAATGTTTAGGGCAGAAAATAAAATATTACAGCTAACATGTATGGATTCCGTATAGGATCCTCGGTGCATAGGATCTCGATCTTGACCATAGGCACCTAAGATCTTGTTACGAACATCTTGTCTAACACGAATTGGTGAATTAAAAATTTATAAATGGGTTAAGTTTGTTACAAATAAATGGAAATTAGACGAACCAAGACGCTAAGTAGCCCGTAAGTGTAAATTTCATAAGGTTTACGACTTCAACCCTAAAATTTACATCCCTAAAACCAGTTTTAGTAGTCTAAGTTATCATGCTTAGACTTGAAAACTTCATAAGTTTACCACACCAAATGTCTTTGAAATGAATGACAACAAAATAGTTCAACACGAGTCCATTTTGACACAACCCAACCTACCCGACCCGCCATTTTGCCACCTCTACTCATGTAAGTAAACCTTTCTTTTTTTTACGAACGAAAAAAAAAACTATACGCACCGATAACAGGCCAAGTTGGATTCTGTGCGAAAATCTTGTTAGCATATTCGAGCTCCTCTCTCACATGAACCATCTCAGCATAATCACTGCTCTCCTCTTCAAGGCACCCTAAACTCTTTGCTCTTTCTAATCTTATAGCTTGCAATATAACAGGATTTAAAGTCAAAGCAAATATTTTTTTTTGGTCAATCTCAAATAGAGTCTTAGGCAAGTCAACACCTTTAACAACAGGCACATTCGCCACTTTGAATCCTTTCTGAGCCAAATAAATCGACAATGGAGTCTTACCCGACCGCGAAACACCAGCAACAACAATATCAGCCTTTTGCCAGTTCTGTGGGAAAGCTCCATCGTCTTGTTTTATGGTAAATTCAATCGCGTCGATTCTTTTAAAGTATTCTACAGTTAGAGGAAGTCGCCTCCCGGGTGCCCCACGAGGAAGCCCGGAGGGTGAGATTCCTAAATAGGATGCAATTGCATCAGTTATTGGCCTAAGAACATCGGTTGATTGTACGCCCCATAATTTGCAGGCTTGTCGCGCTGAATCAGCCAGTTTTTCATCAGCTAATGTGTAAATGAGTATTGCATCTTCTTTGGCTGCCTGCATTATGATCTCCATAAGCCGCTCTAAGTCGTTAATCTGCTAGGATAAGCATGAGAAGTTTAATTCAAAATAGAATTCAAAACTAACCCGAATCTGGATATATATGAACTTTAACACTAAAAGTTCATAATCCGAAGAACTTATTACACTTTTGATAATTAGAGGCGGTTTGCTAAAAGTTACCTTTTAATAGTTTATAGTCTTTTAATAGTTAATAGCAGCGGTGGAGCTTGAACCATACCTTAGGAGATACGGGGGCGAAAGTAAACTATTTCAAGGGGGCAGGGGCGAAAGTAAACTATTTTATTGGGGCGAACTCTATATTTATTAAAAATTTTACACTAACAGACCGAAAATTTACACTATCGAGCCGAAAATTAATACTACTGACGAAAAAAAGGGGGACGTGGCCCCTCCCGGCCCCATAAAAGCTTCGCCTGTGTTTACTAAATACCTCTTAACCGTTAAGAGTCCAAAAGGTATCATTTTAATAACTATTAAGAGGCTATCAAACGGTTTAAAATCAAAACAACTAAACTTATGAAGACCATTAACGACATGCAATTACCCCAGAGAACAAGCGAGTATAAACCGGGCATCCACCATCAACAACAAAATGTTCAAACTGACCCAACGCCGCGTTGACGGCATGCTCCGCGGTCCGACCCGACCCGTCGGAAACCATGAAGATCTCCTTCCCTTTAAGGGTTGCACTATCATCTTCCGATGAAGAAGAAGAAGAAGAGAAACAAAGACTAGTTGCAGACGTATCACCCCCTTCTGACAAAGGGAACTGTGGATCAGCAGGGTTATCTGTATTGTGGTGACCCAGGCGGTCTAGCTTACGGCCGGACCTGATGGCTCGAGCTCGGGACCAACGGTTCAGTTGAGAGCTACCGGTTCTGGGTTTACGGCCGTTTGTCGTCGGAGAAGGTGGGTTGACGGTGGTTGTGGGTTGAGATATGGTTGGTATCATGATTGTCTCCATCTGCTGGTTTTTCTTTTAGCTAGAAACGAAAATGGTCCAATAAGTGATCGTTTGCGGTTAAATAATTATTATAATAACCAATTTTACAATTTTATGAATGTTGTAAATGATGATCCACGTGTACTATGATGGGCGTCTTGCTAGCGAACAAATATATGTTACACATATGAATATTTAAGTGTGATTTTTATATGTCAACTAGATGGAAATTAGAAAGTTATTTTGCTAGTACAAAAAAATGGGTGGGGTGAAACGTAGTTATTATGTTATAAATAGTGATCAAAACAGTAATTTGTTGCTGTTTAGTGAAATGAATTTATTGAGTGATTCTCTATGTTCATCTTGTTCTTATTAATTTCTTGTTAAGATAATTCCATTGTAGATTTTAGAAGCGCATAATACTAGTGCAAAAGAAATATGGGACACAATTGGAAGGAACTCCAAAGGTGTTAGAAGAATGAATATGAAGTATTGGCTTAACGGCATGAATCTTTTGTTAACATAAGTATAAAGAAATTGGAATAATTGCATATATGCCCTTGCAAAATAATTAAATTGCATATTTACCCAATTTAAAATTATAATTACATATGTCCTCTCCTTTAATCTTTTTAATTGCATATTTATCCAATTCACAACAAAAATTGCATATATCCTCTCTTTTAATGAATTTTTTTTTCAAATTTACCTATTGATTTATTTTATTAAAAATAAATTATTGATAGACAATGTTACCCTTGTCTTTACCAAAACTATTAAATTTTTTTAAATTTTCACATACTCCCATTTTTAGCTATCTTTTTTTTTCTTTTTACATATCTTTTTTGTTTTTTAATAATGTTTCGCTAATGAGCGTTTTTAGTTTCTTAAACTTTTTTTTGCATTTTTTAATAATTTTATTCGATAATGTTGAGTGTATTTCTCTTTATCCAGTTTTTGAAGTAACAATAATAAAATACAACACAAATACAAAAATTTTAATTCGTTACAGAACCAAAAAGATTATAACAAAAAGCAATCACAAATCATTATGAGTAAATAGTCATCATATGATCTATTTTTAATAATAAATTCAAAATGCGTAAATTTGATATTTTCTTACATTAAAAGAGGAGTTATATACAATTTTAGTTTCAAGTTGGGTAAATATGTAATAAAATAGATTAAGGAAGGGGATATATGCAATTTTGGTTTTAAATTGGGTAAATATGCAATAAAATAGATTAAGGAAGGAGATATATGCAATTTGGGTTTTGAGTTGTGTAAATATGCAATTAATAAAGTTTACAAGGGAATATATGTAATTGCCCCAAAGAAATTTAATGAAATTGAAATTAGAATCTAAATTTTATTGATAATTGTGTTTGATTGGTAGAAATTTGTTGAAATTAGAGTTAAAATTCTATTTTTAACGTGTTTAGTTGAGAAATAAATTGAAATTAGAATTGGAATTAATTCCATCAAATTCCTTCAAATGAAGGATTTCAAAATCCTTTCTAATTTTGAAAAATTTCAAATTCCACCGACCCTGTCTCCACCACCTACCGCCACCTCCCACCACAAACCGACAATACCGACGACCGTTGCCGACACCGCCAACCTTCGACCGCCGACCGCCGCCAACCAACTGTTGTCGCCAACCACCGCCGTCGCCGCCCTCAACCATTGTTGACAATCAACAATCTCCACTCACCGTCATCGACGAATCGCATTGGTTTTAGACGTGCTGGACGGCGACTGTTGGTTTTTGGCTGCGCGGGCGTAATCGTTTGGTGGCGGTGGTGGGGTATGGTCAGTCTTCAGCAACAGGCGCGGTTGGTGGTTGGGTCGATTGTCGGTGGTGACTGTGGCGACAGTCGATGGTATGTAGTGGCAGTGATCTTTGGCACCCGATTTATGCCTTTTAGAAGCAATTTTTCAAGTTTCTTCGACAGCTTGTTTCATAATCGATTTTGTGGATCAGAGAGAAGCAGAAACACATGGAAGCTACAAACATAAATCTCAACTAGGGCATGGATGTCTTGCAAACCTTTTATGTGTTTTATTCTTCATACTTACATGTGAAATTAAAAAAAGTGTTCTTTGAGTTTTATGTAGTTTCTTGACATTTTGGAGTTGGACTGCTAGAACTTGAAAAAAGAAAAGCTTAATGTGAATGCTTGTTGAGGGAAACTCTTGGTTCTTTCATCGATAACATCGTCTCGAACTATCGCATACATAGCTACAAAGATTCAACATTTATCAACATACACAGTGAAAAGCATCAAGCAACACAACACTCCCTAATAATAGAGAAATGACTCCATCCTTGGCATAAGATTTTTATATGAACACAAATGACAAGTTATTCATTATACTCTTTTAATAGATGTTTCATTGATATATGAGATTTAAATCAAGATTAATATCGTATATATGTTGTTTAACTACTCTATATTTTGATCCGGAGTCAAAGTGAATCAAGCAAACACCATTGCATGATTCAACTTAGTTTAAGCTTGTTAATCACCGCAAGAAATGCACGCAATAGTGGCGATGTAATTAGCCGCAACAGTGTCCTTTAGCGGCGACAACATTAGGAGCGACTTGTCGCCGCTATTGATTAAAGATCCGTGTTCGCACACTAGACGAAAAACTTGCCATTGATTAGAGTCTAAGGGGCTGTTTGGTTGGGTCTAACTGACCCCAGTCAGACGTGCACATCTGACTCGGTCAGACGTGCACATCTGACTCGGTCAGACGTGAAATGTTTGGTTGGTTACCTCTTATCGGAGAAGAGGTCTGACTGAACCACTTATTCGGTCAGACCTAAACTAAGATCTGGTTGGTGGTGCTGCCGGCGGTGAAGCCGGAGAGGAAGGGGAGACCAAAGACGGAGATCGGAATTTTGGTTCACAGATATCCAACCAGATATCCAACCAAACAGACTTAACTGGTTCAGCACTTATTGGTTCCGACCTCTTATTGGTTCAGACATCTTATTGGTTCAGCACTTACCCATTCAAAAGTTGACAATTAGCCCCTAAATCTAATGGCTCTGGTTTTATAGTACAACTAACCATTAGCCGCGATAAATTTTGCTGCTGTTTGGCATGTTAACGGCGACACCATTACCTTTAGTGGCAACAAGATTATCATTAGCAACAAAGTCTTAGTGGTGACAAATGAGGTTATTTGTGGTGACATGTGTCACCGCTAATAATCATATATTTTTTATAGTAAATTCATTTCTATCGAATTAAATCACGAGGGACCCAAAATACCGAACTTCTACATATGATATCTTCAAATCCACCAACTCATGAGTTAACTGTGAGATTATCAAATCTTATACACAGGAAAACCTACAATAAATTAAAAGACAAAAAAAAATAAAAAATAAAAATAAAAAAAATAAAAGCTACTGTAAATACGCAGTAAAAGTGCAATAACTATAGCAATACATGTTGAAAGCTTCAATAATAAGCATAGCAAAATCCATGTACTTGATTAATGCGCAATCAGGAAGCTTTAAAAACAACAATAGTTAAATCGTTATATTAGTAGTTTTTTTTTTTTTTAATGGCCAACGAATAATTTTTAAGCCCGGTCACCCGGGTAAACCTATAGGCGAAAGGTCACCCACTCCCGCGAACACAGAGAGCGCTGGTGACCCGGCTCGCCCACCATTCTAAGGGAAACCCCCACCCAAAGGCCCACTGTGGTAAAACCCTTAGCCCATGTGGAGCATATTGCACCTAGTGAGACTCTAACACAGGACCTCCACTTTAGAAAGTCATAGGATGCCTACTTCTAAACCAGTTGATCTAGGACTTATTAATGGTTATATTAGTAGTTAATTATGATAATTCAAATCAAAATTAATAAACATGAACTTTTAGTTATTGTAAAATGAAATTATCTTGCTTTTGTAACTCTTCACAAAAATAAATTAAATTTTTAATTAGAAATATTTTTTCCTCGGCAAGAAGAACTAAAAGGATCTCATATTTTTATTATAATAAAAATTTATCTATGAGGGCACGTGTCAGCATCAAATTAATTATTATCAAATTTTTTTCGCTTCTCCCTATATTAAATATTTATATTAATTACTAATAATATTATTTAATTATTTTTAGATCTAAAATAGTTTTGTAAGTAAATCAAGAAAGAAATCTTTTTATTAGTGTTATTTCTAAATAAACAACTTTTATAATATAAGAAGCTTTTCAACAACATCAAACTTTTTTAAATATATTTTTTTTTTAAACGGTTTGTTTTGAAACAAAATGTCTAATTTATTTTTAAAAAAAACAAAGAAAAGTTTTAATATAAAAGTTTAAAAAGTTAATATATTTTTTTATTACTTATAGTCTTTAATCATATATTATATTACTAGGCTAAAGACCCGTGTAACACACGGGTTCAATCCAAAAATATTATTGTTGTTTAAAAAGATTCGTAAGTTATAATGTTGTTGATAATACTTTGTATATCGACTTTTATGTATAATTTTTAACATTAGCTAAGTCTAATATTAGTAGGTTTTCTCTATTAATATTTATACGTCTAAATAGTGTATAATATGGAATGAAATAAACTTATAAATAAGAGCTTTAAGTAATAAAAAAATTAAATTGAACATGAAAAACAATATTTCAAATTCATAAACATCCGAAAATTTATTTGTATGCAACATTTGGTATTTTGTTGGTGATTTTTCCATCATTATCTAATATTAATAGTTTTAATCTCTGTCGACTTTTAACTCAAGATAATACAACATAGAGCTGACCATGATCATTGTTTAAAAACAAACTAACTTTGGATAGCGATTGTCCTTGGCTCTTGTTTATTGTCATTGCAAAACATACTACTTAAAGGAACTGTCTTCTTTGAAATTTAAAAAAATCCTTTTGTCTGAAGGTGTCAAAGTCAACCTTAGAATAAAAGTATGATTTTCAATTTTACTTCCAGATACATCAAAACAATTTGCACACATATCAAATGAATTCCAATCAAACATAATAATAATATGGCAGTACATATAAAAAAATAAAAAAGTTTAAAAAGTAGAAGCATGTAATACCTCTTCACAGATGGATTGTTAAAGTAGATCACCTTCAAATCAAAAAAATAAAAGTAAAATAATATTAATCCAAAAACGCAATTGTATACAACGATAGGTTAAATCATAATCGCAAAGGATAAAAGCTTAAATATAACAAAAAAACAAATACATTTTATTGAAGAAAACTTGATGAAACCGAAGCCAAAAAGGAGAACGTTGATGAAGTCTGTCGAAGGCGATATCATCAGACTTTATATAGACAAATCGTGAGTGTCGTAAAGCTGGGATGGTTGTGAAATATTTTAAAACCGGGTATGATTTCATTTCCAAGAAAAGATACCCATGAATTCTTTAAAGTGGGAGCGGAGTCGATGAAAAAATCTCGTAACTTTTATCAAGATTCGAATATAAACCGAGTATTTAATGGAAACACACAGTCAAAAAATCGATTTCATAGATGAAGAATATCATAAATGATTTCTACAGTTTTTATTGATGAATTATTTGAACAAAGAAAAAATATCGGGTATGATTTAATTTTCAAAAAAGATTTGCTCTAATTTTGGGTTAAATTTTCAAATTTTCCTTAAATATCTCTTGTATCAAAAGTTGACTTTTAGTCAAATGAACCTATACTAACAATAAGAATATATACATATTTAGGCGGGAATTAAAAAAAATAAAAGGTTAAGAGATCGCCACGTGGCACTAAAGTTATTGTTTTATTAATAAGTATAGATAATATAATTTTATAATTAATAAATTTTTGTTCTATTAAATATGTGATTTTATCAACCAGTGTAATACATGGGTTTACTCAAGCTAATATTATATAATTAAGTTGGTACCACGTGAATTATACAGGTTAAATAAATAAAAATTCTAAATAATTACTAATAAAAACTTATGAATTATAAAACCAGGTTTAAAGATAAAATATGATTATAATTACATATGAATATCTACTTTAAGTAAATAAACAATAATATATTTTTTAAACTTTTATTCTATAAAAAATATGGATTTTAAATATTTTGTTTTAAGAAAAATGAATTTGTTTTAAAAAAAGTTTGTTGTATTCTTTAGTTTATAAAACTTTTGTTTTTAAAAAGTATGTTTTTAATAAATATAAAATAGGTTTTAATTTATTAAATTTTGTAATTTTTAATTTGAAAATGGTATGAGTAATATTATTAGTATTCAATATTATTATTAATAATAAAGAGAAATAAGAAAAGTAGTATGATAAAACTTACAATAATATCAAGTCTTATTTTAAATTTTCTATGTTCTAGATATATAGGTATATAGATAGGCTAAAAACCCATTTATTAAACGTATTATAGTTAGTAATAAATACGAAGAGTTATAGTACAATATAGTAATATAAGATATGATTAAAGTTACATACACGTAATGGTTCAAGAAATAAAACAATTATACAATTTTTTTAACTCTCTTATCTAAGTAGTTTCACTTTTAAAATTTATTTTAAAATTTTTTTATAAAAATTTTATTGCTTATAAAAATATTGTTAATAAAAACTTGAGTTTCTAATTATTCTATTTGTTTTAATATAATTGCTTTTGGAAAATTTTATTATTTTTATAATTTAAAAAAAAAACCGATTTAAAATATTTTATTTCAACAAGGTTTATTGTTTTAGAAAATTTCATATTATATAAAATATTTATTTTTTTAATTTTTATTTTAATAGAAAGATATGATATTTAATTTCCTTAATAAAATTTATTTTTAAAATTTATTTTTAAACACATAGCTTGATTTTAAAATATCTAGATGAGAGAGAGAAATGTATCAATTAATAAAATTGATTTTTATTAAGAGAGATAAATTAATTTGATTGTTTAAATTACTATAATACCCTTTTTAAAAAGAAATGAAGTGAGTATGTTTAGAAGAATGACAAGTGTTAAAAAAATGTATTAAGAGAATGACAAGTTATAAAAAAATATTGTTTTATTAGATACTATAAATTGTGCATTTATATAATACAAGTAATTCTTTTGTAATGTTTTAAAATTTTTAAGTTCTAAACATTTTATGTTGTCACAAGTCAGAACTTTAATTACTGGGCTGATGCCCAGCGCTACGCCCATTGCTTCCATACATAGAAGACCCTTTTTCGAGTATAGCATCGAGTCATACATTCACTAGCTTCAATCCTCCAACCTTTGTTTTTATTTTTTATTTTTTTATCTTTTCATTATTTTGATGTTTTTAATTAGTTTTAGCCAAAAAAAATTTTCAATTATAACATACTTTAAAAATCTTTTCATTATTTTGATGTTTTTAATTAGTTTTAGCAAAAAAGAAATTCACTTATAACATACTTTAAAATATAATATTTTTTAAAATGTTGAATACACCTTCTAGATGTGAATTTGTTCAAAACCATGGCGAGACAAATAAACATGTTTTTACCTTTTTATTTTGTAAAAGTAGATTCAACTATCCTATAATTTATTTATGTTATTTTAACTTCAATTTGATGTTCCTTAATGCCAATTTCTTTGGAAACATAATTTTATAACCTCTGATTTTATAAAAACACAACATTCAAATTCAATTTGGCAATACACGTTTTTTTCTATTTGTAAATTATATTCCCGTCCTAAAAAAGCTGATAAATTATACTAGTTAAATAACAATTGTTTTGACAATTAAAATCTCCAAAATTGGTGGACGATTGTTTCTTAAATTCTCCAAAGTAAAAACGCATTCCTCTTTCATACTTGTTGCCGCCGCCGCTGCTGAGTCATCGTCGTCGTCTTCTTATATTTATTCGTATACTGATTATGACTAGCTAGGGGCGGTTGTGCATTACTGCGTTAAGTTACGACCGAAGATTCAAACTTGATCTATTCCTTTGATTA
Source organism: Flaveria robusta (assembly GCA_025506415.1). Taxonomy (NCBI): domain Eukaryota; kingdom Viridiplantae; phylum Streptophyta; class Magnoliopsida; order Asterales; family Asteraceae; genus Flaveria; species Flaveria robusta. Next base: position 16,645,233 of record CM046472.1, read on the forward strand.
AACTTCAACATATATAAGTTACAAGAGATAATAATGTAATCCTAGAATTAAAGTATGATACAATATAATTGTCAATACACCCCTCAATGGGAGCCGGAGAAGGGCGTAGGCAAAGACTGGTACGAAACGAGTTAATAGTTGTCGAGGAAGGACCTTAGTAAAAATATTTGCGTACTGAAAACGGCAGAAATATCTAGAACTCGAATAGCGCTGATACTAATATTTTCATAAACGATATGTATATCTTACTCCACATGTTTAGTTCGCTGATGTTAAACCGGGATTTCATACAAGAGACCACAAATTATTATCACAATAAACCAATTTGGCCTTGCGCACCGGTATGAATAACTCAATAAGTAAATTTCCGGAGCCAATTTGGCCTTGCAAATCGGTATCATCTACATACAATAATAAATATTCCATCTTTGGTCCATTTTTGTAGACGAATAACAATGTATCACTCATAATACTTTTAAACCACAATAGGAAATATAAGTAGCAAATCAAACATACCAAGCTCGTGGGGTTTTCTTGAGGCCATAAAAAGACTTCTCAAGTAGACACACATGGTTAGGAAAACTCTTGTCAGTAAATTCGGGTGGATGAAACATATAAATAGTCTTATTCAAGTCATCATACAAGAAGACATTTTTAACATCAAGTTGATGGATAGGCCATCCCCGAGATACTGCCAAACTGAGTATTGTACGAATGGTAGTCAGTTTAACAACCAGACTAAACATCACATTATAATCAATTCTCAGTTGTTAACTTGTGCCATTAACAACTAATCAAGCCGTGTACAGTTGTAGTGTACCATCAGCTCAAAAGAATATTATGATAAAGCCACATGCATCGGATAATATTAGTACTAGTCAGCCAAGGTACAAGAACCCAAGTTTTATTAGCCATTAAAGCTCAATGGTCATTGGACATTATCGCGTGCCAGTTTAGATCAGCAAGGGCTTTAATGTGATAAATAGTACTGGGGAGATGGATGATGCGGAAACATGTGTAGGTTGTAAGGTGTTTTAGGTTTAAAAGTACCCACTTTGGATAGTGGTCATAAAATGGGATAGGGGTGGGGGATAAGGCGAGGGAGAGGTGGTTGTAGGAAGGGATTGGTGTTGATGGTGGAATGGAGGGGTCTGGTGGGGAGGGTGGCAGGCTTGGCAAAGGAGCTATGGGTGAGGGAGTGGGTGGTGACGTGGGTCAAGGATGGGATTAAAGGGTCGCGGTGGGGTGTGGCGGTGTGTAGGAATGGAATGGGGGATGGTTCCATGTCTAGAAAAGTATAATCGATGGGGACTGTAGTGAGGAAAGTCGAATAGGATGATATTTCCTGAGGAGAGATCATGACAACGGTAGTGCTAACAATCAGCCAAGTAGCCGAGGAAGACACATCGAATATATAGCTCGTGAGGGTGTGTGGATGAGATATTTTGATAGCAAGGGCACCAAAATACCCAAAGGTGGTCTTATGTAGGTGGCGACAACAAAGGGTGGACGTAGGGGTGTGAAAGTGAAAAAGTTTGGTGGGTAAAATGTTGTGTAAGTACGATAGGGTGTGAAGAACCTCAACCCATAAGGTAGGTAAAGAGGCATGGGTGAGTAAAGTGAGCATAATTTTATTCAAACAAGGGATCATCCATTCAAATTTACCATTTTGTTAAGATATATGGGGACATGAAAAATGAAATTGTAATCCATGTTGTGAGGCAAAGGATATAAACTATATATTATCAAACTCACCTCCTAAGTCACATTTAAAAAGCTTTATGTTAGTGTGAAATTAAGTTTAAATAAACTTATCAAAGTTTCAGAATTTAAGAAACGTTTCTGATTTAAATTATAATGGAAAAACCCAAGTATATTGAGTGAGGCCGTCTATTAGCATTAAGTAATAATTACAGTCATTCTTACTTAGGATTAGAGACATCCATAAGTCATAATGCATGATATTAAATTATAATAAAGTAGTAGTTATGATAACAAAATTGGTAAATGTTTGTGCTTAGACACTAGACAAGAATTGCAAACTAAATGTCTCGCACGCTTATTGCATGAAATAAGTTTATTTGAAACTAGAAAAAAAAAAACTAGGGGTCCTGGATGCCACAAACGATCATGACAAAAATCTTGAAAGGTGGATGCCAACACGGTAGATGGTGAGGCTGGATATGAGAGAGGATAAAGTTGGCTCAAGCTATTGTGGTGGGAAAGGATCTTCTCACTCTTTAGTTCCTTCACATAAAACCATATGGATCAAAATCAACCGAAATATCATTATCAATGGAAAATTTACAAACAAAAATAAGGTTCTTAATTATGTTTGGTATGTAAAGTACATACATTGAGGTGCAAGGGTTGAGAAGGGCTTGGAACGGTGGTGTTACTCGATCCAAGAACCGTTATGCGAGTGTTGTTACCTACAAAAATTAAACCAACGAAACTAGATAAAAATAGTTTAGTGGTCTTATGTTGGTCGCGTGTGACGTGGTCAGTGGCACTCAACTCCATAGACCATTTATCTCCATTATCCTCAAGAGTCATAAGCTCATAGCATTCAATACCTCATCGAATTGAATTGATTCTAACTTATCTAAAGTAATAATATTGTCCTCTGTACCATTAGGTAGATTCGAAGAAGGCTGTTTGGCCGCAGTCTAGGAGGGTGAAGGGCCAGGCCACATGGGATTCTCGCCCGATTGGGTTAAATATGGGCAACATGTGGTCCACTAAGGTGGCCAATAACATGGAGGCTTAGAATAAGTAGTCCATGCTGGATACGAAATTTGTAGCATTCAACATTTTTAGTAAATTCTTCAATTATTTCACAATTTTAATGTTAGTCAAAGATTTCGTATATTCCATTAATGTATTTGAATAACTATATGTGATAGTTTATAAAACTTTATAAGACAACATTCTTGAGTCCAAATGTTCCACTTCAACATGTTTTTTATCGACGTTTTAATTTTCAAATTCGAGTCATTCTAACTTTACACATTTCATTTTACTCACTCAACCACGTCAGTGTCACCATTGCAACACACGACCTTGCGATGTTTTAAGCATTTCTCCTGCTGTTTAGCGTGCCGCAATGCGTGTGGCCATTTTGCTAGTTTCATTTCAATATTAGAGCATTCACAACTCATCCTCCATCTTCATCTCTATAATCACACTAATAACCATTCTCTATAATATAAAAAACACACTTACATATTTATAGAGAATCTACTGTGAATGGTCTTAAAGGTGCTAGAAAATTATGAGAAATCATCAAATCAGTTGTGCATTTCTCCTTCAGCCATTCCCCACGTGAGGCATGGCATGCCATCCTCAAGATAAAACTCCTTATACTAAAAACAATTTATTCATTTCCTTTTATATGAAAATTATAGTTTATTTAATAATTAAAATTATAAACTCATTTATAAAGAACGATCATATAAAAGTTTATATAACAAAAAAGTCAAATTTGTAATAGAGTATAAAAATATATATATGTGTAAGATTATCATATAGGTGTAGATAATCTTTATGATTATATAATAATTTCAACATAATTATTTCACTTGAATAATATAAATAATAAATGACATCTAGCTAAACGTATCCTAATATGTAAGCAAATATTTTGCTTCACAAATGATTATGATTTCTACTCTTATATAGCGGACATTTTAGTAAAGTTAGGAGCAGATTTAGAATATGCTTGGGTTAGGCGTTATAAAAATGTAATATAAATTGCAACAATACTACTTGGGATAAAGTCATGATCAGATTTAACTAAAACGGACCAAAGTCACAAGAATACAGTGAATTTTTGAGCGTATAGAAAGATGTATATACGAGTTGTTCGAGTGACACTATTGTGTTTTTGGACGGTGATTCTATTACTTTTAAAATAATACATACAAACCCAAAAAATTAAAAAAGTCTATGAGTTAATTAATTATATAACTAAATAAGCTCACTACTCCCATTAAATATCCATAAAACCTATGCATTAATTAAATTAAATAAGCCCATCCAAAAAATACCCTAAAAATAGACTTGCAAATTGCAATCAAAACTTAAAAGGTAGAAGGGACGATTTGACGATCACTTGATCGAAAGACAAGAGTCTAGTCTCATCACTTAAGGGATTGTTAATAATTAGCTGGTTAGTTTTTTGAAGAAATTTTTCAAGCATGTGAAGACGGAGTTGCGTGATCGGATGGGAGATGGATACATGAACAATTCTCGCATTTATTAAAGTACTGTCATTTTATCCTAAATCTCCATCCCCATCCCCATCCTTATATTTAACAAAAATCATGATAAAATATTCACTCCATTCCATTTCCTATTCCTATACCACATACTCATAATTTAAAAAAAAAAAAAGAATAATAATCTCATCCCCAAATATAAGAGTTTGCTATTCATCCATCATATCTTTTTTTAATATATTTTATTAATGGATGTGAGTGAAAGAGAGAATAATAGTAGTAAAAGAAGAATAATAAGTATTGTTTTAATTGAGATACGGAAAGATATGGGGAATGAGATGTGAAATATTTTAGAAAAAGGCAAGTAAATTTAGAAACTAGTGCTTTTTTGGTAAATTATAGGGATGAGAATGAGAATAAGAAATGAGATGTGAATACTCTTGTATTGAAAAAGAGTTCTTTCAATAAGCTTCTGTCAAAAGATGTAATACAAAGTTTTCAAAAAATAAAAGCTCGTAGAGAGAAACTATAGGATGTTTTATTTTAATTCGTAAACACCATCATCTTCATATTATGTGTTTTACATTCTAATGATAATTTTTTTATTAATGTATCTTTTTTTATATGACCAACCTAACAATTTTTATATATGCTTCCATTTAGTTGGAACATTTAAAAATAGTGACTCAATTAAAATAAATTTCTAGATTTGCCACCGGATAAAGTTAATAAATACTAAAGATATCATTCCACGAAACATAAGTGTTGTAGTGTGGAATCTATATATGTGCATCGCTATTAACATATTGAAAATCAGCCATGTTAGAAATAATCCGTAATATGTGGCCTACATATCATTTTGAATAAGTTTCACCAAATGAAATTATTAGTCTCTAAGATTAAGAGGGGATGATTTGATGGAAATACCCCATAATTGTAATTAGGGATTCCCCTTAGTTGTTATGAATAGATGAGTAAGAGTATTCACAGTTAAATCATTGAAAATATGTGAGTGTTGTTCCTATAATATAAAAAATTTATTTTGAGTGGTTGTGAATAAAGAAAATAGAAAATTTTACTGTTTATCATATTTGAAGAATCACTATTTAATCCCTATAACTTTTTTAATATTTTTGAAAGTGGCTGTGAGTGGAGTATAGAGAAAAAAGTAATGATAAATGTATAAAAAGTATTATTTAATTAAAAAGAAGATAGAAAAATTAATGATTTTTAGTGTAATTATATGGATAAATATGAGAAATCTACAGTGAATAGACAGATAACAAAACACACTAATAACTTTTCTCTCTAAGATCATCCAGCGATCCCTTTAGACATCATAACGTGAACAAATCATTCGATAATGGTATCATCCTACTCGTCAAAGACCTATATTTTCACAAGTTTCATTGTTTTGATGTATAGTTTCATAATTGAGATGGAATCTACATGATTAGGGTTTTGTGATTTGATCCATGTTTTAAGATATAATTAACATGTGGTATTAAGTGTATGTTAATTATATGAAATCGAATTTTAAGGATGAACCCCAAGGAGATCAGTAAGAAAGAATTCGTCATTTTTATATATTTGATTATCCGTGACTAAATCAAACAAAGTGCTATGATAATGGTTTTATTATTTGTGTGATTTCTTTTAATTAGTTTGTAAATACAATGAAAGAATAAATCTCATTATCATGACAATATAAACCCCAAGTATGTTTGAATCGATATAATGGAAATTGTTAATTTTATGGAATAAATATTTAGTTACTTTAGTTCTTAAAAAAAATAGTATTAAACTCTCCGCGTTGAGGGGGGGGGGGGGATATGTTTGAATCAAAATAATGGAAATTGTTAATTTTATGGAATAAATATTTTGTTACTTTAGTTTTTAAAAAAAACTAGTATTAAGCTTTTCGCGTTGAAATGCCAGGGGAGGGGGGGTAACCATGTCAAGTAGAACTAATTTTACACCACCATCAACGACCATCAACAGCGTAAAGCTCGTATTAAAAAAGAAATAAAAACAGGAAAATTAAAACTACAAGGAAAGTAAACGTAAAAACGGAACCCTCACATTGCGGCATGCTAACTTGTAAAGTTTAAACTGAAACGTAAAACGAAAAATTTATAAAAGATAAAAAAGTATAGGGAGCCAAAGTTGAAAGTAAAAAATATAAAAAATAAGTTGTAAAATATGTAAAACAATTGGGGTTAAAAGTTAAAAAACAAAAGTGAATACAACTTATTAAAACTTAGCTACAACCCATAATACACAAAAAAAAGTTTAAATGTAGTCGTATATATAAAAACTAATATGTTAAATATATAATGATTATTGAGGGTACAATATTTGAAGCCTAAGATACAATCACACTACACCAACCAAATTGGTAATTAGTATTATATTAATAGATGGACTTCGTTTCATAAATTTTTAATATTCAAAAAAGAACATAGTAAAATTGTTTATAAAGCCTCTCTAATTCTATAATATTGATAAAGCCACTTCCATTAGCAGTTGCTTTTATGCTTTTTGAGATTTGCCACACAGCTTTTGAGGGTTCCCATTTTAACCCCTCAGCACCATACCTTTCATCTTCGTTTGGTACTTTCAGTCATTATTTAGAGAGAGAAAGAGAAATGAGAGCCTGAGGGAAGATTGTCCGGTTGGACCACCGTCGGCACGCCACCACCGTCGTCGTTGATGCCGATTGCATGTCGGGCTCCTATCTTTGTTTAATGTTGGACTGATCTCAAATCCAATTTTGTTTTTGATGTTGGCGATGGTGGTGTTTCTATTATCGTGTCGTCTCCCCTTAGGGATGCTCGGTGGTGGCGGTGTGGGTGTGTTGTTGGTGGCCGGCGGTGGCAAACGTCCTTTCGTTTTCCCATGCACAGATGTCGCGATGGTGGTGGCTATTCGGCCTCGATGGATATCTATTTAGTGTCTTTGGTGGGGGTTTGTGCTCTCTGACAGAAGAGTCTAAGGGTTAGATGCGGTGGTGCCGCTGGCCGTCCGGCCTCCAACTGATCTATGTTTGGTGGGTGTTTCGTCGGTTATGGAAGACCGTTTTGATGGTTGATGCCCCTCGGCCACCATCATGGTGACCGCCCCTTGGGGACCGCCGCCGCTCGGTTTCCTGTTTACGGTTGAGGTAGAGCGGGCGGCCATTCTCATGTCCTTAAGGGTGTCAGCGGTGATGGTTTGGCTGTCGTGCTGGCTTGTCGTCATCTGTTTCTCTTTGATTCTCTCTTTTTCTGGCCTTCATTATGTCAATGATGATAAGGATTTGCTCATCTGAGACTTTTGGCATGCATGATGTTCATCTAGGGTTTTGATGTTTTGGGTTTTGCCTATTCTTAGAAAAGATGTCGATGATGATGACTCTGCTCATCTAAGACTTACCCAAGGTCATTTGACCTAACTCATCCGTTGGTTGCTTGGGTTGTTACCCTGATTCTGCTATTGATAGAACTATTTTGTCAATGGCGGTTAAGAATCGTAACTAGACTGATCTAATTTGTGTTGATTCTTCTATCACTTGAATCGTTGTTTCAGTGTTGTTTACCTTGACCAGGTTGATGTCGTGAGGCTGCATTTGGGAATATTGTTATGATGTTGGTGATTCTACTTGTGTTTCAGGTCGGTAATGATAAACTTGTATTCATCTGGGTTGTTTGTTTTGTTAGTACATGTCATATTCAGGGCTGTGATGATAACCAATGATGGTATCGATTATTTTGGCATGGCTGCCTAATCTCGAGTCAATAATTTAGTGTTTAACGAATTTAAATAAGTGGATTTATATTGTGATTATGATGGAATAGGTTCAAGATGCGTGTGTTTTGATTTGTAGGAATGGGAGTTAGAAAAGGTTTGTTTTGGAGAAAAAGGAGCAATAGACGAAATTACAAGGATTGAAGCTAATGGCCTAGTGAAACCTAAACCGACGTATGATACGTCGGGTATGGACGTATCATACCCGGGCAGCGTATTGGCGACGTATTTGTAGGCGTATTTGAAGAAAAAAACAGAAAGTTGGGCGTCAGGATACAGGGGTTGGAGTATGATACGCCCAGGGTCGGCGTATCATACGCGGGTCGTCAATAACTTCCCTATTTTCATGGAATTTCAAGATATTTAAAGATACTCAACCCTAATTCAAAAAAGAACTTGTTCCAGTCGAATCTAGGTGATTTTGAGGTGTCTTTTTGTGCTTGCAAGCTTCCCAATACACACAGGAATCATCCTTGATCCTTGATGGCCATCAAAATAAGACTGAAGATTAAATGAAGACCATGAATGCTTAGTTCGTTCGTGATTGCTTCCGGGAGAATCGTTTATGTTAAGTAAGACTTTTTATGTGTTTTCATTAGGGTTTTGTTAGACAATGGCTTTTGAATGTAAGTTAACTTTTGGTTACATTAAAAGATTCGGTTATAAATAAAGTTTCTTGTTGAAATTATTAGTTTTCGGTTTACTTGCATCGTAAACTCACTAAAATCGAGGGGTAACTTGATATAGACGAGTTAATAACATTGTGAATGAGAAAGTCTTAAAAGTTTGATCCTTTGTTATTACGTTAATTGAAAAGTTGAAGTCTTTAGAATTAAGTTTTGGCAAACCCTAGTTTGATCATATAAATTGTTGCTCTTGCATAATTGGGGATCCAAAAATAATTGTTTCTTATTATTTAATCAAATTCGTTTTAAAGTTACTTGTTTTATGCATGTGTGATCATTAATTCATTCAAAGTTTTAATCCTTAGTTCAAAGGTTTTGTCTTTACGTTAATTGCGTTGCAATTGTTAAACACTTTCCACATATTCCCTGTGTAAATGACCTTACTTACCCTTATACAATAAATGTAGCTAAGACCGGTTACTTAACTTGTTTTTGATCGAGTCTCGACAACCAGATCACTGCCATTTATGGTTAGCAGCCGCAATTGAAAGTGTTTTCTGAGCCCGAGCCATCACACGCGCAACGCGCGTGGATGAATACATACTAGTTTCCTAAATAAGAAATAATGAAGTCACTACCATAATGATTGGTAACTAGTTAAAACTAGTATTAATCCCATCGCGTTGCGACAAAGACGTAAAACCGTGTCAGCTAGCACTAACTTCACACCATCATCAACGACCATCAATACAACAACAACTCGTATTAGAAGAAAATTTAAAAAAGGAAAAAATAAAACCAAACAGAAAGTAGACATAAAACATCGAAACGCGCGCGCACTTGAAACGTAAAACATTAAAACAATAACTAAGTAAATCTAAGACATGCGTGTTGTGACGCGCCATTAAGCGAGAAAAAAAAATAGGCGTAAAAAAGTTGAACCACAATAGCACGTTAGGCGTGTTAACTCGTAAAATTTAAACCGAACATAAAAGAAAAAAATTTTAAAAGATAAAAAGCATAGAAAACCAAAGTTGAAAGTAAAAAATTGTAGGGGTTAAGTTGTAAAAGATGTAAAAGTATTGGGCTTAAAAGTAAAAAAATTTAAAAAAAAAAAAAAGAAAAAAAGTGGGTATAACCTAGTAAATCTTAAGTACAAACCATAATGCACAAATAAGTTGGTAATTAGTAATATACTAGTTAAAAGTAGTATTAAACCGCCGCATTGCGTAGGGGCGTAAAAACGTATCAATCAACATTTATGTCATACCATCGATTCCGACCACCAACACTGTAAAATCATGTAAAACAAAAAAAATATAACCAAATGAAATTAGACGTAAACACGTTGAACCGTACATGCTCATTGTTGCGTGTTAATGTGCTTAGACTGAAACGTAAAAAAATAACTCGGCTGTTAAACGAAAAAAAAAAGATAAAAACGTTGAACCACATATGCATATTACAGCATGTTAACTCGAAGATTTTAGACTGAAACGTAAAACAAAAAATGTATAAAAAATAAAAATTATATAGCACCAAAATCGAAAGTGAAAAAAATGTTTAGGTTAAATGTAAAAAATGAAATCGTTAAAAGTAAGAAAATAGAAAAACAAAAAAAATAAGATACAACTTAAAAAGCACAAGATACAAACCACTATGCATAATCAAGTTGGAAATTTGTAATATATATAATAGTAACGAGGAGTACACCATGCGCTTTGCCGTGGGTACGGTTAGTGTATGTTCTCGTGCATTGCGTTATGATTCTTATACATATAATTTTACATATTTCAGGTGGGTTTCAAACATAGATACAACGGGAAGTTAAAATTTATAACTCGTTTGGACAGCTTGTACATAAAATATCCAAAAAAAACGATTAAAATTCCTATAAAAACATTTAAAAATAAAAAAACAATAATAAAACAACAAAACTAAGAAAAAAACAGATAAATAAAGAAATACAAACTAGAAAACTTTAAACTAAAAAAAAAAGGAATAAAAAAGAGAAAACATGATGGAAAATCGAAGGCCCAATCAATTACTGTCATGTGAAGTTAATGTAGATATCCAACTTTTGATTGAAATGTACCTACGTGTTTCGCGACGGGACAAAAACAATTTAAAAATATAACTCAGCTTTGAATAAAGTGTGTGGGAAGTAACATCACACAAAACTTAAAAGTTACACAAATACGCACGTGATACAGGTATAATTTTGAATTAAGGAACTATTTAAAAATTATTTTAAATTGAATAAAATAGTAAAATCAAGTACTTGTATTTAGTTAAAAGAATTTAGAAAATAAAATAAAGTATAAAACCATAGTAAAAGATAAAATATGATTAAAATTATGTATGGGTAAAAACTATAAGTAATAAAACAATTATATCAAATTTTTAAAATTTTATATTTTTCTACAAAAAAAATTAAAAATTTTGTTTCAAAACAAACCCTATTAAAAATGTCATTTTAAAACTTTTCTTATTATAATTTTTAATTTTAATTATTTTTGGTTTATAAAGAATTTGGTTTTTAAAAACAATAACATTAAAAAGGTTTGATGCTTTGTAAAAATTTCTTATTTTATAAAAGATTATTTTTTTAGAAATATTATTAATAATAAGATATTTTTCTTAATATATTAGATAACTATTTTTATTCTAGAAAAAGTTGAATAATATTATTGATAATTAAGTTAATTATTTAATAGTAGAAAGAAACGGAAAAATTTTGATAAGCATAAATGTGATGTTGGTACGTGTTATCTTAAGTTACTATTGTATTATATAATAGAAAGATATTGTTTTCAAATTAATAATTGTATTTTCATGTGCAAATTCTTTTCAATTTTATGTTGCGGCAATCTTTTTTAAAGGTAAAGAAAATGTTTGTAATTGTTTTAAAAAATTGATTAACTGAATTAGTTGCTTCTCTTTTTAAAATAAATACTTAAAATATATCTGACATTAATTTTAATAACTTGAAATTATGAATCTTTAAAATAAATTGATTGGAATTTATTTTTGCCATTAATACGTCACTCATTAATATTGCTATTTCTTTTCAATTTAATTGCCATTATATTTTTCAACACATAATTTATAAATTAATACGTATTTTAAGTTATTATTTATGTGAAATATTACTAGACTTAGCGATTTGGTGAATCATAATCACATTGTTAATCAATTTACAATTTACTTCAAACTGGCAAACACTTTTTTCAGTTATGATTTTTATTTGTAGAAATATATATAATATACTTATGTTTCATATTTACAAATAAAATCAAACTTACAATCATTTCTTTACAACCATATGTCTTAAAATATTTTTTTGACATAGAAATGAAGAATGATAACTTTAATAAAAATGTTTAATCACAACGGTACATCATTAGGTTTGATATTTAAGTTTAACGTTATCATTTTATATAATTATGTGTGTTATCAAATGATGAACCCAAATGCTACTTGTTTGATGATATACATGATGAAATATAGGTTAAATTTACACAGATATTACACTTCTCTCCAAATGTAGTGTGTCATATTAATGTGTCTTACTCTTCTTATGTTCATAATACTTAGGTATTCATCATAGCAAATGCAAAGCCAACATTCATTTAAAATCTTACTTTAACTTGTTCATAATACTTGATCGCTGATCATAGCCAATATTCAAGTAGAACATTACTTAAACTTATTCATAACATTTGAATTTTGGTCATACCCAACGCGAAGCCAATGTTCAAATAGAACTTTACTTTAAGCCTATTATTTTGATGTTATAATAGGCTTCATCTTTAACGTATTAATTAATTATGCTTTATTTTTCTCATTACCCCATAATTTAGCTTAGTTCAACTTTTATACTACTTATTACATCAATTTAGCATCCACTATCACTCAAAACTTCAGAATTAAAGTTCTGACTGAGGCTAACTTCATCTCATGAAGGGACTCATTTAAATTTACTATTGACTTGTTGGATCTTGATTATGCCCTTAGGCATGACGCTCCTACTGCTCTTATTGCTTAAAGCACGGCAGAACAGAAACAAGAGTATGAAAATTAGGAGAGGTCTAACCGAATGTCTCTGATGGTTATCAAGAACTAGGGCTGGCATAACAGGTCAGACACGACACGATAAGACACGACAAGACAAGACAAGACACGATGATCTAACATGCTAGACACGAACACGACACGATAACTTATCGTGTCATTTTTTCCAAACACAAACACGAACCTGTTATGAAACAGGTTACACGAAATGATTTGTTTATAAACCTGTTTAGGAACACATGTTTAAAACTTACACTGAGCGAGTTGTGGATTCGAAAATGGTGGTTGTGGATTCGAAAAACAGAGCGAGCTATGGATTCAAACAACCGAGCGAGAAGTCGAGCAAGTCTCGAAGGTAGTGGGTTTGTACAACCGAGCGACCGATCGAGGAAGTCCCTGACACTCGAGCAATGGATTCAAAGAGATGTCGATTGATGGAGGACACAAGAGGTTAGAAGATAACAATCGATATCGATTGCCGGATGCCAACGGTTAGAAGTCGAACAATTGATCGTAAAGATAAGAGATTGAGGAGCCATGGATGTTTACTACTTTGTATGTGAGCACGAGATTGAGGAGCCATGGATGTTTACTACTTTGTATGTGAGCGGCGGTGGTGAGTGTAAGGCCATAAGAGAGGATTGAGGGTATTAGGGTAGGGTTTGTTTTAATAATATGTATATTTAATATTTTTAAAAATCAAATATTATAAACAGGTTTTTTATCGGTTTTAAACAGTTTAATAGGTATTTAACCTGTTTAGACATGAATTTTATCGTGTCTTAACGTGTCGATCTGTTTAAGACACGAAACCTGTTAACCTCAAACGCGAAACCTGCTAATTTCATGTAGTGTCATGTCGTGTCATGTTAACAGCTTGGTGTCAGAAATTGCCAGCCCTATCAAGAACTCCATCTTAGTTGCTATTAGGGGAGCGATACTTGATTCAAAGAATGCTAAAACTTATCTGAATTCAATGGTGAATAGTTTAAAGGATTTTCTAAAGCATATGCAAGCACTTTGATTCTTAAGATGCTTACTTCATAGTATGATGGGTTTAATGGTATGCGTGAGCACATGATGATGATGATGAACAACATGGCTTATAAACTCAAGAGCTTAGACATGGAAATTAGTGATGGTTTTCTAGTACACTTTATTATGACTTCTCTTCCAGCACGCTTTGATGCTTTTAAGAACAAGTATAACATCTAGAAAGAAAACTAATCAATACGTGAGTTGATAGCAACGTGTGTGCAGGAGGAAGAATGCCTAAAGCTAGAAAAACTTGATATTGTTCATGTTACCACCACTAAACCTTTAAAGAGGAAGGGAAACTTCAAAGGGGAAATCTCCAAAGTCAGACCGGTATAAGTGCATGTTCTAGCTCAAATGCCTCCTTGGGACAATTTCGCTGCAAATTCTTTCACAATAAGGGGCACACATAACAAGATTGCACTAAGTTTAAGGAGTGACTGGCTAAGAAAGGTAACCATCTATTCATGATATATGAGTCTATTAATGTTAACGTTTCTAATTAACACATGGTGGGTTGATTCCGGTTCTATGGTTCATGTTACTAACTCCACACAGGGATTTCTTGCAATCTAGAAGCTAAAAAGAAACTAAAGAACAATTATGACAAGAGATGGTGGCGAACTTAATGTTGAAGCCGTATGAACTATGCAATGAATAATGAAAATTGATCATTGTTTTTAACTTTATGATACATTATATGTACTCAGGATAACTCAGAACTTAGTATCTGAGCCAAAGTAAGAAAATGATGATCCTAAATATTTGCATGATCTTAACAAAGTCACTATTACTATAAACTCTTGCGTATGTGGTTGTGGTTGTCTTGATGGAAATATCTATAAATTAAAACTAGATAATTAATTTTTTAAATCCATATGTAGGGTTTTACCACAAGACGTGTGAACAAACCAAGGTCATCGTCATTAGTTACTTGGAACGAACACTATATGAGTTTTAAAATGCCATTAGAGTTTAAGTTCAATGTTAACGAAAGCGTAAAACAAAATGGTTCAAAACTAGTTAATGTAAAAGTAAATGCACAAAGACAACCGCCCAAAATTATATAACTAAAAACCATGCAGAAATTAATGTTGTAGAATTGTTTGAAAGATATTTGATTGTGCCATGCTCCTAAGTGCACCTGAGATTAGCAACTTGAGAAAGAAATACTAAAGTGTCAATAGAAGGTTTGTGAGTTTATGAGTTTGTAAAACAAGCAAAAGCATTTGAGTTGTAGTAACATAAACTAAGTGTAATGAAATAGATAGCTAGTCTATAGCATAAGTATATACAATAATGTCTTTGTGATCGAAGCTGATGGCATTAGTTTGTTTGTCTTCCCCCATGACTTACCAAATCATGGTTTACTTTTTTAATCTTTTTAGAGAAACCCCTTAATTGATTTATTCACAATAACCACCTTTAGGTATATTTGTTAATCATTTTTTATAAAACTTAGTTTCATATGTTACACAATAAAACATTTGCATCTTCATGTTATTGACTAATAATGTAGGATTCCCGTAATTATACATTAACACATAAATCATCAAAAGAAATATGTAATACATCGTAATACATCATAATACATCATAATACATTGATGTCACATAATCATGTACGTATTAAACAACATAATATTATTTAAATTAGTAATATCCATTTTTTAATAATATTCATTTGTTAAGTCACCAACATTCGATGATAGTTGTGTGATTACATGACGAGTATGCATGACTCAACAGATATAACGGAGTTTTGTTAACAAAGTTAACCGAAAAATTTCAGATGCCACATGAATGAAAACAGTACTAAATGAAAATGAGATTTGGAAGCATCATCCATGATATGGCATCAACGTTTAGGCCACATTTGACGAGATCGAATGTTAAGACTCTTGAAAGATGGAGTATTACTAAATCTTGATTTCTCATATTAATATCAAAGCCATTGATAGTGAATCCTAGACTATAACCCTAAGCTCATCCTGGTGATATACCTTTGGAACTCTAGAAACATTGACGTAGAGAAAGCATTTTATCTAGGAATTCACTCATTACATAGTCTATGTTTATTCTAACTTTGACTCATAGCATTGCTATGATGCTTCCCCTAAATACTTATACTAATGAATCTAGTATTTAGTAGAGTCACCTTACCCATTTAAACCTCCATCTGCAACCTGGGAGATCTGACAATAGGAGGCGAGCTCATTACATGATCAATGGACACTAGAAGTAAGGTGTACTTAAGGAAGAAGACTACTCCTTCCTTCCTCAGACGAGACCAACTCGACGTACTAGGCATATCCCATAACAAGTAAATGCTTTCTCAGCTACTTCTTTTGGTATGATTCTCTGATTCTCAGTCAGTGAGCCTATAGTTATAGACTTTATCCTTTTATATTCTTAGTTATTGACAACACCCCCAAACTATTAGGCGGTGCTTCCAAGTTTTTCGACTTAGCATCTGTAAATTTAGTTGTTTAAAAAATAACCAGTTTACATCAACATTTGTATGGAATCTCTAAAGCTGACTAAACAAGTGTATCTTTTTAGGTCCTTCGCACATGTATGGAACTCCATATACATACTGACTACCTTTTTCACAATTTTAAACGTAAGTTTTTTATATTTCAAATATATATATATATACACACACACACACATAAAGTTTTCTAAACAAAGTATATAATTCATGCGAAGTATGCGAAGTAATAACAACCATTAATCTAAAGGATGAATGTGTCGAATTAAATATGGAATAATCATGCAATGAAGGGGCTTGGAGGGGTACATTTGTAAAATAGCCTACAATTATTGACTATTTTCAAATTTCTTTGTTTTTTTTAAATACATATAACATTTTATACGACATTATTTTTTTAAATTACACCATAATATGGAGCATTTTAATCTCTTTAATATGAATATAGTATTACTATACTTATTTTTTAAAAAGATCATCATTTTAAGAAAATGTCTATGTGTTGTGCGTACAACTTGCGTGATTATTAACTGTACAATTATAAGCATAACTTGTGTAATTATCATGTAACTTTCGTAATTATAAATACACATGTAATTATTTTTTATAACTTGAGTATTTTTTACTTACGTAATAATAAATATAACTTACGTAATTATGTATATTATATGCGTAATTATGGCGCGGACGAATATACTCTCTCCCTTATGTAATTATGTATATTATATGTGTCACGCCTTTGTGAATTAGTACACTTCACACGTAAATTATACTTTTTATTTATAACACTTAATATAGTAACCCTATATTAACTTTTGTTTATTGCGATAACCCATTAACCCAATTAGTGGTTCACAGTAAGCCACATCGCCACTTTAAGTTAGAGTTATAGTGGTAAAACTAGTGGTCTACAATAAATGTTAAAATGTTTTTGAAAAAATATATCAAAACTATACTTGAATTAAATATATTAAAACGATATATTTAATGTTGTAATTTGTATATAAAAATTACATCATACAAAAAGTTAAGAATGTTTTTAAAAAAAAGGGTGTTGTTTTTTTTAAATGAGGGAAATTTTGAAAATGAGAGGAAAATTGTTAGATAAGTGGTGCGATGTGGTGTAAAAGTTAGTTACACTACACAATCATGGTGTAAGTGTTTGCTACACTAGTGTTAACTGGTTATCGTAATAAAGTTGGGTTAACAACCATCACTTCCCTAATATATACAGTGTGCGGAATGAATGTTAACCCTTCTTTATTGCGATAACCGTGTTAACTTCATCAAGATCAATCAAAATCATTATTTTTTCGTTGGAATAACATCATTACACATATATAACACTATCTTCTTTTATGTATATGTGTAAATTCATAAGTGTAAAAAAGATATGACAAGTGTAAGTTACTTACACCTACAAATATTTATAGGTGTAAGTGTAACTTACACCTCTCATAACTTTTTTACACTTGGTAATTTACATATATATATATATATATATATATATATATATATATATAAGAACATATTATTCCAACAAAAAAATAATGATTTTGCTTGATCTTGATAAAGTTAGCACGGTTATCGCAATAAAGGATAGTTAACATTCGTTCCTTAGTAAAGGTACATTCAATTGAGAATCATAAATCTGTAAAGAATCACAAAGAACAACTTTAACTCTTATACGATTTATTATATATTTTTATCAAAATGCTTGTAATTTTACTACTTTTAGAATATTATTTTAAAATTTTTTTATATCTATAGTCTTTTGATTATGTGCATATATACACCCATATTATATTACATATATGCACATTTTAGAGTTTTTTTTTTTAAATTGAGAGAGGTGATAAATCAAGAAACAATAAAAAGATAAAATCAAATCATCCTCTTTTAGTATTTTTGTTTTTGTTTTTATATAAATTGTTTATACGGTTCTTAGTAGTTTTTTTTTTATATTTGTGGTTCTTAATAAAATGTTTCTCTCGTTTAGTAAACTCATATATTATAAATTATAGTAATAAATATCTACACTTGACTCTAATCTACATCTTTACCGTTTCATTCAGATTTATTCAATACATTTTCCCTAGCTTGTTAGTCTTTTAGAATGATTGGAGGCACTATAATTACTTTTATCGCTAACATTTTTTTTCTAGTTACAACCTAGAAAGATAATATGTTATTGGCACAATATTAATTAGATATCTTCTTTTTTTTTCTACAATATTTTTGTGAATTCCTCTAACATAATTTTGTACTCCAATAATTATTGCTTGTTGCACTAGTTTTTTCTTTCACTTGTAAGCACCCTCCTGTCTTCAAGATCTAATTTTTTAAGAAAAGTTATAGCTATTTTTTAAGTTTTACTATGGTATTACATTGTTCTAGTGTAGATATTTATAAAGTCTTTTCTACCCCCATACCTTGTACCTTTGTTTTTTCTCTATTCTACATCTTGTACCTTTGTTTTATTTCTATCTTTCACGTCTTTAATAGTAATTTCATTTGTGTCACCCTTTTTCTTGAATTTTGGTTGCCCGAATTTGTACTGATTACTAAATATTTAATTTTTAATATAACCTCAAAGGAATATATTAGTTTTATATATTTTATTATTAAAAAGTTTCACATCTAAGTCAATAAGAATATATTTTTCAATTTTTTACCTTTCCAGATTCGTTTCACTGTCTTGTTTTGTTTTTTCCCACAACTCCAATGTTAAACCTAGACTGAAGCAATGCCTTTCATCATGAAATATTCTATTATTTAATAACATTTTCATGTAAAAAAGTATAAAATGAGTATTAAGTGTGAACATGGTGTATTTATGTTTGAACATGATTGGTTTACCTCCAATGACAATTGTATTATATCTTCACCTTTATAATCTAACATTCATCCTTAGATTTCTTTATCCTTGTGTTACCTTGATATGTGAATAAATATACATTTTAACAATACATATCTTTCCTCGTTTGAAGCATTTTTGTTACAAATACATTTATTTATACACTTATTTATGTTAAATTTGAATGTTATAGTCCCCGGTGGTCATTTGATGATTTTTGATGAAAAATTGAAGAAAAGCTGAAATTTGTGAAGAAAAGCTACTGATTCGGGCATGTAAGCACCCTACATGGCCAATTCGGTGTGCAGTATTATGCTGTCAAAAACTGCAGCCTACACTAGCTACTCACTTACTCCCACATGGCCATGTACATAGCAGTTTCGGGTTTTTAACCTAATTTCACCTCCATTTCATCATAACTTTCAAATTAACTCAAACCCTAGCCTCCCTCACCCCTTTAGGTGATTTTGGGTCTACTTCAAAAGTTTTTGAGAGATTTGAAGGCCAAGATTGAAGATTTCATACTTTCAAGGAGGATCTAAAATCATCCACTCCATTTACACTCAAAATTGGTTTGAATTCTTCTAGATCTACTATGAGTTCTTCCATGTTCTTGAGTTTGGGTGTGATTTTTGTAAGCCTCATGGGCTAAACACTTATTATCACTTGGATTAGATGAAACTTAGCATGATTTAACAACTTGTACATGATTCTTGGTGATGTTTATGTTGATGCTATGATGAAGCTTGATTATTCTTCAATGATTATGTGTGTTTGTTCTAGTTTGATGAAATGTTCAACCTTGTGGGTGTTGTAAGCATGTTATGTAGGAAAACCTCATGTTTTTACAATACTTATGCATATAGTTGCATCTTTTGTATGTAATCTTGTGACATTTGACTAGTAATGGTGAATGAAGGTTGAAGGTTTAGTAAAATTGGTTAAATGTGCATCCTTATGCTTATATTTGAGAAAACCATGGTGTATGTCATGAATCTCTCTTGTCATTGGTTATGAATTGTTTTGTAATTGTGGTATGAAGTTTATGAGTTGAAGAGTAATTGTAGTTTTGTCTATTTTACGCAAGTTGAGGTGGTTATCATGTGTTTATCGTGTTAGCTTTCCAAAAATTTGCTGAATTAGGTAACCCTAACGGGAGTCTAATTCATCTTTAACATTGACATAATTATATCATTAGTTCCTTATGCCATAACTTTAGGTGGCTATTGTGTGTTTATCATTCTAGCTTTCTGAATGGTTATATGTCTAGATATCCTAGGCTAATTCCATATATCATGTGTAAAAATAGTCTCACCTCGAGTTTGTATTAGTTGTTAGTTCTATGCTAAGTGGAATCAAAGTCCAAGTGATATATTTAATTGATTGTGTATCTTCATCTTTATTTCCTCGCTTTATTAGTTTAACTTGCTAATCGTTTTAGTTAATTTAATATTTACAAATCCAAACTCAATGGATCGGTTAAATAGTGATGATGATTTAGTATTGGGAGCCATTATGTCCACGGATCAATATTCGGTTATTGCCTAAAACTATACTACTATGCGATAGGTGCACTTGTCTATTGGGTGTAGTTTGTTTAAGAGTGATAATCGTTTCTTAAATTAAAACTCAATTGTGTGAAAAATCCTTACTAAAATATATATAACTTTACACACATCATACATCTTTTGTACATTAACCTTATATTGAACACTTAAAGTAATGTGTGGTGTAATGTAAACCTTTATATTGATTGTAACTTAAAACAAATCTAAGTAATGTAACAAATGTCAACGTAAGTTATCATATGTTAATGTAAGTAATTGTAATGTAAACACCATAATATAATATACTCTTAAAACATAGCTTTTATTATTATAGTTATTGTAATCCATTCAGCAAATTAAATTTTCATTGGGTAAACAACATCAATGTAATGTGATGCATAGCATTTTTTTGTTTCATACCTACAATTTCACTGCTTGTCTTGTCAGAAACCATTTCCACCACATCGTCTTTTTTTGCTCACTCTACTTTTGCACTTTTACTCTCTGTTGCGGCACTAATGCCATCTACCTTAAAGCAAGTTTGTTATAAGCTAATGTAAGTTTTTTTAATCTTAACTCCATAATATAGTGTACCCTAATCGTACACGTTTAGTTATTACATTAATGTAAATAGTCCAGCAACATCATATTTAGTAGATTATCAACATCAAATGTATTTTTATAAACACCATTTTGCTACAAACCTGCAAGTCTAGCTCTTGACTTTTCAAAATGCAATGCCACAACATACTTTTTTGTTAAACCCCTTATGTTCTTACTTGGGATGCCTTTTGCTGCATTAACGCCATGTACATAAGTTATAAGTTGACGTAAGTTTATGTTAGTAGTGGTATTTTCAAAAGAGTAACTACATATACCCTTACTCTTACATGTTTAGTAATTTAGTTTATGAAAAGAAATCAATAACATCAAATTTAATGGTTTAACTACAACAATGTAATGTTTACACCATATTTTGTTTCATCCCAACAACTTCAGTGGTTGTTTGTCAAAATCCTTTCCCCCAATCTCCTTTTCTATTGTACCACCTAAGTTCTTACACAGACTACCATTTTGTTCACTAATGTCATCTATGAAATTGTAAGTTAATGGTAGTAATGGTATTTTTTAAAACCATATGTTTTATTGATTAGATTAATGTAAGCAAACCTGCAAAAATCATATTTATTTGATTAATCACATTAATTAAGTGATACGTACCAATAACTTTTATACCTGCAACCTCCATGTTTGATTGTTGAAGTTCCATTGGCACCATAATATTTTCTTTTGCGTCCACGACATTGGTGCGTGGATCTTCTTTTGCTGCACTAACGTCATTAGGTGATTTTAACATATTTGACACATACAAATTACAAAGATTATTGCAATATAATAAAATTTTTCATCCTTATTAATAATACAACTGTAATGATTACAATTTTTTACAAATAGGTATTTACCTCTATCGACACCTTTATATAGGTTGTCTTGTTCATTTGTATCACCATCTTCTTCACTTTCAATCATTCGCTGCCTAACATCATTTATTTGCATGTAAACACGAAAATCAAATCATCCAACCCAACTTGCTATTTAAAAGTGACTATATTTTTTTACTCTTGCTATACATAAGCGAACACCATGGTTTAGGTTTGTGGTTAAAGACACATTTAAATTTAGAAACCAAGTTTGTAATAGAATTTTTTTCTCGTTCATTTTGTAGAATTTCCGAAATCTCAAGCTGTAATTCACTATTTTATTTTATTTTCCTCCTAATAATCTTTTCAAGTTTAGATATGGTAGCCTATATTTGTTAAGAAGCAACTTTTAAAAAGAAGCTATAGACTTTATGTGAATGTCTGTTAAGAGATTTTATTTATTTATGTATTTATTGGAGAGTAGTTTTGTTGGTTAACGGTTGAATCATGCACTATAGGTTCTCTCATTACTTGTGCATTATTGTCACCTACGTTACCCTAACTATTTTCATGTGTCCCTTTGAATTAACCTTTACCAAACCCACCATTCTTAATTTCAACTTGTTGCCTCATTTTTTTTATCTAACCTGGCCTAATTCCATGTCTAAATTGCAGGCTTTAAATAGCCCTTAGGCATGCCCCTACATTCGACTGCACGTACGTATAATAGCTGCATATGGATAATGTATATTTGTTAAAAGATCAGGAAGACAATAAACTTTTTATAATGTTTTCCTTTTACACTGATATAAAGACTATGTTTATATATAAATTGTTACACACCATTCAATGATTTATTTCTTTTACACTGATGTAAGATTGTATATTATATAGTAACTGGTACATACAATTAGTATTGCAAGTAGTCCAGTAAATGGTTTTGTGTTTACCTTATCCCACAAAATTGTATATTTCTTGAGTTTGCTAACCACATACGCACACCGATTGATTTTGTGTATGTCATAATTCAACTTACAATTTCCATGGGCATGACATTCAACCACAGTTGCCAAAAACAAAGCCAAAAAGTCAAGCTTAAAGTAGTTGATGTTATCATCACTGTTGTTTGTTAACCAAGTCATTACTTCTGCATGTGCCACGTAAGCTTCCGATAAAAATTACTCTAATCTTCAACTTCAGAATTTCTTACATCGAGGTCATCAAAACTGATTAAAACTATCCCAACTTTTGAAATTCCTAGCAACATGTGCAGTACTTGTTCTTCAACATTTATTTTACCACAAGGTAAAACTATCTCCATGTTTTCCTCATTAAACATATCAATGATATAATACCCTAGTTTTTGTGGGATTTCGTCTACCTTTTAGTAGAACAATTTGCCGAAACTCATGTCTTATACAGTTGAATGTTGTTTTGGTTTTGAAATAGAAATGGATTTTTTCAGTGGTAAATATATATACATACATAGGTACATATATATACATTATACACATACATAGTTACACACAAACATACCTATACACATACACACATACATATACACATACATACATATATACATACATACACATGCCGGGTACATTTGGGGGTGTCCGAGTAGGAATCGATTAACTGCGTATTCTTCGAAATCGGGTAGGAGCAGCCAAGTACAGTCGGTTCCAAACCGTGTACACCTAATGGTGTATACGAACTAAGGTTCTAGATCGATTTCGGGATTGATTATGTATTCTTTGAAACCATGTGGGAACTATCAGGTGTGATCGGTTTCAAACTGCATACACTAGGTGGTGGATAGGATCCACAACTCAGGTCTTCAAGTTCATGCATGTAACCAGACATATTTTGCACGTCTAGCTGTGAGCCTGTGATATGTGACATAGAGAGATATAATACTAGGGCTGTTCACGAGTCTAGCTGAACCAAGGGGATCTTTGCTCTTGCTTGGCTTGTTTACAATCGAGCGAAAAATTCCAACAAACATTTTTCGAGCGTTAATTTTTCGATGAAGCGCCAAGCGAGCGCAAACGTGCTGCGAAGAATTTGTACATATCAACTATCTACCGTGTCATCCGATTTATTTTGCAACAAGAAACGGTGAAAATATTTGGTTTTAGGTTTTAATGACTTGAAAAGCAACCATATTTCATAACATCATATTTTCATGAATGACAATACGTTGTGGCTAGCAATGAGGCTAAGTTTGTAGCCGATGTGGCGATGAGCATACTGCAGAGAACGATACGTGAGATCGTAAAGGATCGATTAAAGGGATCAACAACAGTTTCACAGATGAGGAGTGATACCACTTACTAGATCATATAGGGAACTAGGCAGAGAAACAAAGTATAACAAGTTAGAACACTCAAGAACACAACACTCAAGAGCACAACACACAAGAAGACAGATATTGGTTTTCAAGAATGATGTATATTGCTTTCAAGTGTTTTACAATTCTTACAAGGCTTAGTCCTAAGGACTGGTACGTGACATACTTTATACTACATCCTACAGCCGGACATAATTTGAACGCCAGCTGAAACACTAATCTAGACAACAAGATCAATGCAAAGTTAAAAGGCAGATTTCTTTTGACTAGTGACTATAACATGCCATCCCTCACATCCTAAAGTATTATAAAAGTACAAAAATAGAAAGTTACAGACATGGACACCATACTTAACATTTGACAAAAGCAAAAAAGTAATCACCAACTTATATAAGTTGGTAAGTCTTTAGAGTGGCAGTTGAAAGTAGATTTGCTTTTGTTGAAGTATGTCAGAGAATGATTGTGACTTCTCTCTGTGTTTGGAAGAAATCTGTCTTTAGCTTCGGAAGACTTTGTCTTTAGGCTTCGGAATACTTCATTTATAGCTTTGGAAACTGCCTTTGACTTCAGAAGATTTGATACTTAGATAATTTCATCTTTGAGCATAGTCAAATATTCCGAGGTAACTTGCTTGTACTTCTGTGCATGCTGAGAGATCTTTGGTTAGCATCAGCACTTAAACGCTTACAGAGCGGGAAATGATCGACTAAGAGTAAGAGCGGGGTCAAACTTTTCTCATAACGACTTATGATTTCACTTGAATGATTAGTGTTAATTTTTTTTCATTAAGTTGATTGATCTAATATGTATAAATATAATTGTATAATTATATATAGCAGGTCAAATCACTAGAGTGCTATGTATAAACTCTATATACAAAAAATAAAAAATAATTCAAGCCGAACTGAGCCAAGCGGACCTTTGCTCATGCTTGGCTCGTTTACAAACCAATCCGAGCAGATCAGCTTGTTTACAACCGAGCAAAAGTTCAAACGAGTATTTTTCAAGCAAATTCCGAACGAGTATCGAACAAGCGTCAAGTGCTTTCAAATCTTCCTATTCTAATAAAAATGTAAATACAGAGGACACATGGCATCATCACATTCATTCTCACCAAGTATTTCACGCCTCTCTCTACTATTAAATAATCATAATAATTACTAATATTATTTAGTTCATTTTTATATTAAAATATTTTTTTATAAATTAATAAAAATATTTTTTTATTAATGTTATTTCTAAAAAATCAAATTTTTATAAAATAAAAAAATTTTAAAACATCAAACTTTTTAAAAAATATAAAATATTTAAAATTGGTGTTTTCTAAAAAATAAATTTTTTTATAAAATTATTAAAATTAAAAGTTATAATAAAAAATTATTTATAAATGACATTTTTTAAATTCTTTTTAAAATAAAATATTTTATTCTATTTATAATAATAAAAATTTTAATCATATCTTATATTAAATTATTATTTTATTATTATTAAATTTTAATTGAATTAAATATTTTATTTATTAAACTCGTGTAATGCATGAATTTTTCGGAAAGCCCAAATGTACTTAACGCCCAAACACTCCACAACATAAAAGCAATCCAACGAGGTGAGAAACACCAAGGTTAAAAACGTAATTACACATTCCCCTGTCGAGACAAAATTAAAGGGGTTCACGACGAGATCCGAGTTCTGGGATCGAAACGACGAAGACGATGGCTACGACGTCGTTTCGCTCTTACGCCGTCGTATCACTTCTCATGATCTTCTTCTTCTTCTTCATACAACCTTCGATCTCCATCTACTGCGACGAAGATGATTGCTACGATCTTCTCGGGTTACCAACATTCTATCCCCTCTTTCCAATTCCTACAATCTTTCCTTAATTTCAACTCAATTGTTCCCATTGATGTCTCTAGGGTTTCTCAAAATGCCAATGCATCGGAAATCAAGAGAGCTTACTACAAGCTCTCGTTAAAGCAGTAAGTTGCTTGCTTGATTGATTGATTGATTGATGTAGCATTCAGTTGGATTGGGGTTTGTTGTTTGATCTGAATTGAAATACATTTTCTTTTGTTCTCACAGTCATCCGGATAAAAACCCAGATCCTGAATCGAAGAAATTGTTTGTGAAAATTGCAAATGCTTATGAGGTACCCAATTGAACTTCTGCATTGAATTATTTATCGTATGTAATTCTGTACGCTATATGTGCCTTTTCAGCTATAAAGGAAGATCATAAGTTGACTTTTAATGTTAAACAAGTTACTCTTTAACTTCAAGATTGATATAGATTATAATGTGTTTTTAGATAACATGTTAACTGCGTTAAACCTTGTTGACATTAAGAATCTATGGTGTAAGTTTGAATCCAGATTAGTTCCAATTAGGCCTGTAAATGAACCGAACGTTCATGAACAGTTCATGAACTGTTCGGCGGGAAGTTCGTTTATGTTCGTTTATTTAGTAAATGAACGAACATGAACAAAAAGTTTGTGTTCGTTTAGTTAAACGAACAAACATGAACACATGTTTTGTTCGTTCGTTTACGTTCATGAACGTTCGTTTATGTTTGTTCATTTACGTTCGTTTATGTTCGTTTATTTATATATATTAATTAATATATTAATAAAATGGTATTGTGTGTTAATATGTGAAACATAAGTGTATTATGTTATATTAGAAAACTATAAGTTTAGTAAGATTTCAATTTCCACTAATACAACTAAAAGTTTCAAAATGGCCATTTAACGTTGTTTTTTTGTGTTCAGTTATGTTCGTTATTTATTGTTCATTTATGTTCGTTTATTATTGTTCATTTGTGTTCGTTTATGTTCGTGAAGTGTTCATTTAGCTTACGAACGAACGAACATGAACGAACACGAACATTTTTATTTTCTTAATAAACGAACATGAACATAAAATCATGTTCGATTATGTGTTCGTGTTCGTGTTCGTGTTCGGTAAAAGTTAAATGAACGAACATGAACATGCTAATGTTCGTGTTCGTTCGGTTCATTTACAGGCCTAGTTCCAATCTTGCTATTGTATGGTACTAGGTTTGAACATTAAGAATCTAATGTTGATCTTCTCCTTGCGGTTTATTTCTGATAATCAGTTGATGCATGAAACTATATGTAGAGTGCTAGAAATTAAGAGGGCCTTTCAATATAGAACAAATTTTAAATGGAGAACAGTTGCTTTAAGGGGCTGTTTGTTTCAGCCTCTTAATGGTTCAGATGTATAAATGGTTCAGCACTTAATGGTTCAGAGTGTTTGTTTCGTGAACATATGTATGAATGGTTAAGCACTTTTGCCTCTGAATGGTTAAGCATTATACTGAGTCTGAATGGTTAGGAGCTCTTATCTGAATTGGTCAAACATTTGCCTCTGAATAGTTAAGCAATATACTAGCTCTTAATGATTCAGACATTTTACTGGTTCAACACTTAATGGTTCAGACCTCTTAATGGTTCAACGCTTAGCCATTCAAAAGTTGTCAAACTATGGATCTATGATACATAAGGCGGTTATATAATTGATGACTCTCTTTCACTCCCTTTTTATGTTCGGCCAACATTAAGTACACATGTTTATGTGGTGATGTAGTTCTCATGATTTCTAATAAAAATCTGGTTACCTCACAATCTGTGTTACTTACTCGTCACCTTCCATTTTGTTTCATAGATATTAAAAGATGAAGTTACAAGAGGGCAGTATGATTATGCAATTGAGCATCCGGAGGAGGTAAGTTTCCATATGTAGATCCTGCTTATCATGGCTCAAAGCCGGTTGACATGTAGAATGCTTAAGAAATAATCTATTTGTTTCATTAAAGTATGCACTGTATTGTTTAGTTAGATTATGAAGTTTATCAACTTATATAGTTCCATCTGTATCAATAATATTGGTGTCTCTTTCTTCCCAAACTATAGGTATTCTACAATACAGCTCGCTATTATCATGCTTACTATGGTCACAAAACTGTGAGTTGACATACACTTTGTTTTCTTTGCCTTTGGAGATTGTAACAAAGCTTTAGCGCCTTTTTGTTAATTATTGAAAAAAATAATTTACTAAGTTTTTGTATGCTAGGATCCACGTGCTGTTTTAGTGGGACTTCTTCTAGTCCTCTCAGCAATTCAATATCTAAATCAGTGGACAAGGTATCATCAGGTAAATGACATGCTAGTAGAACTTTAATCTGGTGAAATGGAGCATCGTTCTTTAATTCTTTGCTTTTTTTAATACCCTGTTTAAAATGGTA
This sequence comes from Flaveria robusta, assembly GCA_025506415.1. Lineage (NCBI taxonomy): Eukaryota > Viridiplantae > Streptophyta > Magnoliopsida > Asterales > Asteraceae > Flaveria > Flaveria robusta. Next base: position 16,673,899 of record CM046472.1, read on the forward strand.
AAGAAATGAATATGTTTTCTAGCTACAAAACTAGGAAATAACTGTAACCAAAAAGTTTATGTCAATGGTTTGAAACATGGGTCTTATCAACTTGAATAAAGAAACCAGAACCAAATGACTTGTAGTTGAAGGTGGATGTTTTTCATGTTAAGTTATTATCTCTAATGGATCAAATGGGTTAAAAAAGTTAGCTAGAAAGGGAATGTGCCAAATGGGTCAATTGGGTTGAAAGTCACAGAAGTTTTTTTTTTTTTTTAATGCGTAAATCATCTTAATTCTTTTTATTTATAAAATTAGATTATTGGTGAAATAATACAATATTTAATATATGACACTGATTAGTAATTATGTATTTGAAAATAAATGGACAAAAAGTGTTCTAGTTCGACCCGACCCCACACATACCAGAATCTACCGGTTTTGACTCTTTACTGACCCATCGAAAGCACCCATTTCACATGTACTTGAAATAAAAGTTCAGTCTCTAATGATAGCTCATAGATTCAAGTCCCCTTTTTCTTTTCAGTATCTTTTCACATAATTATGTTGTATATATCATTTTATAGGCTATTGACATGGTCAAGAGGACACCAGCTTATAAAAATAAGTTGAAGGCATTGGAACTGGAACGCACGGGGGCAATGTCAAGCAAAAAGAAGGGTGGTCACAAGATCGACAAGTATGAAACTCTTTTTATGTACTAAATAACATAATACTTTCAGAAATTCTGAAGAAAGTAATAATAATATTTTTTATCACAGGAAAATGCAAGAAGACCTTAGCAAGGAACTTGAACTGCAGATCAAAGGTGCTGAAAGGCCATCGATGTGGGGTCTTCTTGGTGTTCGTTTTATACTCTTGCCATACACTCTTGGAAAGGTTGTTTAATATATCTTATTATTTATATTTATTTATTTTAAGTTTAGATATATAAGCTGATTAAGTTTATAAAAATTTTATTTCTGCAGCTAATTTTATGGTATGGATGTTGGTATTGGAGGTACAAAATAAACCGAACTTCATATTCTTGGGAAGATGCGTCTTATCTGACCAGACGCGCGCTCGGGGCTTCTCCTGATTCATGGGAATATTTAGGTAATTCTCTTTAGCTCCTTTACAATATTTATTTATTTATTGGATATCTTTTATATATAAACGCTCTAGGGAGAAAGAAGATGTATTTTGCTTGTATGAAGCCTATCTTAATCAAATTTTTTAACAACTTATGATTGAGATTTAGTATTAAGGGAGTTATTCGCTTTATTTCGGGAATAATTTAATTATATTTATTTGATATAGTTTATCCAAAATAACATAAGAGTTTGGTTTTGTTAGATGAATCCACCAAGAAAGATCTCATTGAACGACGGTTATGGGTGAAGTCCAACTTAGAGACCTACCTATCGGAGATGCGAAAAGAGTCAAAGAGGAGAAGGTAAACAAACTGGAAGTCAGTTGTTTGATTGCTGATGGTCACAAATTGGAATTAAATTATACGAGATTAAAGATTAGTTCCCATCATATACTTTAGAATTTTTTTATATATCATTGATCTTTTGAAACAAGCTCTAGTCTAATACAGTTATATAGCTGCTCCTTCTGTTTTCACAAGTTTATACCGAAATCACAGTGCCTCAATCCCAGATTTGGGTCGTTTCTTGTTGTAAGCTATCAAATACTGAAATTTACAATATAAGGAGTTTATTCAGGTTATGATTTATTATTAGCGAGTTAAAAAGATACAGTAAAAAAATTTAGCTTAAAAGAAAACGAGTTAGCAACTTTGATTATTCTCTGAAGTGTAATTTTAATCTAAACAATGTATTACTGTACTTTATTTTAAAGAAGTTTGTTATATTTTGTTAGGTTTATGTATGTTTGGAAGATTTAATGACGAAGTAGGCATTTTATAGATTTTTAACATAGAGATTTACCGAATCGCATTGGATATGTGTAGTTAGTTTAGACAAGTTTCATTCTCGTCAACACAGGCGTATAGGGGTGTTTACCGGTTTGATTTTCGGCTCATTTTGTTTGGTTTATTCATTTCGGTATTTTAATCGGTTGAAACCTAAAACCAAACCGAACCTAAAAAGTAAAACCTAATTAGAATTCAGTTCGGTTTTCGGTTTTCGAGCTAATAAACCAAATAGAAATATTTTTTATTTTATTCTAATTTTTCTTTTATATTCTTTTACCATTCTTTGTTACTATATTGAGTTGGGTTAAATAAAAATAGACTTAAATTCTAATTGGATCGGGCTAAATGTCAAACTTAAACGAGTATTTTGATTTTTTTCGGGCTATTTGGTTTAACCGAGTTCATAATTCTTAGAACCGAAAATCTAATTATAAATTTGGTTTTTGGTTTATTCGTTTTGAGACTAAATTATGAACACATGGTTTCTCAAGTTGTATTGATCCTGTGTTGGTGGTTGTAACTAAATGCCAATTTTTTACGGCACTAAGAGCATTCACATCCGGTTCCTTAAAAGTTTGTAAGTGTAATTCATATATTATATGGTATGGTTTTGAGTGGTTGTAAGTGGAAGAGTGAGAAAATATTATTGTCCATATGTAAATTTGAAGATTAACTGTTTAACCTTTATAAATTTTTTAATATTTTTGAAAGTGATTGTGAGTGCAGAAGAGAGAAAAGATAATAATAAATGTATAAAATATATATTATTTAATTGAAAGGAAAGAGAAAAAATATTGATTTTTAGTGTAATTATAAGAATAAAGATAAAAATGAGATAAATAAGAGCATTCAGAATAAGTTTTTTATATCTGCCCTTATTCTTAAAATCCAAAGAATATGAATATCTTATATTTTCTCTTTATCCCTCATCCCAAATTATATGATGATATAAGGACTTATTGTACACACTATATCTTTGACACAACCAATTGTATGTTTTCTTCCTCCATCCCCTTCCTCCCAAAGTAGCATTCTGACAATCGAGTAGTAGAAACATCAAGTAGTGGTGTGTGGCGGTGGTAGGCTGAAGGAATGGTGGTGCGCAACAGAAGTGGAAACGATTGGGGTAAACATGAACGAGGTAATAGATGGTGACTGGTGAGGTTGCACTAGAGAGAGAACTCTCTGGTGGTTTGCGGCTGGGGAATAATGGTTGTGGCGGCTTATGGTGGTATTTTTGAGGTGGCGATGGTAGGGGTGGGCCCAACCATATGGGTTGGGGTTCACTCGACCCCCATGAAATTATTTTTTAAAGGTGTATATATATTATATTCTCAACCGACTCTCAAGGAAATTATACTTTTCATCCTTTAGGTTTATAGTAAATTTTAATTTCGTACTTAAACTAAGAAAATTACATTTGAAAAAGCTTGTACGTTTCATCTTTTTCTCTAACGGGGGTTAATTTTGTCCATTGAGTAAATTAATCTTTTTGTCCTGTAAACAATATTTTTACTAAATTATTAAAGGTCATCCCACCCACCGCTACCTCACCTTTCTCTCAAGTGTTTCTCTCTACCATCTCATTCATCTCTCTCTCCATTGTCTCTATCTACCATCTCTCTACCTTAAACTACTAGCTACCTCCTCGGCTTTATGGTGTTCTCCACTATCTTATCTCTGTCCCACCATCTCTCTCTTTCTCTCTCTCTCTCTCTCTTGATCTATCTGCTTTCAGCACACCACATGAATCACATATGAGAACTAGACCTGAAGAGCCCATAAGTAAATCACATGAAGTCATGTCGAGGTAAGAGATCTAAAGAGATTAAAGGGGTCTAGTTTAAGGGTTTTGAAGTGGGGGTAAGGTTGGTGATGGATGATGGTAATGGGGTGGGGATCGTGGTGGTGGTGGCAGATGAGATGATGATGAAATGGGCGTGGTGGTGGATGATGATGATGATGAAGTGGGGGTGGTGGTGGCGGTGGTGGCGGTGGCAAATGATAATGGGGTGGTGGTGGTGGCGGCGGCGGCGGCGGCGGTTAACGATGGCAATGGTGGATGATGGTGAGGGATGATATTAATAAGTTGTGATGGTTAGGGGTGTTCATCGGATCGGATAACGGATTATTCGGATATGAAAATTTCAGGACCCTATCCGAAATCCAATCCGATCCAAATAAGGATATCTCTATCCGATCCGAATCTATCCGGATCCAATTCGGATCGGATTCGGATATATATCTGAATTTATCCGAATAATCCGAATAAACTAAATAACAATTTTTTTTATTTTTTCGTTCTTAATTATTTTTTTGCTACTTTTTATTTTTAACATTTTATAAGTTTAAAATCATAATAAAAGATATAAAATCTGAAATACAAAACGTGAACCCAAATTGAAACATAATAGCTAATTATATAAAACCCGAAGATTATAATCTCTAATTTAGAACAACAATCGATTATTGTATAATTGTTTAGGATTAGAGGACTAAAATGTGTTAATATTCTTTAATATTGAGTTGAAAATATAATAGGTAGTTAGCTGATGAGTATTGGGCTAAAAACATAGTTGAATTCTTATTCGAATTAATTGGATATTCGAATAATCCGAACAATCCGAATAAAAAAATTTATGAAATCTGAAATCCGAATAAGAAATTCGGATTCGGATGAGATCCGATCCGAATATCCGAATAAGAATTCGGATCGGTTTATTCGGATTTGAATACGGATCGGATTTCGGATTTCGGATTTTTTGATCACCCCTAGTGATGGTGGAAGTTTAAAAACAAAAACAGAACATGTGATGATGCATGGTGAAGATAATGGATATGTGGATTATCATGGTTTTATTATAACCTTTTTATGTTTTAAGTTGTCCAGGTTTATTTTTATTGTTTTAATATTCATATGAGCTAAATGATCAATTTACCCTTAAATGCAAAGCACATGACCTGACTTAACTGACAAAATTAACGTCAATTAGCGTACGAAAAGTGCAAGTTTTCTTTAAACATAAAGGATGTTTACTAAAATTTCCTTAGTTTATAGACAAAACCTGAGATTTACTATAAACATAAACAACGAAAAGTGTAGTTTACTCTTTTTTTATTACAAACGATCCTAAAAATTATAAAATTAGAAAGTTTTATAAATATAAACCGATAAGTATAAAAAAATAACTAATATAAAATAATTATAAAATAAGTATGGACTATTAACCTTACAAGTTTTACCCTGTCAAGTTATCATCTAACGGCCAATACCCTTAGCCCCAAAGCCTAACTTTTTTTATTTTAATACCTAATACCCATAAAGTTAAAACAATAAAAAACACTAATCTTGAACTCGGTGAATCAATGTATATGAAAAGTCATAGAGGCGCGGAGCACACCTTTCATCGGGATTTAAATTGAAACACAACAGATTTTTTTTTAAATTTATTTTTATATAAAACACTTTCACAATTTATATCAAAGTTAGGTCCTAGTTTACATCAAAACTTGTCACTCGCAATGATATGTCATCTTTTAATAAATATAAAAGTATTACAAAGAAACATAAACGTTTTACAAATTTTTAATACAATATTTATTGTATTAAATATTAAACTAGAGTAGGGTTCCTTCGTCAGTCCAGTCACGTCCGCATAGCTTTAACCATATAATGGTGTTTTTCCTGAAAACATTTAAAACATATTTTTGTTAGTTTTCGCTAAGTAAGTACACCTCTTTATTTCAAAACATATTTTATTTCATCGGGATTTAATACCCAAAATCTTTTAAATTTTAATCCTCATTACTCCTTGAGAATTCAACATCCGAATTCCTTGTGGGTTTATTTTTAATCCTTGGGGATTATTAACTCCTCTCTTTATATATGTGGAGTTCAACACCCGAACCCCTTGGGATTTTAACACCCGAAATCCTTACATATATTTAACTCCCCGTTTTTAGATATATATGTGGAGTTCAACACCCGAACCCTTTGGGATTTCAACACCCGAAATCCTACATATATTTAACTCCCCTGGAGTTCAACATTCGAACCCTTTGGGATTTCAACTCCCGAAACCCTTACATATATTTAACTCCGCTTTTTAAATTATCAATACACATACTTGAACCCGTAATCTTATAAATCATCTTTCATAGTAATCATGTTTATTATAATAAAGAAACACATATCACATGTATATGAACGTGTTTCATCTACACATAATCCATACAAACGTACAATAAATAAAACATATAATATGTAATTAAACATGTAACATAATTTAATTACGGGTTAGTGTACTTACCTTTTAACTTTGATAACACTACTATTAGCGACCCGAGTTCACAGCTTGCTAATCACACAGATGATTACTACAACTATTATTTACGAATGAAAGCTTGCTTTAAACACACTTTAACTTTTATTTGATTCTCTCCTTTTTATTTTGTGTTTTACCTTCTCTCCATCGTGAACTAAGTAAACCATATATGTATACTAGCGGAAATGCTCGCGCGTTGCTGCGGGTGCGGCGTGTTTCATGTTAGGACAATTTATTTTGCATTCTAAAATTGCATGTTCCTTATTTATCTAACAAGATCCATTTTGCGTTACGACCACATTACTCGTGTTGTTAGTATTGTGCAGATCTACACTCTCGTTGAAGTCAATACGCTGTAGTTGGTTTGTGGCTGAGGTTGTCACAATGCATATGCATGAATTGTATAGCGAATCATAAATTTAAAATCTCAAATTTATCAAAGGTAATTTAAATATAGTAACTATTGAATGTAATGTTTGTGTCATGTGGAGGTCATTACAACACATTTGAAAGTAAGCCCTAGTTATACCTAAAAGCTTGTTGAGTTGAATTGATTATGAATGCCCTATATATAGGGAAGAATACAAACTATAAAATAGGAAGAGATATACATATAATTACATTATGATTATCTCTAAATAAAAGATAAATATCTATTCCTAAAATATAGTAAATAATCGGTTGGTTAAGACACCCCCGCAGTTTGAGCGGGCGGAGGACAGACGCTCAAGCTGGACCGAAACGACTGGAATAGCTCACGAGATAACCCCTTTGTAAAAATATCCGCATACTGCAAAGATGAGGGGACATGAAGCACCCTGATATGTCCAAGACGAACCTTCTCTCGCACGAAGTGTATATCGATCTCTATATGTTTGGTTCTTTGATGTTGTACTGGATTATTTGACAAATAGACGGCGGAAACATTGTCACAAAAGACAACTGAAGCTTGCCGTAAGGGAGTGTGAAGCTCAAGAAGCAAATTCCGTAGCCATGTGGTTTCGGCAACCGCATTCGCAACCCCCCGGTATTCTGCCTCTACACTTGATCTCGATACGGTAGGCTGTCGTTTCGCAGACCACGAAACGAGGTTGTCGCCGAGAAAAACACAATAACCGGAGGTGGAACGTCTGGAATCTGGGCAGCCACCCCAATCAGCATCAGAATAAGCAACCAAATCACGAGAAGCCGACGACCGAACTATTCGAAGCCCATATTCAATCGTGCCTTGTAAATAACGAATGATACGCTTCATAAAGGCAAAATGGGGATCACGAGGCTCATGCATGAAGAGACAAACCTGTTGCACTGCGGATGACAAATCCGGGCGTGTGAATGTTAGGTATTGAAGGGCACCTGCAATACTGCGATACAAGGTAGGGTCTGAAAAGAGCGGCCCATCTGTTGCACTTAGTTTAGCAGATAAATCAACCGGTGTTGTGCACGGCTTACAGGATGACATAGATGCCCGAGCAATTATATCCTTAGCATACTGAGCCTGAGATAGAAAAAGGCCATGTTTGTGCTGAGTGACCTTGATCCCCAAAAAATGATGTAAGCGACCCAAATCAGTCATGGCAAACTCTCGTGAGAGGGTGGCAATAATATCGTGCAAAAGACGATCATTAGAAGCCGTAAGAATTATATCATCCACATATAGCAATAAATATGCAATGTTAGACGCATCTTGATTATAAACAAATAGCGATTGATCACAAGTGCTACTACGAAACCCCTTTGATGTAAGGAAAGTAGCAAATCGAGTGTACCACGCCCGTGGAGCCTGTTTAAGTCCATAAAGAGATTTCTTCAACCGGCAGACATGGTTGGGAAATCGTTTATCATAGAATCCGGGCGGCTGAAACATAAATACTGTCTCGTGAAGGTCCCCGTGCAAGAATGCATTCTTTACATCCAATTGATGGATGGGCCAAGATCGCGAGACAGCGAGAGAAAGCACTGTCCGAATAGTGGCGGGTTTAACAACCGGACTAAAAGTTTCATCACAGTCCACACCGACCGTTTGAGAATTACCATTTACCACCAATCTAGCCTTGTAACGTTCCAATGTGTCATCTGACTTGAATTTGTGTTTGAACAGCCACATGCAGCGAATAATGGGTCGGTCTTGTGGACGGGGAACAAGTTCCCATGTTTCATTATCCTGTAAAGCCGTATACTCGGTTTGCATGGCATGCAACCAATTTGGGTCAGTGAGGGCTTTGGCATATGAAGTGGGAACCGGCGAAAGGGAGGCGGTGTTGTGAAGGGCTGGGGTGTAGGAGCGGGATTTGGATCGGGTGGTCATGGGGTGGTGGTTAGTGACAGGTGGGTCCGACTGAGATGTGGGGTGATGTGTAGGTTGGGTAGTCGGAACAGTAGGTTCGGTGGAGCCAGTGGGCGGTGGGTGGTTGGTGGGTGGTGGACGTGGTCGGCGGGAGTATGTTAAGAGGTAAGGAGCAGTGACCGGATTGAGTGCGGGCGGGGTGAATGGCCTTTGGAAAGTAAAACCGGGTGGTGGGGAATCGTCCAAAAAAGTGTATGAGGTGGGGGGATGGGGAATGGTGTAAGGAAACACATGCTCGTCAAAAGTCACATGTCGTGAGATGTGTATTTTGCCTGAAGTAGGATCAAGGCAGCGATAACCACGAAAGTCGGGTGGATACCCAAGGAAAATACAACGCACAGACCTAGGGTGGAGTTTGTGGGGTTGGGTAGATGAGGTATTGGGGTAACAAGCACAGCCAAACACTCGTAGGTGGTCGTAAGCAGGGTGGCGTAGGTAAAGAGCAAAGGTAGGAGTATAAAAGTTGAGGCGTTTAGTTGGTAAGATATTGTGGAGGTAAGTGGCAGTGTGTAGGGCTTCCACCCAAAATGATGGAGGTAGATGTGCATGAATTAGGTGAGCTCGAATGATGTCATTGAGGCGACGGATCATTCTTTCTGCTCGGCCGTTTTGTGAGGAGGTTTGAGGACATGAAAATCTGAAAAGTAAACCATGTTGCTGGGCAAAATTTTTGAAAGCTGAGTTGTCAAATTCACCTCCTAAATCACATTGGAAAGTTTTTATGTTGCGTTGAAATTGAGTTAGTATTAATTTATGAAATTTGGCAAAGGTTGGAAAGGTTTCGGATTTATATTTGAGGGGGTAAACCCACACGAAGTGTGAGAAGTTGTCAATTAAAACCATGTAATACTTATACCCTGTTTTACTCATGATTGGCGAAGTCCATAGATCGCAATGAATAATATCAAAGGGAGCAAAAGTAAATGTATTAGACGAATAAAATGGCAATCTTTTACTATTTGAAAGTTGACAAGAATGGCAAAGATGTGGACTTTTGTCCTTATTACAAAGAAAATTAAAACTGCGATTTAAAATATCTAGAACTTGTGCCCCGGGGTGTCCTAAACGATCATGCCATGGTAAGTGGTGGGAGGCTAGGAAGGTAGCTTGAGGTGGTAGTTGAGGAGACGTGAACGTGTAGAGATTCCCGGTGCTATTGTGGCGAGAAAGTGTCTTCTTAGTTTTGAGGTCCTTCAAAGAAAAACCAAACGGGTCAAATTCGATAGACACTTGATTATCGCGAGTAAAACGACGAACTGAAATAAGATTTTTAATGATTTGAGGGCTGTATAGGATGTTAGGAAGTATGTATGTGCGGTTGGGTAAAGGGTGAAAACCCGTACCTGATCCGTTAATTGGTAATAGCATGCCATTGCCCACCAAAATATTACGACAAACAGGATTAGAATCAGGGATTAAAATTTTACCTTGGTCGTTTGTGACGTGGGTCTCGGCTCCGGTGTCCATAACATCCGAGGTCCAAGCGGTGTTGGGAGAGTTAACCTGCAAGTTAGCCATGGCTGCACTTAAATCAGAAGGACTCAAAGGGTTGTACGCAGGCTGTGAAACACTCGGTTGGTGATAGGAGAACTGGGCCGGTGGGTAACCGGCATATTGGGCCTGAGGAGCAGATTGTGGGCCGGGATGTGGGCTGACCTTCCACTGCTGCTGAGTCGGATACGGGCAGGGTGGAGGAGTCCACCAAGCCCAGTTCGGGAAAAAAGGCTGCTGACCTTGCCACGAAAGATTGTGCTGCTGTTGCCGGCCTCCCCTGCCCCTGCCCCTGCCCCTACGATTGAAGGGGCCGCCGCGGCCCCTGCTGCTGCGTCGATTTGAAGAGTAATTGGAACCGTCAGGTTGTGGGTTGGGGTTTGGGGACTGGCTTGAAGAGGGTGACGCGGCAGGGGCTGCTAGAACCGTATTCTGAGAGCCTTTTTGAGCTTCGAGTCGTATGACTTCATCATTAAGCATGGAAACAGCCTGGTCCCAATCCACGCCCTGCTGGTTGATCAAAGAGGCCGTGGTGTTGTACTCCGCTGGGAGGCCTCGAACAAGTTGAAGGACGAGGCGGGAGGCGGAAACGGGGTGATCAACGTCGGAAAGCTGGTTTGCCAAATCGGAAAGCTTTTGGCAGTAATCTTCAACAGAGGTGCAGGCCGTTAGGGTGAGATTGCAAAACTTGGTCTCGAGCGCCGCAGCTCGAGCCTGTTTATTGCTCAAGAAAATCTTTTCGAGCTTCTGCCAAGCCGTTTTGGCTGTGGTATTCGCATCTAGGATCCGATTGAGAAGATCATCGGAAACTGTGCTGTATATCCATTGAAGGACCAGCGCATCAAGTTCTTTCCATTGCGCATATTCTGATGAAGTATCAGCTGGTGGGGCTGAACCGTCGATGTGATCAGAGACTTTATACGCAACAACATGTAGGCGAAAAAGCTTGACCCAGGAAGAATAGGTGACCTTCGAACCGTCCAATGTCCGGATCTTGGTTTGGATATTCGTAACTGAGTATGCGGGGTGAAGAGGGGTGGGTTTGGTAGACGATTCAGCGATGGTTTCTTTGGTCATGGTGGCACAACCGGACGAATCCAGTGAGGGTTAGCGGAAAAAAAAAGAAGGGAGAAGGGAGAAGGATATCAGAACCGTAGCTCTGATACCATAAAAGCTTGTTGAGTTGAATTGATTATGAATGCCCTATATATAGGGAAGAATACAAACTATAAAATAGGAAGAGATATACATATAATTACATTATGATTATCTCTAAATAAAAGATAAATATCTATTCCTAAAATATAGTAAATAATCGGTTGGTTAAGAATACCTAGGTGACAAGAACATTTGTCGCCTGTACGAAATTTAATTCCGATATTTTGTACCTCTAGCATTTGCGGTTCACATGTGAGCCGAGTGAACTGTATAGAGCTTCGGATGTTCACTGACACAACAAAATTAATGTTTAAATTCTATAAGTTTGAAGTATTTATTTTAAATTGGATGTGAATAGTAAATACGTATGGAAAGAAGATTTACTTTCTTTGAGATGAATCAACTTGAACTGAGACACTTGTATGACTTTCTTTTTAAAGCATAGCTTCAAGTGTTAGCACAGGTTAAGTATTCTCGTGTCTTACATGAACATTTGTATGATGTGACCCCTGCACACATGTTTCAAATGTTAATGTTCCAAATTAGATTAAAAGTTTAGAAAGGAAGTCCTAAATAAGATGTTTATGTTTATAGATAATCACCTATGTGGCATCACGTAGAAAATATACAAATTTGCCTCATAACAGCAGATCCCGATCATTGCTATCCACTGCATATATAAGCATATATGTGTTTTTAAAGTTGCGCCTCAAAAATAGACGAATGTGCAAAAGAATATAATCATGTGATTTTACCGTAGAGAACTATAAAGTTTTGATCAACAAGGCGAAAAGAAAAGAGTAAAAAGTAAATATATACAACAATTTAATTTAGGGATGAAGACACGAAAGTAATGAAGGAAACAAGAAAGGCAGTAAGATTTAAATTAAAGATAATATGTAAAATCGTATCTTGGCCACCAACATCCCAGACAGTGAAATTATATTCAACGCTCAACATGGAATCTTGAAAACAAATTTTTAATTACAGAAAGACTATTGTTAGTTGTTGGTGACATGATTTCATCATCCGTACGGAAATAAAAGCAATCAATTCATAAAGTTTTTCGTTTGTGAGAAGTCATACGAGAAAGAGTTCCAACTCTGTTTAATAATTTTGTTCTAACATAGATGTGAATGCAAACTATTTAATATCTTCTATCACAATCATTATCAATACATTAAATCTCAAGAAGTCAAACTTAGGACAGTAGTCAAACAACTATATAAAAAAAATAGAATCATCCGCGAGACAGTGGCCACTTTAGTACCATTTCTCAAAGATTGGCATTCAAAATGTAAAAGTCAAGTAAGCATATATTAATAGTCTGATAGGATTGTGATGAAATTGTGAACCGAAAGGAACAATCTGATATGTATTTTTAAAGAAAAAATAATAGAACTTGGGGCTAAGCTATAACATCAGATTTGTTTAAAATTCTGTTTCTTAGTGTGATATTTTACTTTGGACCCTGCTTATTACTAATTAATGATATGCGTTGAACTCAAACCTCCCAATATGGCTACATTCAAAATTTTATATGAAAATTTAATTATTCTAAAACATCATTGCCTACATGAATGATTGTTTTGGTGTTGTGGAACTAACAGAAAATCTGCAGGATCAATATGGGTGATTGTTTTTATTTGTGGCGGTTGGCTACAGTTTATTTGGACGCTTGGTTTTTTTTCATAACTTTTTAGTTTGTTTATTATCTTCCAGTTTGCATGGATTTTCTTCAATTCAATGAATTATTTTTCCTATTTGAAAACGTCATGAAGTATATGAAAGAGGGAAAAAGATCATTAAACATGTGCCACCTTAATGCTAAAGACTCTACATAGATTTGAGTATAACTTCCCCTCAGTCACTCCTGAAATTGGTCATACATTGAAGTAAATTATAGACGGATGAATCTTTCTTTACCATTCTAGCCTAGTTATCGTTTATCGACTGAATGATTGTAAGCATCCATTATTTAAAAATTAGGACAAAAATAATCATTTAGACCTTGAACCCAATACAATAGTAATAATAAGGCAGGTCAAAATACTATACTACTATGCATGCTTCAAGGATACCTATGCATACACTATCCTTCTATAGGTGATGTCAACAATGATCAATCTAGTAGTATCCGCATACTATTTTTAAACATAACACATAAGTTATCGACAACTAATCGAATACAATTTACTCTTGCTATCGGCAACTAATTGAATAAAATTTACGTTTAGTAGTATACTTATTGTGACACAATGCATTATGAATTAAATTTGCTTCATATATAGGCATCAAAAAACAATTCCTTACATGAATTCATTAAACAAGACATAACTAAATGCATTTTTTACAGTTGAGAACCTAAATAAAATTTGTTAAATCAGATAAAGCTAAAAGCTAACTTAGCACATCACTATTTAAGAATACATATCAATTTGTAACCATATGAACACACAATCATTCACCAACACCTGGATGTGATTAATGTTTAGAAGATAAAAGTGATTAGAAATTCAAAGGAGAACCTGTAAATCAGAATAAATCATTTGAGATTGAGATGGACCTAATAACACCATCAATTCCAAGATATGCGTATGCAATCTCCTTTTCGTTTATTCCAAATTTGATAATCCATGATAGCACTGCAAGAGGGATGAAAGACATGAACCAAGACTATTTGAGGCTAAATTATTACAATTAGGAGTAATTATAATTTTAGGCAACCATTTAAATATAGAGAAACTTGCAAAACAACCTACAAAAGATGTATCGTTATGCTTGCAGCAGCTTAGAACACCTGTAAAATTCATGTCATTGAAGCATGTAAATACTACACACAGCCACATTTATGCATAAAAGAATTTGAATCTTAAAAGTAAAATAGACAAATTAACGTACAAACAATAACTATGACCATGTTAATCAGCTAAGTTGAAATGCTGTAGAACCTTCTTGTAATATGAAAATGATTTATATCCCAATAAAGTTTAGTCATTACATAATCCTCATGTATCATTTACTTGCTATACTAAAATCACTTCAAATGCAGTAATCCAATCCATACATATAACATATCTATGGTTGACAAAAACCTTAAAATGTTCACGAGTACACTCTTTATCGTGTTGGTTGGTTTTGTCATTTTAAGTCATAATTATGTGGTCTAAATTTTAAGAGTACTTAGTTGGTTACACATTGGTTGCTTAAGGCACAATCTTATTACATATCTGCCAATTCTGAATCTATACATAGGAGGGTTGTTTCAATAACTGCCAATTTTGCTTATTCTTATTTGCTTGTTGGTTATGCCTTAATTGGTTAGGGTTACAAATCTTCCCTTTTGAGTCATTAGTTAGAAGGTGTTTGATACTTTTGTTGCTATGTTAAAAGAACTTCATATCTGCCTATCTAGAGTGCATTTTCTTAGAAGTCTTAACCATGTTAAACGATATAAACTTGTAAAGATGTTAGTCCTAAAACACCAATTAGCGTCAATTTAATTTCTATTTTCCAATGAGGTTATGTGAAGCCTCAAGGCACTAACTTGGCTTTGTATGTTAAGACTATTTTTTAAAATGCAGATCTAAATGTAACTATTTACACTGACTTACATATAAAGTTAATGGTTTTAATATATGGGTGAGAAGTTGTAGTTGAAGCTCCTGGAACTCAAAACCAGTGGAATTCATTTGGGTCATCGGGTCCTTTAACAGATTGATATGAGTGGAGTGTAATATAATTTGAAACGGGTCGGAATGGTAGACCCGCACACACTCCCTTTTCTACTTCAAAAAATTTCAAATGTTTGTTTTAACCTTGTTTCATTGTATTCCCATGTGCATTAGTTTTGCTCATTTTGGTGGAATGGGTGGGATTTCAAATTTGTGATCTTGCTTTGCGGTTTAGGTTAAGATGGTTTTGATTATTGTTTTGATTAGCTTTCTAAAATTTATGATTCTGATCTTGAGCTGTGTGAATTTAATTTTACAAACAAGAGAAAAAGAAAATAGACATTTAAGATGTTTGGATGTGTTTGGGTCAAATGGGTAAAATGTTGTAATGTTAGTATGCCACTTATGTCATTCTTTTTTTTGTATTTGTGTTTGTTAAGTCATACATCAGGGAGTGTGTTAGAGAAATGAAACAGCAGGAGTGCTTGCTGGATTCTTTCATACAGCTGTGACTGGTTATACCACAGGAGTGTTTGTTAAGTAAATTTACAGAGTTTACTAAACAACCTTTGCTAGAGTGTTGTTTTAATTATGACTGTATGTTGTTTGTTAAGTTATACACGTCGAATATTCGAATCCTTTTATAATACATTGCGTATCCAATTTAGGATGGCTAGGATAGTGCATGGCACTGTTACATAGATATTCTTTTTGTTGTAGGGTAACTTAGTTATGGCTTTCATTGCGTGTTCGTATCTAAGAGTGTTTAGTTGTTTACTGCAGAATATTTACAGAAGTGGGAGATACAACTAATCATCGACAAATTCCAACTACCGCATGACAATTCATCAATGAGGTAGAACAAAACCCTAAATGACTATAAAAATCCCAATAACAAACACCGTAAAAGAAAATAATACCTGAATATAAGAGGCTTTTTATTTTTTTATCAAACACTTCATATTTACAAACATTATTTCAAGTTCTTAGTGATAGGATAAGAACTTTCAATCTGGTTGAGCTGTTTGCTTTTAAGGTTTCTTTTTTTCATTTGGATCATTGGACCCATTCATATGTGTATAAGACTTTCTTCTTATCATAGACTAACCCAGGTATGGTTTTCATTGGCTGTCAAACTTTAATTTGGTTTTGAAGATTTCATCAAGCAGGTAATCATATAACCCTAATATAATGTAGAAAACCCAATAAAAACACCATAAAATAGAATGATACCTGAATTGGTGCATGTGACCTGGGTTCTATGGATGTTGACGGTGAAATTGCATTGCCAAAGGCCAAAGTTACTGAAAAATTTGAAGAAATAGTCAAGCCTGTAATCCAATTTCTAATTTGAATTTCAAACTGAAGAGGGTGAAGTAACATACCTGGACTGGGGTGTGTCAATATTGCTTGAGAAACGAAGAGGATGAGTGAGTCGAAACCATCGGCATTTAAGGCAGTGATGGCGCCCTGCGGGTGACTTAGTAAGGGCTGCCCACCGATGATTTTGGATTGCATTGATCTGGATCGATTCTTATACATGTATATGTGGGTAGCAGGAAAGTTTCATTCTTCCTTGCATTGAAGACACAATAGTGAATGCAATTGAATTCGGGAAAGGGGAAAGGGCGAATGTCTACCTACCAGTGCCTGAATCACAAGTAACCGCCTGTGGGATTGGAGGTGCGCGAAGGAAGAGGCAGGAATTCAAGCGCAGTGATGTAGTTCAAAAGCCCCGTCTTACAGAATATATGAAATTCCTAAGTTTGCCCATGTGTTATCTACCAAGCGGGACACTTGGCGTGTTTCTAGAGCCTTTGCGCTTGCTTTTTCCCGCCCAAACTACACAACCCGTTTTCATTTCACGCGGATTTTTTTCTGGGTCGGACCACCCCCATTTGTGACACTATCATGTATGTTTCTTCTCCATACCATATCTCCCAAACCCTAGACTCTCTCAGCCGCATTCATGTTCTTCTTGCCTGCTCCATCATTTCTTCTTCATTGCTTCCAGATCAGAGATCTAGGGTTTCTTCTTTGACACTTATCCCGTATGTTTCTTCCCCATACCATCATCTCCCAAACCCTAGACTCTCTCAGCCGCATTCATGTTCTTCCTGCCCTGCTTTATCATTTCTTTTTCGTCTCTTCCGATTCAGAGATCTAGGCTTCTTCTTTGATAGCCCTAATTGTATAAGGGATTCTTGGTTCGTTTGTATTCAGCAGCCCTGTCAATTCTCTCAATACATCTCTGTCATCTTCAATTTAATCTGAAAGGTATGATGTTCTTCATAAAAGTTTGTAATATTTATTTCATCCTCCTCTGTCGGTTCTCTTTATTTCCTAAACAACCCTACATACTGGTTGAAATGTATGTTGTTATTCATAAAAGTTATCAAAATTTTTAAAATGGATGGATTGTTTCGTGTTCTTTTGTTATTTTAGAGCAATCTTTCGGAATTTAAAGCAAGAATCTAATCAGGTAAATTTTGATCTATGGTTTTAACTGTTAGTATATGCTTTTGTTAACAACTTCTCTTGGTTTATTGGTACACTGCATTTCTCTTGGTTAAATGTGAAATCATTGCATTTCTTTTATTGACCATCATCCATTAGGGTATAACATTGATCTTTGTCTTCTTTCTCCTGATTTTAGTTACAGAAGAGTGTTCAAGGTGCAGGAACAATGAAGGGTTCTGTGATGATGGCAGGGTATATGAGTTCAGATCCTTTGACCATCATCCTTTTATTGCATTTCTTTTATTGACCATCATCCTTCGGTGTTATACTAGGTATCGTTTTATTCATCCTTTTATTGCATTTCTTTTGTTGGTTATTAGTTAAGGTAAATAAAAATTTTAAAGTTTCTGGCTATCATGACTTCTGAGTTCAGATCCTTTGACCATGAATCATCAATTTCTCCGTAAAGTGTAGGTTACTTGCAGACTTACTCCTTAACATCAAAGTCAGTAACAAGCCATCATGTTTTTTCTACTCATTGCAATTGCAGTCATTCTTCTAATGAGAGGTAGCAAAAGGATCTTTTTCCCATTCATATATTTAGTTTGTTACACAAAATGTATTCATCATTCTTTTATTGTAAAACTAAATGTTGTAAAAAAAATTTCTAATTTTAGGAATATTGGTAATCAGTTCACAAGACTCAATATCAAGCTAATGGTCAGTTTTCATGGCGCCTTGAGGCGTTCTTACAAGTGTTTCATACAAGATCTTTTATCGAAGCATGGATTGGTGAAGGTATTATTCATTTGATGTCGCTTTACATCTTCAGATTTGGTGTAACTTTGTTGCTTCCAAGGACGGATATTATGGTCAATTTTTAAAGGGTAACAGCAAAGTAAAAGCTTCACTGCTAACAAATGTTACTTTTATAACAATCATCAGGTAATATATAAAGGTTCAGTTCTTCTAAAATTATCAAACCCAAGTAAAAGGTTCGACTACAGTTATTGATGGTTTCAAAATTTAAAATCACGGTTTTCATTCAAGATTTAGGCTTATTTTAATAAATCTTTTGATGTAGGCGGCTGCAAAGATCTTGAAGGGTAAGGAATTGTTTATCAGTTGGTGAATCAACTCAAAATGTTAGTTGTAGACCACAAGAGGACATGTGAGGTAATTAATCTTTTCATAAGCTTGATGATTTTAATTTTTAGTATCCTTTGTAAATTGAAATGATATGGTTACAGGGTAATGACTTCAAAGAATGGAAGCTTTTGATTCAAAAATTAACTAATTTTCTAAAAGTGGACCCAACTTTTATGAATGCAAGGCCTTTAAGTTACAAAATCATGTTGGATCTCCATGCGGACCATGCTGATAGCCTACCACATGTTGTCAATATTATAAGAAAACTAAAATTGGGAGATGCCATACTTTGCAGCTACCATCAATATGAGGTTAGGTTACTTTAATGTTCAGTAGCAACAACAAGTTCGTAGTTTTGAATATGTTGTCAGCATGACCTTTTGGGTTTACTTCACTTTTTGTAGCGTGTGTGATCCGTTTTCGTTTCAGGGTAATTTGTTATAAGGTTATGTTGAGGTCATTGTTACTGTTAATTTGGGGTTGATATAATGGTTATGTGGCATAATGTTATGCGTGCGTATATAAACAATTAGATGGTGTGCTACGAAGTTGTGATAGCGTTTTTCTTTGCGTTGCGCATATTTGTAAATCTATTGAATTCTATTGTGGAAACTAACTGGTGCTTATTGTGTTTTTAGGGACTTGAATGTAATTATAGGCATAGTGAGATTGCTAGGCTGAACCCTAGAGATTGCTGGTATTTGTTGGGAGGTTGCTTTTATAATCCAGTTTAATTGTGCTTTCAAACATCCTGCAAGTTCATGCTACTTTAAGCCAATATTAATGTTTTTTCTGTTGTGTTGTGTCAATAACTCAATAAAGTTAATTATAACATATAACATCATGCTTGAATAATGCTTGCAATTTTGATGAGTGCACCAGCAAACATGTACATTTAAGAGTGAAACTGACATGAATAGACTAAATTCTGATTTAGGAATAAGATGACAATGGTACTTAGAAAATATGGTAGCTTTGGTTTGATATTTTCTATTTGCATGTATTGTTCGTCAATTTCAACCATGTATTTGATCATCCCTTTTTATTCAAGTAGTATTTTGATTTGTAGGTTTAGCGCACGGAGAATTTTGGATCTTTAATCAAGGTTGCACGGTAATTTTCAGTTCAATTCTTTTATTTTTAAGGTACTTTTATAATACCAAAACATGTTAATTTTATTTTTAAATAATAATAAAGCTCCTATGTACGCGTATTTTATTTTTATTAAATAAATAATATTATATTTAACTAAGGAACAGATTAAAACAGAAAAGTATGACATGCTACATAACAAATCATGTTTACCTAAATAAGTTCTGTTATGTTTTTTCGTACTTTTTAAAAATATAATACATATCACCCTTATTTTCAATAATAATGTGATCCTTTAATGCTGACAGTTTTAAATTCAATCTTTTTTATATCATTTATTTTATTACAAATTATTTTCAACTTACGTTTCTGTTATCTTGATTCATTAATTTAATTTGACTTTATGATTTTATAATTGATACGCAAACATTAGTTGCAGTTTTTTGTTATTTATCAATTCTTTCTATGAATATCCTCATTTCTTCAATCAATCAATATGGCATTTTATTTTTCTTCAAAATACCATTCAATTACCGCTATTATACATTCAAAATTACAGTCGTCATAATATCAGTATCTAAATTCAAAATTTATTTTCTCCTTTAATTTTTTTCAAATTAACTTTATTTGGAAATGATGTTATGTTGATTTCTTTATTTGAAATTGATTTAATAATTCATACACAAACATTGCAAGTGTTTTTTTTATATATTTCAATTATTTTTATAAAATTCCATCCAATCAGTTAAATAATCCATTTAATTTTTTCCCAAATTATGATCCCATTACAACAATCATACTATCAACCGACTTTTATGTATTTTTGAAAACATTTAATTCTTATTTTTTGCAAGTTTAATTTGTTATCAATCCACATTTATTTGAATTGAATTATTTAATATAATATTAATTAATATTATTATTTATAGTAAGAATATACCCTTAATAATTACCAAAAAAACTACTGTTTATTTTGAGTAATCATAAAATTATTTTGGAAATGATTTTTTTGTTTATTTGCTGGAAATATTATTATTTTTAAAAAATATATCAGCCTTATATACATTGAATACTTTCCTATGTTATATTTATATATACTCTTCAATTCATACATCAATTTTCACAATTATTCCTCCCCAAGAATTACTGGTTTCCACCTATTTCACTCATTTAACAATCAAGGTACAATCTCTCATTCATTCATTTCGTTAATAACTTCAACTAACATTCTCATATATTAACTCCTAATTATTTATCTTCAATTTGATTATCGGGCTTCTGTTGTTTACCAGTGTAATGGAGCTATCAACTATTTCATTCATCAATGATTTGGATGTTTCAAGGGATGATTATACCCTTCGAGTTCGTATTATCAGGTTGTGGAGTCAACCCATGTTCAAAAATCCCTCTCAAACTTTTTCCATTGAAATGATTCTCATGGATGAACAGGTTTGTAACATATTACACAAGTAATTTTTTCAATCTTTTATCATCTCATACAACTTATATATATATATATATATGATGAGAATTTATGCTCTCCGGATTTTCTAAACGGAATAAAGGTTTCTGGATTACCAAACCACTCATTAGTATTAAAGGTTGGTGTTCCCATCATGCTTCTGAGAAACATTGATCAAAAAAGTGGTTTGTGTAATGGAACTAGACTTAAGGTTATATCACTTCGCAATCATGTTATAGAAGTTGAGATTATATCAGGTAGCAATGTTGGCACCCGTACATTCATTCCAAGATTGAGTTTAACACCTTCTGACAAAAGGATTCCTTTCAAGTTTAAAAGAAGACAGTTGCCATTGGCTGTATGTTTTGCTATGACAATAAACAAAAGTCAAGGTCAATCTCTGTCAAGAGTCGGTTTGTACTTAAAAGAGCCTGTTTTTACGCATGGTGAGCTTTATGTCGCATTGTCAAGAGTCAAGAGTAGAGATGATTGAAACTCTTAGCTTTAGATAGTGATGGCAAACCTACGAATGTTACTACAAATGTAGTTTACAAGGAGGTTTTTGCTCATTTGTGACCTTATGATCGGAAGTTGTTATGTCTTATATAATATATAACACAGTTGGTTTTATTTATGTATTTGTCTTATTTAATAATTAACTCTCCCACTCCCGTGTAATACACGGGTAACTAAAGCTAGTGTATTATATAATAGTAGTGATATTTGATTTGAAATGTTAGTCATCAACAATTCATACAGATGTCAACTTTCTTTCCATTTGAAAATCACGTGGCACACTAACAATTCACAACCATTATTTTATAGAAATCAAATAATATATATATATATATATATATATATATATATATAATTAAACTATTATTAATAGAATCATACATATCTTCTTTTGTTGAACACTTCCACCACACATATAAATATTATTATTATTATTATTATTATTATTATTATTTGATAACAAAAATACTTGTTTAACGTCTCATGCTTAAATAGTAATTTGACTCGAAACTTATTCGTTAAACAATATTCAAAATAGACATTTTAAATATTTTATTTTCATTTACAGAACGGGATGTTACATAAATCTATCTTACTACTACTACTAAATTACACAAGGTCAAGTTTTATTTTTGTCCAAAGGTTGGTCGAATATTTTGGTGCCACTTAAATATTAAAACAATAGTTGCCAAAAGTCCTTAGAAGTTACAAATAATAATAAATATTTTACATGGTGATCCTTGACATATTTGAATCAGAAGTCAATAGAAAGTCTTAAAAATTTTAGAAACAAGTTACATGATCTAGAGATGCCGAGGACAGAGTCTAGAAAGACGTCAGGCGGAGGCCAGAAACTTAGTTAGTGGTATTGGGTAGTTGTATTCGATTGAAGACATTGGGCAAATGGATAAAGCCTCTAAGGTGAATGTGAACACCATAATGGCATATGTCATAAATACATGTATTTGATCATTTTAAATAAGCTAAAAAAAAAGAAATTTAACAAGTATGTTAATATGATAACAAATGTTTAACCTGTTTAGACATAATTATGTCTTAAACATGTCGACTAGTTAATGAAACGAAACCTCGACCCGAAACTTGTTAAGCTCATATACGAAACGTGTTAACTTTTTGTTGGGCCATGTCATTAGATCAATGTTAAAAATTGTCATCTCTTGATGATGATAACTATCTTTTGCCTTCCCTAGTATGTCTCTCGGGCTCAAAGCATCTTGGGGATAGGCATGTTGTTGAACGTATTGTGGCATAATAAAGAGTATGTATTGGTTGTAGTAGCCTTCTGGGTTGTATCGGGTGACAATTGAAATTACGGATAATACTCGGGTTTCGTTTGTTGAGGTAGTGGTTAGGGTGTTCATTGAATCGAAATCATATTCAAGTTAATCAAATCAAATAAGTCAAAATTTTAAATTTTCAAGCATGATTTGAATACGATTTGAAAAAAAAATAAGTTAAATTCAAAATGAATCTAATTTGAAATTTTCAATCGGGAATCGATTTTGAATTTTTTTTATTTGTATTTAGTAAAATAATAATTAATAGAATAATATATTCCACATTTGTTCAAAAAATCCAATTTCAAATAAAATAAAAAACAAACATAACATACAAAGTGTAAGATCAAGATGATTATTTTAAAGACTGATGTTAACCAAATATCTCTCAACATGCACTGAAGTACAAGGAAGGAAGTACTTCGGAAGATTTAACTATGTACAAAAAAAAATAACTAAGTGTCAAATATTCCGAAGCCAAAGACAGAAATCTTCCGAAGCCAAAAGTGAAGTCTTCCAAAGCTTGAAGACTGAACTCTTCCGAATACTAAGAAGACTTAAGACACTGACACACTTTTGACAAAAGCAAAAAACCTTTCCGCTGTCAGCTCTTAAGACTCACCAACTTATATAAGTTGGTGATTATATTTTTACTTTTGTCAATTGTAAAACACGGTCTCTTCTATAACTTTCTATTTTAGTACTTTTATCCTTATTGTAATACAATAGAATGTGAGCTATGTCATATCATAATCACATGTCAAAAGACAATTTAGATTTTGACTTTACATTGATCTTTTTATCTAGAGTAGTGTCCAGCTGGCCTTCAAAGTATGACTAGCTGTAAGTTGTAGTATAAAGTATCTCATGTATTAGTCTTAGCACTAAGCAAGTTATAACAAACTTTGTAATACTTGTAAACACTAGAGAGCAATATAAATCATCCTTGAAAACCAATCTTTCTGTTGTTGAGTGTTATTACTTGTTCTTTTTTTCACTGTTTGGTTCTCTATTTGATCTAGTAAGTGTGTATTAGTTGATAATTTACAACTATGAAACTATTGTATTGAACCACAATCGGTCCTACACAAAGTATTTTAAGTTTCAAATAAGTCAAAATATACCAATTAGAATTTATAATTATTTTAGCTTTTTTAATTTCTCATATAAATTTTTCTAAATTAATTATAAATAAATAAGTATAAGTCTGTATTGCTAATTCGAATTTTGAATCAAATTCAATTCACAATTTCGCAACTCGATTTGAATTCGATAATTACACTTTGAATCAAACTAATTTAGAAAATCAAATTGAATTTAGAATTTGTGATTTTTAACTTGAATCGAATCAAATTTCAAGTTTTTCAAATCCGATTCGAATATTAAACACATGTAGTATTGGTCGTTGTGATCTTTGGGTTTTTTGGTGGCTTTTGGAATTGGTTTGATTTTTTTTTTCAGAGAATTATGATTATTCCATAGCTTTTAGAGAATGAAATCCGTCTTAGAGAGTGAATAAAAGTAGTCTGTAAAAAAAATAAGTTAAGGCTATAAAAAATTTTATTTTTATTTTTTAAAATGCTTCAATGACATTAGAATAGTCAAAAATAGGAAAATAATGAAACGCGAGAGAGCAAATAATATTTACCAAATCGATAAGGGTTTCCACTTTTCTCTTTCCCCTGTTCTATATTCCCTTAAAGCATTCACAATAACTTTTCCATACCTATACCTATAATTTAATTAAAATTTACATTTACCATTAAAAAGTTTAGTTATTTTCTAAAAAGTTTTTATAACTCGTTCCTTATATTCCTCCACTATATAATTCAATAATATTTGTTTATTCATTTATAATTATTTTTTCTTTTTCCACCTACGTCCACTCGCAATTAATATATAAAATAACCATAGGGATTGAATAATGTGTCTTTAAATTAGGGGATTCATCTTAATTTTCCCAAAAATTTAAATATGGAAAATGAGGACGGGAAACAAAATGTATGAGTGAAAATGGAGATTTATATAAAATTTTCCTATAATTTAAGGATAAGGATAAGAATGAGATTTATAGTTTTTTGGTTCAAGTTAAACCCTAACCAAGCTACATACACTAGGGCTAACAAATTTTGACACTAATGTGTTAAAACGGCATAAAGTTAACATTAAGACACGATAAAATCGTGTCTCACCTGCTAACCTATTAAGGTATATGTTTAAACATGTTTATATTTGTAGCTTATTTTTAAAAACCCAATCATTTGCCTATTATTTATGATATATATCATTGTTGTTCACACCCGCTTTAGAGAAACTCTGTTATTTGCCTATCCACTTCAATACGACTACCTAAATACCATTAACCCGTGTCTCTGGTCTACGCTTAACACCTCTTCACACTCCACCTGTCAACGCACATGATAAAACTATGTTATTGTTTAATTAACATTTTTTGAACTTTTGTTTCAAATATGTTAAAGATTATCATTTATAGATTATGCATTATCATAAAACTTTTATGTAATTTTAGCAACTTTATTTTACTAATATCTTGTAATATTTTTATTATTTTTTATAACAAGTCTTATCGTGTAACATCGTTTATTATTTTTCATAACAAGTCTTAACAGTAACACGTATTAAAAAGACTTGTGCTCGTGTTTAGAAAAAAATAAAACTATTATTTACGCGCCTGTCCGCACCCTGTCGTGTCACTCCCAACACATCCCCCCTCGTTCCACACAACAGAAATCAAATCGTATGTGTTATTAGGGTTCATAGTTCTGCTCATGCTTCTCTAATTACACATTCGTCAATGGAAAATTCTTCTCAGGTATGTAATTTCAGCAGTTTATCATAGATTATTATACATGAATCGTTATTTACGTCTTTTTCATTCAATTTGTATACGCACAAGGTTGGGGTTTTGGTGCCACTGAATGATAATCTGGAGGAAGACACTTCGAATTCAATCCCTAAAGTTGAAATCAGCAAAGGAATTAACGTATTAGGTCGCGATGTTATACCTATCACAGACAAGAGACTTAGCCGCAAACATCTATCCGTCACCGTCTCTGCTGATGGCTCTACTGAAGTGGCCGTGGTATAAGTTGTCATATTTCTTTCTGATTGTGTGCAAATTTACCTCAAAAGATAATAGGATCGATGTAAGTAAGCAATTATGTCAGCCTGGAACATTCGTTTTTGATGATTCATACACATGTATCTACTTACAATCAAAGAAAACATGAGCCTCTGTTATAAAACATTTCTCTTACAGCATTAGGAGCTATTAGGGTTTTACAAATCGTTTTCTATTTAGCATTTAGTATATAGAGTTATTTTTTATCCCTTATGCTGTAAATCTGGGTAGGGGTTGGATTGAGTTCAAAATAATGATGGTAGATAGGCAAGGTTCGAGAGGGGATACAGAAACACCACTCGATTCAAACCGAGGAGCATCCTAAAGCGAGTATAGGATACAAAAGTTCGCCACCTAAACTCAATGTAGGATCCAAAGAACACCACCCAAGTTGCTACCTTGAATTAATAGTGAAATAACTGGTAACTCACAACACGAAAAACACAAAAGCTTGATACCACCCAAGTGACAATAAAGTTGCTAAAGTTGGCAAAAATTTATGGGTTTATGAAGGTATGTGGGTGTTCCCTTTTAATAATTTATTTTAATAATAACATTGGATGATTAAAATGCTTCTCATCTTGATTCTTTTCATGTTCTTAATCTTCATATCTTTAGCTTTTACGTGTATGTACCCTGTTATACTTTGAAAAATGGTAAAATGCAACTTTTGTTTAATCTAAATTGACTTGTAGGAAGGAACAAATCCTGTTGTCATTAGATCTCAGGATCAAAGGAAGAAGCTTTTATCTCGTGAAAAGCTAACTATTAAAGATGGTGATCTTATAGAATTAATCCCTGGGCATTACTTATTTAAGTATAAGACTTATCACAGTGTAAAAAAGAGATATTCCCCAAACACACATAAAAGACCTTTAATTGAAGGGGTTCAAGATGATTCACTCACACAGAAGCGATCGAGGCAAGTATATGAAGATGAGGCTTTTGCTAGAAAATTGCAGGTATTATTTTTATTGAATGAAAAATTCACCAAAATGAGTTACGTGTTTGTATTTAATTGATTCATGTGAATTTATTTATTTTTCTTTTATTTCCAGAGTGAGATGAACAGTGAAATTGAAGATAAGGAAATTGTTGTTGAGGCAATCCGCAATTTTATAACCCCAAAAGATAAAATTCCACTAACATTTCGACTTATGAGAGTGAAAGGCCTGCAACCGTGGGCTAATACTAATTCTGTGTCAATTGGAGATGTGATTCAGGTGATTAGCAATTCTTCTGCATGTTTTCCAGAAAAGAAGTGATTTCAAATGTATTCTCGCTTGCAGCATGATCAACGATTTCTGATGATTTCAGATGTATTGTCACTTGCGGTGTGATCAATGATTTTTGATTTAATTTATATGGTGGTTAGGGGAATGTGCTCGTTGCTGTTCTTTCAAACTACATGGTTGACATTGACTGGTTGATATCAGGTAAGTAACATTCATACTAGTGCCTTCAGTGGCATTGGAATATATTCTCACCTTTACGAACTTTTTGTTCATTTAGAACTTTCATGTTGTTTCAGTGCATTTACTTGTAAGTAGGTTGATTGGGGTTATAATTTTATCTCAAACTGTGTCAAATAACAAAAAAAAAAAAAAAAAAACTAAAATGGGAGCGGGGCAAATGGCTTGAAAGACACCCAAAGTCTATCTTTAATGTATACAACATCCTAATTATGAGATTCAGATTATTATTACAGTAATACTGTTTTTGTATTCATAATTAAGGCATTAGTGATGTGTTTTGTTCAAAGTGGACAACAAAGCGCTTGAGGCTTGACCAAACCTGGTCTGGCTTGTGTCCACACTTGCTAAATGATGACACCCGTTTCAAACCGAGCCCGTTACAAAAACCACCTAATGTCACCTCTACTTTTTCTTATTTAGCATCTGTAGCATTTTAGTTGACTCATGATGATTGTTTTGTTGGTGGTGTAGCATGCCCAACATTAAAGAACATCCCTCATGTTTTGGTGGTTCATGGTGAAAGTGATGGTAGGCAGGAGCATATGAAGGTACGCGTCAAGCTAAATTATCATATATGCGTTTGAACCTTCCTGTTGACATGCAATTTCTTACATATGTTTTTTTTGTATCTTTTCATTAGAGAAATAAACCTGCAAATTGGATTTTGCACAAACCTCCATTACCCATTGCATGGGGAACCCACCATTCCAAAGCTATGTTTCTGGTGTATCCTCAAGGAGTTAGAATTATCATCCATACAGCAAACTTGATCTATGTTGACTGGAATAACAAAAGCCAGGGTTTGTGGATGCAAGATTTCCCATGGAAAAATCAAGATAGTTCAAATATAGGAAGTGGATTTGAATCTGACCTTATTGATTATCTTAGTGCACTAAAGGTACTATACTACTGCATCCCAACTAAATTTTGTAGTTGCTGAGTTATAGTTTGTTTTATCTAACAGGTCAAACAGGTAAAAAAAAGGTAAGCAAATCAAATGGAGAAACAGATTGAAAGTTTACTGGAGTAAATGTATATTTGTAATGCATAAAACTTCCTAGATTGAATTACTTAAAATTACGTAACTATTGACTTAATATGTTTTTGTACTCGTATTTAACGTGCTAAGTATCTAATAAAAGGAAACTCTTTTAAACAAAAAATGTTTCGGGTCATCCTGACTCGGTACATGTCAATGACTCAATCGGTACCATAAAGTTTTGTGTTTTGATCTGCTACCCAGTACCCAACCCGTCTGACCCTCTTATTTTTGGCTCCTATTCTATCAGCATCTCTACATAGTACAGCTTATTCTTTTTCAGTTTTTCTTTCCAAAAGCTGATGTTACATCAGCATGATTGTGGATGACTAAAAAATAGAAGGAACTCTTATTAGGGTATTAAAGACGTGTTAATAAATGTTTTGCTTTATAGAAGCTTCTAAAGTTGATAAAAAGCTGATAGTGCTGGCATTTGTTTAGTGCAGTCGGTGGTATAGTATATTACATATTGTTGATGCCTGATGATCTAAATGCAGTTTTCCCTTAACATTTTCATCATAATTATAATGCAATAATAATTCTTATATGTACTTACATTTTTAGTAATTGCAGTGGCCTGAGTTTTCTGTCCAACTCCCTGCACTAGGAAACTTCAGCATCAATTCTTCTTTCTTTAAGAGATTTGATTACAGCAAGGCAACGGTAATCTTTGTTACATACTTTTTGAAAGATTTGATGTTTTTTGGCCTTAAAATTGGGTAACCACAAATTTCACTATTTCAGGTAAGGTTAATAGCTTCCGTACCTGGATATCATTCAGGTTCAAATATTAAGAAATGGGGACACATGAAGATCCGTTCAGTTCTACAGGATTGTGTTTTTGATAAAGAGTTCCAGAACTCACCCCTTATATATCAGGTATGTTGTACATATTTGTTTTTACTGTGGGAGGTTTAACCTGTTAACTTATAAGTGGGTCTATTTGGGTTATGTTTTTTTAGTTTTATTATACAGGATCAAACAGGTGATATTTATATGCATGTGTGTTTATATATACATTAGCTAAAAAGGAAATAACGGGTCTGAAATCGCAGTATTTTTATTAAGCATTAAGTGGGTAAATATATTCTGCAGAAATCTGAAGGATAGTGTGGTTGTGACAAAACATATATTGCTTTGCAAAACTTGAACACTATTCTTCACAAAAATTTTGTCTCATAATAGTGATACCACATACTTTAAGATTTTTTTTCCTTTTCTTTCTAAATATTAGTAGTCTTTATAGCTAGTACACGCGCACACACACAGATATAGTTGATAAGAGTTTCTTTTACACTGATTATTTTAAAAGGTTTAAATTTTTTTTTAAATTAGTTTTCAAAAGATAAAGATTGAGGTTTTGAGTTTTCAAAACAATGACAAATGCATTTGACTTTTCATGTCTGAAAACCGCTTGTATTGACTTTTTTGTGTTTGATTTCCTTGTTTTGTTGTCATTTTTGGTGAAAAAGAATTC
The DNA here is from genome assembly GCA_025506415.1 of Flaveria robusta. Lineage (NCBI taxonomy): Eukaryota > Viridiplantae > Streptophyta > Magnoliopsida > Asterales > Asteraceae > Flaveria > Flaveria robusta. The sequence goes on from CM046472.1 coordinate 16,703,925, forward strand.
TATGACTTTCTTGACTTAAGGCAGAATGATAAGACCTGTGAATAACAGTTTTATAGATGATTTTAATTGCTAATTATATTAGTTTTATAAATACATAGAGAATAATAGTTTTATATACCTATTAATCACATTTCTTATATTTTCTATTATTGCGCCTCTTTGTATTGAGGTGTGATTTTATTGCGCCTTGCGCTTAGGCTTTAGGTTAGGCTTATGCACCTTGAGTGTGCTTTGCTCCTTTAATAACATAGATAAAGCCTCCTATCCTTCTAATAAATTTCATAAAGAAGATAGATAATTATCATATGAATATAACTTTTGCAGTAAATGTTTTTGAATAACAGTTTTCATCCCTGGGTTCCTTAGACGAAAAGTGGATGGCTGAGTTTGCGTTCTCAATGTCATCAGGAGTAACGGAGGATAAGAATCCTCTAGGCCCGGGGGAACCTTTAATTGTATGGCCCACTGTGGAGGATATTAGATGTTCTTTGGAGGTAATATTCACCCATATCATAGTTTATGCTCAAGGTTAAAAGGGGCATTTTGATATGTAATAGACAAAATTGGGTTAATTTTGGCCTTTTTTGTTAACAATTTATTCAAACGGCTCCAAATGGGTGGAAAAGGGGTTAATTAATTACTTACTAGCCAATAATCTCTTGGTCTAATGGTCCAAGGGGGAGGTGGGGAGGCTTTGCCTTCATGGAGGTCCTGGGTTCTAGCCCTGGCATTGGAGAATACTTACGAACTTGGTGTTACTAGCTACTAACCACCCACCACTAACCTGCCGCTCATAAAAAAAGTAACTACTTACTAATTTCTTTTTTCCTTATTTTTTAATCTGGTAAGTAGTTGAAGTATTAAAAATGATTAGGAAAACTATAGCCTTAAAATAATTATCTATTTTTTTGGATTATACGTAATAAGAAAGGTTGTAAACATGCAATACATTTTGTTGGGGCTTGGTCCACTTTGAGCCAAGGCCAAAATTATTAGGATGGAGCAGATGGTTCAACCGGTCCTAGCTCTGCGGCACAATTTAATTAATTTGTTGATTAAGGGATTAACCCTATTTGTTCTGTCTATATGATCTGTTGTAGTTGTAATTGATTATCACTGAATTAAAAAAAAACCTAGTTGCCCTTGTGGACGTAGGTTACACATTTTGTTCGAACCACATTAAAACTCTCATGTTTCTTTTCTTATTGCTTTCAGTATTGTGTATGTGTGTTATTAAACCCTAAATGTTTGACCCTATTGATTGTCATTGTATAATTAGATTAATATTTTTGAAGCTAAGCTATAACCTACTAACTTTAGTAATAAATAATTTAGTTTTTTAAAATTGCATTTCATGTATTGGTTCATGAACTTGGAAAGGAAATCAAATATTTAATGGGTCACCATTTTGCCCTGTTAATTAATTAATCATACTTGTTTTGATAGGTCACCTAACCGACCATTTCCACCTCTATTCATGGTGGTATATTAGTTGGATAATCTATTTCTGTGTAATATACTATATTAGTTGGATAATCTATTTCTGTGTAATATACTGTTTCAAAACTTATCCATGCTGAAGGAACAATAATCCATGTGATTTGTCAATGTGTAAAACTATCATTTTGTAAATTATAACCAAAATTTTGATGGATGTTCATGTTAGATCCCCAAAGACGTTACAAAATAAAATCTTTGTTTTTTTTTTTTAACAATTCCTGTGACCTGGAAAATAAACACCAAACTTGCACACTGTAAGATTTGAACCCGTAACCACTTAGGAGTACACCATTTACCACCAAGCTATATCCTTGGGGGAATACAAAATGACAACTATAGATCCCAAACAAGCAACATTTTAAAGTTATACTCCAAAAGGTGTTACTTTCACACACCACATGGCTATTAATGTAATTAACTATGTTTTTTTAAAATGTTTTATAGTGCCATTAAGGTGGTGTTTGTTTTTGAAGAGGTAAAATGTCTGCAGTCTGCGGACTAGATCTACAGACATCTGTAGTAGAAGAGGTAGACCAAACCTCTGCAGTCAGCAAGAAGAAGACTGTTTGTTTTTTTAACGTCTGTAGATTATTAAAATAAACTAACGGTGGCGTACGGATGGCGGCGCTGGATGGTGGTGGCGGAGGTGGACGGTGGTGGCGGAGGACGTTGGTGGTGGCGGACGGTGGCTGGTGGCGGAGGCGGACGGGGGTGGTGGCGGACGGTGGCTGCGGTGGCTGGTGGCGGAGGTGGACGGTGGTGGCGGCGGCCGGTGGTGGTGGTGGTGGGTGGTGGTGTTTAAGAAGAGCTCTGCAAACCTTAGAAGTGGCTGGGCCAAGTCTGCACCAAAAAGAGCTCGCGCAGACGCTTTTTAATAAAATGTCTTTGAAAAAACAAACAGTCTGTAGATGGCAATGTCTGCGCGGTCAGACAAAAGAGCCTGCGCAGACATTTTTCAGAAAAACAAACACCCCCTAAGTTAAGTGGACATGCTATGGATTTTTTGCAACACTTGTGTAGAGATGATGCCAGCTCTCTTGCACATTGTATAGATCCTGTTTTAATATTTGAGATTTAACATTTTTGTTCTCTGGTCTTTACCTAATTGGAGCAAGACTAATAGAATATGTAGAGTACGATTGTGGTCCCTCTTTACTGAAGACGGTGCATAAAAATTTAGGGAAAAATGCTAACACCAATGTAATTGCAGCCTTTTAGTTTACGTATTTACTTTCTGTCTATATAGTGTTATTTTTTATTGGTGTAGTACTTATATTTTCATTTGGTATTGTTCCTTGTACTTATAGGGTTATGCGGCTGGGAGCTGTGTTCCAAGCCCTCAAAAGAATGTAGAGAAAGCATTCTTGAAGAAATATTGGGCAAAGTGGAAAGCAAGCCATACCGGTCGCTGGTATGAAATATGCCTTAAGTTTTATTTATCGTGATCATATTTGCAGCTTACACTATTGTGATTGTCATATTCGTAGACCAACAAAGAAGTTTAATTTCATTTTTGCAAGTAGAAGCATATGCAGTTTTATTAGGGGTGGCAAAAGGGCTGGTTGGATAAAGGGTCAAAACGGGTTGGATTGAAAGTGATTTTGTAGCACGGTCAGAACAGAGTTCATTTGAGTTGGGTAATGTGCTAAATAAGTTACAAAAAATTATGGCTATTACTTTAATGATCTTTTTTTGAATAAAAAGCTTTAGGATGCTCCAAATTTCTAAAATACACTTTACAGGATCCCCCATATGACCAGTTTTGCTTTATCTTTTGAGTTGACCTCCTTGACCTGTCAGGGATAAATATTCATAACGCAGATGTCAAATTGACTCATTTAATGAGTTGAAATTGCTATCTCATAATTGTAGATGGATACCAATCAATTACTCGTGCAAGATACTGATCTACATATATATTTTCTTTGTTCCAGTCATGCAATGCCTCATATAAAGACATTTACTCGTTATAACGGTCAAAACCTTGCGTAAGTGCTTATGAATGGGATAAATCTGCCTTATATAGTTATATTTCATTCATAACAGGTCAAATTGGGTAACATAGCCATATATCCGGGAAAAATGGATCAATAACCTACTTCAATTTAGTTTAATAAATTGGATTAGTGTTCCTATAATGTTCTCTTTGTTATCATATTAAGTGCTCAAATTTGTTTATATGAAATCGGAAAAAAGGTTTTTTCTCTGCCCAATTTGCCACCTCTATTGCCCAATTTGCTCAAATTTGTTTATATTGTGATTCCTTTTAAATTTTACAGATGGTTCTTGTTGACTTCATCAAACCTTAGTAAAGCTGCGTGGGGAGCGCTTCAGAAAAACAACACCCAGCTAATGATTCGTTCATACGAGGTATTTGATACTATTTGTCCAAAAAAAACCTTTGCATGTTTTATTTTTGGTTGTCAAATGAGTAATTTTGTTGCCTCAAACTTGCGTCGAATAAGATGTCTAGGAATGTTTTCTTAATATTATTTGTGAGGTTACCCCTCTATTTATACACAATACAAAGCTATTGAAGGAAACCGCATGCAATAACCATACAACATTAGAAAATCCTATATTAAACTATCTCCAACGTTCCTCTAGTTGGGGGAAATCATGCCCATACCCTACTTGTTACAATCAAAGTCCAGTTCTGCTTTGGACCTGTGTGTTTTTCCTACGAGTGCAAAGATGTGCGGTGTTATTGCACCCTACGCTGAATGAGCCTTGCGACTTTGGCTATTATGGTCTTTCATTAGGTGGCAATCAACTTGTTTATGCTTCATCCTGTCATGAACACTTGAGAGACCGTAGTAGCTAAAGTTGCAAGGCGCATGTAAGGTGCAAAAACACATATTTACACACGCTCATGTTTTCAATAAGTGCAAAGGCTTGCAGTGTTTTTGCACCTTACGGTGAGCCTTGAGTGCGCCTTGCAACTTTGGCTGCTATGGTCTCTCGTGAGGTGACAATCAACTTCTATATGCTTCATGCACTGGAGTTTGGCTATATGAATATCCGACTTACCATCATAATTCACAATACAATATTATTGAGTTGTCTGTAACCACACCAAATTCTCTTAGGACTTCTAGCCCATGTTTTTTCACATGACACATCTGTTATGACTGTACTCTTATTCAATGCTATATGGGGAAGAGGTGTGTTCTTTCGTGCTTTTCATAAAAATAGATTACCTTCTTCCTTCTTTCTTGATCAACTCATCCACGTCTGAATAAATTATTCTTAGGCGTGGTGTGGTCTTCATAGCCTCAAAACACGAATTGTCTAGTATGTGGAACTGTGGATATGAACTCAAGACTTTAACAAGAATGATATAGGTAATTAGGTAGGCTGAGTAGCTGTCAAGAAAGTTAATTCGTGGTAAGTCTCTTAGGATCATTAAATGATATAGGTAATTAGGGAGTTTATTCCCAAATGGGTGTTTTTCCAAAAATTATTTACCAAATTGGTGTTACATTATAAATATTTACCAAAATAGTGTTGTAGTTATAAGATTCAAAAAAGTCTCACTTGATAGTTTCTCTGTCCTAATATTATTGGATAGCTTAAATTTATTGAATATATTCCTTTAATTATAAAACTGTAACACAATTATTTTTGTCAATGAAACTTTGCACAATAAACATTTTATTATTGTATAAATAATATTCATATAATTTGAAGTTTTCTTAAAATACTTTTAAAAGGAAACGTAGGTAATCATTATCATATTAATTTTAAAAAAAATATTATCATGATTTAATTGTTGTATTTTGAGTTTTATTTTGCATCATACTTTATTATTTAAGAATTAAGATGACTCTATTATGTTATCAAGTAATTAAATTAATAATTGTATAATAAATTGAAGTCATCCAACAACATTAGGAGAGAGAAATTAACAAGTGAGATTAACACTATTTTGGTAAATATTTTTAAAACAACACTTTTTTGGTAAATAATCTTGTAAGAACTCATTTGGGAAAAAATTCGTAATTAGGTAGGTTGAGTAGCTGTCAAGAAATTTAATTCGTGGTAAGTGTCTTATATCGCTTAGGATCATTGATGGGACTTTTGACCTTTTGAAAGAAGTATACATGGCTAAACAAACCCACAAGTCTAATTTTAAATCATTACGGGTGACTTTATTTTACACAATGGTTTTGGGGCACATTTCAATTATTGATGGGTTTAGATGGGTTGATTATGCTGATGAGAATAATTTGACGGGTCAGAATGGTTGTTTCTTTTTCAGCGAATCCAATTTCAATCTCTTTTTTGACTAGCTTCATCAACACCAGTAGTAACTTCTCTTTATTTTTCTTCCGTGAATCCATCGATTTCAGGTTCCATGGTATGTGGTTTCTACCATAATGCCAACAAATTTGATTTCTACCAATAACGTTGTTAGATTTTGGTCCAGCTGTTCGAGTTTGATTTCGATTTCAGACCTTTCATCATCTGGGTTTAATCGTCTTCCTCCTGGGTTTTCTTAAGTGGTTGATTTCACGATTCAAGGTTTTTGATAATTTAATCGATTCCGGTTTCAAGGTTTCTGGCTTCTAGTCTCTAATTCATCGAATCTAGTTTCTAAGTTGTAGTTCCATTGAGTAGAAATCGAGGTTCATGGATTGATTCATCTTTTGTTTTTGACTTCTGTTTTTAATTCATCGATTCTAGTTTATGATATTATTAATGTAATTAATTCTAATTTTAAGAGTTAAGGTTTTGAGTGTTAGCTTCTGATTCATCCTTTATGGTTTCAAATCTCAAATTTGTATAAAGAAGACGACTAAGCAAAAATAAAATGCAAAAAAGTGTCAAATTTGGATCGGGTGTTGGTTTTGGTTTTTGAATTTTAGGGTTCTACTAGAAAGTGTTGATCCACATTTTGGTTTATGATTGATTCTTGGGTTCAAGATTTTAATTATCAATTTAACCTTTTGAATCTTAATTTTTTAATTTTTTTAAAGAGTTTGGTTGCTGCTTTTCTTTTTTGTTTGGAAGGTTTTGTTCTTCCATTAGTTTCTTGAACATCCCATTCCGATCTGCATAAGATTTTATCAAAACCTAGTCTCATCCGAGCTCATCCTGACCTAAATCCGTCCTAACCCATACCCATCATGACCTTTTTTTAATTGACCCATCCAACCTAAATCCATCTTGACTCGGCAACCAGGGCAATCCAACCCGCCCATTTTGCCACCTCTAGAAAGAAGTTTTCCTATAGTAACACAGTCTATTGGTTTGCACCCTTAGTAGATCAAGTTTAGTGAGGATACGAGGAACATACTTTTGTTGACCAACTACTCCTTGCAAAGAAACTTCTGTGCCAAGGAAGCAACAAAAACATTCGAGATTCGTAATTTCGTACTATTAAATCAAGGCTATGACAGTATCGCCATCCACATATACTACTAGAATGTATTAAAGACTAATTCGGGGAATTATCAGTCATACTAAACTCTCTTGTAGGACATCAGAAAATTGTCAAACCACGGTCTAAGGTAATGAACGTCACAATCGACATGTCTTTGATGCTTCATCCTTAACAACAAATTGAAGTGGTTGCTCCATGTATACCTCCTGAAAAACGCTATTAAAGAAGGCATTCTTGACATGTAACTGAAAAACGCTATTAAAGAAGGCATTCTTGACATGTAACTGATGGAGTGACAAATGATTAAAGGCAGCTAAGGCTATGCAAATCCAAAAAGGTGACTGTAGAGAATATCTCATCATAGTCAATCCCATAAGCTTGAGAATAACCCTTTGCACCCAACCATAACTGATGCAATGAGCCGCCTGAGTTATACATCATTGTAAATATCAATCTACAACCAATATTGCGCTTCCCACGAGGAAATTGCAAAGTCCCAAGTATGATGTTTTATAAGGCATTAATCTCTACATGCATTGCTACTAGTCATCTTGGTATTAAAATTCGCGCATTATGCGCCATAATGCGTGATGTGCTTGATCCATCGATGCGAGCGCTTTGCAACATCTAATGCGTTGCGTTTCCATGATGCGCTGATGCACCCTTGATGTGCTGATGTGCGATGCACCCCTGATGCGTTGATGAGCAATATGGGCCTTGATGCGTGCATTATGCACTGCTATGTTTCTTCTTCAATTTTGGACCTGGGTTGAATCTTTTCAACATGAGTATGGGTCTAACCTTTCAACATTAGGGTGTGTTGTTTCATATTTGTGTTCATGCTATATATTTATGTGTTTAACTGTCGTTACAATAGTCTGTGCATAGTGTAATTGTCTTGAATTTGGTTTTGATGTTAAAGTATGTTTTATGAGTGTGTTAATAAGTAGTTTTTATGTTGAAGTATTAATCATACAGAAAATTGTTTTGTATATTTAATTTTTAGTACTTTTTAATATCTAATGCTTCGCACATGTGATGTGTGCGCATCATGCATCGGGGTTTGGGACCAAAACACATCGGAGCGGATCACGCAATTTAAAACCAAGCTAGTCGTTCGGTAATTGAACTGGTCGTAGTCTATGGAACAGTATGTGTATCAGTAGTTTCATGTAAGCAATTGAATCAGGTGATTGATCAGAGTAGGTAGGGTAATTCTGAATGGGATATATAGTACAATTTTTTGAGCCTTTTAGGAAGGCAAATGGAATATCTAGGAAGGGAGCATAGGTGGATCGTAAAGGTGATTTACGTTTCTCGGTATGTATGTTTGGTTTGAGCTTTGAATTAGCCTAATGATTAGGATTACTATAAGACTGTTGGTGTGCATCAGGCCATGAAATAAGAGAGTAACCAGAAACATGATGCATAGGTAAGGTCTCGTGAGTTATCGTCGATGTCCGTCTTTGACATTTTCTAACATACATATTTGTGAATAGGGTGTCCATTGAACTGTCAGGATGACATCCTTTGGTGCATGAACTAGTATGTGTAAGTCCAGAGTAGACTTAAAAGTCAAGAGCGTTCAGGAAGAGGAATGGGTTATGTCTGAGGCACTAGGAAACTCATAAGGATTAGGAATTGGATTTGGCGATTTTAAAGCTCAGGTTGGTTTGACAACGAAAGGACTCAAATCCTTAGACAATATTGGCTCATGTAAAGTATCGACATAGAGTTTGGTTGTAAAATTGATATCCCTTTGGAACACTCGAATACTTGAGGAACATACATTTGATAGCATGTGGGTCAAGTTTAATTTGCCCTGGGCAATGACCATCAACATAGAAGATACATCTGAATATTTTAGGGGCTAGAGGAAAAGGGCTACCTTTGAGAAATAACATGGACAGTGGTGATCATCGACGTAGGAAATACATAATCAAAGTTTGGGTGCGTGCCACATGAGCAATTTTCTGGTTTCAGGTCATCCAGGTATTTTCAGGTTCGGTGTAAGGATTTTTGTTCAACACATGCAATTACACTCGTATCAAGTTTAGTACATTTTGGTGCATAAAAACAGCATTTTTGGTACTTAACATGTTCTATGATTTCAGTATGAAGTTTTTACGGTGGTTGTAATATAGGCCATATTCTTGTATATTGATTTTACCATTTTACTCTTGCAGCTTGGGGTGCTTTTTCTACCGTCTTCAACCAACCATGCTCATGCATTTTCTTGTACCGAAAATGGCATCACATCAGAGGTAATATGTATAATTTTTCAGTGATTGTTAAATTCCATTTATCAACTATAATTAATACAAGCTAACAACTTTCCTAACTACATTCCCTTGTATTTTGGAAATAGATACAAAAGATAACTGCATTAAAATGATAAAATAATATACATAAATAATACGCAATAAGTTCCGCAAATAATATGTTTATTTTGGTCTTCTATGTTTCTCCATTTTAAGAGACTATATTCTTTTTATCATGACTGTTATATAACTGGAATGTTTTGTTTCAGCATAATCATTGCACGTCACCTTTGAAAACTCATGAAGCAAAAAGAACAAAACTTGTAACACTGGCTTCTCCACATAGCAAGAAAATGCATCTGCCAGATCTGATTACTTTGCCTGTGCCGTATGAACTCCCTCCACCGCGTTATTCTTCAGAAGGTTAAATGTTCTTATGAATACTTTATGATTCTATTAAAAAACAAATATCTAGTCAAAAAGGAACCTGAAGGTTAATGTTTTATAATGCATAAAACGTCTTAAATTATATTATTAAAAACTTTAAATATTATTGACAATATATCATTTTCAACATACAAATTACTCATTGAATATAATTTTGACCCATTATCCAACTCATTTTTTTGTTAACATTGTATTTGTTCACCATACAGACGTTCCTTGGTCGTGGGATCGACAATATAAGAAGAAGGATGTTTTGGGTCAAGTCTGGCCTTAGAAACGTTAGGTTTTACAAGGTACATATTAATTTTTAGAAGCGGAAGCGCTTGTTACTTGTTTGAGAAAATGATTATTGTTTTGTTTGATGGTTAACTTGTTCGTATCTCGGGAGTGGTCCTAACACGCTGTGTTTATAAATGATCTGCTGGGTCTTGCATTGCCATGCCAACCTTGCTGGTGATAGTAGTGACAGAAATGATAATCCATAGCCTCTGACTGAGGGTTAGCATAGAATATTTTGATTACCAGGGATTCAGTTTTTTCCTTTCAAAAGAAAATTATCTTTTTTCCCTACAAAGTGATTTGGGTCAAAAATTTTGTTACATATAACATAAAAATGTAAGTTTCCCTCTATTAAAATTCAAGTTTTACGGAAAGAAATAACACTCCCCATGCTAATGACGATCTAGAGGATTAACACATGTTTTCTTAAATATGTTATTCTTTTTTATGACGAGTAATAGTGTATTTCATCGGCTGGATGGACGGTGGCTCATAAGGCGTATTATGTTAGGTTTGGTGAAGGATGTTGTCTCAATTGAAACATTTTTTTTATTTTAATTAAATAATTAAACTCATAAATGATAAATAAAATTTTATGGTTTTTATAAATCTTGTAATTTTTTGTATTTTAATTATTTATTTTAATACAATTAAAATTAAAATCTTATAAATTTATAAAATTTGTTTTACAACTCAGAAAAATATGTTGAATTGAATAAATAACATGATTAAAATACTAAAATAAATAAAATGACTAATTAATGAATTTGATTTTTAAACTTGACTCAAAGGGTTTCAGGTTTACATTACAAATGCGTCAAATGTTACAGTTTCCTCTACTTTATCAAATTTCGTCCAGAAATTTAATTACGAGGCTGATGCAAAGAGATTGGTATAGTTGGATTTCATTTGGTTTTCACATTCCCAAGTGAACTTTGGGTCACGTTTAGAATCCCAACGAACTTTGATGATTGGTATTTGGCTATGCTTAGTTGTTTGACTTTTCAATCCATGATTTCCACGGGTTTATCGATAAAATTCATTGACTCATCAATTTAAACTTCATCAAGTGGAATGTGGAGATTTTTATCGGCAAGGCATATCTTGAGATTGAAAACATGAAATGTTGGATGAACATTGCAAAGTTTTCAGGGCAGTTTAAGCTTGTAAGCCACTTTTCCAATACGCTCGAGCACTTTGAATGGACTCACATAACGAGGTGCTAGCTTTCTTTTCTTTTCAAAGCGAGTCACTCCCTTTCAAGGTGATACCTTAAGAGGTATGAGATCACCGACATTGTATTCCATAGGTTTTTGTCTTTTATTGGCATAATACTTTTGATGATTTCTAGAAGTAAGCAAGTTATCAAGGATCTCATGAATTTTTTTGGTAGTCTCTTAAATCAGTTTGGGATCACTGATTTGTGCTTCACCAGTCTCAAACCAACAAATGAGAGATTGGCACTTGAGGCCACAAAAGGCCTCAAATGGTGTCATCTTAATGCTGGTATGATAACTGTTATTATATGAAAATTCGATCAACAGTAGATGAGAGTCCCAAAAGCAACTGAAATCAATGACACAAGCTCGGAGCATATCCTCAAAAGTCTGCATCGTTCTTTTAGTTTGGCCGTCGGTTTGAGGATGATAACTGTGCTGAGGTTAAGTTGGGTTCCCAGAGACAATTGAAGACTTTGCCAAAAACGAGAGATGAATCTACCATCACGATCAGAGATGATGTTTAGGGTACACCATGACGACTAACTATTTCATTGATGTAGATTCGAGGTAATCTCTCGACTCAATAATCCTCACAAATCGGTATGAAATGTGCCGATTTAGTCTATCGACCAAAGATAACCCAAAAACTATCATGAACATTCAAAGTACAAGTCAATTTGTGATGAAGTCCATGGATATGTTTTCCCACTTCCATACAGGAATCTTGGGTTGAACAAGTAATCTAGAGGGACGTTGATGTTTGGCTTTGACTTTCGAACAGATGAGGCATTTGGACACATATATGGCTATATCCTTTTTAATGTCGGGCCACCAATATTGATTACGAAGGTTTATGAACATTTTATACAAGCAAGGATGAATGGAATAACGAGTCTTATGTGGCTCATCCATGATAATGGTTCAAAGATTATCACGACTAGAAATCCAAAGATAATCTAAGAAGTAAAGTAAGCCATCAGATTTGGTTTCTAGTTGAAGTTCAGCACCGCATGACATTTTGTCGTACATGTTGCCTTCAGTGACTGACTTGTGTTGGGCCTCAAGAATACGAGTTTTGAGATCAGATTGAACTATAACACTTTGAAGCATAACAAAATCCTTATGATTCAGTGTGTCGGCTGTTAGGTATCTTTACACAGCGGAAATAAACACACTGTTATACACACGCACACGAAAGCAATAAGAACACAAGAATTTATAGTGGTTCGGTCAAGATGACCTCCGTCCACTATTTGCAACTAGGTATTTTTCTTATTAGGCTCAAGAGACAAGATTACAATACAATGACATATTCTATATATAAAGATAAATTAGGGTTTCAAGAAGCTTCAATGGGCTAGGCGCATAACTCCATCCAAAAAAAGCCCAAAGGCCTTCACACCTCAACAATCTTCCACTTGAAGGCCTTGCGAATACTCCAACTAGCCATCTAAGTACAAAGCAACCCAGTCATTCAGTATTATCAGTAATCTTCAAGTAACAAAAATCCTCCAAGCCTCCAATTCCAAAGAACAAGCTAAGATTTCAATCCAAATCCCCTAGTTGCAGAGACCCCTTTTCATCAATTACTTGAAAGGGCCCGTTGAAGCTCCCCCAAGCTCCAACCTAGTCGTGGCAAATTCCACCAATGACCCATCCTCTGTCTCAACTGGTTTACACGATCCACCAAATTCAGAGATAAACCGAGAACCACTAACACTCTCCAAATTCAGCAAACAATCACTAGGAGAGATTTTCCGGTCATAGTCTTCAAAACCCTACGATTCTTCTTGACTGTACCCGGAACATGCCCCATGCTCCCATTATCATAAAATCCTCTGACTGGTTTAGACTTATGACCCCATTCAGCTACAATCTTTGCTCCAGACTTCATGTTTACAAAATGAACTCTCTTAGCAACAGATTTAGCGAACCAGACTTTGATTTGCTTAACCGGGTTGATCAGTCCCTCAGTAGGTACCTCCACCATGTACAATGACCTATGCTTATCACCACGAGCAATCACCCGGTTCCCATTGATTACCATCCATTTACCACCACCAAACTTGACTTCCAGTCCTTGTTCATCCAGTTTACTAGCAGAAATTAATTTCTTCTTCAAACTCAGAATCACTCGGAATCACCTTGACATTCTTCAAGTTCCATGTAATTCCCAATGGAGTCACCAAATCAATATCACCCATGCCCATTACATCAAGCATTCTTCCATCAGCGAGACGTACCTTCCCAAAATCGCCTGTTTTCAGATTCACCATCATTTCACCGCTATATACGGCGTGAAACGAAGAACCAGAATCCATGATCCAAGAATCCACACTGTTTTCAGCCTCAAGAATTAACACGTCACCATCATTGACATCCTTAGCAGCAGTGTTCAGACCTTTCTTTGGACATTGACTCTTAACATGTCCATCCTCATTGCAGTTCCAGCACCTCACATTTTTTCGAGTCCGAGTTGAACTCTTTCCCCGACTCCCACTGCCTCGGCTATTTTCCCTTCCCATGCGAACATGTAACATCTCAGAAGATGATCCAACATTTTCACTTTTCAGACGTGTGTCTTCACCTATCATAATGTCTCGGATCTTTTCAAATGTCATTTCGTTAGCCCCCATAGAATTTGTAACAACAGTTACTGTTCCAGACCAACTATCAGGCAGTGAAGATAGCAACATCAGGGCTCGAGTCTCATTATCGAATTTTATTCCCACTGACTCTAATCTCGTTAGAATAGACATCAGATCATTGATGTGAGGGACTGAGCTTCCATCTTTCATTCTCGTTATGAACAGTTCCCTCATCAAGAACACCTTGTTAGCTGCAAACGGCTTTTCATACATATTTCACAGAGCCAACATCATACCACTCGCAGTGGTTTCTTTCATGATGTTAAAAGCAACGCTCTTCGTCAAAGATAACATAATAGCCACTCTAGCTTTCTTGTCCTTGGAATTTCAAACTGCTTCTTCAGCTTTCTCCGTACTCTCCGGTTTCTTTTCCAGTACCATATCCAAATCCTTTTGACACAGTAATGCCTCTATTTGCATTTTCCACCAACCAAAATTAGTGCCATTGAACTTTTCGATCACAGTCTTCCCGTCTTCAGCCATAATAGCAAAAAAGAGACAAAAAAATAGAGATGAAACAGGCACACTAAACAGTTGATGACCAGTCAACAAAGGATAGACAAACTAGATCCGATACTTCCAACCAAAACCCTAGGCGGGCGCAGAACCGTAGGCGATTGCGGAGGCGGCGACGGCAACCCTAGACGGCGGCAGAAACCCTAGGTGGCAGCGGCGGTGGCAGAAACCTTAGGTGGCGGCGTTAACAGTAATCAAGAGCCTGATGCTCTGATACCATTTGTTAGGCATCTTTACGCAGCGGAAATAAACACACTGTTATACGCACGCACACGAAAGCAATAAGAACACGAGAATTTATAGTGGTTCGATCAAGATGACCTACGTTCACTCTCTGCAACTAGGTATTTTTCTTATTAAGCTCAAGAGACAAGATTACAATACAATGACATGTTCTATATATAAAGATGAATTAGGGTTTCAAGAAGCTTCAATGGGCTACGCCCGTAACTCCATCCAAAAAAAGCCCAAAGGCCTTCACACCTCAACATCGGCTATGACATTCTATGTTCTAGGATGATAACGAATCTCGCAATCGTAGTCGTTAAGCAACTCGACCCATTGTCGTTGCCTCATGTTCAGTTCTTTTTGGTTGACAATATGAAGAAGACTTATGATTAGTGAATATAACACACATGGTGCCATGTAGGTAGTGTCTCCAGATCTTGCGTGCAAAAATAACTACACCCAATTCAAGATCGTGAGTCGTGTAATTCTTTCCATGGATTTTGAGTTGCCTTGAGTCATAAGCTATGACTTTGCCCCGTTGCATAAGAACACAACCAAGACCTTGCTTTGAAGCATCACAATAAACAACGGAATCATCGTTTCCATCTAGGAGGGTCAAGATGGGAGCATTACATAACTTTTGGTTGAGAGTTTGAAAGGCTTTCTCTTGATCTGGCCCCCGCTTAAAAGGCTTATCCTTGGTGGGTGTTTAGGTTCTAAAGATGATGGTAACCGGCTAGACCAAGGAATGAACGAATCTTGGTGGGTGTTTAGGTTCCAACCAATTCTTCACTGCCTCAATCTTTGTAGGATCCACATGAATTCCTTTATCATTCATGATATGACCAAAGAATTGAACTTTTTTAAGCAGGAATTCATATTTGGAAAATTTAGTGTAAAGTACCCTTTTTTCAGAAGTTTAAGAATCAAACGAATATGATGTTCATGATTGTCTTTGAATTTTAAATAAATCAAAATATCGTCAATGAAAAAAATCTGGAATTTGTCCAAGTATGGTTTGCACACACAGTTCATTAAATCCATGAACACCACAGGTGCATTGGTCAAACCACATGTGCTAGCTCTTGCATTTCAGACGGTGCTAGACGATAGGGTGAGTTGTACCAGGCGTAAGATCGATGCAAAGCTTGACTTAACATATGGGAGGATGACCAGTTAAGTCCTCGAGTAAAAATTCATGAAAGCCACGAATGATCGGAATATCTTTGATTTTCTTATATTTCCCATCCGTTTTCACTATATGGGCTAAGAAAACCACAAAATGTTTGCGAGGGTACTTTTGAATTTGATACAGGACACGAGTTTAAGACTTCTTGAAAACAACCTCAACAATGATGGCAAAATACTTGTGCTTTATAATGCAACTTTTCATGGGATGTTGTTAAGAGTCTTATCACTAGACTTAAAATTATTAACTTCATATTATGACCATTGAAGATTTATTGTGACAACTCGATTGCCGTTAGTTTCTTGAACAGTAATACTTCGAGCGAAGTTGGTTTATATCTCAATACAAAATATTTGTTCGTACGAGAATGAGTAGAGAAAATAATCTTTGTACCGAGTACATTAGCACAAATGATATGCTTGCGGATCCGAAGACTAAAGGTCTACACCCAAAACTTTCCAATAACTCATAACAAGGATGTGTTTTAGTAAAAACCTTATGTAATAGTACATCAAGTGTGCATTAATGAATAATGTAATTTCTTGAAATGTTTATTTTGTCTATAATAACTTATATGTGCGCTTAAGAATATATAGACAAATTTTTACAAATGAACGTTGTATATTAAGGGTTTATTTCAGTCATTTTGGTTTTATGTTTAAGTGTTTTATTTTGAAAGTTTAGTATAACTGTTTGGGGTATTGAATTAACTTCAATTCGAATATCTGTAACAATATGCTAGAAGTTTCTATATGAAACTTAATGAGTGTATAACTTTGCCAAACTTATATTTATTCATCACAAATGATCACCCAGCCAAGTTGGAAAACGTTAGAAATAATCCGTAATATGTGGCCTACGAATCATTTAATTAAAGTTTATCAAATGACATAATTAGTAATTAAAAGTACAAGGGGTTATTTGATGAAAATACTCTATAATTATAACTAGGGTTTCCCCATAGATGTTATAAATAGAAGAGTAAGGAAAACAATACATACCAAATAACTTTTCTCTTTAAAATTATCCATTGATCTCTCTAGACATCATAATAAGAACAGATCATTCGATCATGACATCATCCTCCTTATCAAATATCTCTATTCTTACAAGTAAGTGTTATCATTTTGATGTTTAATTTCATATTTGAGATTGAATCACCATGATTAGAGTTTTATGATTTGATCATTGTTTTAAGATATAATCAACAATGTATAGTTATTATTGATAGTATCAAAAGTAATAAAGGCATTAGATCAACTAGTATGTGTAGCCCGCGCGTTGCGACGGTATACTTGTACATTAGTACTCACCCCGTGATAATTCATTTTTTTAAACTCGAATCAAAATTTGAGTGTAACTGAGAGTTTCTTTTGGTGACACCTTGAAATTATATTACAAAAAGATCTAGTGTAACAGTTTTAAACATAGAATAACATCATATATTAACGAATGTTTACACAAAGCATAGTTCGATTAGATGCACACCAAGATGATGTAATGAAGCACAAAACGATAAGTTACGCTTAAATATTTAAGATCCAAGTTCCAATAATGGTGATCAAACAATTTAGGATGTTTAATGCTTAAAAAAAAACCCCATGTACCCCATAACAAAATTTATTGTTAATCCTCTCTTCAAATACAAAACACCAAAACTCAAAACTTACAGCACTCGTATTTCATCGTTAATCGACCCAATTTCCATATGAACAACTATGCTTTACTAAAGAATGTTTTTGGTCGTATTATTTCTTACTTCATAAAAACCCTCCACTTATAAATTATTTTATTCCAAATACGTATTTATCAACTAACCACAGCCCGTGCTAACTGCTAACTCATCTAGTGGTAAGTAAACTCTTTTTCTTCTTGCACCGGACTAAGAAGAAAAACATATATTTTAAGAGCTAAGCATGAGGCAAACTTCATACTCGTCAAATTTCAAGATAAAGATTGACATGAGTTTTCTGCTAATTTGTTGTATAATTGTAAGTTTCACAAACTCACCTTAAAAAGATGACATAAGAAAACAATTATTGAATCAGGGCTTGTTTGTACATAAATTCATATTCACAAAATCAAATTATTCATGTGCATTCTTGCTAGTGCAGTGTGCACCAACAATTTCAATGGCAACCTGAAAACGCATATGAACACAATAAGGAACACAAGGAAGCAAAAAAAAGCTCAAATTCGAAAGAGTAAAATAAAACAATTAAACTTTTTGTAATTCTGTTTAAACCAAACCAATAAGAATTATATAAAGTCCAATAAACTACAACTATATATTACAACTCAAATGAAAGATCATGATCATTGAAATGACACTAAAGCATTACACATTATTAATATTGTCTTCTGTACCGTTGCATTCTAGAGCATCATGAAATACATACCCTTCATTACATCTGAAGCCTAGCTAAAAGATTGATGTTACAGTGGATTTTATTTACATCAACGCAATGTTTTAGCGTCAAAGAAAGCAGAGACCGGAAAATTGGCGGTCATTTGCTTGCGCATGAGAGGGAAAATTATTCAGAATGATGCATGCAAAGGGGAGTATGTGTAATCAAATAAAGAGAACCGGTCCTGCAACACCCATGTGAGTTATGGAGAGAACACCACATATCTAAGGCGTTCTTTGTAAATCACTGGAGGTCGGTGGCGAAATTATGAACTCACAAAACACCACTGTATTTACCAACCAAAGTTTTTAATATGTACTATAATATAATATAATGTGACAATATCTAATAACATCAAAACTTAAAAATAAGATAATCCGTAAAGATTTATGTAAACAGCGACAAACCTTAAGCAAACATCAAATCTTATTTCTCGAATACCTAACCTTCCCTCTTCCTCAACACAGTTAATTATTGTAACTTGTGAATACCAGTTAATTAAGTTGTGTGTATATATAATTTATAATAACTTTTTGTAAATAGTAGTCATTAATACATTATCATACATAGATATATTTATGTAAGTTATATATCAATACAAATTATCTATTATTTAATTATTTTAATTCGAATTTCATATGTAAAAAATATTATTTATATTTAAATAAATATATATTTAATATGTAAATAAAATTCATATAAATAAAAAGCTTGTTTATGCTCGCGAGACAATTCGAGCTCGGGCTTGAGCTCGTTTAAGCTCAGATCGATCCGATCTTTTTTCGAGCCGATCCAAAATAGATTGCGAGCCGGTTTGACTCGTTTACACCCCCACACGACACAATTCTAAACCACCCCCTAATTCTTTTCTTGCCAATTTCTACCCTCCTTTCTCACGCGGGGATCTAATCCAATCTGCTTTCTACTTTCTGCTTTCTAATTTAAGGGCAACTGTCGGTATGACCGATTGAAAAACCAAAGAAAATTTACCAATATGGTTTAATGTTTAATATCATATAAGAAGGCATGCGTGTAAAACACAACTTCTGCTTTAACTTGAAGCAAATGGTTCCTTATATAGGAGTCGTGTACCGCCTTAATTTTTCTATAAAACCAATGTGCGATATGAATTTTCTTTTTATAGTTTTGGTTAGGGAAAAAATTGTAAATATTGTATAGATTTATGTATCTACACTTGTATGAAATGCAATCCTCAAAACTTTGAGGAAATTATCAAATTGCTCACCTCAAATGCGTTCATGCTACGCGATGTGATTTTGCTCAATCCATCTAATTACATTCAACGTTTAGAAAATTGAACTGGATTGACCAGTTTGACTTGTTCAACTAGAAACCTTTAATGCCACGTGTCCCGTTACCATGTATTTGAACGGCTTTATAACATCTGGTATTTATTCTCAAACCCGGTGAACTAGGATCAAACCAGACTATATGAACTAGAATTCAAACAAAAAAATCATAACTAAACAAGATCTTTAAAACTTTGATTGTAGAACAAATTATATAACATCAACTTTTTCTTGGTCGTGCACCAAAGTACACAACACCACACACAATAAGTGCACATGAGTGCAGGTTTCTCCTAGCTATCATGGACGTTTTTTATAACAGTTAAATTCTCTTTGGCTTTTTTGCTTGGCTAATGTGAGATAGAAATGATTAACCATTAAAGGGATGAAATTGTAAATGATGAGTTATTTATACATCAACACTTGTATCAAATGCAATCATTTTTTTCTTAAGTATCTTAACTTTTAAGGAAATTAATAAATTGTCCATCTCAAATACTTCACAAAGTAATAATATATACACCCGTGCAATGCGATGGGATAACATTTTTTTATGTTAAGTGGTTAATGTTATATAGTATATGTTCGTTTGTTTTCGTGAACTGTTTGTAAATAAGTTTAATTTATTAATAAACGAACACATACATGAATTTTATTCGATTATGTGCTTATAAATTGTTCGTAAAAACCTTTAATTTTTAAGGAACGAACATAAATAAATCTTGATTCGGTTGAATCCGATCCCTATACGAACCTAGATATTTTAAACAACATTATTTTAGTGAAAAAACAAAAACGGGTAAAGGCCAAAAGAAAGGTCTTCAAAGGTAGCTGACCCACTACGAAGGCAACAATTATTTCCCGAGAAGATTCCCGGCCTTATCGTGCGGCAACAAACAACGACTCCATCCAACCACGTGTCGCGCTCTCATTGGTTCTCTCCTACCGCCTCTCTTTCCTTCCCCTTGAAGACTCTCCTTCCTCGCCCTATAAATCCATCCCCATATCCATCCCCTTTCTTCACAATTTGATCTTATCTTTCATACATAATTTCGCTCACAACAATTCTCAAGGTATTTTTCCTTTCGATCTTCATTTTCTTTCTTGTTGTTTATCTGATTGAATTAGGTAGTAGTTTCATTCAATGGAATTTGAATGAATTAGGGTTTTCATGATCTTTTCATCGATTAGTTGGATGATTATGCTGTATTTGTCCTTTCGATTTCATAATCGGTAATTAAGATTCGTTAGAATCAGCGACCTCATAGTCGATCGAAATCGCAGAGAGTTTTATCCTCTTTTCGATCGGTGGTCGATGTTCTGATATGATTTAATTTGATCTACAGATCTGACAACGCTTTTGTTTTTTACGATAGATCGTAATTCTCAGACCTTCTTTTTGTTTCTTCTTCTTCTTATTGCTGTAAGGCCGTTTGCCGCTTGGTTTTTTCAATTTTCATAAAATTCTTTTTGTACTCAGGTTTTGAGTCCTTCTGGAATTGTTAATATTTGAAGTTTTGATTTGATTATGCTTTTGGAACAACGGTCTTAGGTGTTTGTTCAATAATTGACGATTGAAGAGTATTACTTCTGCTGCTTGAATGTTTCATAAACGTGAATTTTGCACTTGATGTTTGATTTCTTTTAGAGTTCATTATTTATGTAGTTGGGATTGTTTCTTATGATGTTTTGGATTTCTGTTATACAGATGCAGATCTTCGTTAAGACTCTCACCGGAAAGACAATCACTCTCGAAGTCGAGAGCTCCGACACCATCGACAACGTGAAGGCCAAAATCCAAGACAAAGAGGGAATCCCCCCAGACCAGCAAAGGCTCATCTTCGCCGGAAAACAGCTGGAGGACGGCAGAACCCTAGCCGACTACAACATCCAGAAGGAATCCACACTCCACCTCGTTCTCAGGTTGAGAGGAGGGATGCAGATCTTCGTCAAAACCCTAACCGGCAAAACCATCACCCTAGAGGTTGAAAGCTCCGACACCATTGATAACGTCAAGGCTAAAATCCAAGACAAAGAAGGTATTCCACCGGATCAGCAGAGACTCATCTTCGCCGGAAAGCAGCTTGAGGACGGCAGAACCCTAGCTGACTACAACATCCAGAAGGAGTCAACTCTCCACTTGGTCCTCCGTCTCCGTGGTGGTATGCAGATCTTTGTCAAAACTCTCACCGGAAAGACGATCACCCTTGAAGTCGAGAGCTCCGACACCATCGACAACGTCAAGGCCAAGATCCAGGACAAAGAAGGAATCCCACCAGACCAACAAAGGCTCATCTTCGCCGGAAAGCAGCTCGAAGACGGCAGAACCCTAGCTGACTACAACATCCAGAAGGAGTCCACCCTCCATCTGGTTCTTCGTCTCCGTGGTGGTATGCAGATATTCGTCAAGACTTTAACTGGAAAGACGATCACTTTGGAGGTTGAGAGCTCGGATACAATCGATAACGTGAAGGCCAAGATTCAGGATAAGGAGGGTATCCCACCGGATCAACAGAGGCTGATCTTTGCTGGAAAGCAGTTGGAGGATGGTAGAACATTGGCTGATTACAACATTCAGAAGGAGTCTACACTTCATCTGGTGCTGAGGCTGAGAGGTGGGATGCAGATTTTTGTGAAGACGCTGACAGGGAAGACGATCACTTTGGAGGTGGAGAGTTCGGATACGATTGATAATGTGAAGGCGAAGATTCAGGATAAGGAGGGGATCCCGCCGGATCAGCAGAGGCTGATCTTCGCGGGGAAACAGTTGGAGGATGGTCGCACGCTTGCCGACTATAATATTCAGAAGGAGTCGACCCTGCACCTTGTTCTTCGTCTTCGTGGTGGGTTTTAAGAATGTTTGGTTGGTTTTTGTTTCTATCAATGTCATGAACTGTGGTTTCGTTTGAATGAAGTGTACTTTTATTTGGTGATGAATAATATTGTATTTTGTGTTTAAGATGTTTTTTATTTTTTTCTGTGCTCCATCGACAAGTTTATGGTTTTAGTTGTATTTGCTTAAAACCTTTTAACTCTATTTGTGATCTCCAATTAGACCAAAACCTTTAGCTGCACTTTACAATGCCGGGGTGAGAACACAACTTAATGGTAACATGGGTGGTTATTTATCAAATTGTTAACTGAAGAATGTTCCTTAGATTTAAAGAAAAATTGTTCGATGGTAAACCTGAAGAGTGGGTGGGCTAATGTGTTGCTTTACGAAACTTGTATCAAGCCATCAAGGGATGTTCCTAATTCGTTTCATGTTGGGCCGCTACAGGTATGTGCTTGGGTCTGGTTCATAACAGAGGGTGACACATGTGGCTAGCCCATATGCAACGTGAAAATAGATTTACAAGCAAATTAAACTGCGTGATCATATACTTGTTGAAAGCGTGTAAAACTTGTAATTTGTCGACATGTGTATACTCAATAAAAAGTAGAACTCGAAACATGTAAACTATCGCTTATAAGTTTATAACACTCATGATTTCATATTTGTAATGTATCATAAAGTTATAAAATATTTGAACATATATAATTTATTTTTAAAGACATTCTAGAGTTTCTAAAATATATATTTGTAAACTACCACCGAAAAGTATGTGATGTATAGCCATAGGAAGTGGAGTATAAAATTTTGAATTCCAAGGATATATTGGATACTCAGAGCTTAAAATGGTACGTGATTAAAGGTTTAAGTTATGCGAACCTTCAAATCTTTGTTTTGAAATTGAAACCAGAGGTGAACATAGAGGTGAACATAGAGGTGAACATAGAAACCAGGTATAGACCCGACCACTACCCGGGTCTGGGTTAAACACGTCCATCATTGAACACAGGTGGTTCACAATTGTACATGTCTAGTAGGAATGTATTTTAACCTTCTATCTTTGAACTGCACCTGTACCCAATAACTACCTTACCCTACTCTACCCGGATCCAATTGGTATGGTTCACTACTCAAATCTAAAACAAGAAAACAAACATATAAAATATAAAAAAGTAATCTTGTTATACACTTTCTACTCTTGTTTTACATTTTTCACTCTCATTCTACACATAATGGCTCAATACAATCATCCGTCGGCCAAGTTTCATCAACCGGGCCAATGGTTGGTCCGTTCTTCCACATAATTGAAACATCCATGTTGTATGCAACTGAGATTTGATTGAGTTGATTAACAGGTCTCAAAAGAGATATTGCAAGTTTTGTGGGCCTTGCTAGCCAAAAAATCAAACATGACTTTGAATAAACACATCTTAAAGAAGTTTTGTATGACATTCAAAAGTAAAACGGATTCCAAACAAACACAATTGCGTGGAGATGGTGGAATGTTTCATTACGACGTTAACATAGTTCACGATCAGGTGAGGAGTTCGTGATTCAAGAAGCATTGCTTATCAACCACGTTATTCGAGAACGCTTCAACCTTTGTCACACTCATATAGTCATACTACAGTTAGACGCTATCGTTTAAAAATATAGGAAAAAACAAAAAAATAAATTTGTTTTTTTGTATTTTCTAAGAATTAAAATCAATGTGAACTTAACTAGTGATGTTTTATAGGCTTCACATTGTTTACACGAATCATACTTTCGTTTCATCATTCATTATATAGATCCCAATTTGTGACAAATGAAGAAACATACGATTTTTTTGATTTTTTTCTGTATCAACATACCGAAGAAGTTTTGTTTCAATTTTTAGATAATGTGATAACAACATTTTTGTTTCAGTTAGGGGTTTATTATCTCATTAGTTGTTCGGTGCTTTTGGAATTATATTTAATAGCTTTATATATGAAAAGATTAATATAAAAATCAAATGTTTACATAAATGATAGGACCGGCGAAAGAAAAATTTTAAAATATTTCAAAGAACGATCACCCATTTTTACTTGTTTCGTCGCTTTAAATACGTTTTTAAATGTTGCCGAGGTTGAACGTTTGATAAACGAAATAAATGACAATTTAGATTTGCACAACGAGGATCCAAAATTTTCAACCGAAGCACAAAATAACTTTAATCATAGTTTGCAATCAATTTATGATTTTTATTTAATTAAATATGAGCCTAAAACAAACATAAACCTATCAAGTGAATCGACCACAAGTGGTAGTAGCTCGATTAGAGACAGGTTTTACCATGTAGAATGTTGTTCATGGTGCTTCAACTAAATGACTCATTTTCTACTTAGCCCGTGATTTACTTACCGTACAAGCTTCTACGTTATATTTATAATCTGCTTCTTCTCTTTGTTGTTTGGTAATATCTTTACGAAGAACAAGACTTACTTCGAAGATGGTAGGTATGTGCATTTACCAAAAGAATCACTTGGATGTCGTTGATCATATACAAGACCAAAAAAAGATTTGAAGACGAAATAGTACTTGAATAAAAATATATGAAAAATAGGTGGAGTAAGGAGTATATCCGACAAAAAACTTGCCTATGATAAAACGCCTCGTAGAAAATAATACCGACTTAGATGACAACTAAAATAAAAATTATATTAGTTTCAATTATTGTATTAGTCAAAGTATTTTATTTTTCAAGTAAACTGTTTAAAAGAAATAATTAAGGAATTTTATGTTTATTTCATATTGTTATTTTTTCTTCAACTATTTCTAATTTAATTAAAAACTAGATATTAAAACCGCGCGTTGCTGCAAGCCTCTTTTGGGTTTGAGGTGTTTTTTTTGAAACTGTGATCATCGTGTTGACGCACTGTAAAAGAATATGTTAAATAATGAAAGAGTTATCGTTTTAAATGAAACTGTTTAAATATTAGTAAACATAAACAAACTTTAATGCAAAGAAAACATTTAAAAGTAGCAAAAAGTTCGTAAAAAAGAAATAAAAAATTAAAAAAATAATTTTTATAAAACTAAACACAGATCTCACTAATTATATATCAAATATATTATTATAAATATAACTAGTTATAAGTACAGAGAAACATAATAATCATATAATATATTTATACGTGATGCTTGATAGGATTAGTGGAAGAAAGAAAGAGAGCGAGTAATTGGTTATGCAGTCCTCTTACGTATCACAATTACCGTGCGTTGCCACGGGTCTCTTTTGGGTTCAAGATGTTTTTTTTGAAACTGTGATCCTCGTGTTAACGCATGTTAAAAAGACTGTTAAATAATGAAAGAGTTAATGTTTCGGATAAATCATTTAAATGTTTAAATATCAGTAAACATAAACACATCTTAACGCAAAGAAAACCTTTATAAATAAATTTTTATTATAAAAAATACAGATCTCATTAATTATATATCAAATTTTAAACAAATAACTTAATTTTAATGTTATATTTAGTAATTAATATAGCGAAATTTTAATGATATTTTCATTACTTTTTTTACTAATATTTGGACTCCATTAAACATTTAAATACATTTGATTTTTTTTATATCCATTGACTACCATCATTACAACAACCACCCATAACACACTCAAATAAACCAAAAACTCATTTCCATCTCTCCCTCTCTCCTCACATTACACCACAATCACCACAACAGCCACCGCAACACCACCACCACCGTAACCATCGCAGAACCACCACCACTGTAGCCACCACAACACCACCACCGTAGCCATCGTAGCACCACCACCACCACCACCACAACCATCACAGCACCGCCACCACCGCACCCATCGCAACACCACCACCACCGCAACCATCGCGGCACCCCCACCACCGCAACCATCGCCTCACCACCACCACCACCGCAACCATTGCTTGTACATTGTGCTTTTGAAAAGGGTTGTATTTTAGCATTATCACTTGTACATTGTGCTTTTGAAAGTTGTGCTTGTTTTGAAAGTTGTACATTGTGCATTGCCTTTGGTACAGTGGCACGGTAGCCACCGACCAAAGGGAATAATATGTATTGCACCACCGCAACACCACCAACGTAACCATCACAGCACCACCACCACCACCGTAACCATAGCTTGTACATTGTGCTTTTGAAAATTGTGTTTCAGCATTATCACTTGTACATTGTGCTTTTGAAAGTTGTACATTATGCACTGCCTTTCGTACGGTGGCACTATAGCCACCGACCAAAAGGAATAATATGTATTATAATTAACTTAGAAATAAAAGGTTTCTATATTAATAAAAAAATTAACTTAAACCTAAATAACTTCTACATTATATGTAAAATTAAATTGAAACTAAATAACTTCTGCATTATATATAAAATTAACTTTAAACTAAACAATTCTAAACTTAACTAAATTTAACTTAAAATTAAACTATTCTAACTTAAAGAAATTAAGTTAACATTAAACAATTTCTAACTTAAAGAAAGTTAAAAATTAAGTCGATTAAAAGCTCTTAAATTGCTAACTTAGCAAACAGCTTTTCGTGAACTCATTTGTATTTGGCACAAGATTCTTAAACAAAGGTTCATGAATGTTGGCATCTTTCTGAAGCTCCATCCCATTGCCGTATATTCTATGAAGTGTTTCACCAACTACTTTTATTCTTTTTCATTTTGTTTGTAATTTCATCCCTTGTACGCAAGTAACGCAACGCGGTTGAATAACCCATTTCCTTGTCAATTTATTCTTAAAGCGACCCCAAAAATCTTCACGAGCAGTCTCTATCCAACATTTACTGAAGCAGCTGCCAAGGCGAACACCTCGTCATTGGTTTAAACTATTGACATTTTTTAAAGTAGAATGCTATTTTGATTGTTGGAGAAAGATTGTATTTTTTTTTTTTTTTTTTTTTTTTTTTTTTTTTTTTTTTTTTGTAAAAATGGCTGATATTTAGCATGATTGCAAAACTCGCTAGACGCTGTATGGTCGGTCGACTGGTGAGTTGCGAGTACTTGGCCTAGGCGGGAGTACTCGGACGTGATAAATTATAAAAAAATTAGTTTTCGGGAAATTATAAATGTGTCAAATATCATAAGCTTACTAATATTTATAAAAACAATACGTGAATATCAATATAAATAAAAAAATACATGCCACATACAAAAATATTCAAAACAAAATATTAATTAATTAATATTATAGAAGTAGTAATCATTTTATATTTTCCAAGGTATCTCCATGAATAAAAAAAATAACAATCCAATAAAAATCGATGAAAAACAGCAAAAATCGGTGAATAATGGTGAAAATCCAAGTAGGACCGAGTAGTGCCCAATTTGACCGATTTCGAGTGATGTTGACTTAGTTGATGAAAAGCGTCTCGGCACCTTGCCGAGTACTGAGTACTCGCCACGGCGGCCGAGGTTTACGACATTGATATTATTTAATAGTATATATAGTCTTTATCATACCTTTTTTATACGTTGCCAACAATTGAATTTATAGCCATTACCAACGTTTAAATTCACACCCATTGCCAAACAATAGGAAAACAAAACATGGAATTGTATCCGGTTTGAACCCCACCCAACCCGACCCTGCCCAGTTCAAGTGGGTAGGGGTTTTCATCACCTGGTACCCAACCCAGGTTCATATGTAGTCACTTGCCCCTAGGCCTAAAAAAACACAATGGGTTTGTACCCGCTTTTGGTTCACGCTAAGTCGGTTTGTAGCGCTAACATCATTCTTAAAAACTATGCCAAGCAAAAGTAGGGCAGACAATTTTGGCCTAAGTGCGTCATTTGGACTGATTTGGGTACTATATGGGTCAAGTTATATTCCTAAGGGGAGGGGGAGAGGATGGAGTCAAGCTGAGATTTAGGTGGTAATAGCCGGGGAAAAACCGGGGCTGGGTGTGAACACCATGCCCCTGGGTCCGTGGTCTTACTACCCGGTGAATATTCATCAGGATTCACCAGTACACAACCTCGTATTTTTGTTAATGTTAAGCGATCAAAGGACTGTTATAATTAAATAATAATAATATTCTACACTATATATACAATTAAAATAATTTAATTATTTTTGATGATGTATATTTTTAATTAATGAAGTTTGTTTTATTTTTTATTGTATGTAAATTAGTTACAAAAATTAAAATCTATACTATATAATAAAAGAAGGTTTTTAGGTACACGTGACAACTTCTCGTGAATTCTAAACTATTGTTTCCCGCCTCTCTCTCCTATTAAATAAAAATATTTTTAATTAAGTAAATTAAATAATTAGATATCCAAAATATAAATTTTCTTATTCTAATAAATTATTAAAACATGCTAAATTGATAAATTTCAGTTATATCTTATCTTAGAATATAATTTTATATTTTATTATTTGTTATTTATAATTTATTGTCAATGAGTCCTAGATCAACTGATTTAGGAGGAGACACCTTATGACTTTCCAAAGTGAAGGTCATGGGTTGGAGTCTTACTAGGTGCAATATGCTTAAAGTGGGCCAATGGTTTTATCACAGTGGGCCTTTGGGTGGCGGGTTTCCCTTGGAATGGTGGGTGAGCCGGGTCACCAGCGCTGTCTGTGTTCACGGGCGTGGGTGGCCTTTCGCCAATGGGTTTACCCGGGTGACCGGGCTTAATAATTATTCGTTGGCCGTTCAAAAAAAAAATAATTTCTTAAATTTTTATCATTTGTTATTTTATTAATGGTTAATAACATATAGCATACAATATATTATTAAAGGCTAATGATTTTAATATGTTGACTTTTTTTTACCCATATAATACATGGGTTTCTAAACTAGTGTAAATATAAATTTCAATTTTAAACCACCGCTTAGTTAATCGCGACCATCTCATTTCAACTCAGGTGTTGTTTCATTGGCCTCATTGCAGCTAAGGTGTTGTTTCATGCCTGCCAATCACTGAAGTCTCCTGGGCATTTGTTGATGAGTTTTAATTGTGTTTTCTCTCGTTTCATTTTTGAGGTCAATTTTTTTGGGGGGCTATTGTTAGTATAATAATGCCTGGTTAACACAATGTTCTATACATTTGTAACCGATTGTAACCAAACTGAGGGATAGAATAAAAGGGAGAACAACTAATGGAAATGATCAGTTTGGTTCGTGTAATCTTCTTCTCTCTCTACTTTTCTTTTCAAGCCTAACACCATCTATATGTGCTATAGAACATCCAAACAAGTGCCGGATAGAGGTTTACAATTAAACACGACTACAACCGCTAACGTGGGGTTTATCTATTTATTAGAGGCTTTGTCTTTTAAAAAAAAATTATAGATTCAAATTCATATATTATATAATTTGATATAATTTAAGAGTAAAAGTAATTTGATTTTTATTAAAAAAAAACGAGTACAACCATATTTGTGTACATACTTACAATTGATTCTTGAACAAGTCAATCTCGTAAAGTGTTTGGAGTATATGCAACAAAGTGGATAACAACTGTGACACCAATTTACCTTTATACCCTCCTTACTCTACAAAAGCTCTAGCGTATATAAAACGCTACGCTTGCACTCGCTCTTATCCCTATTCTCGCAACCATCTCTCTCTCTTCGATTCAATAATTCGATTCAATCACCTCTGCGATTCAGGTACCCTTTCTTCTATCATTCATTAAATGAAATTCTTTCGATTTGTCCTTTTTAGGTTTTTTTTTTTTTTTTTTTTTTTTTCAATTTGATGATCAAATTGAACATCGATTACGTATGTTTTTAGATCTGTTGTGTGGTGATTTGATACACAGTTACTATGATTCATCGATTATATTATTCCAGCGTCGGTCATCGTCTTTGGTACTTTTTTATTTTTTATTTGAAGATCTATCTGTTGCTAATTGTTTAAATGGTTCGAATTTGTATGCGTTTTTGCTGTGAGTATGGAGGTTTTTCTTCAAGGTATGTAGAAATTGTGGCAGAAGCTGGTTAGTGTATGTTAGGGTTAATCTTTTGTTTGTAGTCTTTTCTGTTTTTTTTGGTGATAACGATCTTTTAGGATTGCAAATCCATTATTTTGTCGATATTGTTAGAAGGATGTATTATTGATGAAGCTGTTGATTCGTTGGATATTTGTAGGATTCAGCTGATTCATACATCCTCTGTAGGTTTTATGTTTACCTTTGCTTCATTCTTGTTCTAGGGACTTCAATCTGAGAACAAAAAACCATCACTGTTTGTGTATAGAAAGATTTCCTTTTTTTTTTTACAAGTTTAGGTTGAATCACCTAAGATTTCGTTAGTTTTGGTATTGCTCTTGGAAATCTGAAGACTTCTTTTTTCTTTTACAAGTTTTTAAGCTAAATGGGGCCTTCCACATGAACATTGAGATGGTATGTTTTTTTTTTAATGCTGCCGGTGGAAGTTGCAGTATTTAGGGGTATCCATGGTCTGAATTCGCCCAGTTTTAGGGGTTCGATGGTTTGAACTGATTGTTATAAAAAGTTGTTTGTTTATGTTATGTTTTTTTAAAATGAAAGATGGTTCATGAATATAATATACATATTTGGGTGTATATTCTGATGATGAAAAATTAAATAAATAAAAAGGTAAACCAGCAGTTATCAGGTTCCAAACTATTAGCCAAAACCGTTACACCTAACCTGCAAAAACTCTACTGTGAACTGAATTGTATGAATCTTAAATTAGCTGACTTGATTTGGTTTACAACAGTTTATGAACTACTTTAGTGGTATCTTCTTTCGTAACAGTGTTACCCTTGGAAATCATAAGCTGCTTGTTGGTATTAGTGATTGATTTTCCTATTTTAGTGAACAAGAGTCCTTATTTTGTCACACTATTGATTGGGGATTCTAGACATTTGACATGTATTCTTCAAACGTGTTTTAAATATCTTATGCTAAAAATAGCTACAAGCTGAATGTAATGTAATCTCATTTCTGTTTGAAATTTTCTGAAGGAGAAAGAAGAACATTTCTTGTTTGTTTGTTTGTCGCCTCAAAGCCTAGTACTCAAATTTCATGTCTGAAATCGACCTTCAGATTCCAAGTGCCTTTGGTATGTTTCTTCTTACTTTTAATATTCTAAAAAAGATATTGTAGTATTCTTAAAATTATCTAAACTTTAATATGGTTTTTGTATTTTTGGGCAGATCCATTCGCTGAGGCAAATGCAGAGGACTCGAGTGCAGGGTCCAAAGAATACGTTCATATACGTATACAACAACGAAATGGTAGGAAAAGCCTGACAACTGTGCAAGGGTTGAAGAAAGAGTTCAGCTACAATAAAATACTTAAGGACCTTAAAAAAGAATTTTGCTGCAATGGTACTGTTGTTCAAGATCCAGAACTTGGTCAAGTAAGCAAACATTTCTTCTTACCACTCTTGTTGTAATAACTAATAAGTACGGGTGCCGTTCAAAAAAACAAAAAAAAAATAGGTGCGCTATCGAGTTGATTCTGAGCTTGCCTAAGCTCTAACTCGGCTCATTTTGAACTCTATGTCTAAACTCTTGCTCGACTTTCGAGTTATATTCCAAGCTTGAGTCGGCTTATTTAATTAATAATTTTATATATACGTATTATATATTTATACGTATCTATAATAACACTAATGACCTTGTTTATCAAATGAGCTGTAATTTAAGCTTGGGCTTGTTTAGACTTGTAGAGCCTAGTCGAGCTTGATATAAGAATTTTGGGGTTAACCTTGTTTATTAAATGAGCTCTAATTTAGGCTCAAGCTTGACTCGTTTAAGTTCGACTCGATTTAAGCTTTTAGCGAGTTGATTTAAGTAGCTTGCAAGCAAGTGGCTTGGCTCATCTTAGTAATGTCTTATACCCTACATATAATATAAATATAATTTGGTTTGATAATTTGAATCATGACGCTTGGAATGCACAGGTCATCCAACTTCAAGGCGATCAGCGGAAAAACGTCTCTACCTTCCTTGTTCAAGTATTGATTCTTTCCACTTGACCGCTATAATACTTTAATTGTGCTGTTTCTCATTTCTCCACTTTTCTTAAAACAGGCTGGAATCGTGAAGAAAGAGCGCATCAAGATTCATGGTTTTTAAATGGTAGTTGTCATTTGATCCCATTATCCTTGATACTTGTACGGTCAGTTGTGTTTGTTTTCTGTTGCTTGTACCCCGTGTTTTGTCTTCTGGTCGTTATGCTTGTTTCCAGAATTTTAAATCTTGTAGAATCTTTGATGACTGTGACATCATGGTTGTTAATCTTAATTTATCAGTGTTGTTCAAGTCTGATCTTTCTTGTGTATCTTATGCGCTTTCCTTGGATAACTGTAGTTGGCATCTGTATCAGGTTTGAAACCTTCTGGGATACGGTTTTGTATGCCGACATGATAAAGTTTCCAGGTTGAAAGGAGTTTGAACTTAGGTTACTTGATAGAAGCTCATACTTGTTTGTGAATGGGTTGCCACATCCACTTTGTCTTCGTTACCACCTCCACCACGATCGTGTGCCACCGCCTGACCCTACGTCGCTCTTACCCACATAGAAATAAGATGTAGAGGGTGAATCCATTTTGAATTTGTATATTTATTTTTCTAAAACAACTTGTTATAAGCCGAGCCCATCTTGATCTGAGTTCGTATGACCGACCAGACACTCCAATGTGCCGAACTTGGTGTATAACAGGAAAAGACAGTATAGCAACAACATAACATTCTTAGTGTATTTAAACAAGAATAAACTTATAAGCATGAATAATACAACAAAAATTGAATCAAATGTTACATATAAACTCAAAAAATGGAAGTATCTAGTCCCAAGGGCTCAAAGAGCATTCTTCAGGCAATGTAGGAAACCTCTCAGTATCTTTGCAGTAGTCATATATCACCAAGTTCCTTTGAACCCAAGCATAATCCAGTTTTTGATCTTTTGTAAGATGCCATGCTTCATACTGATCCCACCAATGTTCGGTTGTGGTTGAAACACATTCAGGGTAAGGGTCTTTCCATTGACACCCATCAACACTGAAATCTTTATATGATGACACAAATGGTGCTTTTTTCCAGTCGGTTTTCTCAAGACCACCTCTCGTGGCCCAGTCGTCTGCATTCCATATGCTTGAGAACAAGTACATCGGTTTTTGGTTTGGGAAAAAATTGTTCTCGTAATTGGCGTTCTTGTATACTCTCACCGGGACTCTATCTACAAAGAACCTGTTTCCATTTGAGAAAAAATATATATAATTAGACATCATTTTAGAGAACAATATAAGAGATGGAATTTACAAAAAAATTCATATAACGTACTTACTAATTTAATGATTTAGGTACTATCAATGATAGGATGTGGCCAATTTGACCCTTTTCAAGTTTTAACATGAATAAAGTGAATCATGCTAGATGGTTGGACTAAATTTCAAAAAATTTTTCTTCATTTCCTTTACCATAAAATTTCATTTTTTTGATTAATTAAGCGTTTTAGATCGATGTTGTATTTAATTAAGTTTTTACAATTTACTAAAAGTTTAAATTTACCTAAAAACACATATATTTTTCATATTTTGTGATAAATTAAGTACTCATAAAAAATTTCAAATTTTCTATTATCTATGAGGCTAACTTATATGCCGGGTTGGACTAGAGAACTGGTTTTCGGTACACTGTCCAGTAAGGTTATGAAAACACTGTTTAAAAATAAGTTGACTTCCAGTAATATCTTATGTCATTCGTTTCAAATGTTAAAAATTTAGAAATAAACATAATTTGAACAAAAACTGTGATGGGTCAAGACACGGTGCATTGGTGCAACGTGCATTCAAACGCTCACACATCACAAATCATTATAAATATGAACAGATTAACCCAACTTCCGTTAAATGTTCACCCGCTATAATAACATATAATTGAAACAAACATGTTTAACCCAAAGGTCTAGCAACTTACACGATCTGATGGGAGTTCCATAAGATGGAATAAGTGTGGTAATCAAGTGTGGGATCAAACCAAAGCTTGTGTCTCATCTCTCTATTCCCAGTCCCATTTTTGTACACATTGGTCTGGATCAAATACGGTTCGCCGGTTCGGTTCCCAAGAAACTCAAAATCAAGCTCGTCTCTTGTTGGCCCTGCACCATCCTCCGTACACATCTACAAAAACAAATCACTTGTCAGTAAAATTCTATTTCGAACTCATTCAACAATGATAACTTAGAGGTTGTTTGGCAATTTTTGAATGGTAAGTACTGAACTATTAAATGCTGAATCAGTAAGTGTTTTAAATCATTAAAAGCTAGTACATTGCTAACTATACAGAGACAAATGTTTGACCAATTCAGATAAGAACTTTTAAGCATTTAGACTCAGTATAATGTTTAACCATTCAGAATAAAAAATGCTTAATCATTCAGACATCTGCTTACGAAGCAAACATTCTGAATCATTAAATGATAAACCATTCAGATATCTGAACCATAAGAGCCTGAAACAAACAACCTTATGTTGACTATAAAAAGTTAAAGATCCCACAATATAACTTACATAGTAAGCAGTGACAACTCCAGCAGAATCGCCTCCGACCAGCTTCAGCTTCATACTGAACCACCCGAATCGGTACCTTTGTTTCGTCTGAAACCCACAACCTATAGATTTGGAAATGAGAAGTTATGAAACTGAAAGTCAAAATTTGACCTTTTCTATTTATAGAATTTTGAAAGTCAAAACATTGCATTGTTGCAGTTTAGGAAAGGTGATATTGATGAATACCTGTGTCATTATCAAGGGCAAGATACCAGATCTGGCCATCTTCTGAGGTTTTGAAATGGTTTTCAGACCACATGATGCTGAAGTTATCATCAAATGAAGGTTTCGGCTCCGCGGAACAACGGGCTACAACCATTGCTAAATACGCCACAATGCACCAGATCCCAGCAGCACTCAACATTGAAGCTCTCCTCTCCATTGTTTTGATGGAGATCAAGACTTCAAGTTCCAGCTGAAGCCTTTGATCATGAACTTTATATATACATACATATTATATTATATCTATACACAGAGTCACAGACATAGAGAGAGAGTTGTGGTGATTCTTTTTAAGATAGTGCGGCAGAGTTAAAAACAAGTTTTGTTAAAAAGTATTTACTTATATTATTGTTACCATCTTCTTTGTATCACAAGGAAGAAAGATTATTAGTGAAAAATAGAGAAAATCTTATTGTTTATTTGTGTATTTGGAGAAATATTGTTTATTTTTATAAATTTTTTAATATCTTTTGAAAGTGATGTAATTGAATGAGAGAAAAAAAGTAATGATAAAAGTATAAAAATATATTATTTAATTAAAATAAAGATTAAAAACAATGATTTTTAATATAATTATAAGAATAAAAATAGTAATTTTGATTTGAATACTCTTATTTGAGTAAGTAATTGAAGTTGTTATATTAATTTTTTTCCTTTTTTTTATAATTAATCAAACACAAACACTTCTAATTATCTTGATAGTCAGATGTTTTAATATTTATACAGTTTTAGTTTTATAGTTTAAGATTCAGTTAATAGTTTAAATTTAAAATCGATGCCGCAAACCAAATATCCATTCAACCTTTGTTACTTTTATCTTTTATAATTTCTTTTTTATCATTTTAGAACAAAAATACATCTTTCTTGCTAATGTAACAGAAAGAGCTCATTAACTTTACCCAACATGCGAGAAGAGTTTTATTTGTAGTTGAATATATATACTATTTTTCTCGTGTTGATAGTTTAGTGATAAAAGACGCACATTTTTGAAGATCAAAATTAAAGTTGTAATATGAAGTAAATTAGAATTTTATGTGGTTTATAAGTAAAAATATATGAGTATATGAGTTGTGGTTTTAAAAAAATTATTATACTATAAAAATACATAAACAAAAATAATTGACATATCAATATAGAAGATCCAGGCTGCCTCCGGGTGGATGTAGCAAGCCAGTAGCTCGGTCACATGTTACATGAAAGAACGTGACATTGTTGGGCATTATTATTTTAATTATGTAAATTTAATATTTTAATTTTTTGCTACTTTCCAAACAGATTTAAGTCATTATTTAATCATCTTTGTACATTATTATTCTAAGATAATGATGCTTTTATTAGTGTATGATGCTATAAAACCATTATAGTCATGTAATAACAAAAGTTTTTGCAATTTCTTTTATTTCCATATGATCTTTGTAGATTTATAAAAGGTATGTTTATAAAAATTATAAATCATAAGTTATTATAAGATTTGTGGTAACTGGTTATATCAGTACACACAAATCATATGCAACTTTATAATTGTTTCAACTCTATGGTTTAGTTAAGTATAGAAGTAGATATCCAGATATGGTTCGGGTATGATTGATTATAGAAGATAAACAAGTATTTTAACAATACCTGAAGATAATTGTAATTAGGGGAGTTTGTTTCGCGTGATAGAAGAGAACATGACTTTTGTGCAAGAGTTTTAAGAATCAAGAATGGGCATATGTTTCTTAGGCCATGTGCATACGCTTGCCTAAATTTTATCCGAGAGTTTGAAGAGAGAAATCAAACTCCATAACTAGTTCTCATGATCAAATTTATTTTCCAATTCATAACAATTATCATAGATTAGCAATATGTGAAATCTATAAGATTAAGCATAGAATAATTGATTAAAGAAGAGTAGACTATACAATCGTTATCATATTATCATATTTGTGGGAAATTTCAACATGATTATATGAGAATAAATGACTAATACACTTAGAAAATAACCATATGCATAATTATCTTATAGCAATGCTTTTATTTGATTATTCTAGCTTATATATAATTTACTTACCTGTTAAAAACAATTAATTAGATGGTGATTTATAAGTTTTTTAAAGTACAAAGTATAAGTCTTCCAAAGTATGTATACGATTTGCGGAATTCAATCAAACTAGAATATGGATTTCATTTTAATTGTGTTTACTGTTTAATTCATATAATTTGTTAGAACTATAATTAGAATCCTAACTTCATTCTTTTATGTTTGGTTAATTGGTTGAGAAATAAATTACAAATGAAATAACAATTAATTATTTAGAATTCTTGGAATCAAAATTTCGAATTTTCACCTTGAAGTTGACATTGGATGAGAACATAAATTAAACAATTAAATAGTTACAATAAGTAAAACTGTTTTTCCCTAAAAGAAACATGAGACATGTTACCAAAATTCTCCTCCAATCCACATGCGTCCCTCACGTGCTCCACCTTCTGTAGTGTCTGTGTAATAACCAATAATTGACCCTCACTTTAAATGCCAGCTGGTTTATACATTCATAAATCATAATCAACATGCAGTTAAAAAAGTCATAATTCACATCATTTTCACTGTATATTTTAAGAATGAGACTTTTAACTTTAAAATCCATCTAAATACTCATAATAAGATTTAAATCTCATCATTTAGTTGAGAGAAATTCCGCAACCTTATTAGGCCCTGATGGCATTATTTTCAATATTCATTGTTATGAATTTCTTGTGCTTTCTTTGACTTTTATATAACAAAACCAGTACTTTTGGCTTTGCCAAATACTCTAACCGTAGATTTATGGCAGGTTTGAGATAAAATTTAGGGCTTTAGATCAGTGGCAGAATCAGGAATATATTTTTAGGGGTCACTATTTTTCGGTTATTTATTTTGTAACGAACCAATATAAAAATTTTCAAGTTGTTTGGTCGGGTCCGGTCGTAATATAATTAAAAATGTTAACAAAAAATACAATATCAAAAGAAATCAAATAAAACTTACATTTTATAGTTGTTCTCGACGTGTCTTCATCTTTTAAAACCGTTTCATTATATCTTCGATCGACACCTTTGCAAAAAGCTCCTTTTCAATGTAACAAATACACGAGCGTTCGTATATTCATCACTCATACGATTGCACAAATCCGTCTTCACATGCTTCATTGAAGAAAAACATCTCTCAACACTTGTCGTTGCAACGGGTAAGACAAGTGATAACTTCAATAAATGGTAAACCAAAGGATAATCAAAATGCCTTCTTGTTTTCACCATTTTTTTAAAGAGTAGATATATCATTAATGTTAGCAAAACTCGTATCTTCTTTGATACTTCTAATGTATATCCCGAGTTCATATTTAAACTTGTCTTTATCTTCATAATCAAAATCATATGGATACATATCCGCCAACCTTAGTAACTTTGGAATATCAAAGTAACTAAAATTGTTGGACAGGCTCAAAGAACTCATACAAGTAAGCAATTCGATGGTTACCTCGCTAGAACGATTGTTAAGCTCTTGGATTTGCACATCTAAAACCGTGTTAAAGTTATCAAACTCGTAATAATATCTATTGGTGATGTTAGTCTTTCTTCTTCGATATTTCGGGTCAATGTAATCTTCTTTCATATTAATCACATCAATGTAAATCAATTCTTGGTGATATTGGTTTTCGTTCAGAAGGATCCCAAGGAAGATCATCTACATTATTCTTGCCGGATTCCTATTACTAGACGAAGAAGAAACATTCGATGATTTTCTTTTCACAACAAAGTGATCCAAGTTCCTAAAATGTCAAATGTAAATATTATGAATTATAGACTTGCATTGAACTAAAGAACTTATATAGTGAACTACATTCTAAATTTCTAAATGACTAAATCCCCAAATCAACTAACAAGTTAGCTACATTCTACTTGATATCTATTTTTCACTTACTTTCACTTGTTTTGATTATAATCCTCACATTGCAAATTTGCAATACATTACACATTATTAATGAATCACTATGAAAAACACAAACAAGATTCTAGCCTTCTAGGGTTTAAATCTAGATACTAAACACACATATGAAATATAGATACTAAACTAGTAAACTCAATCAACCAAATTAACTCAATCAACCAACATAACTAAGCTGACCCTGAAAGATTTAAAATGTAAGACTTCTAATCAAAACAAAAATCAAATAAACAAAGAAATTAGAAGTAAAACCTTGTTTAAATGTTTGTAACTTGTAAGCAGCCAAGCGCCCAATGGGACGGTGGTCGGTAGCAGACTAGCAGCAGCAGCAGCGTGCGGCGGTGGTCGGTAAGCGCGGCGGTCAGGCAGGGGACGGCGGTCGATAGGCGGTAGCAGCAGCAGCAGGCGAGTAGCAGTGCAGCACGCAACAGAAGGGTTGAAAGGGGGAGCCGCTCGTTTGTGGGCAGTGGGGGGAGGGTTTGAATTAGGGTAAATGTTAAGCATTAAGGGTATAAATGTAATTTTACCTATTAAAAAAGAGGTTTAAAAAAATGGCCAGTGTAAGGGTCGAACTCACGACCTAAGGGATGCAAAGCTTTAATCCAAGCGCGGATAACCACTGGTCTAGGACTATAATTCGAGTATATTTTGAACTTTATTATATTTACGGGGTTCACCGTGTGAAAAACTATGGGTTCACACAATTTTTCGGTATTATAAGGTATATTACCCGCTCAAAAATCAATGGGGTCACTTGACCCCGTTCCCGAAGCCTTGGATCCGTCCCTGCTTTAGATGCTCATTTTGTTTATTATTTGTATTAAGACAAAAGGCTTTTTTCTTTTTTTTTAATATATCTTACTTGGGTGTTATGCTAGTCAATGAGAACAAGATAAATAACATACTGACCCGATTCCAAATAAGACACAAATCATGGACTCTAGACAAATTGACAGACTAAAAACACCACCACCTAGAGAAAATTAACAGAACATCTTATTGACTA
This sequence comes from Flaveria robusta, assembly GCA_025506415.1. Lineage (NCBI taxonomy): Eukaryota > Viridiplantae > Streptophyta > Magnoliopsida > Asterales > Asteraceae > Flaveria > Flaveria robusta. The sequence continues at coordinate 16,743,907 of CM046472.1, forward strand.
AGGGGCTGTTTGGTAGCCTCTTAATCAACATCTTAATGGTTCAGATGTCTGAATGATTCAGCACTTAATGGTTTAGATTGTTTGTTTCGCGAGCAAATGTCTGAATGGTTCAGACATTTGCCTCTGAATGGTTAAGCATTATACTAATGCTGAATGGTTAAGAGGTCTGATGCTAAATGGTTAAGAACTCTTATTTGAATTGGTTAGACATTTGCCTTTGAATAGTTAAGCGATATACTAGCTCTGAATGGTTCAGACCCCTTAATGGTTCAACACTTAATGGCTCAGACCTCTTATTGGTTCAGCACTTAATCATTCAGATATTGCCAAACAGTCCCTAAAGAACATCAAGAAATGATTCTCACTACCAATTAAAAAGTGACTTGATATTTTTTTTAACAACAAAACTTTACTTTATTTCAAATTATATCATGAAATACTATCTACTAGTTTTAAACCTGAATGTTATTGTTGGTGATAATTTCTAACCTATTTCATAAGTCGGTGAAGTTCGGAGACCTAAGTAGACAAGTCGGTCAAGTTGATTTAAGATTTGAATTTAATTTGTTCTATTTATTTGATAGATAAATATGGTTTGTTATTGTATATAAAGTTCAAATCATATTATGAGTCATAGATAGATAATCATTAGCTAGATTATATAAACTCATTTTGGGGTGAGTGGTAACAAAGTTTTTCAAGTTATATTTTTTAGTTATAATAAAATGTTTGGGAGTTATGTAAATAACTTGTTCTTATATTACCGAGCCGGGACTTGAATTTGTAACATTTTCCCCTTTTGATTATGTAAACCCCAACCTATTTTGATCTTTAATACAATGTAAAATTCAGTATTAAAATCTTCTCATCAATTTTGATGATTCAAATAAAATTTTGTGAGTTTTATCATTTAATTTTTATTTATTAAATCATTTAATCAATTTATAAAATTTTATAACTTATAAAATAAATTTTTATAAAGTTATAAAGTTTTATTTGTTATTTATGATTTTTAATTATTTAATTAAAATAAATAATTAAATCATAAGATTTTTTTTAGAAATTATAAAGTAAACAATTAAATTGATATATTTAAAGTTTTACAAAGTCCAGGGTTTAAAGTGTCATTTTTAAAACTTTACTTAAAAGTTTTTATGCATGAAATAATAACTTTCAAAACTTCAGGGGTCTAACTGTAATTACTTTAAATTCCAATAACCAACCGTCGACCCCCCTCCCTGTTCTCCGGCCACCACCATCAACTCCGGCAATCTCTGGCAACTTCAAATATCCCTCATACCTTCGAATTAGTCCAATTAAACCGTTCCTTAGCATTAGTAGTTAAGATTCGTGTGAAACCATAGAATCATCTTCAATTTGAGTCAAAATCATCAAATCAACATCCTTAAATTGTATAACTCAAAATCGAATAAATTAGAACTATTTAAATGGGGCTAATCATTCTAGTCGAACCCTCTAAGCTTTCTGCAATATCAATTTTATACAAATAAAACCCATACATCACTATCGATCATCATCATCCATCGAACCTTCAACTCTTTCGAAAGGTCCCTTTCATGAAACATTGATTATAATGGATAGAGGGCTATTGATCATTATCAATCTTAGAAGCTTCGTCAATAATCAATTTGGAGTATCATCATCATCATCTATCAAATTGATTTCTGCATTAGTCGCGACTATCCTATCTCTGTTCATCCTCAAATCGATCTTCAGCTAGGTAATTCAAAGCATACATACACTTGGTTTCACATGGGGAACAAAAGCCCCATGTTTGTATCGATTAACATCTCGATTTAGCGCTTAATTTGATTCAAATCAAAGTTAGGGTTCATAGGAATTGGGGGTTTTCTTTATTAAATGTTTTTGAGTTTTGTTATGAGATTCAAAACAAATTATGGGCTTACATCCTGCTGGTTAGCATTCATCACCATCATATGGGTTACTCGGGTTCGATCTCGAGCATCGTATTTATTTTTAAGTATTATTTTCAATGTGTTTTTATCACAAACTTAAACTTGTAAATTATACTATATGTTAAAAGACAAATATGGAAGGACTTATATTACATATTGCGGATAACAACCCACTGTCCTCGAGATCTGCCAAGCCAAGATTACACCTAATTCAAAGTCTATATATTGCATTTATGGTCATCACAGCCACGCAATAAAGCCAACCAACAAAATTTAACCATAGGAAAATCGAGGTCTTTGCGATGTCTCAGACGATCTAATACTCGTCATCATCGGCCTAATGGAATAAACAGAAAGTCAGCCACATCAAGCAATCATAGACATCAAATATATTTATTTTCCTGTGCGACTAAGACTAACTGGTCAATCCAACTGCCAACACTTGATACAATTTCGGGTTGTAAGCCCTTGATCAACTCATTATTCGAGTCAAGTGCATAAACATTTATGGTATGATTGAAAATTCAATCTTCAATGACTTGACTGAACCAAAACCCAAACTAAGACCTATGAACTTCAGGATCATATTATGGCATAATAAAATTGAACGAAAAACCATCGGAAACAATGGTGAACAACAAAATGCCATAACACTATGAAACCAATAATCATCGAAAATGTACAAAACTACTTCTAAACCGTGACCACCACAACATTACCACCACCACACCACCGCCACCTAGGTCCCAGAAAGGGAAATACCAAGCGGCAACTTTTCGATTTCGGCAAACAAACCCTAACCACCACGATGTAGCGACGACGATGGTGTAAACAACCGCGACCACCACCGCCACGCAACCACCACATTGGTTCTCGGAAAGGAGAATACAAAGCGATCATAACTCAATTTGGGCAAACAAACCCTAACCACCACCATGCAATGACAACGACGGTATCTGCGTCACCGACAAGAAATAGATCGTCGTCACTGATGATCGTGACTATGGTGCACACAAAGGTAGATGTGACCAAGGTCCAACCAGAAACAATAGACAACAATGACGACCACCACATCGTCGGTCGCAACAATAAAACCACCACCTAGCCAAAGAAGAAAGGAGATCGAATATAGAAAGAAACAACTGATAGATGAGACATAAAACTGGCATCGCCATCGGAAAGCCAACGGAAGTGGTGGTTTCCGGCAACAACACCCCAAGTTAATCGTTTCTCTGTCTAGTGTTTATCTCTCCACCCAATGAAATGTCCTAATCATACCTTGCAAAAAGGAATTAAAATCCCAACAAGCAAATGCTTATAGTACATAATGCATAAGAGATTGTACCTTACTATTCATTCACTTCCTAAATTAACATATAGGTTAATATAAAATTATTTTGATAATAATATTTATCCTAGAAATTGTTATTTAATTTCTGAAAAGTTCTAAGCAATGTAAATTCACACTTTATTATTTTTTTTTTAATAAATGGTACAAAACATTATTAAATCATTTAGAGCTTTTAAAACTTTATACTAACTAGTTTAAATTAAATCAAAATTATTTTAATCATTTTAAACCAATATTTTATAAATCCTATAAATAATTAATTATTTTGATCAAGTTTTAAATAATTAATTATTAAAGTAATTATTTATTGTTAACATTTTAATATTCAAATCCTATTATTATAAATTAAATATTTAATTATATTTAATAATTCTAATTCACTAAATAGTCATCATTACTTTCAAATTCAAATTCTTAATCAATTCATTCTATTTTATTTAATTATGCTATTTAAATTAATTAATATTTCTATTCCACTATTTATCCATTTTTTTAAATCAATTATTTAATCATATTATTCTATTCTTATTTAATCAAGTATAACAATTTAGTTAAGTTATTTTAACTATCTGTTAAAACTTCAAATCCCAATTAAGACCCTAATCAATCTTGTCCTTAATTATTATATTGTTTTTAAATTTAAGACACCGTTTCTTAGGTTAACCCGTGAGAAATCTTGGCGTCTAATCTACATTGTTATCATTCATTTACCAAGTGGGTATTCATAGCCTATTTTTATGTTTTATATTTTGGAGAGATCATATGATTCAATATTCAATCATTGTTATTTAGTGTTAGTTTATTTCAAATTTAATTCAATCATTGGATCATATGAGCCTGATACAACCAAAACAACACTTAAAAGTATTTTGAAGTAAAATTAAAGTGGTCTTCCGAATACAAAGCTGCTCTTCCGAAGACAAGTCAAAGATCTTCCGAACACTTAATCATGAAGAACTTCCGAAGGTAAAACTCAGTTTTCCAAATACTAAGTAGTTCTCCTTCCGAAGTATACATACTTAGAAGATCCAAGGCAAAGTTTTCCGAAGGATAAAGTTATGAAGACTTGCAATAGACTCGGAAGAAGTTGTTTCTTCCGAAGTATAAATGGCCTCGGAAGAACTTATTCTTCCGAAGCCATTTAGCTTCGGAAGAACCAACTATGAACCAGTGGACATAAGTATGGTCGATCTGACATACTCTGCCACCTCTGATATACTGCATGACGATTTCCCACGCCCATGTAGTTGACCATACTTTAATCTACTGTTTACCCCTTATCAATTAGTACAGCTGCCATCTTTAATTGGTGACAAAAGGTAAGTTATGGACCTGTCATGACTAACTTATCTAGGATAGTATTTTATCTTAGATGCTTTACTTTTAGCAATGTATTATTTGTCTAGTTGTAAATTCCAGCTGGTTATCCAAGTATAACCGGCTGTAGATAGTAGTATATATAGTTTCTCATTGTAACTCATCAAACATGCTTGTAAGAGTCTTGTAATACTGAGTTGAGAAGTAATATATACAAGTATTTTAAAAATCATTTTTGTGTTTATTAACTTATTATATTATTTATCAACTTAGTTAGTGATTCTGCTTCATCAACCGAGTGAGATTAAATGAGCTTGTGAGATAAACCTATGTTGTGAGACCAACACCGATCCTGCAATGATATGTTATTTTTTGCAATTATGTGTGCATAGTTAGATAAACTAGATGATAACACCATCGTTTTGTTCATTCAGTCATGCTAAACAATGATAGATATATTTGTTTGACAAACACATCTTGTATGAATATTCGAGTGGTACTTGAACTTAATCAAAATTAAAGACAAGTTGGTGAGGTTCGGGGACCTAAGTAGACAAGTCGGTCAAGTTGATTTAATATTTAAATTTAGTTTGTTCTATCTATTTGATTAGATAAATGTGGTTTGTTATTGTAGATAAAATAACTATTAGCTAAATTATATAAACTCATATTGGGGTGAGTTGTAACAAAGTTTTTCAAGTTATATTTTGAGTTAATTACGTGAAAGGTCCCTATGATTAGGCGTGTTTTTACTTTTGATCACCAGGTTTGAAAAATTACAAAGTCGGTCCACAGGTTTGTCAAAATTTATGGAACTTGTGGACCTTTTGTGTTATATTTTGTCAAACTTGCGGATTGATCTTGTAGTTTTTCAAACCTATATATCAAAAGTGAAAACAGGCCTAACCATATGGACCTTCCATGTAATTAACTATTATATTTTTGAGTAAATTACAAATTATATCCTTTATTAATATACGAAATTACATGGTATGTCCTTTAGTTTTAATAATTACATCAAATGTCACTTTTTAAAAATATATATGTACACCTATTGTCCTTTATATTAATTTTTATTTATATATATAGTTAACTCAGTTATATATCTCTCAATTGAGATGTATTTTTATAATTTTCTTTTCACATCTAATATATTAAACAAATAAAAAATTTAATAATTTTATATGAAAAATAAAATAAAAGGTATCAAACCATTGGGTAAGTCGGTGAACCCACGTTTTCTTATGCTCAACACTATTATTAAATCCAACATCCCCTCTCTTTGATATTCCAATACCGGTCTTCTTTACCACCAACTACAATATCTCACATACCATTGAAGCCCTTTGAAGTCAAACAAATCATTATGATAAGATACAAATCCCTAATTTGCTTTTTGTGATTCGTTGCACTTTGAATTTCTAGCTTATGTTGTTGTGTAATTAATGAGTAACTCACAGTTCATTTTTTGGCTTTTGCAATTATTTAAGCAATTCAAAGGATTACAAGTAATTTTCAAGTTTGTGTTTCTTATTGATTTTTCATTATATGTTGGTGTAAGTGGTTGATAAAGTATTTACGTGTACTCTTTTGGTTTTTATTGTTGATTTCCTTGATAAAGTATTTACGTGTATTCTTTTGGTTTTTATTGTTGATTTCCTGACCTTTTAATTAATTTGTGACTTTCACTTCTTATTTTAGCAAATATTATTGGAGGTTGTTGTTAGTAGATTTTTTACGATTAGTCGAATGAACAATCACTAAGAGAGATTGATTTCACCGATTTACCCAATGTCTAATATCTTTTAATTTTTTTTTCATTTAAAATTTATATTTTAGTAAAAATTTTTAATCTATTAGACGAGGAAAGCAAATGACAAAAATAACCCTTTGTGAGGGGGCACATAACCAATTTAAGTGTATATTTGAATGAAAGTTAGTGTAAAGGATAATATTCGTGCAAATCTTTTAACGAAAGGCGCTGTATGTAATTATTAAAAGTAAAGAAAATACCATATAATTTCAAATATTAATAAATGACATAATTTGTAATTTACTATGTATTTTTTTTGTTATAATAAAGTGTGTGAAAATTATCCAAATAACTTGTTTTTATATTACAAATACGGGAGGCTTCGTATTTTGCCAAGTCAAAGAACTAGCTATTTAGGTACTTGTTATTATAATTAACGTAGACAACCTAATTATCTATATTGTATTATTATTTATATACATTTTAACATTAAAAAAACATACTGAAAGACAAAAAACCATATTAAATTTTGTAAAATTTAAAAACTGTGAGCAAACTTCTTAAAAATAAAGATCCTAGACCCCTGCCTTAATATACCATTAATGTCGTCATTTTAGTTGCTAAAACTCTCTCCATTTTTCAGAAAGTATTTTAGTGGTTAGTGGTTATTTAACTTGATATTCCATCAAAGTTGATATGAATGACCTAAATATGTCAATGAATGACCATACGATATAATAAGTGTAACATATTGCTAGGCTGTCTCAATAAAAGAAGATTAATATTTAAGTGACAAATACGTATATTTTATGTGCATCTATAGTCTATATACATATATTGTTCTTAAATGATTTTGTAAACAAAAAAGGAATATGAATATTTATTACATTTAGAAAAACCAAAGACTTTGAAGCTTATTTGTCTTATATATCTTTTCTTTGGTGAGATTTGCATGTATATTATCTCATTTTGACATAGTGTGTAGTGAGCATTTAGCTCAACCGTATATCATACATATATTAGATAAGATGGAAACATATTAAAGTACCTCTACAACTTTGTTCTTGAGTTTGGTTGCTTTAAATATAAAAAAAGAGAAGAAAAGAAACTGTATTTATTGTTTTTTTCATCTCGATTTGAGAAAAAGCAAAAGGAATTAGTAATTTTGCTAAAAAGAAAAATATGCTTTTATTAAGAAAAGGAAAGAAAAAGATAAGTTTACAATGATTTCATTATTATTTAAAATAAAATAAAATAAAAATAATAATTACAATAGTAACAATCATTACATATGGTTAAGAGTGTTTAAAATCGGATATTTGAATTTCATATATTCAAAAATTTCAGATAGTAGATTTCACTATCTGAATCGGAATCCTAAATTTCAGATATCCGAAATTTTGGGTTTGGTTTCTGATATCCGAATGGAAAGCCGAATTCTGTAAAAATATGTATTTTTAATAATTTTTATAGAAATATAAAATTTTTTATTAAACTTTTTTCGTATATTCAAAGTTTTTAAAAAAATATCCGAAATTTATAATAGTATTTATTCTTTTATAATTTTTATAAAAATATTTCGGATAATTCGAATATCCAAATATCCGAATTCCTAAAAAAAACTATCCAAATCCAAATCCAAAATTCGAATATCTGAAATTTTGAATATTTCGGATTTGGATTTTCAGATGTTTCGGATTTGGTATCAAATACGGATATTTTTTAACACCCCTACAAGAGAGGAGAGAAGGGAGACGAGTGTGCAACCGGTACCATGTGTTGCCGGTGATGAAGGTTCTGAACACACGAGGTAATGATCAAAAGACGAGAGAGAAAAGAGATGGGTGACCAGTGACGTGAAGCTCGCCATGGTTAAATGGTGGAGATGATGATGTGGAGGGTCAACGAAAAAACAAAGAATTATCGCATAGAGTACATGTTTTATGCACAAGAAATAAATAATACTACCATTAAACGTCAAAGCTCTACTGTTCATAAATGTTTGTGATTCATATTTATATAATAATTTATATTAATATATACTATTTAATAAAATAATATGTTTTAAAGGCACGAGTCAACTTCTGGTGAAGTTTAAATTTGTGTTTCCCGCATCTTTCTTCTATTCTAATAAAATAACTACAGATAAGTAAACTAAATAACTAAATATTCAAAAAATTAATTTTTTTATTCTAATAAATTATGGGAACATATAAAATTATAAGATTTTAATTATATCTTATCTTAACATATAGTTTTATAATCATTGATTTTTATTTTTTGTTATTTATATTTTCTTAGATTTTCAATATATATTATTTCTTAAATTGCTAATGACATGTAACATACAAAATATAAATAAAGCCTAATGATTTTTATAATTTTGAATTTTTTATACCCATGTAATACATGAGTTTCTAACATAGTATTAGTTTATATAAATAACGAACAAATAGAGAAGAAAAATAAAGTTTCAACTCTTTTAATCATAACAATATGGTAAACTAAATATATCTACAATATAATAACATAGAAAGAAACTATATATGTACAATTATTAAACGATGGAGGTTAGAAACGAAGAAAGTTCAAAATTATTAAAAAGAAATGATGACAGACCTTTTGTGAAAAGCATATTGCAATTTTGAAGGAACATAAAGAATGCATAGGAGACACATGAGTGGTTGAACGAAGAGCAATATGAATAAACTGCTTTGGGCTTCCACCTTTTTAGAATTTCACAAATTATATGTGTATTATGAAGGTACAGAATTTGGGCTTTAAACTTAAAAATCAGAAAAAATGTTTCAAAATTTATGTTTTATAATCTCGTTTGAGATTTTATAACATGAAATTAAAAAAAGTTAAGGGCCTCGAAATTTCATTTCACTTGGAGCAACCAAACAGATTAAACGGCCCTAAGCCCGTAAGGTGACCACATCATTACTTCTTCCAGAAAAAATAAACATCAATCTTATTACTGGTGCACACATGTTATACTGGTTTATTTGCAAACGAAGCTAACATTGTTGCAATTGACCATTCAGTCATTTCCTTAAATGTAACAGCTTCATGTTTTTTTTACCATTCGGCTTGGGATGATTCGTATTCATCATTTTGCAAATCACATTTCCATGAAAGAAAATAAGAAAATTGTAAGGAAACTACCTCCCAAAACGTAATATTGTAATTCACCTGTAACAAGACACGATTTTGAGCTTGATTTACACTGATCGATAGGTTTAAACATAATACACGATACATCAAGAGAAATATTGAAGAAGATTAAACAAATGACACTTCTGTGAGCAACAAAGAGCACTAAAAAATAAACTCAAACTTAGGAGAACAACGGATGTTGAGAGCAACAACAATCTACAAAGTAATTAAACCACAGGGAAAAGAACGATAATGTTTTTCTTTCGCGAAGTAGCCTTTTAACCAGCTTTTTAAAGATTACAATCATCAAAAAAGTTGAATCATTATATGTATACCAAAAAATCTTATCTAATAAAAACATAACATATAACAAATTAATTTACAATATGTTATCATCTTCTTTAACCACACATAAGAGAACATGACACATTTTTAGCTTCAAAACACCATTTTCTTTCATCTAATGAAAACAGTATAAAATCGTTTAATGATTCAAAACTCTCCAAAAAACTAACCAAAAAACATGACCACTCATGTGATTTTCCAAGGGCCTTTTGGCAAAAAAAAAAGTATCAATTCCTACACAAGCCCATATTATTATATTAACAAGTACCAATGATCTTTAACGTAACTAGTTAAGGTGAGATACTCAAGACATATAATATTGGGAGGTAATGGGTTCAAGTATCACTCTGAGTAAAAATGCTCAGAGTTGAGCCAGTGGATTTTCTTAACAATGAGTTTTCTCTTGAGGGGGTTGAGGGTGCGGTATCGGTTGGGATACGGATAGGTGAGCCCGATTAAGATAACACCTATTATTCGAAGCAGGGTCGCACATTTTCCGTTAAAAAAAATTATATTAACAAGTGAGCACCCCATAACCATGCAAACTCATCATCTTCTATCATCTTCACTACAAACCCTTTCAAAGCTTCACCTGATCCACTCATGGCGATTTCCCCAAAACCTTCTCAATTTCTACCACTCATACTACTAACCATCATCACACACACCTCCGCCACTGCCACCGCCACCACCGACATCATCTCCCACCTCCACACCCTCCGATCGCGTTCCCCTTTCGGCCTCATCCACCTCAACCAAACCCTCCTCAACCGCATCCTCACCTCCCGCGACAAATCCTTCCACCTCGTCGTCTTCTTCGACGCGCTTACGCTTTATAACCAACCACAACCCAATCTCCAATCAATCAAATCAAAATTCACCCTAATCTCAAGATCCTTCATCATCAACCACCAAAACTCCCCATCTCTCAACAAGATCTTCTTCTGTGACATCGAGCTCGCTGAATCCAAGCCCGAATTCCTCCGGTTCGGTGTCCACACGCTGCCCGACATCCGCATTGTCTCACCTGATAACAATGACTACTTCAATTCTGGTTCGATCCCTATCGACGTCGGAGATCACTCCGGTTTAGCTGAATCAATGGCGGATTTCATCGGTTACAAAACCGGAGTTTCGATAGGAGCAATCAACCGGCCCCCGATCGTTTCAAAACCACAATTATGGTTTGTAATTTGGGGGTTTTTGATATGGGTTCCATTCTTGATCAAAAAGGTGATCGCTGGTGAAACTTTGTTTCATGATAAGAAGATGTGGGTTTGTGGGACGTTGTTTGTTTATTTCTTCAGTGTTTCGGGATCTATGTTCATATTGATTCGGAGGATACCGCTGTTTGTTGTGGATCGAAAGGACCCGAATAACCCGATGTTCTTCTACAAGGGTCATGGGATGCAGTTTGGTGCAGAGGGTGTGTGCGTGGGGTTTCTGTTCACCGTAGTCGGGTTGCTGCTTTCGGTTGTGACTAGAGTCGTCGTTAGGATGAAGGACTCAATGGCGCAGCGAGTGACGATGGTTGGCGCGATGATCGTGTCGTTTTGGGCTGTGAAACAGGTTGTAGTGTTGAATCATTGGAAAACTGGATATGCTGTTCATGCGTATTTGCCATCTAATTGGTATAAGTGAATGTGTTTGAGGAGTTTATTTTTGAGTTAAGAGTTTGTTTGTTAGTTTAAAGAAGGCATTGTTGGAATAATTTGTGATGTTCTAAATGATTTATGATTTAATCCTTCTTCTTGTTTATTTAAAAATGATTGATATTTGATTAGGTCTTGATCAGTTTGGGTTAGGTTAAGGTGGTTTATTGACACATAGAGTCTGAAGTTGAACCTTGCAGAGTGTGGTTAGAGAATGAGTGAGATGGTTAAGTGTTAAAGATCCAACGTACTCAAGTATGTTGGTCTTTTTCATATGTTTTTTGATTCATATAAAAGACCAATAGCTTGTGAAATTTTTGTAAGTGATAACACATAACTCACATGTGTGTATTTAGGTTACTAAAGTGAGTGAATCAGATAAGGATTTAGCTGATATGAATTATGTTGAAGTATTGAAATGAAGCCTGTCGTATTGCCACTAAATTTACTGGTTATTCCCATCTATAAAACTAGGTTATAATAATATTTTGGTAAATAAATTAATATAAAATAAAATGATAGTAATATGTGGAGTTAATTACATGAAAGGTCCCTATGTTAAGACATGTTTTCACTTTCGATCCCCAAGTTTGAAAAACTACAAGTTCAGTCAAAACATAACACAAAAGGTATCCGTCATAGATGACCGTTATCTTTTTCCGTTAACTTTCTAAAATGACCATTATACCCATGTTTAAAAAAACTAAATTAAAAAAAACATATTAGAGCCTATATGTAATTAACTCAAAAGAAATAATGGATGAGCCATCCCACCATCTTTTTCAACTTTTTAACAACACCTGTACCCTTATCTCTAGACCACCAGTCCACCACCATATCAACACCTGTACCCCTATCTCTAGGCCACTAGTCCACCACCATATCAACACCTTAGATTTAGATCAGACGAATCTAATAAATGCACCACCACCAATGCAGGAAGTTAATTTTTCGAAGCGTAATGAATTTTTTTTAATATATTGCGCTCGCCCGCCCCCCCCCCCCCCCCCCCAAAAAAAATTACATATATTATATTTGCCCCCCATAAACTAATTATACACATGTTAAAAAAATAACAAGTAATAAATTGACATAAAAAATTTAAAAATAGTAAGAAAACTTCATTTACTTAATTAGTTGGGCTCATCTATTTAAAATTTATAAAAAAAATAAATAGGCTTATGGAGTTGGATTCATCTATGATCTATCTAAACAAAAACTTAAATTGTAATGGGCTGCAACAGTTCAACCCATTACCTTTGTTTATGATTTATGAATTAAGACTTGAGAGACCAAGGGCACCAGCGATACGCGACCTCCACAATAGCTAACAACCAACATTAGACAGCCCCTTCGATCCTTGCTGTGCCGCACCGCTGCGTGCCCGAAAAGGCGAAACCCAACTACGAGTTACAATCCTGCTGCCCTTACGTTGTGTGACCTGCGACCCTACGTCCCTGCGTGACTTGCTGCCCTTACTGTCGTGCACCCTGAAGGCTGCTGCAGTGCTAATGCCCGTGTGACATGCCTACAACCCTAAGGTTGATTTATTTATTATTCAAGTTTTAATTGTTCGAGTTTTGTTAGAAATTACAAGTGATTGAATGATTGGGACTTTAGGATCTAGGGTTTCTTTATTTTTATAGTTTTTATGATTTATGAATGATTTAAGTTTGATTTTAGGGGTTTGGACAATTGAATGTATGACTAATTGTTGATGTTATATTGAATTAGATAGATATATCAAGGGAAAGGGGAAAACTATTGATTCTTTTTTCAAAAGAAAGGTTGTTGATGAAAAAGTTGATGATTCAAATCATGAGAAACGTCAAAAAACTTCAACTAATGAGTCGAAATGTATAAAAATCAACAAGAGCATCATGATTCTAAAGTTCCTTTATCAAATACTAATGAAGTGGATCTTAATAATCTAGAAAGAATCCGGCTAAAGGAAGAAAAATATGGGATTATTCGGTTAGTTCTAGAGAAGAAGTAAGACAGGCTTATTTGAAGTTGGGACTTTTTCAAGTTCATCTTAAACAGTATCCTAAAGATCGAAAGAATCGTAGATTGTAATATTCTTGGTTCAAGATTTTCCCTAGTTGATTAGAGTGTTCTCCAACAACAAATGCTTCATATTGTCTTCTTTGTTATTTGTTGAATGGTAAACCAAATGTATGCAATGGTATGCATTTATAGTTAAAGGATTTGATAATTAGAAAAAAGTTATTGATGGAAAAAAATGTGCGCACTTGAACTATATTGGTTCTTCTCAACATAAAGATGATGTGGCATATAGTGAAAATTTTTTGAACCAAACAACACACATTGGGAATGTCTTTGCGAAACAAAGTGAAGATCAAATATTGAAGAACCGTTTACGATTGAAAGCTTTAGTTGATGTAGTGAAGTGGTTGGCATTCCAAGCTTGTGCTTTAAGAGGACATGATTAATCTTCTCTTTCAAAGAATCGTGGTAATTTTCTTAAATTAATACAACTTCTGGTTTCTTATAATGATAAGGTTGCAAAGGTTATATTAGGGACGCTCCCTATAATTCAAAGTATACTTCTAGAGACATTCAAAAAGAGATTCTTAGTATTATTGCAAATAAAGTAAGAAAGCATATTCGTAATGAAGTGGGGGATTCATACTTTTGTGTCATGGTTGATGAGTCACAAGATGAGTCAATAAAAGAGCAAATGGACATAGTTTTGAGATTTGTTGATAAGGAAGGGATCATACGAGAAAGGTTCTTAGACATGGTTCGTGTTAAGGATACTTTATCATCAATGTTGAAAACTAGTATGTGGAGACAACTTTTGTAGTATCAGTTTGATGTTAGTAAAATCTCTGATCAAGGTTATGATGGCGCTAGCAATATGAGTAAGGAATAGAATGGATTTCAAGCACTTGTTTTTAAGGATTGTCCTTATGCATATTATATTCACTGCTTTGCTCATAGGTTTATTACTTACTTATTTTTCTATTCTTTTCTTCGATTTGACTAAATACTTTAATGCTTATAACGGTTTTATTTTTTGCTCGCATGTTACAACTTGCATTGGTTTGTGCTTCAAGGGAAGTTATATGAGTTAAATTGTAGATTCAATGAGCGTGCAATAGAGTTATTGTCTCTTACTTCAACTTTAGTATCAAAAGATATTGATGTTGATCAAATTTGTCTTTTTGTTGAGAAGTATTATCCAAAAGATTTTACAGACCAGAAGAGGATTCAATTACGATATTAGCCGGATATTTTTAATGTTAAAAAGACAGAGAATATCAAGTTAAGAGATGTATTGACTATTTCTGATCTATGCAAAAGTCTTGTGGAAACTAAGAAACGTGAGACATATTATTTAGTTGACAGAATGGTTCGGCTAGTCTTAGACACTTCCAGTTTCTACTATAACAACACGAAGGGGGAATTTCAACAATGAAAATATTCAAGAATCATTTTCGTAATAAAATGTCACATGAGTATCTCACCAATAGCTTAGTGATTTAAATAAATAATAAAATAGCTGAAAGTTTTGATTCTGAATGCATAATAAATGATTTAAAAGATCTTAAAAATCATCGGGCTGAGTTGTAATTCTTCTTTAAGGTACTCACCTTTCTCCAGCATAATTATTAAATAGCTTTTTTATTTTTATGTTATTATATGTAAGAGTGGTCATTTGAATGAAAAATATAAATTATATATTTATAGATTTTTATTGGTTGACCTGAATCGAACTAAATCGTTGACCCGATTAGCAAAACATATAACTTCGAACATAGAGATACAAAAAAAATTTTTTGGTCCCGTGGTTGTGACTTCCGCCCCCTATACTTTTGTTCAAGCTTCGCTATTGCCGACACCAGTGGGGTGGTGGTTGTGTTGATAGGTTGGTTGGCGATTGTGGTTCCAGGTGCCATGGTGATTTTAGGTGCGATGATGTTTCCGGTTTCAAGAGGTGTTGCGGTTGTATGGTGATGGCTAGCGGTGGTTAGGGATGTTGATGGCATGGTGATGATGGCTGGCAGGTGGTGATGATGGTGGTATAGTTTTGTTTGATTAATTCTATTAATAAATATTGATTTTTAAAATAGTTAGGGGTAATTTGATCATTTACTAGAACTTAAAAAAAATAACGGCAATCTATGAAAGGAACCTTTTGTGTTACATTTTGACAAAACTTTGGACCGAACTTGTAGGTTTTTCAAACCTGGCATCGAAAAGTGAAAATATGACTAAGCATAGAGACCTTTTATGTAATAAACACTAACATATATATATATATAGGGAATGGAACGAATGTTAACCATCTTTTATTGCGATAACTGTGTTAACTTTTGAAAATCAATCAAAATCATTATATTTTTGGTGTAATAACATCATTATACATATACATATATATGTTCTTTTATGTATATGTGTAAATTCATAAGCGTAAAAAAGTTACGACTAATATAAGTTACTTACACCTGTGTAAATTGGTTGAAAGGCCTGAAAGAAAACGTTGTTATGGGGGGATGATACCTGTTGGTATACTAGTCGTAACTTTTTACGCTTATGACATTACACATATACATAAAAGAACATATATTTGTATGTGTGTAATAATATTATTCCACCAAAAAAAATAATGATTTTGATTGATCTGTATAAAGTTAACACGGTTATCGCAATAAAGGAGGGTTAACATTCGTTCCGCACCCTATATATATATATATATAAGGTAAGGTTCAAATGAGAACCCTATATTATTGCGAGAACTTGCGAAAACCCGTCAAGATCAATCAAAATTATTATTATTTTTGTTGTAATAACATCATTATACATATACAAGATTATGATATTTTATGCATATCTGTAAATTCTTAAGTGTAAAAAAGTTTACATTGGTGTACGTGTTACTTACAACTTTAAATATATGTATTTTTTTTGCAAAACATACAACAATGTAAACTTTTTTATACTTATGAATTTACACATATACATAAAAGATCATAATTTTCTCTATGTGTAATAATATTATTTACATAAAAATGATAATGATATTCATTGATCTTGATGGGTTTTCACAAATTCTCGCAATAAAACAGAGTTTTCATTTGAACCTTTTCCTATATATATATATGATATATATATATATATATATATATATATTATATATATATATATATATATGATGTTGAAGTGATAAATTAGAATAAGAAGATTATCATAATATAATAGTATCAAATAATTCTCTTACACAATAGAAACAAATGAAGGTACAATGCTTGAATAGAAAATTAAAGAAAAAATATCAACTAATAAGCAAATTTGATAAAATTTATAAAAATATATAATAATGATACGCTACTAAGGAAATGAACAGTTAAAATTAAAAACTAATTGTTTATAAACATGTAAATACTTTTTTGTGTAATGATAGTAAAAGTTATAAAAGATAGATAAATGTCATATTAATGAAAGGTTGTTAACAAATAAACATTACCGAAAAGATGAAATATATCATAAGTTTTAAAATCATTTAAAATGAAAATGCTATTTCGAAAGAAAATATGACAAAAACTTTTGTTTTGTTTTATTTATTTTATATGAACCTACAATATTTGATCTTTAACTTTGCCTTGAGTTGAGGAGTTGAGGGTAAGCTTGATTGCATTTTTCTGCTATAATAATATGGTAACTAAAAAGACATGTGGCAGCATTACTTTCATCATCACTAAAGTTTTTTCACTTATTTCTCATATTAAATAATTATATTAATTACTAATAATATTATTTAACTTTTTTTTAGATTAAAAAATAATTTTTAATAAACTCATAAAAAGATCTTTTTATTAATATTATTTCTAAAATAATAAACTATAAAAAAATAAACTTTTTTAAAAATTTTAAGTATTTTTTAATAAAATAATTTTTTTATAAACAAAAGTTAATAAAAATTGGTAGTTATAATAGAAAAAATTTAAAAATGATATTTTTTAGTAAGGTTTGTTTTGAAACAAAATGTTAAATTCTATTTTGTGGAAATGCAAAAGTTAAAAAAAAATTAAATAGTTGATATCATTGTTTTATTACTTGTAGTTTTTACTCATACATAATTTTAATCATATATTATCTTATAATATCGTTTTATACCAAATAAATTTTTATAATATTTAATATTTTATTTGTTTAACCCGTGTATACTAAAACTAGCCTGTTATAAAAGCTATCACTTTGGGATTTTTAGTTTATCTTAATCTTGGTTGATTATATATTATGAATTCTTTTTATTCTATGTTAGATGATTTCCGTGTATTATAAATGTGAAGGGCCACTAGAGTTTCACTTAATCATACGTACTACAGATGTAAAAAATCTTTACCTAAAATGACACGGGTGACAAAAATGCTAACATAAAATCAAACACAAACAAGAATTTAGATTTAGCTTAAAGTAGTTTGGATAAAAATGCGTAGAAAACAGATTGGGCTCGGATCAACCAGATGTATTTGTTCGTTGGCCTCTTTGTTTTATATGTTCATTTAAAATGTATTTTATATTATGACTTAAACTCCTATAATGTTTTTTGTCAAAACTTAAAGAGAAGTATCATATTGTAGTTTAGATGTAATTAATTTATCGACATTTGTAATTTTGAATATAACTTGCAACGATAGAGTTAAAAAATAAAAAATAAAAAATAGATCAAACGGCCCTATTTGTGTCAACCGGTAAAAGATTACTTTGTATTCGATTCATGTATTTGTCATGATTTCCGTGTTTGTATCATATTTGTGTAAATTTTCAGATTCTTGCACATCGGCTTTGACCAGCCAAATAGAAAACATGACCTGCTTATTTGCTTAACACACTCTATTTATAATATCTTTAGTTATATTATCAAAAAAGCTAAATTATTATGTTAACAATATAACTTTTGTAATAGCGTTAAGTTTGGTTTTGCTACTTGAACTTTGATAAAAATAATTATTTTTTTTTCAAAATATTAAAAATATTAATTTACCTTCAAAAGTTTCATAAGTTGTTTCAATTTTAATAAAAAAGTTTAATAAGTTGTTTCAATTTGAAGTTAAAATAAAAAACTTTTGTATTGATACTGAAACAACTTATGAAACGTTTGGAGATAAATTGATATTTTTAATATTTTGGAAAAAAATGATTACTTTTTTAAAACCATATGAAAAAAAATTAAAATTAACTCTTTATAATAACTAGGTTTTTAACCCGTCGCGCGTTACAGCGGCAGTACTTGACGTGATAAATTATAAACTACAATCGATCCAACTTATTTCTGAACTAATTTACGTTGAAACGTAAATGAGAACAAAGAACAAAGATGTATAAACTACAACACATTACTAACAAACCAAAAAAAGAACAAAGAAACCAGTTATAAACATCGAACCAAGGGCAAGTGTCAGATGAGGTGGTCCTTATCATCAACAACACCGCGAAACTAATTTCGTCGGTGAACAACACATCCAACAAAACCATCTAACCAACAACACAAAAGTGACATTCATGCATCAACTGGTTGTACAATAAGCATCACAAATGATATATTCAAGGATGGAAAACCGAAAGTGCCTATCACCCGCTTCCATCTTTATCTTCTAACACTTTGAATGGATGTCATTGCACCGAAAATTTATCATTCTCTATTGTTTTCTCATCATTAAGAAGCTTCCTTGTACAAACATGTAAATCATTCTTAGTTTACCACTTTACCCCATTCCTTGTTATTCATTTATTCAAGTTAACTTATACAATTATATAATATATTACTCCTGGTTGTCCTAACCTTTTTTTTCTGCAATCCTGAGCGTCTAAACTCATGTAACCAACCTGAGGTGAAATCTGAACCCTTGAAAGTAGTCAGTTAAATAAAATTTTGGAGGTTTTAAAACCTTTTTGCAGTTATCGGAGGGGGTTGAGCGGTTTCAGCAAGCGCTCCCACCAAGTTCTCTTCCGTCTCTCACGTTTCCTTTTTATTCCCTACAACCACCTCATGCCTATATGATGGATAAGAGAACAGCTCTCCAGATCTTAAAGGCCATGGCTCATCACTATCGAGGTCAGACAACCAAAGTGGTGGTTTCCATCGATAGTTCTCCTTTACTGTTCTTTCCCACATTCGCTGGTAACCGCGTTGTTGCTTTACCACAAATCTGATTTTGCTTTTCTGAAAACTTGAGTAGCACCATCGATTGAACGACATCACCATGGATTTGAAGCATCGAATTGAACAATAAATTTTTATTTGTTGGGGTTTCTTCTC
Organism: Flaveria robusta; assembly: GCA_025506415.1. Lineage (NCBI taxonomy): Eukaryota > Viridiplantae > Streptophyta > Magnoliopsida > Asterales > Asteraceae > Flaveria > Flaveria robusta. The sequence continues at coordinate 16,763,708 of CM046472.1, forward strand.
TATTTGCTCGATGTCAGTGGCCGGAGCTTGAACACTCCCGTAAGTGGGGCGGGGGCGAAATTATGCAAGTTTGTGAGATAGTGAGTTTCCGGCGACAACATCAGACAATCCTTCATCTCGGTTATCTCCTCCATTCCTTTCATTTTATCGATGCAGACATTCATCCTCTAGGTGTCGAGTTGTCGACTACAAAGGCATCTTTGTTCCCAACTTCCCATTCTCAGTTTTAATCTTCCTCTAAATTGAATTTATTTTCTTCATCTCGCATTTCCAAAGATTTCGTTAAACCCTTGATTTAAACATTCGTCCTTCCTGGGTTCTGTGAAATTATATGAGGCTTAAAATTTATAAAATGCTCTCTCTATTATCGTTTATAGTTCTCATAAAAAAAAACCATGGAGGAATTGGTTTCAGTTTCGTTCCTTTCGTGTTCTTTAATCAGATTTGTAAAATTTGACGTGTTGTAGATGGATAATGAAGTCCCTGTTTATATGCAACCATTACATATGCAGAGCATTATGGGGTACTAGGTCTGAAAAGTGATGCTAATATGACCAGGTAGTTAATATCTTCTCTAATTTCAATTTCATTTATTTGTTGACCATCTTATTCACTCATGTGACATATTATAGTTACATATAATGTAAATCTTGTAGTGCTTGATGAACCAAGGACTAGAACAAGATGAGCTAAGCAGCAAGCTTGATCAATTAAAGTTTTGTATAAGGTTGGGATAATGCATACCAACTGTTTCATGGCATGTTTGTTCATGTTTCTTCATCACCCCTATGTGTGTGTACATCAGATACATTAACATATCTTTTCTCATTCACATTAACCGGATCATCTAATGTTGCAGGTTGTTGGTTAATATATAAAGCAACGGGTGCCCAGCTCTATGTCTATTTACAGTTTAGCAGCAAAGATTAAGGTAAAGCTAAAAAAGTTAAACAGTACCGATTTTTTTAAAAATTGCACATATCCATTTCAATAATTTGATGTTTCTATGCCAAAAAGTTGTTGACACCAGGTTTGATTGAAACAAAACTAGCAATGTTTGCCAGATTCATTCTATGAGTTTGATTACTTTGATTTGTGTCTATTGTTATAGCCATTGATGTAGAAAGAACAAAAGAATTTGATAAAGACAAATCAGCCGCAGAGAGAACAATGATAAAATAACATACGAAAAACAAAAGCTATAATCGGAAATATAGCTAGAACATGGCCGAAAAATTCAATAGAGACCCTGGGGATCAGAGATGCTCTATGATGGATATGGGGTTAAGCACTAAAGCTATAAATATCTAAAAAGCAATGGTGGTTATGTTTAGCATCCCCGCCAACACGCTAGATGGCTTCACCTGTTACGCTAGCCAGCTATGAATTTAGCCTAATGTTTGGAGCTGCAACTATAAGAAATGTTTTTAAGTTCACTGTTGATGTTCATTTGATAGTGGTTGATAAATGCTATTTATTTAGTGTTTCATATTATGCAAACTCTTTGAACAGGGTCAAATCACAAACTGGACATGTAGTTTTAAGATATAAAAAGAGTGCTTAAACATATTGATGGTGTAGAAAGTGGACAAAAATAGTTGTGCAGTATGTGGCTATAATTATTGATATCAGATTACTCGTATAAAGAGTCCATATTTTTTTATACATTCTTTAAATTGGACTAGGTCCATAGACGTAGAAGGAAGCCATAAGTGTGTTTTAAGGATTGGAAAGTGAATAACTGATACTAACAATTGCACTTAAAATTGTTTCAGTTGTGATGGTTTTCAAGAGTTGGTTGGGAGAAACTCAAGCATTACTAAACGATCATGACTGTGTTCTTAGTAACATAAATATGGATCATGTGCAATTAAATCATAAGTTGAATTGAATAATTAGTTGGACATACTTGGTGGATGCAGGTTCAACTGTTCAAGTCATGCATAATGGAACTAGAAAACATATACATTGCAAGCTTTGATGGAGAAGGAAGATAATAAATGCCAAGTGTTCAGCTAAGCTACTTAAGACATACATTGAGGAACATGGAGATAAGTTGACAATAATTTTTGTCTAAAACCAAATTGAATTTTAATAATCCAAACTATGATCTATTGGTGATAAAAATCCATACTGTTAAATTGATCAATAATATTCCCAACTTTTATTTTTATTACCAACAACAGTTCCAGTGATATAATTTTCAATTTTTTACGTTTGATTTGGACTCGATTCCGTTCGCAATAATGATTATGAACCAAATAAAAAAACATACAAGTTAAATTGAGATTGAAATAAATACAAATCGAACGTAAAGTTTGAAAATTATGTCACAGATACTGTTGTTGGTAATAAAAGTAAAACTTGGGAATGTTAACAAGCAAATTAATAGTATGGATTATTATCGCCAATCGGTAATAGTTTGGAGTATTAAAATTCAATTTGTATTATATAAACGATCAAGGTAATTCCATACAATTTAGATTCACTTCTTAGGTTTATTGGTTTCATTGTCTTATTGTAGTTGATCATATAGTCTCAACTTATGTTAACGAGTTCTATATTAGTGTTAAACAACATGGTTTTTTCTTAGAATGTAATTTAATATAGTAATGACATTATAACATTACAGTATCCGGCCACCGGACGGGTATAAAACTAGTTACTAATATACTATCACTTTAAGAAAGTGAGGCCCACAAAAAAGAAAATGTAAACTGAAATCTCATATACTTAAAATTAAATATATATGTAAGTACGTACCTTCAATCCAATGTCATGTGTGTAACTCTTGTGAAACACATTATGAACCTAAGAACCTCGTCATTCTCTACGTCTCCACATACAAACTTGAATCCACGGGTTTTTACGGTTACGAAATTTAAAGTCAGATTCACCCAAGTCCGGATGAAACTATGCATACATTCTTTTCTCGTTTTAAAGTAAACCCTTTTTGAATTCGTTACCACTAACTGCTTCCCCAATATCAAATTCGTTTTTATAATTCCAGTCGAGCCACCATTATCCTACCCGCATCCCAAGAGGCAAGAACAGTACTATAATTTATTCAACTTGATCAATTTCAAAGCTATCAAGGTTTATTACATAAAGGTTAATAAATTTTGAATATAAAAGGCAGTCATCAAATACCCTAAATGTTCTTAGATGAAAAAAAAAAAAAAAAAAAAAAAAAAAAAACAGTAGATTTTATCTGTTAACATTTCACACGTAATCGGTAACAATCAAATAAACAAATTAGATGAATTAAAACTCATTTTCATACCTGGAAACAGTGGCGGTGGTGATAAAATCGACATGGTTTCCGGCAAACATGTTGGTCGTGGTGAGGGTACAACCAAAGCCCCCAACAAATCGATCCCGACGGCAAACTTCAACAACGGACCGTCGATAGCCTTGGATTTCAACTCGTTCATCAATGCATCCAAAGCCCCCAATGAATCGATCCCCATCGGTCATCGATGTCGTATACATTTGTGTGCACATCACAATACCAGAACCCTCAGTTTGAACGTCGTTTATAACACCGGCCTCGGAGTATTACAACAAATACTGGAAGTAGCATCCCACTGCTTCCTTTAGGTCAGGGCAGACTTCTCGCAGTTTGATGATCTGAGCCATTTAGACAACTCTGGCAGTGACCCGACTGATACGGACTATCCACCGTAAACCGTTGACCCATGACCCATTCAAGCTCCACGTTACTAAGCCTTCTGCAAGTTTAATTTAATTAATCCTTGTCCCCACGTTCTATTTTGTTTCCCACTATTGTATGCATGTAGGTTTAATTAGTTTTTAGTTTCTATTTTAATTGTTACGTGCACTACGTCACGTTCAAAGTAAGGTCCCATAGTTTTAGGAATTCATGCATTCTATTTAAATGTAATTTCATTTGAGAAGAAGGAGAACAGAAAAATTGAGTAACAATTCTTTAGTTTTACATTATTGTTCTTAGTTCCTATTTGGAGACCGCCAATCTCGAACTTGGCTCTATCATTTGGTGCTTTCATTCTCGACCTCATCCTTCAATCATGCCGCCTCGTCGTGAACCCCCAAGCGATCCACCTACAACCGATGACCTCCTTGCCACCTTAACCGAGAACATGAAGCAACTTGTTGCTTCTACCACCGCCACTACCGACCGCATCATTTCTAGCCAACAACAACTTGCTCTCGATCACAAATCACACCTTGATGTGATCGTGAAACAGCTTTCCGCTCAATATGAGCAAACCAATCACCTAATTGCACTCCTCAATCGAACCGAACCTAAAACTCCCGATCCAATTCGTACCGGAAATCCACCGCCACCGCCACCACTACCGCCCCCACCACCGCCCCCACCACATACCCCTAGACCACCAAAGATTTCTCTTCCACTTTTTGACGGGTCAAACCCTCTCGATTGGATATTCCAAGTAGAAAATTACTTTACTTACTACCAAATTCCCGTTGCACAACGACTCACTTTAGCCGTCTTCTACTTCACTGGTGACGCTCTCTCATGGTACAAGCATCTATCTAACAACAACTTGTTAGGTATTTGGCCGGATTTCAAACGCGCTTTAGAACTCCGTTTTGGGCCATCGACGTACGAGAACCACAAAGCCACTCTTTTTAAGCTCGTCCAAACGTCCACCGTCAAGGCATACAAAACTGAGTTTGAGAGGATTAGCAATCGTGTTAATGGGCTATCCCAAGAGGCCTTAAAAAATTGCTTTCTTTCGGGTCTTAAACACGATATTCAAACCGAGATGGCCATCCTTAAGCCTACCACCCTTCCCCAAGCTTACGGTCTTGCTTCATTAATTGAAGACAAGCTTAATGCCGGGCTCCTACCGCCTACAACAGAATCGACGGCCCTTGCTCCATCTCAATCGCAGCCTGTTTCGCCTTCCTTGAAGCGTCTTACTCAAGCTGAAATGCAAGCCAAGAAAGCCGCGGGTATTTGCTTTCATTGTGATGATAAGTTCCAGCCCGGGCATCGTTGTAAAACACCTCAACTCTTGCTTTTTGAGCCGCCAATGGATCCACCATGGCTCGGTGCGAATTCTCAAACTGTGAGTCATGAGGACATGACTCGTGTTAACGGGGTGGGTATTGATACGGACTATCCACCGTAAACCGTTGACCCATGACCCATTCAAGCTCCACGTTACTAAGCCTTCTGCAAGTTTAATTTAATTAATCCTTGTCCCCACGTTCTATTTTGTTTCCCACTATTGTATGCATGTAGGTTTAATTAGTTTTTAGTTTCTATTTTAATTGTTACGTGCACTACGTCACGTTCAAAGTAAGGTCCCATAGTTTTAGGAATTCATGCATTCTATTTAAATGTAATTTCATTTGAGAAGAAGGAGAACAGAAAAATTGAGTAACAATTCTTTAGTTTTACGTTATTGTTCTTAGTTCCTATTTGGAGACCGCCAATCTCGAACTTGGCTCTATCACCGACTCTACATCGCGGTGGCATAGACGGTGAAGTTGACTCAATCAGCACCCTCGCCCGAGGAGAGGTTGAAGAAAATGTATACTCATACCCTGAGATGAAATGAGGAATCGATAGAAGAGGTAGTGGTAGGTTGGTGCATCGTATACTTGTACCCTGATGCATTACATGTATTTAAAAAAACCTGTGGCTAAAATTGAAGAAACGCAAATCTCCCTATTCATCCCTTTCCTTTATTAATATATAGGATAATTATATATAATACATATACATCTTCAAATTTCAGTACATTCGGACATTGGACATGAACCTATTTAGTAAATAAAAAGTTGCTTATTTTCTCCGCCAAGTTATCTATTTTAGTTCCTGTAAAATGTGCTTTTTTTAGTTAGCCTCTTTGTTTTATCAACCTAAAAAGAGTTATTACACTTTGAAAAACTTTGCGTGGCATTGCAGCAGGTAATATTCCAATTTTGACCTCCACCACACCACACCCCTCCCCCCATTATATGCTCTTCTTCCCCATCCAAACAACCAATCCATAAACAATAGAATTGAAAATGGAAGAACATGTGGGAAGGGCATTTGTGGAACAATATTATCATTTATTTGATACTGATAGATCATCTCTTGCTACACTTTATCATCAATCTTCCATGTTGACTTTTGAAGGACAAAAGCTACAAGGTGTTGATGCTATATGTTCCAAGATCAATCAATTGCCTTTTGACAAATGCCATCATCTCATTAGCACCATTGACGCACAACCATCGTCGTTTGCTGGAGGTGTCGTGGTGTTTGTTAGTGGAAGCCTTCGACTTAACTGTGAAGAACATCCTCTTCGGTTTAGCCAGGTGACTCTCTCTTCCTTAAATATTACATATGTGTTACGTATTTGACATGTTACAAATATACTTTTAAGTCTCTAGCAATAAATATTCTTCAACAATGTATCTTTAAAACTGATAAAATAACTATAAAACGTTATATTAAGTTAAATGATATAGGAGATTGCCCCCTACCTACACATTATGAGTGCAATACTAGTGTCAATTTGGTCAAATTAAATTAGTATGTTTATATAATTCTAAATTCAAATACCAGAATGAATATTAGATATCAAATAATTCAGAATCATTTAGTTTAAATTTTGTGTGCAACTGTGTACTATAAATTTATTTTTATTTAAATAACTTGATGCTGGAATGTTTGCAGATGTTTCACTTGATTCCCACGCCACAAGGAAGCTTCTTTGTGCAAAATGACATTTTTCGTCTCAATTACGGTTAAATGACGTCTGTTATTTATTTACTTTTTATGTTTTGTTTTTTGGTGGATTTTAATTACATTGTTGCAATTTATGTATATGATTTGTAAACTTGGATTGGCCCATTTTCAAATTATTTTTCACAAGATAATCTATACTATATTATATTATAAGTAATAGGCGTGACCCGCGTTATACGGCGAAGGTTGTAAAATTTGAAAGGTTTAACTCTGACAACTTATTCGTTAGTATCAATCATTTGAAAAAAAAATTCACACGCAAAATTCTGATAAAAGATGAAATAGAAAAAAAAATATATTGAAAAAATGAGTCCTTGAAGCAAAGTAAATGATAACTTTATTAAAGTTAATGGGTTACTAAAAAAATGATAAAATGAGTATGTGTCAATTTGAAAATAAAAAGATATTGTTGTTAGTTTCAAAAAAATCCCCAAGGGTTTAAGTGTAAAATTGTAAAAAAATAGTTTTTTTTATTAATTTGGAGAATTAGAAAACTATTATGGTAATATTGAAAAAATATGAATTTAAATGTTGTCACACCCTCGCTTTAGTAGAAACACAAAGATGAGACAGATAGTATTATCATAACACATTGGATAAATATTAGAGAAACTATTATGATATCTCAAACAATGAATCATGATGTAACTCGACAATAGTTTGAAGAATTGCATGTCAAAGTTTGTTAATAACCTAAATAAAATGAATGTCTAAACAAGGTAAAACAACAAACACACGCCCACCAAAAATAAGTTTAGAAACAAACAACCACATAACATACATAAAAGTAGTCAAATCACAAAAGTCTTAGATGTTTAAATTTGAAAGTTTGATAAAAGCATCTTCAAGAAAAGACTCTAAAGCCTGTAAAACCAAAGTCTAACTTCATGTATTGTTGTTACTAGAGAAGAAATACTCGAAAATCAACATACGGTAGGTGAGTTTGTAGGTTTAAATACAAAAGTTATGTTGTGTTTGTATAAGTAGGGCCTTTGTGTGTAAGTTATACACAAGAATGATTTTCAGTGCACATATTGAACTCATAATAAAACCTAATGACAAGTCATACATAGTTTGTTGGATCAAATTCACCCAAGGGTTCACATGTTAACTAACATCAGATACATCTAGCATACCAACATGCAAAGATGGCGGTGTCAATCAAATAGTACTTCAAATACCTTTTTGTTGGCTCCAACCCAAATTACATGATTGTGAAAGAATTAGAATCGCACACAAAATGTAACATGCATAACAAAACAACACAACCACAGGTGGACTGACATTGTAAGGTTGGGGCAGCCGCCTACCCTACAAAATGTTTTTAGTGTTATACATATGAGAAAATCCCGACCACCCTCGGTAAAATCTTGAAATCGTCCCTTAGTAACCCTTAAATCCTAAGATATAAATCTATCAAAACAAGAAAAGAAAAACGGGAAATACCATTGCTAAGTTTTTCCCTCCACCATAAAAGTGATGTTGTGACACTTAACATTGTCAAGACATTTTTCGATTAACACGAACATCATTACCTAATCATTCATTCTTGCATTTAACTAGAGTTTAATTATGTACGTTAATTATTGTATGAACATTCTCGTAACGATGATTTAGAGAATTATTGAATCGCACACGAGATTTGTCCCAATACATAGTGATTTATCAACATAATAATCTAGATATATATACTTTGTGTGAAATTATATGTTATATGATTTCATGCTAAAATGGATAAGTTTGATTTAAAAATTATAAAATTTCATCATGTGATTCCGATATTTATAAATTAATTGTTATAAAAAGTACTATAAAACAATAGATTGATTAACATAATTTATTTGTAGTTTAAATAATATAACTTGAAAATACTAGCATTTCAGTTTAGTAAACCCGCACACAAAGCACTTGAACCATTTTTAATTAATTTTAGGGTAGTTACAATTATTAAAAAAAAAATAATAAGAAAACCAAAACCCCTAAACCCTAGCCCTCTTCCCCATTCGGCTGCGACATCAAAACCCCCACCCACTTTGACGACTTCGTAAACCCACACATACATACATCACTTTTAATCTCATTTCATGATTTTGATTGTAGAATTCAACGTTTAATGCAACAAGAAAGCTTTAGTAACCGAGTATTTGTGTTTCCAAATAAGTATTTTTATGATTTCATCTTCTTTTCTTATATGTAATCTAAGGTAAGTCTTCACGATCCCTCTTTTACAAAATTTTCTTTTTTGGGTGAGAAACATGCAAAGCAAACACTTTTGATTTAGTATTACTGTTATATTACTTGCTTACTGTAGCGCAAACATATCACAAAAGTGCTTAAGTATTGCACTATTAGTCACGAAATAAAGAGGTAATATTGAGTAGTACTACCGGGTTTGACAAACCCTATACAGAAGGTGGAACAGGTGTAATATTGGCCTAACATTTAGTCACTATTTGTGATAGACATGGTGGAAGACAAAGATCAATCAGACAATCAGCTCCGGTATCGAAACGCTAAGTAGCATGAACATTGGCTAGTTACCTATTGATATGCATTTTTTTACTTTATCATTCAAACATTTCAAACATGTTATTTATTTATTAAACATATGAACTCACCAAGCATTGTGTTGACACATATAACATATTTTCTCAAATCGACTTTTAAGGCATAAGACTTGCATTTGGAGTCTCATGCTTTTGTCAAACATATAAACTACTTTGTTTACATTTCTTACTATTTTTGGGGGCCATGTTTTGCGCATTTACTTATATTTGGTTTACATTTAATTATGCTTCCAAAACATTTACTTTGAAACCATATTTTCTCATTATTAAATGAGCAATGCAGTATTTTAAAATCATATAGTGGTCATTCGACATGACTAATGATAGAGATATTGGTTTGTCACAGGCATCGTGGTAGAACCTCGCATGTGGAATTTTAGGGTGTGACAACTTCAATTGCAATTTAGGTGTGAAGTCATGATAAAAAAAGAAGGTTGGTATTATAGTATGGGGTTATGTGCATTTTGTTAAAAGTAAACCCAGCTTGGTAAAGTCTAATATTTTATTCATTGATTTTTATCTTTCCTAAAAATTAAAAACTCTTCAATGACAATACAAGTTATTTTTGCTTCATGGATATTTAATATAATTTTCTTTTAATTATGTATATTGATAACTTAGAAAATTTTGCTATAAATTTGATTAATATTCTATCTTTATTAAGAATGTGAGTGGAATGGAGAGATATATTATTAAAAAAATAAATAAGTATTATTTAATTAAGGTAAAATGCCATGTGTCAAATGTGAGTGGAATGAAATGTGTGAAATATTATCTTTATATATATTAAAGAAAGGTGGTTTGTGCCACATGTCATCATTTTAAACCAACTAAGTACACATGTCAAAATTTTAGGCATAAAATGCCATGTGTCAAACTATTGTGCAACCTCTTCTTTCAAATTAAAAAAGAAGACACATGGATCCTTAACCCACTTGTTTTCAAATCGGGTTCCTATAAATCCTAAATTCATTCTATTCCCAACCTAATTTCGCCTTATCGTTTTCTCCATCAACTGAGCACTTTCACACCAAGAAAGCATTTGATTTCATGCTATTGATTTAGAATATACAATTTGTATGGTTCGTTATACATCGAGTTTTAGTATGGTGTTTGTGTGATTCTTGCAAATAATCTACATATATAATTTTATCTAATCATAGAATACAAGGATAATCAGAGGTTGATGAAGAGGATGATTAAGATGACGACAATGGAGAAAGCCAACGGCGGCACTACTACGGTGGATATGATTCAAATGATGCAAATGCCGCTAGGTATGATATTTTGTGGTTTAATCGATTGGTTTGATCAATAGCTAACATTTTCCAGGTTTTCTTTCATCTTTCCAAGTTAGATGTATGCCGCTTCTTAATGTGAATTTTGGGTTTATCAAACCAAAAGCATGTATTATGTGTTTTAGGTTTGAAGCATACAAGTCTTACAAATAACTTACGGTTTAAAATCTAAATGATATTTTAGGGTTTTAAAAGTTATAAAGTCTGTATTGAATTTTGAAATAAAAGCAAACACTATTTGTATTATTTCCAACTCTAATCACGTGGAGCTTTTTATTTATTTAGGACTAGAATGAATATTCTGTGTAAATTAAATATCATTTTGTTGCTTGGTTGAAAGTTCTTACCTTTTAAGAATGATTAAACTTTTAGAGACTTGTATATTTATAACATATGTATATGATTCACTTGGCTGTAAGTATAACCTATATGAAAAAAATGGCCAAAACGACTAGCATTGATTATTCAAATCTTTGTTTTTTTGGTTGTAACAAATGGAATGTGATTTGCAGTAGCTTTATTACAATGAAGAGGGTATATGTGACTATAAATAGGTGAGCAATGCAGCTTATTCTTCACTCACACCTCACATTGCACACTTAATCTTGGGATTTATGCCCAGAACCTTTCAAACTCGTTTTGTGAACCTACACTCCACCCATGACGACCAAAAGCACCCGAGAGACATACAACACATTCGCAAGCTATCAGTAAGTTGTGATACTATCTAAGCAACCTTAAACTCTTAGATTACAAAGAAAGGCTATACTTGACATTAAGGTAAATAAGTTTGTTTTTAAAAATAAAACTCGTGAGTCCTTGAGATTCATATTTACACTTGAAAACTACATGAGTAATAGTTAATTTATTAACGCATATTGGTGAGCTGCAAAACAAGCAGCAAACTAAGATTTTATGTGTAGTCTGATCATAAATGATGCATATGTAATCAAAAGAACTGTGAAAGGTGTACTATGTCTAAGCGTGGCTGGTGATGGTTTGGTGCCCAAAGGATTACGGCTCACTAGGCATTGTCGGTCCCACGACGACCTGATAACAAACTACTACCATGAAAGATCTTGATGTGTATATCATCCTATGAACCTAGCATGATTAATCTTAAATTAATATTCTCATGTTTCATTATGAAATGTTATTCACTAGCATTATCGTTATTATTGAATTTTTAAACCTTTTGTAGCTAAAAAATTTATTGAACTGGTAATGACATTACATCACGCTACAGTATAACTCTATAGGTGCATCTAATGCCAAATGTTGAAAATCACAAGATAGCAGCTGAGATGGATGCATCTATACAATAGAATCTTCTAACTTGTAATTATAAGGATGATTTTGTAAAATAATATTATGAATCAACAAATGATTTAGTTTCGAATATTGACTTGATTTCCGAACAATATTATGATATTGTTATTAAATGAACTTTCACTACTAAAATTCTTGAAAAACTGATTTCACAAAATAAAATAATAGAATGATCCCAATTGGTTCAAGTGGCTCGACCCAAACCTGGGTATGACACAAAATAAAATGATTCCATTGGATTTGACTTTTATTTCACTAGCACATGTATTATAAAAAATATTCATGTCTTGTAATATTTACAAGATACATCAATACTTCCATCACGCTTCACTAATGGTACTTCTGGATCAAGTATTTCTTCGCCTTTATCTAAAGATGTTAAGGATTGTTGTCAATGTATAGCGATCAGAAAATGTGAATGTGCTTGACGGATGAACATTTATGCTAACATATTCAAGATGTAGATTGAGATAAACCACATCAAATACACTCAAACTACAATTTAAGATATAATTAAATGGTTTTATAAATTGTCAACAATTCTCACTTTAAAAATTTAACAGAGACATGGTTAAATCATTATTATAAACTACTATTATATGTTACCTAATGAGAAAATTTGATGTATACGTGATTGATTTTATCATACTTATAACTCATATTATTTACTGAATTAATTGTATGACATACGAGTAGAGTAGTTAAGACCATATACATATCTAGCATTCATATCTTCAAGAATTTTTATGTCATCGCCTTCAAGTGTAAGATATAAGTTTGTAGGATAACATTTATAGGTTTCGTATGAAGTCCTTTTGAGATTACAAGACAAATTTAACATCTAAGGGTTATCACATTCACTACAAGGGATACGTTTCCTCATAATCAACTTCTTAGATTTGGGAAATAACCCATGTGCTACAAGTCATGTAGTCAATGTATGTTGAGGATCAGCGATGCATTTCAGGATATTTATACATGTTCAACAATGCTGCTATATGTTGGAGCACTCGTAAACAAGATATTCTCACTTTATCTTCAATGGAGGCAGATATACATGGCAGCCATTTCGTGTGTTTGACATGGTTTATTGCTAAAAGGATTGTTGAAAGACTTGGGAAAAATGATAACCGGACTAGTGCAGGTGTTGTACGATAATAAATTTCCATACTTTGTATGGCTAAAAGGATCTAGTGAACCAAGAAATCCCGAAGCGTGAATACAGCGAAATTGAAGATTTACTAGTTTATATCGTAACAAAACATATGAAGCTTAACATATTCGTCAAGCTGAGAAAGAGGATAAAAGTTCAAGAAATAATGTCCGTAATGATTATAATATATAAAATATATATAATTATGTAAATTTAATTTTTAGTAAAATATTATGATGATATATGTGTATAATAGGTACAATGTTACATAAATTCTACTATAGCAGTATTGCTTAGTCTAGTAATTCACTTTGAATACTTAAGACAAAACTTAAATTATGATCTCACCTTATTAGAAATCAAAATTGTTTCATTTATATGATTTGAAACATCATCGACTTTGATAGTATGTAGCAAGCCTTGGTCGTCTTAGTGGTGGACACGTGATGAATATAATATGTGTAATTAAATAGAATTATTAGATAATATTATATACCTTGATTAAATAAATCTTTTAATAAATTGGTTAAGTAATTAAGATTGAATATAATAATGTGTAATTAAAAAGAATTATTAGAATTTATTGGAATGCTAAATTTATAATAATTGATTGAATATAGTTTGAATATCAAAGTATGAAAATAAAAATAAAAATTAATTTAATAATTAATTATTTAAAACTGGATCAAAAATAATTAATTAAATATTTAATTATTTGAATGACTTGCAATGTATTTCAAAGTAATTTTGGTTAGATTTAAAATCATTTAATAATGTTTTAAAACTTTTAAATAATTTCTATAATGGTTTTAGAATATTTAAAACATTTAAAAAAATAGAAAAATTATATAATTTTGAATTTACCGAAATTTTGTAAATAAATTTTGAATTTATTTTAATTAACAAAACAAATTTTATTTTTAATATAATAATATATTTATATTTTTTTGTAATTTAATAATAAAGAAAACTGATTTACAAAAATGATGTGGGGGTGCCTTGGGTGGAACCCGTGTCCCGACTGCATGCGAGCCATGTCTAAACCGTTTAGGCAGAAGCCCAATATCTGTTTAAGAATCGTTTAGAAAACTTTAAAGCCATTATTTACTAAAATCCCCCGTACCTAGTTCCAAATTGAACACCCAGACGATGATAATAATGGAATTAAACTTAGGGCTTTAACTTGAAACATGAAATCGAGTGTGTGAGAGTCTTTAATTACCTGGAGTGAAGATGGAATCGATGATAGAAGAAGAAAATGGATCGTGACTAGTTTGACTTTGAGTTGAGATCTAAATGGTGTTTATAATCAAATCAACCATGTTTGAAGCGTCACATGATGATGAGTAGTAATAAACCTCAATCAATTTTGATCGGGATTGAGCAAAAGATGATGCTCGACTTACTTGCTGGTGACGATGAATGGTGAAAGTCAAATACGTGGTGTGTGTGTGTGTGTGTGTTTTGAGTGAAATTAAGTGCTTAGATCGATCTCTGGAACTTATTAGGGTGTTTACCCTCTATTATATAGGCTCAATTATACATGTTTCTTGTTGGTCGAGTTATGACTTTGATTCGGGCATTTAAATTTTGATTCGAGTGAAATTACAGGGTTTTGATCACAATACGCGTAGCCAAGTTTGTAATGATTACGGAGAGGTTACAAGTCAAATGATTTAAGTAATTCGTTTAAGAATTGAGCTAAAATAGTTTAATTATTGAATGATCTTCGGTTTTGATTTGAACAAGGGATAACAGTCCACGATTTCAAATTAGTGCTAGTTATAGGTTCGAATCAGGTTCGCGACATAAAGGTGATGGTTCAATCAATTCATTTGTGTGGTTTGGTGGTCGCCAGAGCATTGCCGGAGGTGGCCGGAGAAAAATGGTCGATGGGAGGGGGTTGGGTTGTTTTAAAACAATTTACAACTAAGCCCCTTAAGTTTTAAATGGTTATTAGTTTGAGTTTTAACTTTGTAATCCATGTTTTACAAATTATAGTTTAGTCCCTGGGTTTATGAATGTTATTATTTTATGTGAAATCTTTTTAATTAAAGTTTCAAAATAACAATTTCACCCCTAGACTTTATAAAAGTGTAATTAATAAGTTTATCAAATTATTTTCATGAAATCTTTATAAACTTTATTACAATTTAATTATTTATTTAACTTAATGATTAAAAATCATGATTAGAAATAAAAACTTTATAAATAATATGATTATTATAAATTGATTAAATGTTCTGGGAAATGAAAATACATTATAACATATTTATTGCATCAAAATAAATCAAATAATTATATGATGACTTTTTAAATTGTATAAAAAAATCAAAATGGGATTGAGTTTGGGTTTATAATTTTAAAATGGGTTAGATATTACAGTATATGTGTGGGTTAGTATGAATGTGTGTGTATGTGTGTATATATATTTACGTGTATATATATAATGGTGTGTAAATAAGAATATATAAATCTATTGTGTAAGGGTATGAAAATGTATAGTTAAGTTTATTCATATGATTATATATATATATATATATATATATATGGGAGGGTTCCTTAGAAAACCAATAGTTATGTGAAAACCAAAGAAAACCACGGAAAGCAATAACGTAATTCAAATTTTTTTTGTTATTTTAATTATTAAAATGCTATTTAAGTGTTTGGTAAATATATGTTGAGCATACATACGAGAATGAAAAAACTTACGTATATGTAACACTATGTCGAATGAAAAATGGTTACGTATACGTAACCTATGTGTGACGTATATGTAAAACCATGCTACGGTTTTCATTTGATACATACCTTTATTTATATATACTCACACATATATATATAGAGGGTAGTGATAAAAAGTTTATAAATTATGTGACCGTTTTCATTGGTTTTCTCTAATTTTCTCATAACTTTGTGGTTTTCTTAGGATCCCTCCTATATATATACATATATATATATATACATGTAATTTTAAGGGTCAGGATCTTTTCAGTACTCCTAAAGATCGCGAGAACTATGATAACTAATCCTAGCCATTGATTATTTTAGTTTTTATATTTAATTTTAATTTATTCATAAGGGTATTAGTGTAATTGTCTATTTTGGTATTAATTGTTTTCTTTATTCATTCCATTTTAATTATGGATGTTACGGATCTTTTCTCCATTCAATTGTAGTAACCATTTTTAAAGAATATTATTCAAGTAATCTATCATCTTCAATAATTTATACACCATTGATACACACGTTTGAAATCCAAATCAAATTCTTGCTTTATCAAATCAAAATCATCACATTTAGAGGTAATCACGTATATCCTATCATTATCTTCATCAATTTATCATACATCGATCATCATATTCATCTTCAAAATTTTGATTAAATCACATTCAATCCCTAGTGAAATATCTTCTCGCTAAGGTATTTTTACGTCAGTCAACCCGGTTATTGATTCTATCCAAAATCGAGTGGACCACTTGGTTTGGTTAATGAAGTAAATGTTGATAAAGAAGGTGATACCGCATGTGTTCATGAAACGAGGAAGAAACGTTTTTGTCGCTAATATAATGTTTTCGGTTATCATGATGTTAGGAATTGTCCTATGAAACAAAAGTAGTAAATCTAATTGTAGGATGATGTTCAAACAAAGATCAATACAAATGGATTTTATATATATTAATTACTCGTGTTTTAGTTTTTATTGCTACAACCTTTGTATTTCTTCTAGTTGTGTTGTTCTTCTTTTAAGCATTGTTAGGTTATTGTAACTTTTCTTACAAATACGCTTAATTATTAAACAACTCATATACTTTCAGGTTTGTCATCGACATTGTGTTGATTATGTACTTTGTTTTACACATATGTAAAACAATGATGTTAAATACAATACTTTAATGAAAATATGTAATCTAGAACAAATAGTTTCCTACGCAGTTTCCCAATATATACACATAATATATTTCTAAGTTTTTATTATGTATATGAGTTTAATTTATTTGCTTGAAGCTCTATTTATTTATGTTTCAGAAATTGCTAAACTAGACCACTTTTTTAAGGACATTAAGAATATGAATAATCATATACATGATGGGTTGTCAAGGAATGTTGATAATTCATTAACTCATTCTGATAATATGTTTGGTAATTATTTCTATGTTTTATTGAACCTTATTTCCTATTTTGTTTGTCTATAGTTCTATATGTATAAAAGTTGTATTTTGATTTTCATTCCTTGGTTTACATATGTGCAAAATAATATTAAAATTAAAACATCATTATTTGTTATATAGTTTTAGGAATTAAATAACATAGTATATTCATTTGTGTTTTTTTTTTCATATATGTAAAAAAGTTTTTAATTATCAAGCTTTTAGTAACCTGCATTTTTTTTATTCTTTATATGAATGTTGATAACCAACAACCATCATCGTAGTTTTTATATTATGAATTATTAGAGTTGATACTTTGTCTTTATTTATTTAAAAAGATTTTGACCTTTATAAAATGACTTTAACTATATCTACATAATTCTTTTTGGTTAGTTTGAACAAATATACACACAGAGGATAATTTATGGTTTGTTTCTGATGACACATTGACATTCTTAATATTCTTTAAAAGTTTCAAGTATATGGCCATTGATATTTAAGTTAACAACATGTATGTGTTAATTTACATCATTTTTTTATTAATTTTATATATGTAAACAACCATTAAATTGACCTCATTTATTTACTTTAGTTTCTCCATCAACTTTATAATCCTTATGATTACTTTTACACACACGTAAAGCAACATTATATACATAACAAAGTAAGAAGTTTATATAGCCATATATATAATTAATCATGACAATGTATTACTCGTAATCATACAAAAATTTACAACCTAAATCATTGATGTACCTACACCATTATATCATTACCCATCTCAACTATAACTATTACATTATAATGTTATATATTAATCTTTTATTTCATTTACCTGTTATTTAAACACTCTGAACATTACCATTTGCTTGTTTATTTAGTTACATTTACGTATATGTAGATATGCCGACACATACACTAGACAACAATTTTGTCTGGTTTTGCCTTTATGTAAATAGCGTATAATGACAACCAACTTTTCAATGTTTATCTATAACCATTATATTTTTCCAATCCAATACATATTAAGTTAATACATTTTTGAAAATTTCTACATCTGATGATAACTCTATTTTATCAACATCATATTTCTATTTTACTCATACGTTAAACACATGAACATGATACACTATACTTGTTAACAACATCATAAATATGTATAAAACAAACAATACACATGTAAATTTGGCTAATAGATTACCCAATTTCTTTATAAAAACAATATTACTTCTCTTCACAATAACTCTAATTACAAACATTTTAAACCCCAAACCTAATTTCACACATTTTAAACCTCATACCTATTGTTTCCATTGTTTTTTACATAAGAAATTGAAACATAACTCAAACCAAACCTAAAATTACTCAACATCCAGTAACATTAGTCCACTACATGCTAAATCATTATCATTTGAAGGGTTTTACGCAAACATTCGTAATCCACAATGCAAAGTATGAAATACACTTTAGTTTTAAGTTCAAAACTTACGATCAACTTCTGCTTCCCTCCTTCAACCATCATCGCACCCTTACTATGTTTTTGTTTCTAATCGGAGTGATCCATCTTTGAATTTGGAGATTATATGTTCCTATTTGTTTTTTTATCTAGGGAGGATTAAATCATATCTCCCTTTAAATAGCAGGTTTCTAAAAAAATCCTGGGATTTTACATATCTACCTTTTTCATTAAAAATGGCATTTATTAAATGATTTATTAAGTATTTTTTAATCATTTAAATCTCATCCATTGATTAATATAATCAATGGCTACTAATGGTTCTTGCAGTTCTTATTTTTAAGGGAGTCCTTCAAAGAACTGGACCCTATATATATAAAGGAGGGATCCTAAGAAAATCACAAAGTTATGAGAAAACTAGAGAAAACCAATGAAAACGGTCACATAATATATAATTTTTTTATCACTAGCCACTATATATATGTGTGAGTATATATAAATAAGATTATGAATCAAATGAACCGTAGCATGGTTTTCTATATACGTCACACATAGGTTACGTATACGTAACCATTTTTCATTCGATATAGTGTTACGTATACGTAAGACTCTTAATTCTCGTATGTATGGTCAACATATATGTACTAAATACTTAAATAAAATTTTTTCAATTAAAATAACAAAAAAGTTATGAATTATGTTATTGGTTTCCGTGGTTTTTTTGATTTTCACATAACTATTGGTTTTCTCAGAAACCTTCCCCTATATATATATGTAATATATATATATATAATATATATATATATAATATATATATATAATATATATATATATAGGGGAGGGATCCCTTGAAAACCATGTTATAAATGAAAACCATAAAAACTATAGGTTACATATATGTAAGTACGTATTACAAAGTGTACAACTAAGAGTTACGTATATGTAGATGTTATGTATATGTAAATATGTGTTACCAAGTGTACAACTACGAGTTACATACATATCACTCATACAAGTTACGTATACGTAAGTCGTTTCGTCATCATTTTCGTTTTTTGGAATTTAAACTAAAAAATATATAATGACCTCAAAAAATAAGATTAAAGTTAAATCAAATATAATTTAAACAATTAAAATGTTAAATCAATTATCAATTATATGATTGGTAGTGGTGGTTTTCACGGTTTTTAATTATAAGCATGGTTCATTTGATCCTCCCCTATATATATATATATATAGAGAGAGAGAGAGAGGAGGGATCCTAAGAAAACCACAAAGTTATGAGAAAACTAGAGAAAACCAATGAAAACGCTCATATAATTTATAAATTTTTAATCACTACCCTCTATATATATGTGTTAGTGTATATAAATAAGGGTATGGATCAAATGAAAACCGTAGCATGGTTTTAAATATACGTCACACATAGGTTACGTATACGTAATCATTTTTCATTCGACATAGTGATACGTAAGATTCTTCATTCTCGTATGTATGCTCAACATATATGTACCAAACACTTAAATAGCATTTTAACAATTAAAATAACAAAAAAAAAATTGAATTGTGTTATTGCTTTTCGTGGTTTTCTTTGATTTTCACATAACTATTGGTTTTCTCAGGAACCCTCCCCTATATATATATATATATATATATATATATATATATATAGAGAGAGAGAGAGAGAGAGAGGAGATCAAATAAAAACCACATTTATAAATGAAAACCATGAAAACCATTTTTAACCAATCATAAATTTTTAGCATTAATTTGTATTATTTTATTTTATTAAGAAGGGTGTTTTTGTAATTTTAAGTAATAGTTAATTGTAGTATATTTCATCTTATTAAGTAATCCTTATTTTTTCTCAACACATTTATGAATTATTTCAAATGATTAATTACACACACATATATGGTTCCTTTTTTTAAATTAACAAGTAATTAATTTGGTTTCTTACATATATGTATCAAGACTGTAGTATTTATTTAGATTATATATTATGCTCGAACGGAATGGAAAGGAAAAAAAATTAAAAAAATAAAAAAATAAAAAAAATCTGTTACATATACGTATCAAAAAATTAACCACAACAAAACTACTTTTTATATATATATGAAAATATTAATGTATACGTATACTAGAGCCATAGTATATTATACTTTCGTTACATATACGTATCAAAAAACTAACCACTACAAAAGTATTTTTGTTTGTATATATATATGAATAAATTTCTTGTTAGTAGTATAATTATATTCAAATTTTTTTCCTAATGAAACAAATAATAATTATATTCTTACAAGCAACGAGGTTGATGAGTTTGCAACTAAAAATAATACTTTATTAATTTAATATGTAACTAAAATTAAATAACATTTCAAGCTTACACATATGTATCACTATTATTGTAACTATCTAAATATTTTTTTCAAGCATAATTTTTAGTTCCGTACGCATACGTATGCAAAGTAACAAATTTACGCACACGTAGGCACTATATATTTGCTATAGTTGAAATCTTTTTTTGGTTTCTTAAAACAAATTTTTTTTTGTAATTAACTAAAAAATGATATGAGGAGAGAGATTATGATATTAGAGTGATTAATTTTTTTAGTAGTTTTGATGATATTACTACAAGAGAGGTTACAAATAATATAAATATTTGTCTATTATACCCTTACTTAGTAATTAATGCCATATTTAGTTCACAAAGAATTACAATAATACCATATTAATTTACAACACTTGATCAACATTGATTAATGGTTAAGATGTGGTTTTCTTAGTTCTCATTAATAAATGGGTTTTCATTGGATCCTCCATATATATATATATAAATATATATATATATAACATATATATATTCATGTGATTTTATATATATTCATATGTGTTGGGTGTCGAATCCAGCAAATAAATAAAAATATGAACCTATCGTTACACACACTAAGAATATTATGAGCGTAAGTAAGATTCGTGTCCTCAGGGATACGGGTTAACTATTTTACACCAAAAACGTTTCAGCACGGTTACTTTGATGGGTTATGGTTAAGGAAAGATGGGGGTTTTAATTAAAAACTAAAACTGAAATTAATTGCAAAAAGTAGAAAAATTCCAGTAGGCCGACACGGCCGTGTCAGAACTGTGCACGGTCATGTTAAGGTTCTGCCGGAAAAACGAAAACTTACATTTTTTTGTATTTTTTTATTCTGAAAAGAAATTAATAAAAACTTTAATTAAATTGTGAAATAAATTAATATATGAAAGCTAATTCCAACACTAAGGTAATTTCTTGATTCGATTTGGCTTACGATCATTAACGATTATGGTGCAATGACTATTTTTAATTAATGATTTGTATCGATACTAGACATCACGCCGTTCGGATATCCACTCTATCTAATGTCTAATCAAGCGCAGTTCGTTGATTAGAGCCAACCCGCTACTCTAAGCTCACCCCATTTGGATCTTAGCGTGCGGGTTGCAACGATAGAAATATCAATTATAATTAAACACACACGCCGTTCGGTATGCTTAACTAGATTGTGTGATTCTATAACGAGAATGAATTCATAGACAAACTCAAACCGTTAATTGTTCCTTATATCAAAAATTAAAACTTTATTAGGGTTTTAAAATTTGAAGAACTTTATTAGAAAAATTAATAAGTTGATCAGGTTTATTAACAATCTAATATATGCCGGAGTAGATCCGGGTTTAAGATCAAGAATCAAACAAACAAACCATTAAAATAAATAGATCTCATAAACGATTCACATAAGTTCAAACCAAATCAAAGAAAATTAAACCCTAATGTTGAAACTAAAATTGTTCTAGCAGGACATGACGGCTAAATCAATCAAAACCAAAACGATAAAAGAACTTACTAACTAAAATAATTAATCCTTCTCCAAAAACCACAAGTCAATAAAGTGAAAAGCAAAACTTCAATGATTGGTGTTTCTCTTTTTCTCCTCCTTTTTGATTTTCAGCCCCTTTTTATCCTCATTTTCTCCAACTAATTCCCCTTTTTTTGTAGGTCTCATCTTTAAATTTATCTCTAAGGCTTTATTGATAAACATTCTATAAAATAAAAATCCCAAACTTTTAGGAATTTTCCTGCATCTTCAAAATTCAAGATTTTCTTCAATAATAATTTCTTTAAGCCTTTTTCTTTTTTTTCAATTAACCTACAAAACCAACCAAAACACACCAAAGTAGATTCCATCCCACAAAAAATTGCAATTATTTGAAATAAATGAAAAATGCATGCAAGAAGTGCAAAATAAGTACCAAAAATACTCTAAAATTATAACAATTAACGTCTAAAAATATAACTATCAAATCTCCCCAAGCTTAAATCTTTCCTTGTGCTCAAGGAAGTCAAAAATAGAAATAAGCCGGGAAGTGAGAAAAAATAATAACAAAACAACTAGCAGCATGATTAAGATATTGGCAACACCTATCCTAATCCCTTGTAAGAAGTATGAGCATGAAATCATCTTATTATGCTAATTTTTCAGTTGTCATGCACAAATGAGGCTTTCAAGATTTTTATTAACACATGTACCCAATTTGCCAGTTATGATCCTCTAACCCTTAAGTTCCGGATTTATCGTTTCATATCAATTAATCCATGTTAAATTAGTTATTTTAAGTATGCAAACACCTTTCTTCACACGTTAAAAACCTTCCTAACCTCAAAAACTATAGAGAGTAAGTGGTCAATTTTTCACCACGCGGGATCACAAATGATTTGCCATTATTGCGGCTTATTTATCATATAACTAATTTTTTTTTCTTTTCTTTTTTATTTCTTTTTTTCTTTTTTTATTTTATTTTATTTTATTTTATATCAGATGGACCCGGCTCTCAACCTATTTTTGCTAGGTCTCAGTCTCCTTATGTGATCAGATCGGCATTAGGCACACATGAATATTAAGCGTTATCTCATAGTAAACCCAAGAACAAAAGGGCACTAGCATAACGGGGCACATTTGTTTATTTATAACTATCAACCTTTTTTGGCATTTAACCTATGATTAGCATAATAAAGGGTAATATCATTTTTCATGTTACTCTCACAAATTTTTTAGGGACAATAAAGTTGCGTGCAAAAGGAAAAAAAAAATCTGTTTTTTTTTTTGTGAAAATATAAGTAAATGTAATGCAATGCAATGCAAGTATTAAGAATATAAACTAGAAAACAAAAACAAAAAAATAATAAATAAATAAATAAATAAAGATAAAAAAAAATTACCTCTCCCCAAGCATAAAATCTAGCATCGTACTCGAGCCTTGAAGAAGAAAGTGGAATAAGCCTGCTATGGTGGCTGACGTCGGCAAGTGGTGGTATAAGGAGCAGAGGTAGGGTGGGGTGGTGCAAGAAGCCCAAAATAGCAATTATTGTTAGAGATTGGTTTAAGCATTTTTTTAACTCATAAGGCTTACGCGGTCGTGTCTGACTTATAAAGCAATCGTTATGCGGCCGTTTTAACCTTCTATTTGACACAAAACAAAACAAAAAACAAATAAAAAATTATCTCAATGTAAAATAAGATGAAAAAGAAAATAAATATAAAAAGATAACGAAAATACGGGTTGCCTCCCGCATAGCGCCTTTCTTTAACGTCTTCGGCTAGACTTAGGCTTTATCTCCTTCAATCTGGTGCCTGTGGAATAAACGGAAAAAAATTTTCATTAGTAATTGGGAATTCTATGTTTTGGTCTTCATAACTTGTTTTCTTTTGTGTACTTATGAATATCAGGACTTCCATCAATGCCTCCCCAAGCTTGAACTTTTCCGTCATTTCTTCAGTCGTATCATCATCAAAACTTTTATTTAACACTTGATTTTTGCAATTGTCAGAAAATCTCTTCCTTATCGTGGGGAATGCCACCACAATTTCTTCATCTTCTCTTCTCCTCTTTATGCTTCGTAGTCGTGAAAGGAATGGAATGCGATAAGTGACGTTTACTTCACTTTCAATTGGTCCTAGCACCTGCTTTTTTCCTTCATCTTGTTTTTCAAGAGTCTTCTTTTTATGTACCACTTATCAAGGTAAGGGCACTTACATTGTTTTTTAGGTAATTCTCGGTTTGCATTGGTAATTTACCTTGAAACTTTATCTTGCTTATCGAACTACCATCTTGAGTCCTTTGGCACTTTAACCTTTTTATGTTAGCATTTGTATCTTCTTGTAATGATTGGTTGCTAGTCGCTAAACTTTCAACAATGTCTTCCAAAGGCATTATTGAGCTATCCGCTTGTTGTTGTCGACATTCTTGTTCCTTATCCTCTCGTAACATGTGACACATAGCTGTGCGATGCCCAATTTGTAAACATACTTCGCAAGCTTGAAAAGATAGTTCCACGTCTTTAACCTTAGCAAGTTGCATCACCGCTTTTGTCAATTCAGCAAGTTTAGTTTTGATTTTTGGTGTGCTATCTTCTTTGATCCCATGTGGTATGTCAGCATACCATTCTTCCTCTTGATCCCAATGCTTTGTGTCTTCTGCTATAGATGTGATCAATGCTCTAAGCTGACTTGGTGTGCTGTCAAGTAGACTTCCCCCACAAGAAGCATTTATCAAACGTCTCTGTAATGTTGCCAATCCTTCACAGAAGTATTGAAGCAATTGGTGCTCGGATAAACCATGTTGTGGGCATCTAGCACACAGCTTCTGAAATCTTTCCCAATAAGTGTGTAAAGCCTCATTTTTTGCTTGTTTGATCCCGATGATCCCTTTACGTAGCATGGAAGCTTTGACTTCTGGGAAGTACTTGTTTAAGAATAATTTTACAAGATCATTCCATGTATTTACCGACCCCGGTGGTAGGTAATATAACCATTCTTTTGCCGAGTCTTGCATAGCGAAGGGGAATGCCCTAAGCTTGATTTGATCTTCGGTGACGTTGTTTGGCTTCATTCCGAAACATACGACATGGAATTCTTTTAAGAACTTGTAAGGATCTTCATTATCTAGACCTCGAAAGAAAGGCAATAGATGAATAAGTTCGGATTTAAGCTCGAAGTTCTCCATAGAAGGGTAATTGATGCAAAGTGGTTGTTGTATGACATCATGAGTCGACCACTCCCTAAGTGTTTGTTCAGCTGCCATGGTATTTATAGAAAAGTGTACCTGTACTTAAAGATCTTGGAATAAAACGATTAGAATCATCGTATCCCCGGCAACGGCGCCAATTTGTTGGGTGTCAAATCCAGCAAATAAATAAAAATGTGAACCTACCGTTACACACACTAAGAATAGTATGAGCGGAAGTAGGATTCGTGTCCTCAGGGATACGGGTTAACTATTTTACACCAAAAACGTTTCAGCATAGTTACTTTGATGGGTTATGGTTAAGGGAGGACGGACGTTTTAATTAAAAACTAAAACTGAAAGTAAATTGCAAAAAGTAGAAAAATTCCAGTAGGCCGACACGGCCGTGTCAGAACTGTACGCGACCGTGTTAAGGTTCTGCCGGAAAAATGAAAACTGACATTTTTTTGTATTTTTTTATTTTGAAAAGAAATTAATAAAAACTTTAATTAAATTGTGAAATAAATTAATATATGAAAGCTAATTCCAACACTAAGGTAATTTCTTGATTCGATTTGGCTTACGATCATTAACGATTATGGTGCAATGACTATTTTTAATTAATGATTTGTATCGATACTAGACATCACGCCGTTCGGATATCCACTCTATCTAATGTCTAATCAAGCGCAGTTCGTTGATTAGAGCCAACCCGCTACTCTAAGCTCACGCCATTCGGATCTTAGCGTGCGGGTTGCAACGAAAGAAGTATCAATTATAATTAAACACACACGCCGTTCGGTATGCTTAACTAGATTGTGTGATTCTATAACGAGAATGAATTCATAGACAAACTCAAACCGTTAATTGTTCCTTATATCAAAAATTAAAACTTTATTAGGGCTTTAAAATTTGAAGAACTTTATTAGAAAAATTAATAAGTTGATCAGGTTTATTAACAATCTAATATATACCGGAGTAGATCCGGGTTTAAGATCAAGAATCAAACAAACAAACTATTAAAATAAATAGATCTCATAAACTATTCACATAAGTTCAAACCAAATCAAAGAAAATTAAACCCTAATGTTGAAACTAAAATTGTTCTAGCAGGACATGACGGCTAGATCAATCAAAACCAAAACGATAAAAGAACTTACTAACTAAAATAATTAATCCTTCTCCAAAAACCACAAGTCAATAAAGTGAAAAGCAAAACTCCAACGATTGGTGTTTCTTTTTTTCTCCTCCTTTTTGATTTTCAGCCCCTTTTTATCATCTTTTTCTCCAACTAATTCTCCCTTTTTTGTAGGTCTCCTCTTTATATTTATCTCTAAGGTTTTATTGATAAACATTCCATAAAATAAAAATCTCAAACTTTTAGGAATTTTCCTACATCTTCAAAATTCAGGATTTTCTTCAATAATAATTTCTTTAAGCATTTTTTTTCTTTTCAATTAACCTATGAAACCAACCAAAACACACCAAAGTAGATTCCATCCCATAAAAAATTGCAATTATTTGAAATAAATGAAAAATGCATGAAAGAAGTGCAAAATAAGTACCAAAATATACTCTAAAATTATAATAATTAACGTCTAAAAATATAACTAACAATATGATTATATATATATATACATGTGGTGATATAGTTTAAATATGTTACTGAACTTTAAATTGAGTACGACGAGTGTTATTATTTAGCTATATATACATATATGCATCTTTAAATTAACAATTAAATTTATTAATAAGTATTATCTTATTTGAGAACATAACTATATAATTACTAAATACTTTTTTAATAATAATAATAATAATAATAATAATAATAATAATAATAATAATAATAATAATAATAATAATAATACCCAAATATATCAACGCTTAAGACAAGTTGGAAATAGGCTCGATAACACCCGTCGTATCAATATATATAACAAGTAGAAAAGTTATAAGTAGTGAAAGTGTAGGTTTTTTTAATATTACCATAATAATATTCTTTTTCTCCAAACTTATAAAAACCTACTTTGTTTCTTTATAATTTTACATTTAAATCTCTAAGAATTTTTTAAAAACCACAACACCTTTTCTCGTCTTGTTTTTTTTTACAAATTGATACCTACTTATTTTGTTTTTTTTAATGTTTACATTTAATCAACTAAAGTTTTTTTAATTTTTATAGTTAAGCGTTCGAGTTATGTTAAATTTACATTTAATCTCATGAACCTTTTTAAAGTTTATACTTAAGTATTCGAGTTATGTTAAATTTTTATTTAGTCAATTTACAATAAAGCTCGTTAATTATAATGAAGTCACTATTTACGCATCCATTATTTTTCTTCTCGGTTTTGAGGTATTTATTTTTTATATTATTTTTTCTATTACACCTTTTTATCGATGTTTCTCATGTAATTTTTTTACGATGGTTAGTACTAACTATAACTCATCAGAATCAAATCTTTCAATTTTTGTAGCCTCGCTGCATAGCACAGTTTACACCCACTTATGTGTGTGTGTGTATGTGTGTGCATGTGTGTGCATGCGCATGTGATCGGCCGCTAACCCTGTTCCGCCCAGTGCCCCCCCCCTTTAACGACATCCTCTAACCACAGACACCTTTGGTGAGCTCCTCCACTCTCTCAACTTCTCCGACAATCACTGAGCACCGTAATTTCTTCATCATTCGCAGGTATCATATTTTTTTCGTATGGTTTAGTTTTATTTCGTTTGTGATCGGTGGTGCAAAGTGGTGTGTTCGGGTTTGATTTGGCTGATCGTGTGTGTGCGTATGTATATATGCCGAGTGTGTGAATGTATGTATGTATGTATGTATGTATGCATATTTCTGTGAGTGTGTGTGTCGCGATATGTGTGTGCATGCATATGTGTCATGTGTGTATGCAGTGTTGTGTGTGTGTGTTTGTGTGCGAGTCCATTGTTTGTGTATGAGATTGTGTGTGTATATATATCTATATGTATGTTGAATTGTGTATATATGGATATTTGTGTGTATATATATATATGTTGTGTATATGTGTGTTGTGTTGAAGTGTGTCGGTAGAGTGGTATTTGTGTGTGAAGTCAGGTGTGTATGGTGTGTGTGTGTGAGAGAGCAGTGTGTGTTTTGGTGTATGCGTGTCTCGTGTATAATTGTGGGTGTGTGTGGAATGTGTGTATGGTGTGCGTGCGTGAGTATGTGTGTATATGCTAATGAATATATATGTGTGTAATAAATATGTGGGTATTATAATGTATATGTGTGTGTATGATCTTATGTATGTATGTATGTTAAAGTATATGTGTGGGTTAGAATGAATGTGTGTGTGCGTGTGTGTGTGTGTCTTTGTGTCTGTGTGTGTGTTACATATATATATATATATATATATATATATATATATAATAGCGTGTAAATAAGAGTATATAAGTGTATTGTGTAAGGGTATGAAAATATATAATTAAATGTATTTATATGATTATATCTATATATATATATATATATATATATATATATATATATATACTAGCCTATAGTCACATATACCACAGGTCAAAACAATAAAATTAAATTAAATATGTTGAATAATAAATTTTAAATTATAGGTTGCAAATAAAATTTATCAACATATATAAGAAAGATAAAATATAATATGTTATTAATCATAAAGTCAAAGTTTGTTATACTAATTTAAATGGTCAAAATGATTATTTATTTTATTTGTAAAATAGCTTTGGGCGGAAAAAATGAAAATATAAAGCACAATAGAATGCCAACTAGCACAAATATGCTCTTATATGATGTCAAATATCTCAAATGTTAGTCTTTTATTATATACTAGTTTTAGCAACCTATTGTATTACACGTGTTAAATAAATAAAATATTAAGTAGAATAAATTTTTATTAATTATAAAATAATATTTTAGGATAAAACATAATTAAAATTACGTATTAGTAAGAATATAAGTAATAAAACAATGATATTAACTTTTTTAAACTTTTTTGTTTACAAAAATTAAATATTTTATTTCAAAATAATCCGTTTTAAAAAATTCATTGTTATAACTTTGAATTTTAATTATTTTTTATTTTTAAATACTTTGCTTTTTAATAACATCAATTTTAAAATATTTTGATGTTTAAAAAATGTTTCTTATTTTATAAAATTTATTTCTTTATAAATAAAATTAATAAAAAGAACTTTTGTTAATTTATTAAGAGGTATTTTTAGTCTATAAAGAAATTAAATAATATTATCGTAAATAATAGTAACTATTAAATAAAAAAGGAAAAAGGAGAAAATTTTGATAAGAAGAAATGTGATGATGTCACGTGTCTCACTTATTTATCATTTTACTAGAGTAGAGAGATATTAAAGTGAGATATAGATACGTATGGTGATGTAGTTTAAATGTGTTATCGAACTGTAAACCAAGTACAGGGTGTATATATATATATACGAAAATAATAGGTAATTATATAATTATAGATACATATTCGCTAGTATTTCATAAAATGAATAATTGGATGGTCGGTGTATGTTAAAATATATATGCATATATATAATGGGTGAGTCGCGCAATAAACCCAAACTAACCCGAGATAGAAGCGGGAGTATTATAACGTTTATTAAACGTGTTTATAAGTTCAATTATTTATATTATGGATGATTGATTGTTGGTTCGCACACGTGAGTAGAAGCCTATTAGTTTCTTTGTTATTCTTGCATCATATCAAGGTGAGTTTAGCTACCTCGTGTTCTTTTATAAATTTAAGGAGGGGAAAGAATGCTCAAAACCCCTTCCTTGTTATGAAATAATTTTTATTCTTTTTGGGCTATTGTGCGACTATTTGTAAGTATTGTGCGACTGTTTATGAGTATTTATCTAGTATATGCATGAGTTATGTGTGTGATTCTATTTTACAACTATTTAACTTCGATGTTAAAGCCGAATGACAGGTATTGATAGTAATATTGGTTGGTACATCCACCCTCATTTGTTAGTATAGTAGTTGGAACTAATAGTGGTCATGAACGGACCTTAGGGTGAATATGATATGACAAGTTTTGTGTGTACATCGTTAGGCTTAGTTGTGAGGCTCACCTCTGCATGTGATATTACGTGCATATAATTGTTTATACATATGTCCTACAATTACACCATAACATCTTTTATTTATATTTTAACCTGCCAACTCACCAACCCCTTATTAACCTTTTCAAACATTTCTTTTACTGAAGAATAATTCTAGAGAATAGCTGAAACTTGTGCCTTAAAGTTGATCTTTAAGGATTTGAGATAGACAGATAATAATTGGGTTTAGACTATATTTGCTTTAAACTTTATGTATTGTTTACTTTCGAGTGTGTTTTTTCCTTTACTTGTCCCTTGTTGTGGAATTCATTTTATTATATTTGTTTGACTATGCTTGTAATGGAATTGACTAACCACAAAACAAGTCTTCATATGTGTCAGGTGACGTCAATACATGTTAATTTATCTCATTTAATGCATCTATGTTAACTAAAAATGTTTTATGACAATCTTGTTCGTTACATTCTCGTGTTTCCTATAAGTAGGGGTGTGACATGGATCCTTGGGAATCCATATTTATTTTGTAGATTTAATGTTATTATACACATCAATAAGGGAATTAGACACACTGTTTTGAATATAGCCACGACGTATGTAGTCATCACTCTCCCATTTTGATCACTTCCTTGTTTGCTCTGAAATTTCATTCTTGATAATGTCAGATATAGGTGTACTCGAAACATACATCATTTTTAAGGAGTGTAAAGGAAGCACATCTTCTTTTCTAATGCATGAAGTGTTTTTCTTTGAATTTCTTCAACTTGTTGGCTTGCTTGTCATGTCCCTCATAAATTCCCCTCTCATAAACACAAAAGACTTTAAATTTTGTTATTTTTATAGATTTTATGTTTATCTTGATAGCTTCTGAATCGTATGTAGAATTTTTATCAGACTAAAGTATCTTATGGGGATACCAAATCAATAACCGGATAAGACACAAAGTTTTTTCAAAGAACAAGTTAGGATATTTTAAAAATACATTGTTATAGATCTCAAAAATCATACTATTTAAATACTTTGTATGTGGGTAGAACCATTACATTGAAGCGTTCAACTTTGTGTAAAAAACATGATAATTGAAGGTTATAACTTTCAAATGATGGCACTTACATGGCAATTACTTTCAAAGAAACTTTATTAGTGGTAACATAGTTAGTCCTCAAGACTTACCCCTTAGTAACAACTAGATGATGCTGATTATATTACTAAACATTGTTGCAATGTTGTTATTATCTATGAATTACTACTAATTACACTCTTGTTGCTATTGATGATCTTAGACACTACTGAAGCTCAATTATCGATTACCACCGAAAAACAAAGTTGTAGCTTCGATATTCAGTAGAACCTTGCTACTGGCTTATGAGCTAATTCCAATCATAAAGTTCATGCAACTTCTCATCAATCACTAAAACAAAAGCAATTTCTAGTGTATACCTTACATGTCAAAATAAACTTTCGTCATACTCAATAGCTAGCTCGATACTCAATTGCCACCCTTTAGACCTCGTGGTGTAAAGAGCTCCTTTAAATTACGAAGATTATTTTGCTCTAGAAATAAAAACATATT
Organism: Flaveria robusta; assembly: GCA_025506415.1. Lineage (NCBI taxonomy): Eukaryota > Viridiplantae > Streptophyta > Magnoliopsida > Asterales > Asteraceae > Flaveria > Flaveria robusta. The sequence goes on from CM046472.1 coordinate 16,796,128, forward strand.
TAATATGCGTGCACTCAATACTTCTTGACTCATATTAATTATATTCTAATTCATAGTAAATCCAATTATACTAAAATCACTTTGATTTTAAAGTCATCATCTTTTATCAACTAGAAAAATTCATTAAAATTGGAAAAATGAAATTACTTTAATATTTCATTATACATAAGGGTGTCAAGTTCCGACATGACCCGAAACATGACACGAACCCAATACAAGGAAAAAAAAGTAGGTTTTAGGTTATATATCTAACACGTTCTAAAAATAGTCGTGCTCAAGTGTACCTATTTTATTAAACGGGTTGAGTTTGGGTGGTTTTTTTTACCCATTTAGTTAAAAGGGTTGACCCTTTAATTTGTTCAATGAAACAAGTCAACCCGCTAACTTGTTCATGGGCAGTCCAACACACTTTTAGAACCCACCAACTTGAGTAACATGTTTACAATATGATTTTTACCTGTCAACCTGTTTAACACATGTAGATGAACAGGATTTACACGAATTGAAATGTGTGAGGGTTGGGACTAATGTTTTTTATACAGATAAAATATATGTCGTGTTCGGGTTGTATACAACCCGAACAACACATCAACGCAACACGATTTGCACCCCTAATTAAATTCATACACATACATTTACACACGGTGGGTGTGTGAGAGAGAGGCAACGTTTGAACACCAGCTTGCAAGAAGTCTCTCTCTCTCCATAAATGCTATTGCATCCTCTCAATACACTGCATTAACTCCTCTCTATCTCCCCATCGTTCATCTCTTCAATTCTCCCAACTGTTCCTCTCTCTCTCTCTCTCTCTCTCTATCTCTCTCTCTCTTCATTCTTCTTAAATTCTATTCACAAGAAAAATACAGGTAGCTCCAATGGAAACCAGCCTCAAAACCACTTTTTTACTCTCTTAAAAGTGGTTTCAAGTTGACCCTTTCCCCTCAATACCACATATTTTGATCTAATAACCAAGACGTACTCAGTATATACCAGTAAGTCACCCTTCTGAATTTGCTTTGGATTTTCATAGAAAGTTAATTATCATTAATATTTTCCAAGGTTTCTTGAACATCTTGCTTTTTTTCAGATTAAAAAGTCTCTATTTCTTGCAAACTGATCAAGAAAGTTTTAAAGATTCTTGTTTTATATTTCTTCTTTAAAGTTAGTAATAGATCGATTTGAGTTTTCTTACCACAAGAAAACCTGAAGCAAATTCAAAAAATTAAAACCTCTTTTGAGAGAAAGAGAGTTTAGTTGTATGCTAGGGTTTCTGAGAATATATATTTTCTTTGATATATCTCATGATGTTTCTTAGGTCAAAAAATACTTTTGTAGCTTTCATTTGATTTAATCTAACAGCCAAGAGTCTCTTAGTTATCAGGTATATTTTGTGTCTATCTATATTTTACTTAATTTCTTTACAAACCACAATTATAAAGAAACAAAGAAAATATTATGAAGTTCAAACTGAACTGTTTTGCAGTTTCAACTTCATCAAAACAGTCTGTACAATTATATGTTGGCCCGTTGTAGTTTGATTTTTGTAAACTCAAAGAAAACCTATAGTCTGCATTGCCTCCTGCGTCTTCGAGTCGATCTTTGCAGTAACGAGTACGGTAACACTTGTTTTTTTTTAATATCTTTTAACCGCTAAACATGATTTCTATTTTAACATCAACATGCAACAAGAGAAACAAAATAAGAAAGAAGAGATCGAAATTATTCTTAACTTTTTATACTTTATAAGTTGACTTCTGTTTTCAAAAAAGATAGGGATTTGTTGACCGCTAATAATGTCTTTGATATATGCGAATATCGACAATCCGAACCTCATTTCCTATGTTTTCTTTCACTAATTTTAAATATTTTTCATATAAATATATTTAATATGATTATTAATGACCCATAACTTTTTTTTTTTTTGAACGGCTGGTTAGTGATTAGTAGTTAGTAGTTAGTATCACCAAGTTAGTAATAATACGCCAATGCCAAGGTTTGAACCTTGGACCTCCAAGAGAGTCAAAGCCTCCCACCTCCCTTTTAACCACTAGGCCAAGAGATCATTGGTTAATGACCCATAAGTATGCTCAAAAATTATCATCAATACAAGACACAACTGATATTGCTTTCGTTTCTCTATTAATCTTGACATTTAATTTGACTCCTACTTATATCTTCTAGTTTTAAAATTCAAGCTTATTTAATCATATACACATTCGTTTAAATTGCTTATATAGCATCAAATTTTCCATTGATACATGTATACAATTATACATGTGTGTGTATGGTTATATCTTTCACTGTAGAATTTTGAACATGCATGTTAATTAATTTATTATCTATTTGAACATTTAAAGTCAAAATATATAAATCCACAATACAAATACTCCCATTACCTTTTATTTTTATTTCATATGTTTGTAAACATCATAATCTTATATATTCTACTTCAACTAAAATTTACAGGGCACCGAAAGTGGTTTCTTGTTTCAAGTGTCCATTATATATTTTTCGATACTCATTTTACATTTTTTACTTTTGACATTTATTATACGTTAGTTTATTACTTAAATTTAGTAGCGACATATATTTAAGACTAACCTTATTTGTTTAGATCATTGTCCATATATATTTGTTCAAAGTCAAACTACCTTCTATAATCATATATCAATCTTCATTTTTAAATTTGGAATTCAAAGTATAGTAAACTTATTCTATTTTGTTCAATGTTAAATTATCTTGTATCTATGAAGACATTTCGAGTAACTAATATCTCTATGATCAGGAGTGTGAAGAATCAAAGAAAAATGTACCAACCCAACATGTTTGAGAGTCACCATCACCATCTTTTAGACATGAGCCACAAGAGCCAAGAAAATGAGCTTGATATGCTTAGAGATGAAGATTACGAGAGCAAATCGGGCACTGACATCATGGATGCTCCCTCGGGCGATGATCAAGATCCCAACCAACGTCCCAACAAGAAGAAACGTTACCATCGTCACACACAACATCAAATCCAAGAACTAGAGTCGTAAGTTCGTTAGATCAAATCACCAGCTTCTAGTAGTTTACTGTGTTTTTCGGGCTTTCAAGTTACATTTTTCGTGCGTTTAATTAATATTTGTTGAATGTAGGTTCTTCAAAGAATGCCCACATCCAGATGATAAACAAAGGAAGGAACTTGGAAGAAGATTGAGTTTAGAGCCTTTGCAAGTCAAATTTTGGTTCCAAAACAAAAGAACTCAAATGAAGGTTTATATGTGCTTCAAATATAACTTGAAATAAATTAAGACTACTGTATACATTTTTGTACATTTACTATGTATTATAAAGACATGAATCTACCTAGCTGCTAGTTAATTAAGGTGTCTTTTGTCTTGTTAATTTAGGCTCAACATGAACGCCATGAGAACTCGCAGCTGAGAAATGAGAACGAAAAACTACGAATGGAGAACATACGATACAAAGAAGCTCTAGCCAATGCTACCTGTCCCAACTGTGGTGGTCCTGCAGCCATCGGGGAGATGTCATTCGATGAACAACACCTCAGAATCGAAAATGCTCGCCTACGTGAAGAAGTATATTAATTGAGACCTTATAAACATAATTCTTAAGGTTTTCAGTTTTGTTATAAGTGTTAATGAAAACTAGTAATCAATCTTTTGAATCACTAATTTTTGCTTCTAAAATTTGTCAAAAAAAATTAGCCATTTTAAACAAATTGTTGAATTATAAAATGCAAATTGTACTGTTTTCTTAAGCTGCAAAATCAATTCAATACATCTTTAGACATATTCAAAAACTTGAATGTGTAGGATGTTGAAAAGATATGCTCTGATAAATAGTTTTTATAAAAAATTGGCTGAAGCTCTATCTGCAGTTGAAAGCTAGATTTTTTTTTCTTGTGTGTTTAACAGATTGATAGGATATCTGGAATTGCTGCAAAATATGTTGGCAAACCACTGCTAAGTAATTACCCAAATCTCTCACACAATGGACCACCACGGTCTCTTGACCTACCGATCGCTAGTTTTAGTTCACAACCCACACTGGTAGATGACATGTTTGGAACCAGCAGCCTTCTCAGGTCAGTTTCAGGTCCTAGTGAGGCTGACAAGCCAGTTATCATTGAACTAGCGGTTGCAGCCATGGAAGAACTGATTAGAATGGCTCAGTCTGGTGAGCCTTTGTGGATTCCAAGCTCTGATAACTCATCAGAGATATTGAATGAAGAAGATTACTCGCAAACGTTTCCTAGAGGCCTTGGACCGAAGCAGTTTGGAATGAAATCTGAAGCTTCAAGGGAATCTGCGGTTGTCATCATGAATCATATCAACCTTGTTGAGATTCTAATGGATGTGGTACTGGAGAAGACTAAATTTTCTGTTACAATCTCAATGATCGAATTGAATTAAGTTACAGTATAATTAAACCTCAAATTGTTCATGAATTTGCAGAATCAGTGGTCAAATGTGTTTTCTGGAATTGTTTCAAGAGCAATGACTGTAGAAGTGCTTTCAACTGGAGTGGCTGGAAACTACAATGGAGCTCTACAAGTGGTATGAGCATATGCCAGTTCATTTATTAACAGTTTAAATAAACAAAATGCATAATTTTAAACAATACCTTGATGTCACAGTCACCAGTGTTAAAAGTACATAAAAATAATAATAAGTTCATAGTTATTAGAGGGAATGTGTAAAGTTGATCAATTTGTTGTAGTGCATCATGTACATGTATTGCTGCAACAAAAGCATATACTTTGTTGGATTAATCTTGATGTGTTAAGTCGAGTCAAGTTACTGGTCACAGGTCTAGTATTTGAGTCATCTTATGTTTTAAATATGCAGCAAGTTTTCATTTTGAATTAGTCTTATTAGTGGAGTAGTGGATGCTAAGTAGTGGTCTATTTTGTAGTAGTGACCTATGTTTGCATATTTTCTTTTGGTTTATTTATGTAAGTTTTTGAATCTGAATGAATTAGGGTGAGATTAAGCATTAAACTATCTCTCTTTCTCTTTTGTTCGCGAGGTTTGTGTGTTTAATTTTGGGCCTGAACCAACATACTTAACCTGATATTTATGATTTTGCAGATGACATCCGAGTATCAAGTTCCTTCACCACTTGTTCCAACCCGAGAATACTATTTTGTTAGGTACTGTAAACAACATACTGATGGGACCTGGGCTGTGGTTGATGTATCTTTGGACAATTTACGCCCGTCCACGATGTTAAGATCTAGAAGAAGGCCATCAGGTTGTTTAATTCAAGAACTTCCTAATGGATATTCCAAGGTGAAACTCTTGATGGTTCAATTTTTAAATTGTGTTGATTTATTGGAGCCGTAGGAGTAGTAGTCTAGTAGTTACTTTTGGGGAAAACATATTAACTATCTCTGTTAATTACAAAGTTTATTTGCTTATGTTACTAAATACAATGAGAAAAACATCATGAAACAACCTAAAATTGAGGTTCATGTTTCCCTTTTGTTATTAAGGTTACATGGGTTGAACATGTTGAAGTCGATGATACAGCTGTTCATGATATCTATCGGTTACTAGTGAATTCTGGTTTAGCATTTGGGGCCAGACGATGGGTGGCAACGCTTGAGAGGCAGTGTGAACGGCTTGCAAGCGCAATGGCTAACAATATTCCTGGAGGCGACGTTGGAGGTAAAATTAACACTTAATAATTAGAGAGAGTAAAATGGGCAGGCTTAGTAAATGCAGTTATAGAAAGAGTTATTCACTTTGTAAGACTTTTTAACTTGTTTTACCATTTGAAATGTCTCCTTTGGAGCTAGACTTTATAAGTTGTCAAAAATAAATATAACTAAATGCCACTGTGTATAACTAAATGGGTTGCTTGCTATCACTATTATTAATTGCTTCTAGTTCTCAATCTTTGGTTTCTTTCCTATGATTTGATCTAACATGGTAGAACGGCAACATTTGTTTGATTGATTGCTGATTGTGACTATAAAACAACATTTGGACAGTTATAACAACTCTAGAAGGGCGAAAGAGTATGTTGAAGCTTTCCGAGAGAATGGTTTTGAGTTTTTGTGGCGGTGTTGGAGCTTCAACAACTCACACATGGACAACTTTATCCGGTAGTGGGGCGGATGATGTCCGTGTTATGACTAGAAAGAGTGTAGATGATCCAGGCAGGCCTCCTGGCATCGTGCTAAGCGCTGCTACATCGTTTTGGATCCCAGTTCCACCAAAACGAGTTTTTGATTTCCTTCGTGATGAAAACACGAGGAGCGAGGTAACAACTTACAACAGACATAACATAAAGTTGTGAACAAAATTATCTTTCACAACTAATCTTGCCATGAAACATCCATTGCGAGTGTTTTAAGCACTGAAATACTAGTTATATCAAAGGATTTTTGGTAATCATTTTCAAAATCTTTTTAGTAACCTTTATTTTGTTGATTCTATTGTACAAACATATGCAGTGGGACATTCTCTCAAACGGTGGATTGGTTCAAGAAATGGCGCATATTGCTAACGGCCGTGATCCAGGCAACTGCGTATCACTTCTACGAGTAAACGTAAGCTTTTAAGTTCATTAGAAAAAGATTGCTCGATATGTGTCACACAATGTACTAGACTATTGATTTTTTTAAACCATATTTTAGAGTGCAAATTCGAGCCAAGGAAACATGCTTATACTTCAGGAGAGTTCAAATGATTCAACGGGCTCATATGTTATCTACGCTCCAGTAGATATTGCTGCAATGAACGTGGTGTTAAGTGGCGGTGACCCTGATTATGTCGCGTTACTACCATCTGGTTTTGCTATACTTCCAGACGGAGGAGGAACTCATCAAGGAGAGAGGATTCTAGAGGTCGGAAATGGTGGATCTTTACTGACAGTTGCGTTTCAGATTCTGGTTGATTCAGTTCCTACAGCAAAACTATCACTTGGTTCAGTGGCGACGGTTAATAGTCTTATTAAGTGCACTGTTGAAAGGATCAAAGCCGCAGTGGCTCCTGAGAATGCATAACCATCGGTTTCTATTTGGTAAGACAATATTCCTTTTTAGAATGTCGAGTAGAAGGGTCTTTATAAAGCTGTAACATTAACTTTGTGAAAAAATGTCATTTCAAAACTAAATTTTTACTAGGTGTGACATGTTTAGCAACTACTTTGTTGATCCTTAATCTTTGTATTTTGCATTAGCGACAACTTTATCCCCTCGAGTGATACCTTTTCCATCAAAATGCTGGATTTCTTTTCTGATTCTTGCTCTAGTTTGTGTGCTTTGTAGGGTGAATCCAACGGTTGAGATGAAGGAAGATTTAAGCGGGTGATGTTTACTCTTCTCGTTTGAAGCTAATGGAAGAAGTCAAGAACGCACCTAAAACTATCCTTTGGCATATGGTGCCAACATCAAGAAAGTGTAATTTTCACCATCTGTTGAAGGTTATAGGTTCGGGTATTGACTTTAAGTAAACTAAAACCTTATCAAGTGAATTCTAGTTATTTAAAACTCATAACTTTGTTCAAGATTTAGAGTTTTTGATTTAGGCTTGTATGTGTTTGTAGTGTAGTGTCAGAATGGTTGTCTTTTAGAAACTTTCTCATAATAATAGTTGCTCCTTTCATCTCATGGCAAACGAAGGAGGTAACGAGTCAAAACAGCTGGTTGGTTCATGTTCAACAATCTATATTAATCTTGTGCTTTAGGTGTCAATGTCATTTAGACATTCTTGAAACACTTTCTTCTTGGTAAAACTAGACATCTTTTTGATGCACTCATTGTGAATATTTTTATTGGTTAATGGAACTTAGCCTGGCAAACGTTCTTAAGGTATGCGGGATGTATGGGTGGAGTGGTAACCGGTGAGTGGTCACCACCTGGGAACACTGCCGCCATCAAACTCACCTCGCGGTGAGTGGGTGTTAACCGGGGATGACTCACCGCGTTGTTTAAGTGATGCTTGTGATCGTTCGGAATCTCTACAGCTATAATGCCGTTACCTTTAAAAAAAATGTGTTTATATATACAAAGTCTTTAATCATTTCTACAACCATTTACAATTTCACAATATTTTTTTTCACAAACTCTCTTCTACACCTCACTATTTTTTTCACATTTTGCCAAAAGGAATGTTGAATTAGCCCCCTTGTTCCTTCCATCCGTCGTTGATCGTGATGATGATAATATTTTCTCAAACGATAGTAACATATTTTTTTTCAAAGATCTCATAGAAGAAGCCAAAGAAGACAACATGGGTACATCTAAAAAGATATATGCCACATGATAGGGAAAAACAACACCAAGTTCTTATGCTAGATTTTTTTGTCGATGAACCTAGGTACGATGAAGCTACGTTCGGGCATAGGTTTTGTATGTCGAAATGGTTGTTTTTTAAAATTGTTGGTGATGTGAAAGCAAGCACTTCATGGTTACAAGAGGCATTGACAAGAGAATGAAAAATAATTTTACACAATTTCAAAAAGTTACATCGGCTATTAAACAACTCACAACACATGCGAGCTAAAACTGTTAACAAGATTTGGAGCGTGACATATGCTTGCATTTGGTTGCATAACATGGTAATAAAGGACAATAGAAATGCGATATCACCGGTATACATCAGGGATCCTCCGGTCAGACCGTTTATGACGATACTGTTCTTGAGGAATTGATGGATGAAGATACACATTTCCTAAAAGCGGATCTTATTGAGCATCTTGGACGACAACATCTACCCCACCTCAAGGCAACCAACGATGACGAGTTGTCTTTTTATGTTCTTACTTTCTAGTTTAAGTTGATGTAATGTTTTATTTAGTTTAAATTAATGTCATTTTTTTAGTTTAAGCTAATATAATGTTATATTTATTAAGTTTAAATTAATGTCATTTTATTCTTTTATTTTAATAAATTTATTCTTTTATTTATTATTTACTAAAAAATAAAAAAAAGGAAAAAGAGGGTCCAACAGGTGGAGTGTTGCCAATGATGAAGTGGTATAATAAAAGTTGAAGGTGCAGCTGACATGACAACATAGGATTGAAGGCTTTCACTCACCATGGATGGAGCACCTCTTATACCCCTACAAAGACTAATAAATACGTTACAATCAAATATCTTCCTCTTAGGATTCTCTAATGAGGTGTCACTTAAATTAAAACCAAACTCCTCTTGAAAATACACAACTCCCAAAAAGCTCAAACCAAACGATTAAACATCTTTAAAGTCAAACTATAATCAAAAAAACATCAAACCAACTTGTCTAGGTCTTCCATGCTTAGCAAACTCATCATCCTCATGTGCTACTTCCTCTTCATCATACAAATCCATTTGTAACCTTTTACTAAGATTGATTTGTGACAAGCGGAAAAAGACAAGCAAATTTGCTATCTGCTGGATAAGAGATCAAAAAGTAAGCAAGAAAAAGAGATCAACCATATTGTAGTTGAAACGACTTCATTGCATATACTCCAGAATTTCAAAAAAAGAAAAAGAAATATTACTCATGGCAATAACTTGTCGTCGTCATAGGACGAAGCAAGAAATGTTTTTTTTTGATAACTTTAATCTTGAGTTATTAATTATGAAAGTTTGAGGATCTGTTTTGTCAGTTTATTAAAAGTTTGGTTTTATTTTTGTTCAATGATTTTGAGTCTATTTTTGTAGTCGATGTTTTCCTTGTTTGCCAAGGTTATGAGTTGGTCTAAATTAGTTTAAATAGGAGTAGATTGTTTTCTAATTCTAGTACCTGATTGTTTTGATTATTAATTAATAGAAAGAGTCGTGGGTTGTCCTCCCCAAAATTCTGTGTTTGTTTGTTTGATTGAAAGGCCAATTTCCAACAATTGGTATCAGAGCGCAGAGAAGAAACGCCAAGAATATTCTGGTCGCTGATCAGATTGGTGATCTTGTGTTGCTGATCGAGTCCAGAATTTTGATCAGAAAATCAGAACCTGTTGCTGAAGGTCTGATTGCAAGAAGTTGTTTGATCAGAGAAGAAGAAGAAACCGAAAGCAAGACATGGCAGATGGTGGTAATGCAAGAAACGCAGGGCAAGTAGTTCAAGCACTAACTGCTAAGGAACCGACAAGTACCTTTTCTTTACAAGCTCCAAAGTTGACCTCGATCAACTACACAGCATGGTCAGTCATGATGAAGATTATATTGGGGGCAAACGGATTGCAAGAAACAATTGATCCAGAAAAAGGAAAAGGGACAGAAGAAAGAAAGAAATTCATGGCCTTGGGAGCCATCTTCCAAACTTTACCGGAAGATGTTATGCTTCAAATGGCAAAGTATTCAGAACCGAAGGACGTATGGGAGGCGCTAAGAGTTAGGTACTTGGGAGCAGAACGAGTCCAGAAAGCACGCCTTCAAATGTTAAGAAGCGAGTTGGAAGCATTAAAGATAGGAGAAACAGAAAGTATAGATGATTTTGCTGCAAAACTAGGTGGAGTACAATCAAAATACAAGAGTTTGGGAACAACACTTGAAGAAGAGGTTATGGTAAGAAAATTTTTGAACTCAATGCCTGATAAATATCTACCTATAGTTTCCTCGATTGAGCAATTTGCAGAAATCGAGAAAATGACATTCGAAGATGTGGTCGGACGACTAAAGGCATATGAGGAAAGAAATAAGCTTAAGAATATAAGTGAAAGCTCATCCCAAGATAAACTCTTGTTCACTCAAACTGAAAGCTCAAAGAAAGTTGAAAACTACCAAGGACGTGGTAGAGGACGTGGAAGATTCAACGGAAGAGGAAGAGGGAATCGAAGATGGAACTATGAACGAGAGGTTGATCAAGATGAACAGGGTGAGGATCAAAGGAGGAAGAACTCTGAAGAATGGCAAGACAGAAGAAAGAACCTAAGGTGCTACAACTGTGATAAGATCGGGCATTATTCGAGCGAGTGTAAAGCACCTAGTAAAGGGAGAGAAGAAGCAAACTTGATAAGAAAAGAAGATGATGATGGACCTGCTTTGCTTATGGCAACTTGCTCATTAAACCAAGTAAGGCTGAATGAAGAAAAAGTCTATCTTGGTGAATATGAAAAGAATGAAAGAGAAGAAGGAATGTGGTATTTGGATAATGGGGCAAGCAATCATATGACGGGACGACGGGACTACTTCAGTAAGTTGGATGAGAAAATTGTTGGTCAAGTGAAATTTGGTGATGGTTCTCGGGTTGAAGTCAAAGGCAAAGGAACAGTTCGTGTGCAGTGCAAGAATGGTGATCAAAAGGAATTTTCTAATGTGTATTACATTCCAGATCTATCTAAGAACATTCTTAGTTTGGGTCAATTTGATGAGGCCGGATGCAAAATTGCAATTGAAGATGGGATCTTGAAGATACATGAAAGAACAGGAGATTTGCTAATGAAAATACAAAGGTGTCAAAATAGACTTTACAAAATCAAACTTCAGGTTCCTGTTACTGAACTTGCTAAGAAGAAAGAGAAAGAATCTGAAATGAAGTCAGCAATTGAAATTAAATTCGGGACGTTTCCTGTGACTCGGTTCGGTAGACTAGATGAGAGTGTGAAAAGCCAAGCAGATTTGCTTGGAAGTTCACTCCAAGAAGAAAGAATTCAAGAAAAGAAAATGGAGACAAGTAAAATCCCAAAGCAAGACGTGGATGGTTCAAATGCTAATGATCGTGAAACAATTAAGCAAGTCTGTTATAGACAATTGAAGAGAAGGAACAAAGGCAAGAAGAAAAAGCACAACTCAAGATTAAGGGGGTGATTGATAACTTTAATCTTGAGTTATTAATTATGAAAGTTTGAGGGTCTGTTTTGTCAGTTTATTAAAAGTTTGGTTTTATTTTTGTTCAATGATTTTGAGTCTATTTTTGTAGTCGATGTTTTCCTTGTTTGCCAAGGTTATGAGTTGGTCTAAATTAGTTTAAATAGGAGTAGATTGTTTTCTAATTCTAGTACCTGATTGTTTTGATTATTGATTAATAGAAAGAGTCGTGGGTTGTCCTCCCCAAAATTCTGTGTTTGTTTGTTTGATTGAAAGGCCAATTTCCAACATTTTTTTAAATTTTTTTTGTTATCCTTGTACAAGAAAAGAATTGGAAGCACTGCTTGGAGATGAAGGACAGTGAGGCTATAGATGAGTTTGCAAGCAAGATTAATGGATGGTTGCAAAATTTCGAGATCTTGGATCCAATCTTGAAGAGATGGAAGAAAACTTCACAACTTCATCCTCTTAAGTATTTGCAAATAGTGGCATTTATCAGGCAATAATCAGATCTTGACTTGATGGCATTCGAAGAAGTTATTGGCCAACTAAAAGTAGAGCAAGAAACAGTGAGCATGATCAAGATGGACGAGAACAAGGTTTAGATAATTGTGGGCGAGATACAGGTTGTGGTACAAGACGAGGAGGCCGTTTTAAATACAATGAAGATCAAAGTGGTAGAGGTTCAAGCAGAGACAAAGTAACTTTAGATGCTATAAGGGTGGAATGTATGGGTACTTTACATACAAGTGTACCAAATGAAAAGAGGAGGAAGCACGTCTAGATAAAGGGGTAGAAGATGAGCTAGCCCTACTTTAGACAAGAAGCAATTCCAAAAATTTAATCTAAAAGGAGAATGATTGAATAATCCTAAATTTGGTTTCACATGTGAAAGAATAAATCATGAAAGTTGAAGGGTTAAAAGTCAAAATTGTCAGAGGAACGAAGGAAGCAAGTTAAAGAAAATGCTTGAAAGATACTATTAGCTATAATTTCATTTGGAAGATTTGTATATATTTATTAGAATTAGTTTAATTATTAATTGCAAGGTCTAAAGACTTGTTTTGATTTGTTTCCTACTTAAGTCAACTAGGCACCTTGGTTTGCAAGTTTCTAGTTATTATAGTAGGAGATAGGGGTTACTGTTTTGATGTGGCTTTCTAGATGATAAAATTTAGAGTTGGGCAAGTTGCTCAAAATCTAGTATTTGTGTTTGTTCGATTTTGGGTCAAATTGTCAACAAATTATTGATCGAACTACTAGATCCCAACCCCAATGGTTTGCTTCAATTTCAACAGTTCAGTTGGTTCATATGTCGTTAATTTAACGTCATGAGTCGAGAGAAGTGTTAGCTCTTTCAACCAATAGTACTAATAATAATAAAACATGGTTGTACAAAAGTTATAGGGAGATTATATGGTTAAAGAACTTCCTTAACAAGTCTATTAAGAAATAGTGCATAGTCCTTTTACCGTAATAATGATAGTGTTACTTAACCGGAAAAGAATCTTGTATTTCTTAGAGAAACAAAATAGAAGCTTCAACTGACCTTGATGTGCAGGAACCACTATAGTAGGAGGTTACATTGATTTAGATTTTTTTAATTTACTTGGTTTGGGGTGTAGTTCATGTGATGAGCTACCAAGTAAAGATTGCAAAGTTGTGATAAAAAATGGTCAAACTCCCGCCACGAACAAAATTTTAAAGATAAAGGTCTAGTCCATTGTATATTTCTAAGATCTCCAAGATTTTCTTCAAGTTATGTCTACACAATATAGTGAAATACAACTCGTGTATAAAAAATACAATACCTTGCTTTGCCGTAGGCGTTATTGGCAGTTTACCATGCCCTTGTATGTTCTTTAACCACCATTATGTATTAGGCCACGCCGCCATTGTGTGAATGTAAAATTTTGCCTTGCCCTTGCTCCATGTTACTCATGCAATCTGATTAAGCAAATGGGAATACGGAGGGTTCATGTTATATCCCACTATAAAAGTAGTTACCGACTCACCTGCACCAAGTATAAAAATATGTCAGTGAATAACAGCCTATGACTTAAGCTAGAAAACGAAATGAACCCGTGAACTTCAAAAAAGCTACTTAAAAACGGGAGCTTATAAACTTATGCTGGTTGGTGTAATGGTGTATTGGTGTTTTTTCAAATTTCTCATTCTAACCTTAATAAGTCACATTTACATGTTACTTTAACTTTCAATTATTTTTTTTCCTATTTCTGCATATTCATCTATATTTATCACTTTAATTTCTTTTTCCAAATGAAGGATGAAGATGATGAAGTTGATTACATTCAAACCCAAAACATACATCTTCAAGTGGGTAAAAGCAGAGGAGTGTTGGGTTTTGAGTGTTCATGTTCGTATTGGGGATTTGGGGTCAAATATGGAGCATGTCCTATCCACAACCACTTGGGCGCTCACACTCGCTGACCAAAATATTTATAACAAACTGAGGTCATATGCTCATGTGACTTTGCCAAGCCAAAATGGTCTCAATAAATATTTTTCTGTAAGAATTTAATTAATGTATCGAAGCTTAGGCCATAAATACAATTTATGGACCATCAGTCCATTGGCCTACCGGTATCTAAGGGGCCTCATGAATCAAGTGGTTGTGGGTTCAACATCCTAACTGGGCCAAGAGCGCAAAGCATGTTAGTTTGGCACTATAAAGTGCACTTTCTCATGAGGTTCACATGCCTCTGATCTTTTTATAGCCTGTAAGCCAGATTCCAACTTTATCTATAGTTCATTGACTGCAAATATTCTCCAGATTATAACTCAAGAAATCACTCTTTTCATCCACAAAATTCTCTTATCATATTATTCGAAGGGTGTTTTAGTCATTAGATTAATAGCCAAACAAAAAGATGGCCAAAAAGTGTATGTAGGTCACAACCCAACCCATTCAACCATTAATAAAAAACTATTTTCAGCCATAACTCCAGCTCACCCGAGCCACCCATCTCTTAATTTATGTTAATCCACACCCAAAAAATTAAAGTATGGGTCAATAAAAGTTATAATTTAGATGAAAACAAACCTCACTACCATCGTATATGCTAAGCAAAGCTCGGTGAGCCACCTCATGAAAAAAGCAGCACTTGATAGGAAAGAAATTCTAAAAGTTTATTGAGCCCACCAAGGACGTCCAGCCTCATAGAAATGGTCACCTTCATCCCATGAAATTTGACAAGCTTGCAGACCAATGGCCACCCATGGTTCCTTCCCGTGTTTTGCAGCCCATTCTTCAGCAGCCAATTCTCTATGGGCCTCACTTTCAAAGCGCATTTTGTACTCCCCGAATGGGTTTAGCCCGGGGCCGGCTAGTTCTGCCATTGCAGCTGGCATATACATCGAGTCACCCACTAATGGTGCACCACATGCTGCCAATTGAGCTCGAATCTGTACCATGCATATCTTGTGAAACTGACTATGCTTGTTCTATTTGGCATGAGCAATAATTACTCACAAAATAAAAGTTCGTAGGAAGGAGATTAAGAGGTCAATGAAAAGATTCAGAGTTTTGACAACATATAGTGTGAAAATTTATAATAGCTTCGAAGAAAAAGGCTAGCAACATCTATAAGCGGCAAAAACAAATGTGGGAACCTTTACCATTTTGTAAGAAAAGTGCAAAACTGTCTTTTAATGTACGATAAAAGACGATCTCCATGTTCAACATAAGAACACTAATCACCATGTGATGCAGAGAAACAGGAGGGAAAAAAAAACTCCACTCATACCAATGTAAATGTAACATTTACCCTGGTTGTGGTTGTACGGTATTATTTGACAAGTAATCAGTCCATAAACTAAGAAAAAAAATACCAGAACGGACATAAATTTGTAAGGATATTCAAGTATCCCGTGTGAGAACTAACATGTAAGACACTCATGATTTTTGAGAAAGAAATATGAGAAGAAGCTTTTATACTGAAAACTTTCTATCAATCTAATGAAAATAATAAGTATCAGAAAGGGGGCAAAAAATATCATGTACCTGGTGGGTCCGTCCGGTTAACAGATTGATCTTGCACTCATATGCAAACTCTTTATTAGGCCAACTAATATTCTCAATTCCATATGCCTCTTGAACTAAATCATTTGGCCAGGGAACTTTTCTGCATTCTAGGACCTCAAGTTGGCACATGTTCCATCCTTTAATGAACTCTACATGTTCAAAAGATAAGGCAGCCATGTCTCATTTAATCATGTGAGTTTTACACAAGTCACAAAAGTGAAGAAGTATGAAATTAACTCATGGATTTGAAATCGATAACAATATCGATTTAACCTCTAGTCTTCCATATTTAATCAAAGAACAGGGATGTGCACTTGCAACTACACAAATTTGTGTGCATTATGATCTTTAATTGGAGGAATCCAGAAAGAAAAATGAATCTTCAAATTTATTTGTTCTTGAAAGATCACCCTTCACCATTACCATTTTTTTACTTTTTGAAATTAAACAAAAATTATGAAGTATTTAAAAATTTATGAATAGTTATTTTTACCTTTAGAAATAACTTTAGGAGCCATACGAATTGGTCGCATGTAATGGGTCATGACTCCACATGGCACATAAGCAGCAGCAAGAGCCAAATAAAGCTTCTTCACTTGTTTCTCCTGGTTAACAAAACAAATACAAATCCATCACTTAGAAGTGAAAAATCATATACATACAAAATAGAACCAACAGATGATTAATGGATAATAATAATAATAATAATAATAGAGAAACAATAGACTACCCTGATCTTTCTATGAAAAACTGAACAGAAATCCTTGGTTCTAGCTAGCACAACACTACAAAACAAGATGAGATTAGTCATTAATAAAACTAACTAATATACAACAATTAAATTTTAGCTTGATGTAGTACCAGCCTTCTGTGCAGTTATCAATCTGATGAGTTGTCATTAATGGAGTAGATAGTTCCAAGGCAAGAGTAGCAAAATTTACACACGTTTCTTCAATGTTGTCAGTAGTTCCACCTACCTAAGAAAAAGGAGAGTCAGTGATACATTAAAGCATAACTAACTGCCCATGCTAGCACAAAAATAAAGGAACCGAAACACTTTTTTATTTTTCCTCCAACCATATGAAAGAGCTCACAAATTGAAATAGAAAATGCTATTAATAAATCAAACCAAAATGAAAAAATATCACAAGTGTCTCTAATGCGATAATATATCACCAAACAAGTATAAATTTTGGCTGTAAGGGTTGCTGAAAATTTTAAGGTATCATTTTAAAACTTAACAGACATGTATGCAGCAAGAAGCAAAAAAACAGTTAAAGATATCATCAGATATGACATAGGGGAGCAAATAATTCACATACTGATGTGCCAGCAGGCTTGTTAAGGACCACATAGGACTCCGTCACAGCAATTATTCTGGACCTCCAGTCAATTTCATAACATCTGGTGAATTATAAAAGCATCGATAATCAAAACCGTCAGCAAGAAACATTGCATTGTTTTACATAGGCGCTTTGTTTCAAATAGAATCCCTATTTCTGTCATTCGCCAACATGAACAAACAATGTTTTCAACCAATTTCTCATATCTAATTAATCAAAAGAACCACTCATATAGAACTTCAACATGACATGAACTAAAAATACAAAATAACAAATCACTTGTCATTACATGTCAACTAACTAAAAGAGGGTACAAGTTGTGCAAAGGAGATACATACTGAAAAAAGACTTCAATACCGGTACCTTAGGTTCTTTTCCTTAAGAAAGTTAAATTTTGAATCAAAAGTGCATATATATTGCACATGTGTTGGATGCTTAATAAATGGTATAAAGCAAGTACAATGTCAATATGACAAATGGAAAAAAATAGGTTTATTCCTTTTTGTATTTAGCAAATTAAAAGAATGAAACTTAATCAAGAAAGAGATTATTATATAGGGTGTAGTGATATTTTCAGGGTACCTTGGAAATCTTTTTGGGCGTACATGCACCCTCACATATGTCCCTGGTTCAACAAACTGATCAATATCAGTAATCCTAAAAGTTTTTTGTGCCTCTCGCACAGTTTTCCCTTTAATTGAAGATCTCATTTTGAGGACTGATGGATCAGTAACCTCATTGTACAACTTCATTTCTTCTGGTGTGGCAGTTAAAGGAGGCTTTGGGCATACAAGGGCATAGAAAACAGCTCCAAAATGAATAAGGTCTGCAACGTACCTTCAAAGTTTAAGCATATCAAAGTGACTTTTCCAAAACTATTATAATAATCACTTGAAATCTTGTATAAACATGTTTGCACTGCTTAAATGCTTGTAATAAATAAATAAATACCTTCACTTGGTAAAACTATATAACATGTTCAGTAAAGAACAGATTACAAATCCATCTCAATACGAGCTTATGTCGACTGGTTGTTAATTTAACACAAGGGTTGAAAGGTAAAACTTAAAACAGCATGGCAACTCACAATGGTGGAAGATCCAAAGCGTTGGTAATGAAATCAAGAATCGTCCCTCCTTCACTAACAACTAAGTGCTCGATTCTGGGTTGAAAATTCTCAGCAGGGCAGGGAAGCAAGCGACCATATTCCGAGTGGCTAAAGAAAAGTAAAATTTTTGAGTATCATAAAACCATTTAACAAGTACCCAAACTTTCCATATACGAAAATCATACTAAACAGCCTCTACATGTCAAATCAAACATGTGACAACAGAACAAAACCATCATGAAGAAATAGATGCTCATGCAAAATCAGCTGCAACATGAATTACCGTACATAAACATATCCATACTATGAACATGCATATCACCCTTTTAGGTTGTAACAACACACCATTATAGTTCTCTAAAAGATTTCCTTGAGATTTAAAACATTCAATCAATCCTCCTTGCTATAAACGATTGTCTAAAAATTCAATCAATCCTCCTCTCAGTACATGCTTTAGTAATTCAAAACATTCAATCAATCCACCATTATAGTTCTCTAACATATCGTTTACCTTTAGAAAACTTATAATCCAAAGTGTTTATTTCTTGCATCTACATATGTCTCAATCCTAAAAGAGTGCAAGAGGTGAATAAAGGGTATGAAATACCGTTTAGAATCGGGAGTAGATGATAGAGTTGAGGTAACTGCAACAGAAGCAGGGGTATGAGATGCTAAGGCTCTGCTGCTGCTGTTGTAGTCGGAATCCCAAATTGAAGAGCGAAACGTTGTGGTTTTGTGGCGGTGGGTGGTGACGGAGGCGAATGTTCGTAGTAATGTGAGAGGGGCGACAACGAGGGTACGGTAGGTGGGGATCCACAGCAGCGATGAAACCATCGCCATTTTTGAAGGAGTGTTTGCAGGTGGGAAACAGAGTGAGTGTGTTTAGGGTGTGGAGAGAAGAAGAGAACTTTTTTTTAAAATGGATATCTTTAGAAAGACGTAATGATTTATGGGTTGATTTTTGAGTTGTTTTGAAAAATAATTGTTTCGTGGTTTGGTATATACGGAATCAAGTTTGAATCCGTAATTGGTGTTTACGGAATCATCTCCGTTCAAAAATGTGTTATATATATCCGTAAATGGTGTTTACGGATGGTTATATATATATGAATCCGTAATTTATGTATACGGCTAATCAATTTTCCAATTTTTTGGTTTTAATATTTTAGTTTTAATGCAACGAAGGAGCATACATATATTTTTATATATGATTCCGTAATATGTACTTACGGATACTAAATTTTCCAAATCTATATTTTAAGTAATAATAAAATGGGAATGTAATGTAATAATAATATAATCATAAAATATGGATATGGAATGTAATGTAATAATAAATATAATGTAATAATAAAATATGGAGTGTAATATATATAATCTTGGTTAGAGTCCATGTATTACATGGGTGGAAAAAATAAAACATGTCAAAACCATTTATTTTGATAAATATCTTATTTTTTAGATGTTATTAGTCATTGGTGAAATAAAAATAGAATGAATATCTAAAAATTATAACAAATAATGAAATTAGAAATTATTACGCTATATTTAAAGATAAAATATGTCAGAAATCATATAATTCAGTATATATTAATAATTTATTAAAATAAGAATATTTATATTTTAGATATTTGATAGTTTAATTACTTATTTAAAATAATTATTATCTATAATATCTAATTAAAAAATATTTATTTTGTCACTAGTTACTCTCTTGACCCACCTTTTTGTCACATGCCATTATTCTAGACATCCTCATATCATTTTTCCCTTCAAAAGGGTATTATAATAATTTAAACACTAAAACTAATTTCTCTCTTTTATTAAAGATCAATTTTATTAATTGTAATATTTCTCTCTCATCTAGGGATTTTTGTAAATCAATGTATATTTTTAAAATTAGATTTTATTAAGAAAATAATTAAAAATCACAATTTTTTATTAATATATATTACATTCTATATGTTATTATTACATTAAAATTGGAAAACTTGAGTGTAAATATATATTTTATTATTACATTAAAATTAGAAATCTTGAGTATCCGTAACTACATATTACGGATTTATATATATATATATATATATATATATATATATATATATATATATAATATATTCTCCTTCATTGCATTAAAACCAATTTTATTGGAAAATTGAGTATCCGTAAATGTAAATTACGGATTCATATATATATATATCCATGTTTATTACATTAAAATTAAAAGTATATATATTATTAAACCATCCGTAAACACAATCTACGGATTCAACTAACGGACGGAGGTGATTCCGTAAACACCAATCACGGATTCAAACTTGAATCCGTAAACACCAACCATGGAACACCTATTTTTCAAAACAACTCAAAAATCAACCCATAAACCATCACATCTTCTCAAAAATACCCATTTTAAAAAAAAATATCGAGAAGAAGAGGGGTTGCCCCTTGGGCTAAGGGCTCGATTTGATGCTTATGTTTTATGGGGGCAAGGATCAAGTAGGACGTTGGGTTTGCGTGAAAGCAAAATAATCAAACTTAAGTCAATATAACTATCAATTACCCTTAGATCAATTGGTTTGAAAAATACATTTCATGTTTTAAACATTTTATGATTTTTGAAAGTAAAGGTCATGGGTTCGAGTATCAATTGGTATAATATGTCCTAAGCAAGCCTTTGGGTGGTGGGTTCCCTTGAAATGATGAGCAGGCCGGGTCACTAGCATTGTTTGTGTTCGCGAGTGTGGGTGGCATTTCGCCATGTAACTGAAACAACCGAATCTAAAAACTCTAAAGCAATCACAATTGACGGTTTTGTTTGATTTTTCTAAAAACCAACATCTTCAATTTGGTTTTTGTTTTGCTTGAAAACAAAACTGGAATACCCAAAATCATAAGGCCAAACAGTCATTTTTTATATTAAGATACAATGATTGGTTTTCTTATTATAAAAGATATCAAAGCAGTATTTTTGATATTATTTTTTAACTCTAGTCTTAAAAATAATACTATACACAAAGATATTAGAATGAGGATATATCTTTTTCTAAAAGGTTCATATTGATCTAAACCTAGCATATCCATCTACATAGCCTATAATGGCATTCATGGGTTAAGGACTTAGGGACCAAACATACTAACGACCAAACATATTAAGGATCAAACATACTAAGGACCAAAACCGAATAAGGTGAAAAACAAGACCAACGATCAGACCAAATTTTGGGTTTCAGTTCGGTATCATAGTCCAAGTTGATCCATAAATTTTCTCGAGTAGGCACACGAGATGCTTACTCATAGGGTGATCATATGTGATAACCGGTAATTTTAGGTCAATAGCAGGTCCCGACTTAATAATAATTACACATATCATACATGATTTTCAACTAATTTTCTTTTCTTTAAAGTTAATTCATGCTTAGCAAAGTCCACGAATAACATTACATGCATGGAATAATTACACATATCATACATGATTTTCAACTAATTTTATTTTCTTTAAAGTTAATTCATGCTTAGCAAAGTCCACGAATAACATTACATGCATGGGTGGTTCAGCATAATTACCAGTTACACACGGTACAACCGTCTCACAAGAATGTTGGTTATAATAAATAAATATGTTTTAATAAACATTTTAAAGTGTTACAATATATTTTAGATCCCAAACCACATACGTGTATGGAATAACTTAGAACTTGTAACGGGTATCTTGACATTTGTTTGCCGGTACAGCTCATTGCAACGCATTGGTTGATGGCGTCAAATTACTAAACATATATATAAATACTATTATTAGCGTCAAATTACTAAACATATATTTAAATACTAGTGAACCACCTGGTGTGAAACATGTAATTTTATCAAATTATTGTAATAAAAGTTTAATATTAACCATGACTAACTTATGCATGTTACCACCTTAATATTTATTTATTTTATCAAATGAAAGTAATTAAAACCTTCTCCAAAACCAACTTATCTCTTTTCTTTCTTTTTCTCTATGAAATGTCTAGAATCAAGACCACACACACATACTAACTTTTTTTGTTTGACTTTTGTCGATTTCTATATTCACATTCTTATGATTCTTACCGTCAAACAACAATTTCAACTCTAAACCCTTATCAACACTTAGTTTCTTTCATTCAAATGCAACTCTTAATTCCAGGTGCTTTTGCCTCCCAAAAATGATATGTTAGAATTTATGAATAGACCAACCTCTACAAGTCATCTATATCAAAACTCACAACCCACACTCTTTCTCTCTTGGACCAAAACTCACGTCCCTATCATCTCCTCACCTACCACACACTTTTCAAACTTTATTTCACGATTTCAAGTGTGATACAAGTTTCTCTAGTGAAGTTCAAGTGGTCTCTTGGTGATTCTCAAGCAACCTATGCATCTCCATTCACCAACTTTGCTTGCTTCTAGTGAGAAAACATCTTTCTATTTCTTACTAAATATTTAGCTTTTGTTTCACAATCCACTAATTTCATGTAACTATTCTACCCAACAAAGTGTTACATACTAAAAATGATGTTTTTTACGTACAAATATTTACAAGTGTATGTGTTGGTGTTGGATGATTACTTTTTTTTCTACATGCTATAAAATAGAACAACTTACTAAAATGGAAATTTTGTTGGGTAAAAAAAAGAAACATACCTTGAACTCTAAAACGATTTTGATAGTTAAATTATTTTGTTATGACACTTGTATGTATAATATAACATTGGATGCTCATAAACACTTAGGTAATTTGTTGTATGAATCCATGGTTACTGGTTCGTTTGAGATTGGGTAGTGCTTGGTTACATGGACAACACTCAAATAAATAGTTTTTTTATGATGGAGATTTGTTAGAAAGGATTGTGATACTTGGTTTACGAAATATATAGATTTATTATTGTTAAGTCTTGGTTTAAATGAATAAATGAAGAAAAACATTAAAAGAAAACTATGTAAGTATTAATTATAAGAACCCTTTAACCCTAAATCTAACCCTTGATTTGATTTAAATAAATCTAGATTCCATATGAAAGGTGAAGATGAGACGAACGGTATTTAAGTCTTTTATTATGTTCTGATTTCTGATATCTCCTGACATAAAGCTCAACCATTCAAATCTTTCATCAAAAACTCTTTTATTTCCTGGTTTCTCTTTAAAGAACATAAACACCTACTCAATACCCTAACAATTGAATCTACAGCCCATTGGTTTGTTACCGGCAATTTGTATTTTATCAGAAACCTCGTTAATTAACAACAACAACAACTCGACGACTGCCAGAAATTTTAAAGACGAGCAGTAATAGTTTGAGCAATCGACGTTAAACAACTAGCCAAAGTCGCCCTTAGTCGCAACTCGTGTAGATCATCTCCTTCGCGAACACCACTATCCATCAAAGACCAGTTGACATTAAACCCATATCTCCGATTATCTAGCATATCTATGATTACCGGGCGCCCAGATGTGAAACTCAACATTTTGGTTCATTTGTTTCTGATGGTGTTTGTTTTTCATAGTTGAAATTGTTTGTTTAGTTGTGATTTGATCATTTATTTCTCATGGTGTTGAACACGTACTTTAAAAGAGTTAGGGGTGAACATTATGATGTTAAGCTTAATAAGAGATGTTTGTAGTTTTTGTTCCTTGGTCCTTTCATTATACCTCTAATTGCTAGATGTGGATTTTTTTATCTTTGTTAGACCACGATAGTAAAGCACACCTGGGTTTTTGGTTAAAAAATCAAAATGGTTGCAATACGATGTAGTTAAATGTAGTTTATAGTAAAGCAATTATAATATGATATAATCCACTATAATTATTAGGATTTGCATTCAAAATATCATGATTTATAATATTATAACCAAGTATTTTCTTTGCATGAACTTTATTATGTTTCATTAATTGTAAGTAATTATAATATATTGTAATTCACTGTAAGTGTTAGGATTTGCATTCAAATGAACATGATATGATTAAATACATTGTGTGAAATCTTTCATTTATCGAGATTCGAGAGAGATGGGAGTTGATTATGTAATATTTTCTTTCATTTTGCAAATGGTATTATAGAAGCATTATATAGATCTGAGGTCCAAGCCTTTCTTCCCCAAATTGATTAGCTGTAAGTATTAGTATTTGTATTCAAATGAACTTTTACAATATGATGTAACTCAATATTATTCAATGTAATTCATTGTATTAGGTATGGTTTTATGTTTAATTCAGGGTTTTTTGTTGTTAATACACCATGTTTCTTTGATGTAATTCACACTAAGAAGTTACAATATGATGTAATTCATTGTAAGTATTAAAATTTACATTCATATGAACATGATGTAATTCATTGTTTGTTGTTTCATGATTTGGTTGGGATGAACTTTATGATCAACGTAGTTAGTGGTGTAATTTTATAAATATTGTTTTGTTGTAGTGTTGTAATATAAAACTTGTGATAGGTTACAATAGTGTATATATATACACATTACAATATGATGTAATTTACTGCAAATATTAGGTTTTACATATGAACATGATGTAATTCACTATGATACATAACATCCAGAAAAAATTTTTGAAAATTTCGAGACTATATTAGGACTAAAAAGAATAATTAGACGAGTTTAATGTTGTAATTTCTATAAAAAATTAACAATGTATAAAGAAGTTATAAAAACAAAAGGGGTAAATTTTTAAATAAAAAAAAGAATTAAATATAGGGGACATGTGTCATATTCTTGTTAAAAGCTTAATTTTGATAAGTGGATAAAATGACTATTTTGCCCTTTTGTATTAGAAAAGAATATAAAGATCTAGTCCACTTATTTTTTGATCAATGATTGGTGTTGAGTTAAAGAATTCTCACAAAAATATTAGGTTCTTATTTGAACCAAATATATATGTATATATATAGGGGAAGGAACGGTTGTTAACCCATTTTTATTACGATAACCCGTTAACATTAATGCAACAAACACTTACACCATGATTATATTGTATAACTAACTTTTACACCGCGTTACACCACTGATGTAACAACTCTCCCTCCATTTTTTGAAAATTTACACCTTTTTTTTAAATCGTTTTAACTTTTTTGTATGATGTTATTTTTTTATACGAATTACACCATTAAATAGATTGTTTTAATATCTTTAATTCGAGTATAGTCTTGCTATATTTTTTAAAAAAACTTTTTAACGTTCATTGTGGACCACTAGTTTACCACTGTAACTCTAATTTACAGTGATGACGTGACCTGCTGTGGATCACTAGTTTGGTTAATGGGTTATCGCAATAAATATGGGTTAACATTCGTTCTCTATCATATATATATATATATATATTGGTAAAAATAGCTTTACGAAAATATATACAATATCTCAAAGCTTTTCAAATACTAGAAATATATTTTAATGAACTATATTAATTGGTTAGGAAATATTTTTACAAAAGTATATATTTTCAAAAACCAGAGCTCAAGCAAACTCACAGAAACATGAGTTCATGAACACTTATCATCAAAGTTTTATTTACTTTTGTTTAGGAAAGTTACATATATTTATCTTTAATAATAAAAGAAGGTTTTCAGATAACACTTGTTACAAGTCTAGGTCATTTAATAGAAATTTTCCCGCTTCTCTATCCTATTAAATAACTATATTAAATACTAATGATATTATTAAATTTTTTTAAGATTAAAAATAACTTTTTAATAAATTAAGAAAGAGATGTTTCTATAAATGTAACTTCTAAATAAAAAAAATTTTAAAATGAGAAAATTTTCTAAAATATCAAACATTTTAAAATTACAATATAATTTAAAAATGGACATTTTTAAAAATATTTTTTATAAAACAAAATAATTAAATTTTGGAGTTAAAATAAGGAATCTTTAAATTAAAATTTTTAAAATGGTTTGTCTTGGAACAAATTGTTTAATTTTTTCTAACAAAAATAAAAAAGGTTTAAAAATAAAAGTTTAAAAATGTAATATTATTATTTTATTAATTATATCTTTACTCATATGTAATTTTAATCATATTTTAAAATATTATTTATAAGTTATAAATATTCATAACTAATTATTTAATATTTTATTTGTTCGACCGGCGTAATATACGAATACTAACCTAGTATTTCATAAACCGGAACGCATCACCAATGGGTTGTCGAGTCAAACGGATTTCTCATAATAAGTTAAGTTGGATGAAACAATTACACAACTAACTCGCACACAGAACAATTACTTGAACCTGAAGGTGTCCTTAATACGTTTTAGGGCACGAGTAGGTCGAGCTTACTTTTGGATGTTTGCTATTTGCATACTCGACACTCACGTAGCAGGTGAGCTTCACGACCCCACTTTTACTTATATTCTTTCAGGGGAGATTACATGTAAATTACTCTTTTCGTGGACACAATTACTTGTCAATGATTTCACATGTTATATAAGTGGTTTACTTACCGTATGAAATCCCCTTTCACCGGACTGTTAATTTATTTCCCTAAACTAGATAATCGTGGATAGTACTATTGGGTTTGACTACCCCACATGGGTTAGTTACCCTAATTTGGCTGGAGGTCTAAATGGGTGTATTATTAGTTTGTTCACCCCTGTGCTTACGATAGACATGGGTAAGGGCAATCTATTACAATTATAGTCTAGATTTGGTCGTGGTGCTTATATAATATTGTAGCATTGTATGATCAACAAATAGAAAAACTTGTGGTCCATTTCACTGTTTACTATTAATTAAAAACCTTCACCAACTTTATGTTGACTTATTTTTCATTTATGTTTTCTCAGGTAATTGATGTATGCATCTAGTTAAGCTAGCGTGAATCTCATCGCATTTAGGCTCATTCATGCTATTGGGACATTTATTTTCGTATTTGTCGTGCTTTGAAAACAATTTACATTAGAACTATTACTTCTGCAATTTAACTCTAAAAACAATTATATACTTTTAAATTTATTTGCTACGTATGTTTTTCAAATCATATAGTTTTGATCAGTGACTATAATTTCATGACGTTCACACCCCACGGGAACCTTCGTGGTTTGGGTTGTGACATCATTGGTTAAGGACCGGACCAAACCAAATTGGGACTAAAATCACTGAAGTTAAAAATAAGGATCAAGGACAAGACCATTTTTTTGTGTTTAGGGTTTGTCATTGTCCGGTCTAGCTCGGTTCATCTATTTTCTGGATCAATCGATAGATGCTCCCCCTTATAGCCTATGTTGTTGATCAAGCATGAGAAGGATGTTGGTTTATAAGATTTCGTATAACTACTTTCATAACAAAGTAATTCCGTATCTATTATGAACGAGACTACTTCAAAAAGTACTTTCTATTCTGTAACTATTTTATCTGATACTAGTTCATACTTTATGGTTTTTCCAACCAATATTTTTATGCACATCTATACTAATATTCTATCCTACCAACTATAAAATACAAAGGTGATAAATAATATTCTTATCATTCTGAATTTGATAAGTCTAATGTATATATGTATACTATATGAAGCATAAAATAAATAATGAGCTTTCCTTGGTTCAATGGCTAGACTAACCATGCAGGCAACAAAACCCTTGGTGGGGGTTTGATTGCGACTCCTTTTTTTTTCCTTTTTTTATTTTTCTTTTATTATTTTATTGTTATAATTAGTTTTAAGATGTTTTGTTTTTCTCTCTTATAATTTTTAAAATATAATATTTTATATAATTGTTGATATGCTGTTGTAACTATCTTATTTTTATGTAAATTATGATATAAATTTTATTCAAACTTATTCGAGGCAAATATAAAATTTCTTAGCTTTTCAATGTTAAACACAATTTTTATTTTTTTTATAACTTTTGACGCACAATGTTTTATGAAAATTTAAATTTATTACTAATTATGACGCACTCTTACATATATAACACCTGCCTTAAAACATTTTCTAAAATTTTCTAACAGTTACACAACAAAATTTTACCAACAACACATGTTACTTTGTTCGTGTGGATGTTAACAAAGACCGCTTAACCTCTTCGTGCATATACAGAGCTCCCGCCACACAACACCAAGAAATTTCACTGTTTTATCTTGATTGTGATTTGATTCATTATTCCATACGCATATAAGCATAACTAATCATGAAACATGTTTATAAAAGAATAGTTTCTTTTGGTTTTTTCGGTTAGAAAATTTGACTTTTTCTACTTATCCAATGATAGAAAAATGTAGGCTTACAAGGTCTATTTTTGCAACCTTTTGATGTGCAAACAACGTATTTAGAATTATAAATAGTTAATTACATAGCCGATTTAAGGTCTGGGTATAATTTTTTTAAGTATCAAGTTTAAACTTGTGATTTTAATTTTGTAATGAGTTTACAGTCTAAAAATAACTTTTATTAAAATTTATGTTAAGTTTAAAAATGACTAAAATGCTCTTATATAATGAGGGAACATTTATCTGTTTAACTTAATCTTAATTAGATGGACCATTTTCATAATTTACTTTAAAAACAACCACCATTTCTTACCACCGCCACCATTAACATCACTCACAACCACCATTAGCGTTACCGCCTCACTACAACCACCATCACCACCACCTCTCTCTAGTTTTTCCCGCCATCATCTTCGCCCGCCACCAACTCATCCCCCCTTCCCTCTCTTCATCTCCCTTGGTAACTATGACCATTGACACCACCGCTACCAATAAAATCACCAGCAACAACCACTATAACACCACCATTATGAAAATACCACAATCACGATTCAAATTCAAGATCCATAGGATTTTAACAAGATGAAGGATCCCTAAAATTAGGGTTAGGTTGTGATGGTAGGGTTGATGCAAACCTAAGTTGGGTTGACTCCGTTGAGGGGGTAGCCTTTAGTGCATCGATTTGTTACTGCTTCCCTTCATCTGATCTTACAACCCTAGCCACCCCCGTCTAAGTCACCAATCACATATTAAAATGGAAGAAGACAATGACGATTATTGTTGAGATTTAGTCATCATTACTCGATTTGATAAGATAAAATAAAAGAAGATGAGGATGACATAAGGCGAGCATGATCAGTGTGGTTCCAATTAAGGTAGTGAGAAGAGTAATTCGATGAGAATCTCAAGGCTTTGTAGTTTATAGACCCATGTAGTGGTGGTGGCGCCAGGCCGACGATGGTTGGGTTTTAAATTTTAGTTTTAGAGTTGATAGCACAAATGGTCTTGTCAATTTATCAAAGAATAAAATTAGTTTCATATGTGTAAAAGGACTAAAATAGCATTGAGCTTAACACAAAATTTAACAAGAGTTAGTCTTAGACTTCAAGCTCGTTACAAAAATTAAAATCACTAGTCTTATATTTATCGCTAAAAAAGTTAGTATCCACTCATGAGATTCAGGTTAAACCACGGGGACTATTTGCGTAATAAACTCAATTACAAATTTACAAGAAGTCGCTTGCCAACTTCACTGCAATGGCAGTTTCATACATTCATAATATAACATCTTCTGATCCTTCAAAATTTTCATCAACCAATCTCATACGTCGTAAATGCTTCGATTAAAACCTAAATTTCTCCAATCAAATCGCCTCAAAGCACGAAATGTTCTTCAAATTCAACTTCTGATCGATGATCGTCGTTCCTGCATGCGGAAATTATCGCCTTAACAATGTCGTGGGGATTAGCTTGGAAGAGGGTATCCGATGTGTTTCGTCTATCTCTTTATTACGGTACGGAGGATACATCAGATGATCAAAGTCATCCACCTTCATCATCATCGGCACTACCTTCTACAAAATCATCGTCGACAGAGAACCATAATTGTAACGATCACGAGTTAGGGTTTCGAATCGATCTCGATTGGAATGCGAGCGAGGGCGAGGTTCAGGTCGCGTTGAGGCTTCAATCGCAGGTTATGGTGGCCTTGCCTTTGCCTCAAGATACGGTGGTGATCAAGTTGTCGGAATGTGATAATGCAATTGGATCATGTATGGAGAAAGGGGATGGGAAATTGGTGTGTTTGAGCATGGAGGTTGTTAGGCGTAGGGATCCGCTTAGGTCAGTGGTGATGTCTCGAATCGGAGGGTCCGGCCAACATCATGATGGGATGGGTGTTCTTACTAAACTGTTGAAATCAGAATTTGCAGCTGAGTCTGGTTCAGTTATGGGGTACTCTGGTGGGATGGGGGTGAGATTATGCGCTGATCATTGGATGAATGTTACTCTTGTCAGCCTCTGTGGTTGCGGGTTGTCTGTAAGTTCTCTCTTTTTTGATGTATATGTATTATATATGTGTGTGGTTCAAGCAGTGGCGGAGCTAGGATTTGTTTCTACTGGTGTCGGTTTTTTACCGAGCCATGGGTTTCTATTGATAGGATGTTAGAATTTTCGGGTCGGGTTGGGTTGGGTTGGGTTTTATCATTAAAATTTCACTTGAAAATAAATAAAATCACTAATATTGTCATTTAGTGGAGGAACTTACTTAAGTTGAGTGAATTGTAGCCGACTTTTAATTTAGCTATCTTGACTTTGACTGGTGTCATTTGTCATAAGTAGATTGAATGGTGTCATTTGTCAAAAAAAGATTGGGTCGGTGGAATATCTCATGTTATACGTTCTACACAAACCGTAAAAAAGACTAGTGGTGGTTGACCCTGACCCTTGCTTACTATCTCCACAACTGAGTTCAAGTAGGTCAAACCCGAAAGTGTACATGTTTGAAAAAGATTTAGTGCAAATCTTACTCATTGTTGTTTAAATGTTGAACCAATTAACAGATGTTTCCGGTGGAGTTGACTAAACTGCCACTTCTTGAGAAGCTATATCTTGACAGCAACAAGCTGTTAGTTTTGCCACCTGAAGTTGGAGATTTGAAAAACCTCAAAGTACTGAGCGTTGACCACAACATATTGGCTACGGTACCTGGTAAGCTTGTGTTTCTGTTCTCATTTCTTATCTCAGTTTTCCCACTTCTAGGGTGATTTCATTGTCCCCACCACTTCCTTAGAAGTCATTTCCATTTTATGTAGGTAATAGGGCAGATTTATAGCTTGTGACATCTTCCTTTTTTATTTGAACAACAAACAGTTGAACTCAGGTGGTGTGTTGGCCTCGTGGAATTATCACTTGAACACAATAAGCTAGTCTGTCCTCTTCTTGATTTCAGGTCATTCACTTGATTAGTATATATTTTAGTTACAGTGAAGGCTATACATGTTCTTAAGTTGAGATCTAATGTTTCATCTCAATCTTCTTATTCAGGGCCATGGCTGAGTTACGTGTTCTTAGGCTGTTTGGGAATCCACTTGAATTTCTTCCTGAAATTTTGCCTTTGCATCAACTCCGTCACCTTTCTCTTGCAAACATTCGAATTGTTGCAGATGACTATCTAAGATCAGTGAATGTGCAGATAGAGGTAAAAGATGCTGACTTGGTTTATGTTTTGCTATCTAAGAAGGCACGATGGGTTGGTTGTGGCAACAGGGTCTGGCTGAAGTGGGTCAGTTTTTGTGCTGGTCGAAACAAGCTGGGCTGACCCGCAAACACTTCTTTGTCCATTTTTAGATCTTTCTATACAGAATGCATACAAAAACAAGAATGTTCGAATAAATAGGGATTATGCATTAAAATAAACTTCGAATGACTTCCAACCTGTTTGATATGTTCTCCTTTTAGCAAACTTTTCTTGAGTTAACATTTTTAAACTGTAAATCAATCCACTCATAAGTAAATGTTAGACATTTTCGTCTGTTGGTCTATCATAAACCTAATTTCTGTTAGGTGGAATGCAGACGGAGAATAGTTATTATTTTGTTGCTTCACGACACAAGCTGAGTGCATTTTTTGCCCTAATATTTCGTTATTCATCATGTCACCATCCGTTGCTTGCATCTGCCCTTGCAAAAATAGCTCAAGATGAAGGAAACCGTGTAGTTATTGGTAAAGATGAAAATGCTGTACGACAACTCATAAGCATGATAAGTAGTGATAATCATCATGTGGTTAGTTGGCATTTCTATCATAATATGTATTGCCCTTTTCTCATTGAGATTTTTTTCCAAGTAGTTTGTAAATCTTTCCCAGGTTGAGCAAGCTTGTTCTGCGCTTACTTCTCTTGCCTCAGATGTATCTGTGTCACTTCAGTTGATGAAATGTGACATCATGCAACCCATTCAAAGAGTTCTGAAATGTAATGGCCCTCAAGAACTGAAATCTGTTTTGCAAGTCGTGGCAAAGTTGGGGTTCATTTCTGATAAAGTGGCTCAAAAGATGATGAATAAGGATGTGATAAGATCATTAAAATTGTTATGCGTACATAAAGATCCAGAGGTAAACATAAGCTTGCCTATTTTCGTGTTTGTTAATTTCTTAGCTCATGGTAACTGATGGTTCTAATCATGTTTGTGGGTTAAAATTTTCACGGGTCAAAAGTTGATTAAATGGGTCATGGGTCAGAAAACTAGATCTGTCCAAAATCTATTTTTGGAATTAATAATTTAATAATTAGGCAATCAAATGTAATAAAGCAGTCAAAGCATAAATCAAGCAATGCTTGATTTAAGCTATCAATTATGATTCTCTTTTATGAGTAGGAGTTATTTTCTTCCTTATAAATAGATGGTAGGAATAAGATGCAAGGCGTACCAAAAAAAAGGTATTTTCTTTGTTCTACTTAATAAAATTATGTGAGTGTGTTTTTATCACTTGTTATTGTGCCAATTGTCTAACAATTGGTATAAAGCGGTGCGAGATCAAAAACCTATGACTAGGAAAGACAAGTCACTACACCAAAAGATTGAATAGTGGAACAACAGCTTTATTCGATTCTGATCAGCCCCAGATCAGAATTAAATCGCAGCTCTAATCCCATCGATCAGTAACCAGACCCTGTTCTTCTTCGTTGCCTAGGAAAAGAACGGAATAGCCAGGTTAGGCTTGTTCTTTTGGCAGGGAATTCCGACCAAAAGTGCAGAAGAAACAGACGGGAAGAAGCCTTTGGATCCAGTGTTGTTTGGCGGGTGAAAGAAAACAGCAAAAGCAGGTGGCTTTGTTTTCTTGGTCGGGTGGAAGAAGGCTGTTGGAGTAGGGTCTGATCTACAAGGGTTGGGGCTGTCCAAAACAGAAAAAATGGCAATGATACCAACAAAGGAAGGAGGTTCGATGTTCTATCAGTGTCCGATTTTGACATCTACAAACTATCCGGTGTGGGCAATTAAAGTGAAGGCCATTATGGATGCAAATGGAATATGGGAGGCCATAGAACCACCAAGAGGTACTAATGTTGATCCAAAAAAGTCCAAGATGGCTCTTGCCTTCTTGTTTCAAGCCATCCCGGAAGAGCTTGTTTTACAAATGGCATCTCATACAGATGCAAAACAAGTTTGGGAAGGGCTGAAAACAAGATTTTTGGGGGTTGATCGAGTAAGAACGGCTAGGCTTTCAACATTGAGGAAGGAAATCGAAAGCTTGCACATGAAGGAAGATGACTTGGTAGATGTTTTTGCAAGCAAACTGAGTGGGCTAGCCTCAAAAGCAAGGAGTCTCGGGTCAGACATTGAAGAGAAGGTTTTGGTGAGACGGTTGCTCGATGCTATGCCCAAGTCATTCCTTCAAATTGTAGCCTCAATAGAGCAATGCTTTGATCTTGACAAGATGTCGTTTGATGAAGCTGTTGGAAGGTTGAGGGCCTATGAAGAACGCATTAAAGGACTCAACAAAGAAGAAGAAACTCAAGGGAGGTTAATGCTTTCTAAAAAGGAGAAAGACAAAAAGCATGGATGTGAGCAATGTGGTTATGGAAGTTCAAACCGGGATGACTTTGGGAGTGGCCAAGGAAGAGGTCGGGGTCCCGGAAAAGGTCAAGGTGGTGAACGGTTCCAACGGAATAAAAGCCACGTTAGATGCTACAAGTGTGGTGAGCTCGGACATTTTCTAAATGAATGTCCAAAGTGGGAGAAAAAGGAGGAGGCTAACTTAGCACAATTTGTGGATGACGAACCAACGTTGCTATGAACAATGAAGTGCACAAACCATGATTAGGGGGGTGAATGATGGTTCTAATCATGTTTGTGGGTTAAAATTTTCACGGGTCAAAAGTTGATTAAATGGGTCATGGGTCAGAAAACTAGATCTGTCCAAAATCTATTTTTGGAATTAATAATTTAATAATTAGGCAATCAAATGTAATAAAGCAGTCAAAGCATAAATCAAGCAATGCTTGATTTAAGCTATCAATTATGATTCTCTTTTATGAGTAGGAGTTATTTTCTTCCTTATAAATAGATGGTAGGAATAAGATGCAAGGCGTACCAAAAAAAAGGTATTTTCTTTGTTCTACTTAATAAAATTATGTGAGTGTGTTTTTATCAATTGTTATTGTGCCAATTGTCTAACAGTAACATTAATAGGACTTGAGACATATTTTATTGATAATAATAAAGTGAAGTTGAAATGCATAATCTGTTTGTTGCAGGA
This sequence comes from Flaveria robusta, assembly GCA_025506415.1. Classification (NCBI taxonomy): domain Eukaryota; kingdom Viridiplantae; phylum Streptophyta; class Magnoliopsida; order Asterales; family Asteraceae; genus Flaveria; species Flaveria robusta. Next base: position 16,830,864 of record CM046472.1, read on the forward strand.
GGAGAATAGATTTTATGTTCAATATCTTTTCATTAGATCAAGCATAAATACCTGACCTTTGTTGATCCATAATTATAGAGTTGTCTCGTTATGGAAATAATATTGTCACCTGTTTTATTTATGGAAATACTATCATTGCCTGTTTTGATTATAGAAATATGAAAGTTCTCTTGTTTATTAGTTAACCTTAATAATGCAAGTTGAATTGTTTAATTCACTACTAGGTTCAAAGGTCTGCTTTACTAGCTATTGGGAACTTAGCCTTTTGTTTAGAAAACCGGCAGATTCTTGTTGCTTCTGAAAGTTTGAGGGATCTTCTTTTGCGACATACATTTGCATCTGACCTTTGTGTGAGGAAAGCTGCAGCTCGTGCTCTAGCTATTCTAGGTTGGTTTCTTTAATGGTTTTCTGTACCTATTAATGTGATGGTTTGCAATTTCGTATTTATTAAATGGTGTAATTATATGTGACCATAGGGGAGAATGAGAGTCTGAGGCGTTCTATTAAAGGAAGACAGGTGGCAAAGCAAGGACTGAGGATACTTACAATGGATGGAGGTGGGATGAAAGGTCTTGCTACTGTACAAATTCTTAAGGAAATTGAGAAGGGTACAGGCAAGCAGATACATGAGATGTTTGACCTTATATGTGGCACGTCAACTGGTGGCATGCTTGCAGTTGCTCTTGGAATAAAACTCATGTCCTTAGAAAAATGTGAAGATATATACAAAAGTCTTGGTGAGCTAGATGATCCTTAAGTATTAGACTAATTGGTGGCAAGATGGGCTAGTTGGGTTGGTTTGGTAATTGTCAAAATGGGTTCAGGTTGAAACTATTCATTTTTTTTTGAACAGTGAAACTAGTCATTTAAGTACTGGTCAAAAAGGGCCGGGCAGTTTGGCTTGACCTGCAAACACTTTATTGTTCATTCTCGCTGTTTTTTAGAAGTTAAAGTGTCAAACATGATCACTACAACTTTTTACTAGTTGTTTTTAGTTGACTCTTTTGAGATTTACACAAGCCATATTGATCAACTCATAAGTAAATGAATCAAAATTGCCACCAAGACTATGGTCCCAACTCTTTTTCTTGATAGTCATGTCAAATTTTGCCTGTACCATTTACAGGGAAACTTGTCTTTGCGGAACACGTTCCGAAGGAAAACGAAGCAGCAACTTGGAGAGAGAAGTTTGATCAGCTTTATAAAAGTTCATCACAAAGTTTTAGAGTCGTTGTACATGGATCTAAAGTATGCAATTCTCATGTTTTAAGTTCTTATTTCTTAATATATTTACTACTTACTAATGGAAGGGCTAATTCTATTAAAAGGTAACTAATAATGTGTCCAGTCTATGTTTCGAGTAAAGATCTTTTTTTCTCAGAAACAACCATTAAACTTTCAAAAATTGCAAAAACCATCAAGCTACCATACAAGTTACCAGGTCAAAATGATGATGTGACAGTAACTGCGACCATGTTGATTTTCTCTGATGTGGTATTGAGCAATTCTCTAACCAAACAAGGTCATAGATACAACTGAAAATTTTGAACGTCAAGTTTTTTCAGGGCCAAGAAGTTGGATCAAAGTTGGTTGCCTTTTGAGGAATTTGTGCATAATTAAATAGGAAACTCTAGACTTTCTTATGGGATGGATACACAAATTCTACTGAATGTATAATGGGCTAAAACTATCCAGTTTCATCTATGTCCAGCACAGTGCTGATGAGTTTGAGAGATTGTTGAAAGAGATATGTGTAGAAGAAGATGGAGATCTCTTAATAGACTCAGCAGTAAAAGGGATTCCAAAAGTGATTGTAATATCAACTTTAGTCAATGTGGCACCGGCTCAGCCATTTATATTTCGTAACTATCAGGTTTTTGCAATGACCACTTTTTGCTAATTAGAATTGACTTACCAGTTATTGATAAACATTTTCCTCATTTGAACTATAGTACCCTGCTGGCACACTAGAAGCTCCTTTGACAATTTCAGCAAACAGCGAGTCATTGATATTAACTAATGGTGCTCAAATTGGATATAAACACGGTACTCACATGGGAAGCTGTAAACATCATATATGGCAAGCTATACGAGCATCATCTGCAGCTCCATATTATCTTGATGATTACTCTGATGGTATGAACTCCTTGTAGAGGTGGCAAAATGGGTGGGTCGGGCAGGTCAAAATGAACTTGGGTAAGAATTGACCTTTTTTGTATGCATTAGGTTACTCTCTATTGTTATTTTTTTCATTTTTTAAATGATTAGTTTGTCAAGCAAGTACCATCCTTTTTTCGGGTAATAGTCTAATATATTAACTAAACTAGGTTAGTATCCCGTGTATTACACGGGTTAAATAAATAAAATACTAAATAATTAGTAATAAAAAATTATGAATTATAAAATCATGTTTAAAGATAAAATATGATTATAATTGCATATGAATAGCTACTTTAAGTAAGTAAATAATAATGTATATTTCTTAAACTTTTATTTTATAAAAAAATGTGGGTTTTAAATATTTTGTTTTAAGAAAAATAAATTTACTTTAAAAAAAGTTTGTTGTATTCTGTATTTTATAAAAAATTTATTTTTAAAAAGAGTGTTTTTAATAAAAAATAGCTTTTAATTTATTAAATTATATAATTTTTAATTTGAAAATGGTATGAGTAATATTATTAGTATTCAATATTATTAATAATAATAAAGAAAAAAGGAGAAAGTTAGTATGATAAACTTACAATTATGTCAAGTTTTATTTTGTATTTTCTTTGTTATAGATAGATAGATATACAGATAAATATATAGGCTAGAAACCCATTTATTAAACGGATTATAGTTAGTAATAAACACGAATAGTTACAGTACGATATTTTAATTAAGATATGATTAAAATTATATATACGTAATAGTTCAAGAAATAAAATAATTATATTATTTTTTTTAACTCTCTTATCTAAATAGTTTCATTTTTAAACATTCGTTTTTAGATTTTTTTATAAAAAATTTATTGTTTATAAAAATCTTGTTTATTAAAAACTTCGGTTTCTAATTATTCTAGTTGTTTTAATAAAACTGCTTTTAGAAAATTTCATATTTTTTATACTTTTTTTATAAAGAACTGGTTTAAAATATTTTGTTTCAAAAAAGTTTAGTATTTTAGAAAATTTCATATTATATAAAAATTTTATTTTTTTATTATTTTTATTTTAATAAAAAGATGTGATTTTTAATTTTCTTAATAAAATTTATTTTTAAAAACATAGCTTGATTTTAAAAAATCTAGATGAGAGCGAGAAATGAATTAATTAATAAAATTAATTTTTATTAAGAGAGAGAAATTTGTTTGAGTGTTTAAATTACTATAATACCTTTTTGGAGGGAAAATAAAGTGAGGATATTTAGAAGAATGACAAGTGTTAAAAAAGTGGGTTAAGATAATAACAAGTGGCAAAAGAAACCTTCTTTTATTAGATACTATAGATGACGTAGGCGGTTTAATTCCTTAAAATATACGCATTAGGTAGATTTCAACCCATTTGACCTGTTCCTTTTTATGCAGCTCTTGTTTACCTGTCTGACACATTGGATATAACTAAACATAACCTGAATTGACCTATCACTATATCTTAAAAGTTAATGTCAGTGGAAAGTTTCTTTAACTTATTCTTTGTAGCCTTCAAGTCTTCATATATATATATTCAAACGTATAAACAAAAGTAAGATGTGGTGGGTTTAGTTTCGTTTGTTGTCATATAGAAAATAAACCATGGTTTGATCCTTACTTCAACTTCCTTCTCTTCTCTTTAATTTGTTTTGAACTCTTATTTTTACTATTCTTCTTTTTCTAAATTCTTTTATCTTTAGTTTACAGAACTTTTTGGTATGTATAATTTTCGTTTAGACGTTATTATTTAATGCTTTAGTTACTTTATATAGTCTTATGAATATCATCAATGATTTTTAACAATGCATGTCGTTTTCTATTTGACTTGACTTTTTTTACGATTACATTATTTTTTAACGGTTTCATTTCTTTTATGTAACCATTTTAATATTATTAACGCTGTCTTATCATGTTATTTATTTTTTGATGCGAAGTTTTGAAGATGTTAACATTTGTACGCTTCTTTTTACTCGCCATGTGAGTGTCGTTTTACAAACTTCTAATTAACTTTCTAGGACGTTAGTTTTTCCGCGGTTCAATGAGCTGCAACGTGCGTGGGGGCGTGTTACTAGTTTATCACAAAAAAGGGTCACAATTGCCTCCTTTAGCTCCCTGTCTATCTCTACATGGCATTTCCTCTCGTATTTTCTGGAATAGAATTTATGAAATAACTCTTGAATGAATATGGTAAGTTTTTTTTTTTTTTTTTTTTTTTTTTTTTTCTTAGAATGGCTGAATATGGTAAGAATTAGGAAAAAAAAAAAAAAAAAAACCAAACAAGTATAGCACACTAGAGGTGAAGCGTGACATATTCAAGAAGCCTATTACCATTAATTGGTTATTAAAAATAAACAAGTATGACTTTGAGTTTATTCTATAATCTGTGATATTTCTGTAGGTGTATTTCGTTGGCAAGATGGTGCTATTGTTGCAAATAACCCTGCTATATTTGCAATACGAGAAGCACAACTCTTATGGCCTGATGCAAAAATTGATACCTTAGTTTCAATTGGTTGCTGTACTGTTCCAACTAAGGTAATTTATCATCTATTTCCTGGCCTTGTTCCATTGAATGTTAATAACCACTAAAGCGACTCTTGATCTTCTTGAAGTCATACTGAGCAGTTTTGCAAATCATAGGATTTGAAAGAATTTTTTTGTAACTTGTTCAATAAGCAGTCCTTACATTTTTCCATCCTTGATCTATAGTATGAATAAGTTAAGTAACCCAAGGCAATTCTCCTTGCAAGCAAAGTGAGCTGAAATTCCCTCCAAACAATACAATGCATGACTTGTCATTTTATGTCTTTGTTAGTTGTCGTGATAGCTTTGTTTTGTTCTAGTTAGTATTAGACAGTCTCTAAATTACGTACGTATGTGTATGTGTGTTGTGTGGACTTTTTTTTCCTTCTAAATTAGATAATCACCTCTCTAGCGCTCTCCCTCTCTCCCTCTCTCTATATATATAGCTATCTAGGCAGGTATAAGCATATGACTTTAACATCCTTCACAATGTTCTAAATCTTTGTTTTTAATATAATAATTCTTTACGAATTTGGGAACTATTCAATATTATTAAGACATATAATACAGTTCATAGCAAATACTGATACCTTACATAATATGTTGGGTTTTACTGAATAACTATTGTGAAACTTATCAAAATGCCCCTTGATGTGTTCAAACAGAGGAGTGAAGAGTGCACTCCAAGAAAGTGTTAGTATACCTTAATTTGTTTAACTCCTATTTAAAAAAACTTTTTAAACTAAATATTATTTACCAAGGCAATCTCTGAGTTTGGAAAATTTATGCAGGTGTTTGTATAACTTTCATTGTCTAATATACAAACACATGTATTAACTATATTCTCTTTTTCTTTGATTTGGGTTTGATTCTAGGTCCGAAAAGGTGGGTGGCGTTATTTGGATACGGGTCAAGTATTGGTTGAAAGTGCATGCTCAATTGACCGCATTGAAGATATGTTAAGCACGTTGCTTTCCATGATTCCTGATATTCAGTATTTTCGGTTCAATCCAGGTGGGAATTTTATCATGGAAATTATCCACGGTTTCTACTTGTTTAATGTTACATTTTTTTTGAGCTATCAGTATATATAAATCTCAACAAACGTTGGAAATCAGGCTCAAGGAGTTGAACATAACAAACACTGTTTTTGCAGCAACTCCTGTGACTCTTTTTATTAGTAACTAAATACAATACCCAAGACCCCTTATTTATATAAAAGAAACTTGGAAAACAAGACTACTCAAACTAGGAAACTAAATCAAGCCAAATCAGCTTTTAATGACTCAAAGATTCTTACCATACAAGAAAACATACTAAACAAGCAAATAATTAGAATAACCTAAACTTAATTTCTAAGTTTTGACCCACCAGAAAATCAACCCGTTTCAGCCCAAAACTAATTTCTAGTTTTGAAACTCAGCGTGTTTGTTCTTCGCAACAATGTCGGATCATCATCATATTGAGCAAGATGATGTTGATCCTTCTATCCTTCCCCTTATCCTTCCATTTGTGCACTTGTATGCAAAGTGACCAGGTTCACCACATTTATAGCACCTGAACTCATTGTTATCCTGTTTCCTCGGCGTTAACCTGTTCCATGTCCTCTTTCTTCTCCGCCAAAACGTCTTCCTTAACCCCTACCACGGCTTTGATTAACATCATGTCCCTTCCATAATATCAACTCTCAGGATCATCAATTCTTTGATTATCTAAAATAGCCATTAAAAGCTTACCTTGATTATTCTTCTGCAGGTCATCTTGACTTTTAAATTGTTCTTCATACGCTTTTATTCTTCCCACTCCTTCCTTTGGCAATTTCCTTACAATTATCTTATCTTTGAGGTTAGAACCAAGGATTTTTAATTTGGCTCATGTGCTCTCAACTTACCCGCAAAGTCGTTCACACTTTTGTTCTCTTTCATCTTTAAGGTCTTTAGCTTGCTCCTTAGGTGTGTAGACGTGCTTTCTTGAACTGGATCAGCTCCTAGGTACCAAATCTTAATTGAATCCATACCTCCTTTGCGTTCGAGTATTGTGCAACTTGTAGCAAAATGTCTTCCATTAGTGTTTAGAAGATCATTGCTTTCATTGTAAGACCCTTCTTCTCATCCACTGCTGCTGCTGCTGCTGGATTAATTGCCTCTAAAAGATCATAAGCCTTTAAATCGTCTCCATCAGAATAACTCACGTGGTGTAGTTAGGTGGTGTAGTTAGATTCTGTCAACTTTGGACATTGTAGGGACATGCTCCCTTGCTTACGGATTGGTACTATCACGTTGTTAGCTGCGTTCACTGTCATGCTTTCTTGCTTACCCTTTTTCTGATCTTGCTCATGCTGATCTTGCTTTTAAACCTGCAAATCTTACTTCTGGAGTGCTTTAATCTTGCTGTTCTTTTTTTTATTTTTTTTTTTGCTTAATCTTGCCAGTTCTTTCCTTTGTCTTTCTTTTTTGCTGAGATCTCTTTCATTCTTGCTTATATTGTTGCGTTCTTGCTTTAACTTGCTATATTTTTGCTTAAATCATTGCCTGCTTCTTGCATCTGTTTATGTTTCCTGCGTTGTGATTATGGCAGAAAAATTCTGTTTCCTTGAGGCTGCTACTGCTGCTTATAGATCGTGATTGGCTGCTGCTATTTCGGGTTAAACTCTGCTGCCTTCTCCCCTGCTAGATGACCAGATCTGATCGCAGATCTTCTCCTTTTCTTCCTGATCTTATTGCAGATATGGACTGGAGAGTAAGCGCGATCAAGCATTTGAGGCTCTGATACCAATTGTTGGAAATCAGGCCCAAGGAGTCGGAACAAAAAACACTAGTTTTGCATAAATGCATGACTCTTTTTATTTACTCAACCAGAAAAGCTTGCTGAATACAATACCCAAGACCCTATTTATACTAAAGAAACTTGGAAAACAAGGCTACTCAAACTAGGAAACTAAATCACACCAAATAAACTTTAAATGAGTCAAAGATCCTTATCATATTAGAAAACATATTGAACAAATAAATAATAAAAATAACCTAAACCTACCAGAAAACTCGATCCATTACCGGATTAAAACTAAAAACAAACACCTTTTGTCTATACTCTATACGTATCAATACTTTTATAATAATTGATGTGCTAAACTATGATTGCACAGTCAAATTTATTAGAAGAATTATTTAAATCTTTTAATTATAAAGATTCAGGAGATTATAGGTGTTAAAGTAGATTTTGCTTTATTTTTAACCCATTTGGATGAATTTGAACCCGTATCAACCCCATTTGTAAGCAAATGGGCCGAAATTGCCACCTCTGCTTGTTGAGCATGATAGCTGCATGATAACATCTGGAGTGCCTGATGCCATGTTTAATTAGTTGTTTGAAATTTGAGGATGAAAAGGTTTTTGCTGTCTTCTTACAGTTGATGAACGCTGTGATATGGAGTTGGACGAGACTGATCCCACAATATGGCTTAAGTTGGAGGCAGCCACTAATGATTATATCAAGAACAATTCTTCAGCTTTTAAAAATGTGTGTGAAAAATTGTTGCAGAATCATAATAATGAGAAATTTTCTGACAATCTACCCTCTCAACAGTTCTTCAAGGCAAAGCGTCCAAGTACTGGTATGATCATGAGTTTCAGGTATAAGGGTGGAAGTAGGGGCTTAAAATCTAGGGCTAAGTATGGGTCGGTTATGACCCAAAACTGAACAATAACCATAGTTGTTGGTTACTTGGTTTTACAAACAGACTGGTTTCGGGTTGTGTGTATCAGTTATTGGTTAATATCAAATTGGTTCTGTTAATTCAGTTAACTACCAAACTTTTTTTTGCCAATGTTAGAGGCGGCACAGTTATTTACGTAACAAAAGTGTACTTAAACTGAGGTGGATTAGTTATTACTGGTTAGATTTTTACCCTTAACCATAACCAAACTGATTCTTTTTGTTAATCATAAAATAAAGCCAAGCTATCAGTTATTTCTGATATAAATCGGTTTTTATGCTCAGATGTTACTTAGAACACGACCATTAACAACTTTTCCATTTACATATTCTTACAATGTATCTAATTATTTATAAAAATTTGATAAGAACTGGCATGGTTCTGCTTGTACTAAAGAATTACCTATCCTGACCCATTACCTAACTGGCCCTAACCCGCCCATTTTGTCATCTCTAATATTACCTCTAAATCTTGTAAGCAGTTGGTGGAAATGGAGCCCTTTTAGGTTGGAGACGTAAAGTGCTACTTGTGAAGGCTTCAAATTTTGGAAGAAATTTCAACCATATCCAATCACTTGACACGTTTTGTTACGGTAATGGAATTAGAATATCTGTTATGGATATGATGACATCAGCAAAACTTAAGCCAGTACCAGAAACATCATTTCCATCACCATTTACATCTCAATTGTTCATCCCATCAAATCCACATCTCTACAGTTGTGATATAATGCCACATTTAAGTCTTGATGGAAAAAGTTGTCACCAAGAATCACCAACCGCACCTAGACAACTTTCAGTTCCTGTTCGGTTGTTGCATGACAAGTTACAAAATTCCACACATGTTGGAGTTGTTCATTTGGCTCTTCAGAATGATACGAATGGATCAATAATAAGGTGAGTTGTTTCTTACTTCAACAGTCAATTTACATATTGCAAAACTGTGTAGTGCTTGATGGTTTTGGTCAGATTTAGGCTTGTGTTTCTTTTATGTGATTAGTCTTGGTTATAGGTGGCGAAATGGTCAGGTTGGCTAATGGGTCAAAACTGAGAGGGTCGCCACTTGGCTTGTGTTTTCAAAAAAATTAGTTAATAACATGTTAATAATGACTTAAAAAAATATTGTATTAAGGATCCAATTCATTTAATCTTCCTTAAATCATTTCGGAGGTTGTAAACACTGATAATATAATGAGCTCTAACAGTTACCCTATTCGACTAGAGGTAGCAAAACGAGGCGGGTTAGGTAGTGGGTTCGGCGAACACATGCTTTTGTTGCTGAATTGAAATGGGTTGGGTCAGTAGGGGTTGGGTTAACAAACATGTTTGTTGTTCTTTTACCTTTTTTATAAATAATTATTGTGTTCAATATGATTGCAAACATATATGCTTACAACAATAATCTAGTTTTCTGAATGTGATTAAATTATATATGGGCGGTTTCTTTATATGTTGTTGACCCATATGAGCTGTTTTCTAATAAGCTAATATTTAGTTTAAGCAAATCAATCAATAAGACAATAACCATTGATCAATATTGCAACCTCTGTGTTTGATCCTTTAGAGCTAAAAGTATAACTCAAACTGACACTTGTTTAAACACATTGGTGATGTGTGGTTGTTGTTCCAGCTGGGAAAATGATGTGTTTGTGGTTGCTGAACCGGGTGAACTCGCAGACAAATTTCTGCAAAATGTGAAATGCAGCTTTCAGTCAATGTTGAGAGGGCGGCGTAGGAGACACATGCCAGACATTACAAACGTATCTACTATTGCTGATTTGGTTGCATGTAGCCCTTGCTTCCAGATTGGGGTGGTTGTACATCGCTACATAGGACGCCAGACTCAGGTATGCTGCCAAAATGGATGGGTCATATACTCAAATGGGTTGAGTAACTGATCGAAAAGGGCCAGGTCAAGCACAAGCAATTTTCCATCAACCTTTTTAGCTAATCTTACTTTTCTTTAAAAAAAAATCTTTCAGTGTTACGTGCTTCACCCATTAAAGAAAAAACAAAACCCGAATCAACATATGCATAAATAAACTGGTTGACATTGTGACTTCTCGCAAATTGGTAAAATAATAATCTGTCTATTTCGCTGGTGGATGAAGGTAAATGAAGATGATCAAGAAATTGGGGCATACATGTTCCGTAGGACCGTTCCTTCTATGCACTTGGCTCCTGCAGACGTTCGTTGGATGGTATGTGTTTCTTTTTTCACATGAGCAATATGACTATGGGATATGAAGGACGTCGAGTCTTATTGCAAAATAACCATAAAGAAGCGAATTTTGATCTATTTGTGGGCAAATCGGTTTGTTTGGGTTTTACTTTTTCTATAATACGTCAAAGAGATAAAATGAAGAATAAAAATAGTAAAGTAACAGAACCAAGCCAAACAGGTCAAAAGCTACTAAAATGAATTCAAAATGCATAAAAGGTCTTAAATCCTTAAATAAGAGTAAGAATCTTGTTGGAAGTGTTGAAGTTTTGTAATTAAATACATAAACTTGCTTGGATTATGTCTGCATCTTGGTCTTTAACCGGGTGCTAAACGGGCCGTGTTCACAAGTTGGTTGGTCGAGAACCAACACAAACCTAAAAATCATGTCACACACATGAACTTGAAAACGATACATGTATTTGCGGATCAACACAAACACAATCTATTTAGCTCGAAAAAAAATATTTTATTTTATTCCATATTAATACTTTAAAACTATAAATCTACGACTAAAGATACATATGATTATAAATCAATTACGCCTAAATTATAAACATATGTTTGTAAAACAATCATGCCTAAACTATACAACATAATGCTCATTTCTCCTTTAACATATGGCACAAAAAACCCAACAAGTTTAAGTTATGCTTTTTAAAAAATATAAAATAAACATGTCAACCCATGAAACCATCTAGTTTACCAAACACAACCTTTAGCTAAACCGCGTAAGGTTAAAATTGACCAGAACATGCTTATATTAAACCCAACCCTGTGAATTTCATACCCAAGTCCATATCATGTTTTTCGTTTCATGCAGTGTTTGTGGTATCATTAGTCGATTAAAAATGATGAAAACTTACAGGTTGGTGGTTGGAGAGACAGGATCATAATATACAGTGGTTTATACGGGCCATTTCCAGCTCTAATAAAGGCTTTTCTAGATTCGGGTGCCAAAGCAGTTATATGCCCTTCAACAGAGCCCAAAGAGACACACTTAACATCATTCTACGGATCTTGCGACTTAAATGAATTACAGAATGCTAAATTTGAGATCGGAGTGGAAGAACCTGAAGATGAAGATCTGGCAACCGCAAGTCCTATCAGCGATTGGGAAAACATGACTGAAAGAGATACTCCAGCTAAAGATCAAAGAACCTTGATTTGGGATGACGACGATGAAGAAGAACTATCAAAATTCATATGTGAGATATATGAATCAATACATCTGAGAGGAGATAGAGTTAATGTTGCTTTACAACAGGCTCTTGCATCTCATCCATCAATGAGGTACTCGTGTCATCTTCCTCGTATGCTCTAGCTCTAGCTCCATTCTGTAAAAACAAAAACCATACAAGGAAACTGTCATACCAGAATACGGAAAAATATTATTTTATTATATATACCTAATAATAACAATTAGTATTTTATTTGTTTATAAAATTCAATAAAAGTTGAAAAAGAATATCAACTAGTTTAGCCATCTAACGGAGTTTAGTTATAAACTACACACGTAAAGACTAGTATACAATGTTTTAATTGCAAAATAAGACGGTTACGTAATTGTATGAAAGTCTCTCTTTCTCTATTATCAATATATCTACTCCATATTCCATAATGTATAATGCTTATACGGTTCTGGTCATGCTCAGATCTACTTAAAGTTATTTATGTATTAAGTACCTGAGTTAACCCTTCATCTTCATCTTCAGACTAAGCGTCCTTTCATCTTTTTGAGTTTTGGATCTCTTTGTTTGTATCTTAATTTCGATTGCAATTTGGTTTCTTTGTTTATTTGTGTACGCACATTTGCGTATGAGTGTATTTGAGTTTGAGTTTGTAGTGAACGGAGATGGTAAAGGTGGTAGTGGTAATAGTCAATAGTAGTGGGGTTGATGACTGAGGCAACTGTAATGCTTGCAGCTATGTTTATTCGATCATTTTAATAAATTGCTACAACTAGAAATTGTTACCGTCCATTGCGGCTGGAAAAAGTGACCATTGACGATTGTACAGTTTCTAGGCTTATACGATTCATTTGAACTAAAACACCAGCTACTTTCAATATCAAATTGTAGCTTTTAAACATCATATATGTAGTTAGTGGTTACACTTGCATCAGCAGCAAGTTTGAATAGCCAACACTTGCATCAGGTATCATTCTTCAGCGGCTAACACTTGCAGCAGCTGCAAGTTTGAGCTGCAGTCATCAATGGTCAACAACTTTGTTTTTTATCGGTTTCATCAATGTTAAAATATATAGCATTAATGTGAGTTTGTATTGTATTAGAATCACCTTCATATATTTTTATACAATACTTTTATATATGTTGTTGAGATCATATTTTACACTTCAATCGTTTTGACTCCAAACGTAACCTCCCTACACCAGCTGGATATATTGTTACACTCAAACAAATCATAAAAATATAAAAATTAACAAACAAGCCCAAATTAGGCGTGAACTCAGTAGTACTAAATTTGTGGGCAAGGCCTCTTCCAAACAAACATATAAAAGTTAGAGTAAATTACTATTATTATCCTGTTGGTTTGTTTAATATAACTTTTTTCACTCTAAGAGTTTAAAAATAACCATTTTAGTCCAATAATTTCAATTAAATAGCAAATTTCATCCAATTTGTTAACCCCATTCATAGATTTCGTTAAAATTCCCTCATGTGCCCCTCACATGATGGGTATTTTGGTCAATTTAACTGAAAAGAAAAAACTTTTTGTTTTCAACTTTCTAGACTCAACACCTACAATCTATTGATTTCAAAATCTGCAATCAAAAATCTCTTCGACATTTCAACCAAATCTATTTGTCGCCATCTCCTTTTGGCCAAATATATTTGTTAATTTCTCGTTGATTTTCTTTCGATAATAGGTAGGGTTGGAAGGAGAATCAAAAGTCTAATTGTAGAATTATTCAAGTAGAATATTAACTGAAAGAGAGAAATAATAAAACTAACAAACTTGAAGATAATATGATATGATTAAATTAACTAAAATATATAATATAACGAAAATAACAAAAAAAAAAAAAAAAAAAACCAAAAACTATTTCACATATATAATCGAGTAAACAAGTATATCATGTAATCTCATACCTGTTCCAAACCTTTCAAAATTATAAAAAGATAATTTTATACCCAATGTCATACCATTTACCCGATTCTATACACGTTTCAAATATCTCAAGTTTATGTATCCAAATCAAGTTTAGGTTTAACTCTAATCCTTAAGCTAAACTCAAAAATAACATGTTAGGATCCTTTTCTGATAAAGAACTTAAATTTGGAAACCTCTAACACGTGGAACCTCCTCCCCACGTGTCAACCTCTCTCTCCATCTTCGTCAACCTATAAAACCTCCATAAAAACCTATCTCCATCTCTTCTCAAATACCTCTATAATGCGCCTCCATTAATGGCAATCCTCAGATCACTCAGAAAGCTTGCTCAGAAAACCACCAACACCACAAGACCCTTCTTCCTCTCCACCCCCAATCCCACCTCCTTACAAACCCTAAGCTCCTCCATCTTCCCCAATTCAGCCTCTTTACGAACCCTAAGACCCTCCGTCTTCCTCTCTCGTCCAATACCCAGATGGGATTACCCCTTCCATGGCCCCCTTTTCCTCTCTTATCCGCCATGGATGCTTCTGCAATCCGCCACTCCTCTGTATTTTCAGTCTGATGTTGTAGCAATCCCCAAAGTTCGCCCTTTTGACTTGCTTCGAGAACGCAAGTTTCCGATCAAATTAGGGTTACGATCGCTTGATTCGAAGGGGGATTTGGGTAATGGGAATGATTCGGAGGTGTTTGGAAGAAGTGGTGGTGATGGGTTGGTGAGAAGTTTTGCTAATTGGCCCAATTTCATTTCCTTGAGTAGATTGGTTTCTGGCCCTGTTCTTGGATGGTATGACCTTCATTTCCTGATCATATGTTTGTGTGTGCATTTATCTGGTTAATTGATTGATTACATGTTCTTGATATGGAGAAGATTATTGTTGAAGATGAAGTTTAGTGTGGAATTAAAAGAATGTTACTTTCTTGAAGTGCTTAAAAAGATTCATGGGTCATACTTAAAATGTAAGTTGTTGAATGCAGGATGATCATGCATGATATGTATCTTCCTGCATTTATTGGGCTTGTTGTCTCTGGGGCAACAGATTGGGTATGACACTTGAGATCTTTTCATGCCTGTTAACAAGCACATCCAGGTGTTTTAATTGGGACTCTTGTTTTCATTGCAGTTAGATGGATATGTTGCTAGAAAAATGGGAATCAATTCTGTGGTTGGGTCTTACCTTGATCCTCTTGCTGACAAAGTAAGTGCTCTTGGTTGTTTGGTTGGTTCTTTCTTTCAAGAAATGTTATTGGTTCATAAGTAACAATGAATTGTAATGTGTGTATTATGGTGCTTATTTGCTTATGGGACTTTTTGGTTGTTAGATTATGCCTAAAAGTTTATGGGAACTGGTTAATGTAGGTTCTAATTGGATGTGTTGCCATGGCCATGGTAGAAAGGGGTCTTCTGCACTGTAAGTATGGTTTCAGCTTTCACCTTGATTTGACCCATCCTAAAACTATAATTGATTTTGCCTGTAATGGACCTGTTTCTTGCCTTGATTATATAAGTGAGTTAGGTTTACCTTGATACGGGACGATTGATTCATACGAGTTTGAGATCATGCTCTTTGTTCACTTTTTAAATTTCAAAAGTTCTGTTATAAAATCATCTTACTTTTTCATCTCACTCTTGGAAATAATGATTATTGGTCTTCAATTATTTGATTTGTTTCATGATCATGCAGCAGGACTGGTTGCACTCGTTGTGGTCCGAGATCTTGCCCTAGTTGGTGGTGCAGTGTATATTAGGGCTAACCATTTAGGTTCAAAGGTGGGTTTTTTCATGTGAATTTAGCAATTTATTATTTGAATCTGTCATCTGTGCACTTATCTGCCGCTTTTGTATTTGTATTTTGCAATAGTCAAGGAGTTGGTCTGAGTTCTTCAACCTTGATGGTGTCCGCCCACAGAAAGTTGAACCGTTAATGATCAGTAAGGTAAACATTATGTTCTACTTAATGCTCCTTCTCTTATAGATCAATAAGGTAACTTCCATTTTTTCTAAGTTTAACCACTTGAATATCACCTTTCTAGCGAAAGCTCCATTGGTTAGTGGGGTACTAATGATGTCTACGAGTTTTTGGTGACAGATTCTCATGCTTATCAAAAAACAAAAATAGATTGTAGATATTTCAGGCCATTGTCTTTTTGAGTTGCCTTCGTAAGCCTTGGATTAACATCAGATACGTATAATACCCTGCATAAGACAACAAGTTGTGGGCCGCAACTAATGTCAATATATCTTGTAATAACCACTAATGATCAACTTGTTATATAGTAAATGACTTAAACTTGTTACATAGTAAATGACTTACTTAAACATGAACATTTGTTAGGCATGCATGGTGACTACTGACTAGTAGTGTAACACTCCCTAAAGTTTACTAATCAGTATGTTATTATAGGTTAATACGTGCTTGCAACTAGCCTTAGTTACGGGGGCTCTCCTACAACCTGAGTTTGGTACTCAAGAAACCGAATCATACATCACATACCTAAGGTACTTCTAGTCAACTCCATTCTGATTTCGTTAAGATTGGTGGGTTGGGTTGGAATGGTTGGTTCATAGCTTGGGGTCAGATTGGGCCAGAATGGGTAGTTGCTAAATCTTTGAATCATGGTTCAACGCAGCTGGTTAGTGGCTACAACAACAGTGGCCTCGACTGCAGCTTATGGTACACGACATCTGAAGAGCAGATCAATTTTCATTCAAAAGAGTTGCTAACTTTAACACTAAAGCAGAAGTTGAATTGGTAAATAGTAGATGACTTTTTTCCCTCATTAGACAACTTGTCAACTACTTTTGGAGCCTGTTAGTGGTAATAAGTGACTTAAATTCTTAGGTTGCGTTTGGTTGGAAGGAATGGAATGGAATTGAGAAACTAGCATAATTTTCAAGTAAAATTATGTTTGAGTGGGTAATGAAATGTAAAACCCAAGGGAATGTTTCACCTCAAATTCCCTTGGTTGTGGGATTTCAAATTCCCTCTATAGGTGGAAGGATTTTGAAATCCCACAACCAAGGGAATTTGAGGTGAAACATTCCCTTGGGTTTTACATTTCATTACTCACTCAAACATAATTTTACTTGAAAATTATACTAGTTTTTCAATTCCATTCCATTCCATTGCATTCCTTCCAACCAAACGCAGCCTTAGATTTATTTCAGTAATTTCAGTTATGTTTTTTTAGTTGGCTGTTAGTACAGATGGTTACACTCCCAAATTTGTCTGGATGATGAATCTGATAAATGATAAAGTGCTGGTGCAAATTAGTTGTTCTTGTGGAATCTGGATCTAACATTGTTACAGAAAGGAATGAGGTATAAGATGCTTGGTTCTTTGAGTTTTCTTTGTTAGGGCTTTTAAGTTTCTCTTTATCTAAGCTTATTTTTACAAGGTCAATTACATTATATATAATGAAATTTTGAACTTACTATTTCATGTACTAAACAACAAATTTGTTATTGTTGTAAATTTGTTGTTACAGTAGATTGCAGGATTATGTTAACTTGTAATTTTTGTTTTTTAATTTTAAAAGTTACATTGATTATCTTTTTTCTTAACACTTAACATATTTTTTACTAATGGTTAATGAAAATGTCCTTTAAGTACTAAAAGAAACTTAAAAGACCCTGTTAAATAGAAAGCCCTCCAAGTCTTCTTCATCTTGTTCCCTAGCTTCCTTCTTCATATCTTTTTAACAATACCTGATAAATTGAGTTAGGAGTTCTCATTGATAAATGGAGTTATGTTCTCTTTGAGCTCATTTCAAAGTTTCCAGTTTAGACTCAAATCTAATTTTGTTATCATTGTGGTATCTGCTGCCATTTTCAACCGTCTTTGTCACTGAGCGTAATGTTGTTCATATATTTTGTTTACTCAACCACATGCTGAGTGTTCATATGTTATGTAGACTCAACCTCATGTGCTCTTCATGTAAGGGGTTAATTTTGTTCATCTGCTTTTGGTTTCTTTAATCTCACTTTAAAACAATATTCTTCTCTCACGTCGTCCCTCATTTCAGTCGACTGCACTTAAGATTTTTTCTTAATCGTAACGTCTTTAAATCAACCTGAAAGTTATTGGTTCATGTAGTTCAACAATTTCTTGAACCTTATGGTTTTCTTCTAATCAAGGTCGTCGTTATATGTTAAGTGAACTTTGATTTTCCTTTGTTACTCTATTCTTTCCTTTTAGCATGAATTAATGAGATTGGTGAACGAGCTAATGAAATCACTCCTGAATTGTTATAATCAATCAACAATCACAAAACAATGGCTAGAAGAAGAGTAAACTAGAATCAAAAGAGTTAAATGTGTTTTGGTTGTTTTCAATTTTTCGTCCATTTCATTATCTTATACCAAACAGATAGTATTATTGCAATGCTACCAAATGCCACCATAGCATAAATAATCATAACATGATGTTTGCAAAATGAGCGACTAAATGCAAACATTGTTCAAAAGACCATTGACCAACATAGAATAATGCCTATACTCCACGAAACGAATTATAATTTTATATTCTTTTTTTCCAGTTTCTTCAAAGATGATTTAGGTAGAGGATCATGACTCTTTCCTAAAGGATATATGAAAGTTGCCCAAACCTATCAATTGATGATAGAATGGGTTGTGATTGCCACGCCTAAAAACGATCATGTAGAGAGTTGATGGCCACATAGTTGACGTAATTTACGTTCACTCCCCACGTTAGGTGCACCCCCGTGTGAAGATCCTTAACGTAAGTATGATAAGTAAAAATTCAATGGAAACATTGTTAGATTCACAAAAGTTTGCCACGGAAACAAGATTATTTTGTAATTAAGGAACAAGGAAAACGTTTTGTAAACTTAAAGAACGTGAGAAAGTGAGAGGTGTTGAGTGATCAGTGTGAGACATGGGTAGACTTTTACCATTTCCTAACACAATTTCATCCTGTCCTTCATATTCCAATAAGGTGAGTAATGATGAGCGGTTAGATGCTACAACATCCGAAGCTCCCATATCAAACATCCAAGGTGATATTGAACTAGCCAATTATGTGTTGACCGTTGGAGTGGTCGATGAAGTCGAGGAGATCGTAATGTTATTTTCTTGGAGAAAGCGTGCCAACTTTCTACAATGTTTAGTACTTTTTTTCCGCCAGGTCGGAAAATTGCGGGAGGTTAGTTTAATGGGAAAATGAGTGTGTATTGTTATCTCAATGAAGTTGCTGGACACGTTGATCAACAAAAGAGAGTAGAGAAAAAAAGAAGTTGCAGATCGATGTGGCTCAGAGGAGCAGAGAGGCTCTTGATACCAGATGAGATTCGAGTAAAAATGTATTTAATTGATAATTTACATTGACAAGGATATATTCTTTATATATACAAATTACAACAAGAAAAGCAGCAAATATACAGGAGGAAATTATGAAGGTAAAAGTGATAACATTTTGATTGAATAATTCAAATTTTTATTTCTTGTAAATGGCTTGTGTTACTTCTTTGATATCGGGTTTCCTTATAGAGAGGTGCGTCAAGCCTTAGTGGTAATGTAAGACCGAGGCAACACTTGAAGACCCAACAAGCTACTATATACTACACTTAAAAATTAAGATTAATATCGAAAGGGTTGATGACCCACATGTCAAATATTAAACTGATATATTATACGTGATCCTATCAAAAGACTGAAAAAGATATGCTTCTTCCGGCCCAGGGCTGTTGCTTTTATACTCAACTTCCCCCGCCCTCCTCTTCTCTGTTGGTTAACTTAGCCCATGTGGGATGCCCCAAAAGAATAATTAAGTCTTTGGCTGATGGTTTTTGAAGTAAAACATCACAATGATTCTTAGCTCAACTAGTTAAGCTAAGGTGCTCATGACATGTAAATATTATGAGGTTATGGGTTCAAGTTTTACTCTGAGCAAAAATGCTTAGGGTGGTTTCCTCCTGAGGGGGTTGGGGGTGCGGTCTCGTTTGGGAAACAAATAGGTGGACTCAATTAAAATAACACCTATTCTTCGAAACAGGGTCGCACATTACCGTTCAAAAAAAAAAACATCACAATAAATAAACGTATCTCAATTCTTACTTAAATCATCATCAACTCATGTCATCATTATCTTATCAAACTTGGAATATACAAGTATGATTTGCCACTCTTTCATAATAATTAATTAATAAATTTGAGTTGCAAGATTAAATACAACTTACTAAGAAATCTATGATGAAATGTTTGGTGTGAGCTTATCTTTCTACTCAAATAAAAAAAAATAACTACAGGATACACATGGTAGAATTACATTTTTCATTAAAATTTTACTGTTTCTCTGACCTATAAAATAATTATCTTAATTACAAGTAATATTATTTAACTTTTTTTAGATTAATTATATTTTTTTAATAAATTAAGTAAGAAATCTTTTTATTAATGTTATTTCTAAAATAACATATTTTTATGAAATAAGAAATTTTTTAATACATCAAACTTTTTTTATAAATATGATAAATATATAAATAGCATAACACACCGAAACTCATTTTGGTTTAAACAGGCTCAATGATTTGTTAAACATGAAGTGGTATATATAAATACTTTAAAAATATACATTCTACACTTGAAAGTAAAAGCATTTTGTTTCCGAGTTCATTTAAGGAAAGAAAATAAGAGAAGTGGAAGAAACGAAAAAACAATTATATTCCAGAGTTTTCTTAATAAAAGGAAATGAAAGAAAAGTAAAAATTTGTGTTCCCAAGTTTACGTAAGTAGAGAAAAAAAAAGAAATGAAAGAAAAATGAATGCTAAAATCGATCCTTTTAAATTGGAAACAAATGAAGAGAAAAGAAATGAAACACAGAGGAGAAAAGAAACAAAAGGAAAAGAAAGTGTTTCATTCATTTCTATCGTTAAGTAAACTAGAGAACATAACGTAAAGAAGAAAAAAACGAGCTGAGGCTGAAACATATGGTTGTTGTAGTGTTTAAAAAGATTAAAAGGGATTAAGGGGATTGAACCCGACGTGAATCGAACACGCAACCTTCTGATCTGGAGTCAGACGCGCTACCATTGCGCCACGGATCCCTCGTGTAAATAGTACTCAAATACAAGATAATTATGATTTGCAATTAACTGTTAATAAATTAAAAGTTTAAACATAAAACCGCACCCCTGTACGAAAGTTTAAGCTATAAAATATTAATTTCTTATTCTTGAGAACATAATTCTGATTTGTAACAATTAAACAAGCTATTAGGGATGTGAAGCATACAATTAAACCCTTTGATTCACATGATATCGATCTCGACTGTTGATAAAAGTGAACAAATCAAATTGGTGGAAATTAACGGACAACAACCGAACAACTCGATAGGCGAGTGAAGAAGGCTTTACGTCTTTATATTGAAACTAGCTTTATTAAACCCGTGTATTATACGAGTTGAATAAATAAAATATTAAATATAGTAAAAATTTATCAAGTATAAAACGATATTTACTATAAAATATAATTGAAATTACGTATAATAAGAACAATATGTAATAAAACAATTATATCAACTTTTTAAACTTTTGGTTTAAAACTTTTTATTTCCAAAAATTATAATAAATATTTTGTTTCAAAACAAACCGTATTAAAAGATATCATTTTTAAAAATTTTCTTATTATAAATTTCAATTTTAATTATTTTTTGTTTAAAAAAAATTAACTTTTTAAAAACACTAATTTTAAAAAAAAGTTTGATGTTTTGTAAAAATTTCTTATTCTATAAAAATTATTTTTAGAAATAACATTAATAAGAAGATCTTTTTTAAATTTATTAAAAAAACTACTTTTGTTCTAAAAAAGTTAAATAATATTATTGATAATTAAGGTAAATATTTAATAGAAGAGAAAAGTAGGAAAAATTTGGTGAGAATGAATGTAGTGCCGCCACGTGTCACCACAAAATACTTTTTTATTAGAGTAGAAAGATTACTACCGATACAACAAAACAAAGTTGGTGTAACTGCGGTAAAATGTTACATTAGACGTTGACAAGTTGTATTAGCCCTAAAGCATCCTTTTATTAAGAGTTATGCCAGGCATTGACGGAGGTAGTAAGGATGTGTCGGGGTACATTAGCCGGCATCATTCTTTCTTGTGTTTCATGAAGTTATAAAACGGGAACTTTCAGCAACCTTGATCGTTTTTCACAATTAAAACCAATGAAAAAGAAAAACCAAACCCAATTGACGATTAGTTTTATGAAAAAATAAATATATCTTATTACTAAATTAAATTTTTTTTACTAAAGGTAAATTGGATTTTAATAATCCAAACCATTACCTATTGGCTGATAATAATCCAAACTATTAATTTGACTAATAACACTCTCAACTTTTACTTTTATACTCAACAATACTCTAAGTGGCATAATTTTCAAAAATTTACGCTCGATTTGTATCCATTTTAGTCTCAATTTAGCTTGTATGTTTCTTCATCTCGTTCATAATTATTGTTGCGAGCCGAATCGAGTCCAAATCAAACACAAAAAAATTAAAATTATGTCACTGGGACTGTTGTCGGTAATAAAAGTGAAAGTTGAGAGTGTTAACGGTCAAATTGATAGTATGGATTATTATCGGCCAATGTGTAATAGTTTGGATTATTAAAATCCAATTTGCCTTTACTAAATAACATAGTTATTGTTTTATTTTCTTTAATATAAGTCGAATTTGTCAACTTAATTATACCCGAACTTGTTACCAAATAAAAAAAAGCTAATTATCCACTAAAAAAACCCACAATTATTACTAATTAAATAACCCATTGTCATAAATATATATATATTATTATGGTTGGGTGCGTAACGAATGTTAACCCTTATTTATTACGATAATCGTGTTAACTTTATCAATATCAATCACAATCATTATGTTTTTTGTATAATAACATCATTACACATATACAAATATATTTTCTTTTATGTATACGTGTAAATTTATAAGCGTAAAAAAGTTACGACTAGTATAAGTTACTTACACCAGGTAAATATTTACACAAACGTAAGTAACTTACACTAGTTGTAATTTTTTTACGCTTATGAATTTACACATATACATAAAAGAAAATATATTTGTATATGTATAATGATGTTACTCCACAAAAAAAATAATGATTTTAATTGACTTTCAAAAGTTAACACGATTATCGTAATAAAGGATGGTTAATATTCGTTCCCTTTCCTATTGTCGTTAACACCTAAAAAGATTAAGCTTCTTCCATAAATTTTCTTCTCCTATGTATATCACAATATATTGAATTATATTAAAAATAACTAATCAATGAGTAAATATTTTTTTTTTCTCTCTATATATCTTTTTTCATATTGTTTTACCTTTAGGCTTGTTTCACAATACGTTATTAACATGAGTTGTTTTAGCCAATAACATTATCATAAACACACATGATCCGATCGAAGAGATTCTCAAAGGTCATGTCATGTTTGTTTGCTATAGTTTTTATTATTGATTTCATATCCGAATCCGAAATATCCGAATTTTTGGATATCTGAAAATTCGGATTCGGATAGTGATTTTCAAAAGTTTCGGATATTCGGATATCCGATTATCTGAAAACTAAAAAATATTTTTTTTATTTTTTTAAATTTTAAACATATTTTTATTTTAGATTGAGATTTTTTAGTGTATATTGGGACTTTTATGATATGAGTTGGTTTTTTATATTATTTTTATAATAGAATATGTCTAATTAATGTAAAAAAAAACTAAAAAATAAATAAATAAAATAAATAAAAAATAAACTTTGGATATCCGAATCACTATCCGAATCCGTATCCAAAATTTCGAATATCCGAATTTTGGATATGAATACAGATAGTGATTTCTACCATCCGAAATTTTTGGATATCCAAAATTCGGATATCCGAAATTTCTGATATCCGACTTTGAACAGCTCTACATCCAAATGTACAATCATAGAAAAATATTCACCCTTAAAGATGTCATAAAGAACTTTTAACAATAATTAAATCAGTCTTGATGGTTGTGGATAAAAGGTAAACCTAATTGATAAGATGATGTTTTATTTAGATAAATATAGAAAAGAGTTAATTACAGTTCTTGTGGTAAGGTTGTTTTTCAAGTTTAGTGCTCAAGTATAGTTTTTTACAAGATAACCCACTAAGTATAATTAACTTATAACAAAATGACCCCCAACATAAACGAGCGCTAATTTTTTTTTGTTAAAAATTTCTAAAATGACCAAAATACCCCTTGATTAACAAATGAAAAAACCTAATCTGAGAAATTTGGATGCTCCATCCCCATTGTCTTCTTCCCCACTTCTCCAGTCACCACCCCACTACCTCTTGTCACCACCCAACCAACATCGAGGACCACCACTCCACTTGACTGCTCGAGTGTTTTCTGGCCATCCACCCCAGCCATTGCACCCTTTTGAATAACCACACCACTACACTTTTTTTAACTGCCCATCCCACGCAACATATCAATATTTGTGCGAATGCTCGCTGGAGTGGTGGAGGTCATTAGAGTATTAGGCTTTAAAGACGAGGCGGCGACGATGGTGGCTGCTAGTTGTAGATGGAAGCCAACAACATGATTATTGAAAAGGATGATAGGTGCCCGGTACCTAATGTGTGGTGGAGGCTATGAAGATGAGGAGTGACTTGGGGTTTTGGTGGTGCCAAGTACCCGATGTGTGGTGGTGGGTGGTGGTGGTGGTGGTGGGTTGTTGTGATGGTGGGTGGTTGTGGTGGTGGTGGAATGAAGTTTTATGAAGTGAAAAGATAAGATGAATAATATAACTTATATTTTAATACTATTTTATCTTTTAGAAGGGGTATAATGGTCATTTTGCGTTCACTTAATGAAAAAAGTTAACTTTCATCCAAGTCAAGAGCCATTTTGTTATAAGTTCTCATATTTAGTGGACTATCTTGTAATAAACCATATTTTGAAACTAAATTTGAAAAACAACCTTACCATAAGGACCATTTATGTAATTAACTCTATAGAAAAGATTTGACTATATTTAAACAAAATATATCTATACTATATAATATAAAATGTTTTTTGATGGACACATGTCACCTTATGGTAAATCCTAAACTTTTGTTTCACGTATTTCTATATCCCATTAAATAAAAATGATTTTAAATAACTAAAATAAATATTTAAATATAAAATCTTTTATTCTAGTAAATTATTAAAACGTACTAAATTATATGATTTCAATTATATCTTATCTTAAAGATAAATTTATAATTCTTGATTTTTATTATTTAATATTTATAATTTATTAATTTTTTTTATTTCATTAATGGCTAATGACATGTAACCTATACAATATTAATACAGACTGATGATTTTAATATGTTAGATTTTTCAGCATGTAATACATAGGTTTCTATCATAGTATAATAATACATATGAATGATATTCTTTTCTCCCCCGTGGTCCTTCCTTTATTTGAGTACTAGGTTAGTACTCGTGTATTACACGGTTGAAGAAAATAAAATCTATTTATAATCATTATTATCCTCTACTATTTTTATATTCTAATAAAAAGCTAACTTGGGGGACACGTGTCAGTATTATATTTCTGCTCATCAAAATTTTCACTTTTATCTCTTCTATTAATAATCACATTAATTAATAATAATATTTTTTATGATTAAAGTAATTTTTAATATATTAAAAAATATATCTTTTTATCAATGTTATTTCTAAAAACACAATTTTCATAAAACAAGAAAATCACTAAAAATATTTAAATTTGATGTTTTTAAAAAGTAAAATTATTATAAACAGAAAATATTTAAAACTAAGAGTTATAATAAGAAAGTATTTAAAAATGATATTATTTTAAAATGGTTGTTTTGAAATAAATTTTTATTCTATTTATATTAAGAAAAATTTCAATCATATATTACTTTAAACTATCATTTTATAATTAATAAAATTTTATTTTATTTATTTAACGCGTGTAATACACGAGTTTAATAAAGTTAGTATTTAATATTTTATTTATTTAATACGTATAATATTTTAATAAAGTTTTTTAAGATAAAGGAAACAAAGAAACAGCCTATTTAACATAAGATTAGCAAAGGCAAACTAAATTCTTCTTTGCACACAAGTTCTATACAATGAAAAAGAAGATAAGTTCAACTATGATCAATATAATCATAAAAAATGAATCTGAGATTTATTCCATTAAAATCATATTGTATAATGTAAGCAATAATGACATAACCATTATTGCTTCCAAGTTTATTAAGCAATAATGAAATGTAGAAAGAAATCATATGGAGCAATATATGTGCTTTACATATTTAAATATACGTTAATTTTATAAAATAACCAGATAAGTTAATCGTAAACTTACAATGACATAACCATTTATCTTTTAAATCTAAAATCTAAATGCTACGAAAGTCATGGAAACGAACCTTATTTTTTCATGGTTGTAACTTGTCTTTAGTTTTTAATCACACATTGGAAGTAAATCCTTATGGATTTGAATGATAAAATCAATGCACATAGAATCCATGATACATGAGATATAGAATCAAAAAATATTTTATTTTTTACCTAAAATAGATATGCTTAAAAGATATAAGAAGCTTTTGAATGATATTTTCATCATTAACGGACCAGGTTACTGTAGTTTGTGTTGTTTTGCATCCATAGTGGTCTTATAAACACCTACAATTAAATTAGAAACATACATTAAAAACCTAATAACCAATTGAAGAAAACTAAATTTGTATAACAGCTAATCACTATCAATGCTCTAAAGAACTTTGAAAACGTTCTTCTAGCATCATTTGCTTCCTGTTTTCTTTATTTATGATAACACTAGCTATAGTAAACCCGTGTATTACACGGGTTTAACAAATAAAATATTAAACATAATAAAACTATTTTGTTTCAAAACAAATCATATTGAAAATTAAAAAAATTCTTATTGTAATATTTAATTTTAATTATTTTTGGTTTATAAAAAATTTACTTTTTAAAAACATTAATTTTAAAAGAGTTTGATGTTTTATAAAAATTTATTTTTTAGAAATAACATCAATAAAAAGATTTTTTTTATTTATTAAAAAACTATTTTTTATCTAAATAGGGTTAAATAATATTATTGTTAATTAAGGTAATTATTTAATAGGAGAGAGAAGCGGAAAAATTTTGATGAGATGAAATGTGGTGCTGACACGTGTCATCCTAAGTTACCCTTTTATTAGAGTAGAAAGATAAGTATCATCACATGGACAACAAAAAATACAAATCACGAGGCAAGTACATAATATCATTTTGTCATGAATCCTATTAGAAGTTTTTAGTCCAACTATGCGCATATTTTTTTGAGACACGTGTAATTTTTTTAACGGGAGAATTTTATACATACCCTTATAAACTTGAAAATTTCATATATACCCTATAAATTTGAAAATATCATATATATACC
This sequence comes from Flaveria robusta, assembly GCA_025506415.1. Classification (NCBI taxonomy): domain Eukaryota; kingdom Viridiplantae; phylum Streptophyta; class Magnoliopsida; order Asterales; family Asteraceae; genus Flaveria; species Flaveria robusta. The sequence goes on from CM046472.1 coordinate 16,858,105, forward strand.
CTTGGAAACTAATTAAAATATCAAATTTAGCCATTTCATTAGAATCAATTTAAAAAATGATTATTTTACCCTTGTTTTTGAAAAACTTCAAATTTTCATATTATCTATTTTTTAACTTATAAATTTCTATATTTACCTATGAACAATAGTTTTCTTAAATATAAGACTTACTATTTCACTATAAGAAGTTACTTTTAATTTTTTGGCTTTCTATTATAATTTTTCAATTTTCTTTTGTAGCATGCACTGGTTCAATGAAACCTTCGAGTTGATTTCTAATTTTCTGATTCTAAACAATGAATATTAAATAAAAAGTAAAACAAATTTCTTGAAACAAAAACAAGTTTGGTTTTTCAAAAATTAAAGATCCAAAATTTTGACATCTTGATTTCTACAAACTTTGATCTTTTGTTATACTTAAGGATTTTTACGTATTGATCTTTTGTTATAATAATGGTTTAAAACTTTAACAATTGTGTTTTGTATTTGGAGATATAAATTTAATTATCAGTAATTATTGTATTAAAATGAAGTTTTTTAGTTTCGCATTTGGGAGTTGTAATTTTATTATTTTTATTTAAATAGAAGACTCAAACTTGATGAAATATATTATTTGATGTTCTTAAGAAGAGAAATGTGTAAATATAGCTTGGTAAAAATATGAATACAATAATCATTCAAAAACTATTTTTAATAAAATGAGTAAATATGTAATATTTATATTTTAGAAAGGAAAAATATGTAACTAATTTTTTAGCTTGGTAAATATATAATTAATAAGTTTAGTAGGAGAAAACACATAAAAACTAGGTTAAAAAGTTCATATATTTAATCGGGGTATAATGATCATAAACCAAAATTTCATTTAAATTGTGGTATATTATATTTTTCAAGTTTATTAAGTATCTCTATGTATAATAAATGAAAAGGGTTTAGTCGTGTGACTTGATTTTAATCAATGTGTTGCCATATAGGACATTCTCAACAAACAATTGACACATATTGTTTTATTAGCAATATGATTTCAGCAAATAATTTCCATGTAGCTTAATATTAACGCTGATCTTATAGTAACTACATTTACCCATCAATTTTATCAATAAGCTAAGTAAGTCATTATTACTTTTTATTTACAATATAATAACAATAATTAGTCATCAATTTAATCAATCTCATCCAAAGATATCATTCTCTCAAATTTAAGATGTATAACTATTAATCATCAATTAACCTAAAATATACATTTACTCAAAATATCATATTTTAGAAATATTAAATTTAAAATTTGAATTTTATATTGTTGCCAAAATTAGCTTAAATTATCTACATATTTCCCTAAATAATCATCTTATATTATTGTCAGATTTTATACAATTTTGTTATACATAAAGAGATTTACTTCCTCATTAAAATACATCTACAATTGATTTTTTTGTTATACACTATCGTTTTTGCTTTAAGAATACTTTATTATGGTGTGTAGCTTGGTGAAAGATTTCAGGTAATAAGTAGCACAGGAACGGGTACGGGAGGTGGGTACGGGGACGGTACGGTACGGGGACGGTACGATACGGGGACGCTATGGTACGGGGAACGACAAATATAAAAAATTCTAGATACGGGTACGGCTAAGATACGACAAAAAAGTATAAAAAAATAATAATATATCAATTAAATTCCAAAATAGACATCAAAGTATTAAAGAAATTCCAAAAACAAATTCCTTAGGTAATTAATTATCAATAATCAAATCATTTTCATATTCCGGTTCATCTAGTGTGAGATCGGCAACCTCTAAAAACTCTACATCTTGCATTGAGTCAAAAGCATCTCTAACCACGTCCCACATCTTTATAGAATCATTTGGATTCCTTGACAAAAGTCGAAGATTATTATGGATGCAAACCAAGTCTTGAGCACGACTTGTAGTCAATCTGTTCCTCTTAAGTGAGTGAAATAATGCATAATTACTTCAATTACGCTCAACACAAGAAGAAGAACTAGGTTGTCCAAGTAATCTAAAAGCCAAAGTCTGGAGGAAAGGAGTTTGAACACCAAAGTTAGCCCACCAATTCTTGGGTTCCATACTAGCCATCTGTGAAATGTTTGTTAAATCCTCAAAAGTACCACTCTTCATTGAAAACATTGCATCTTCATCAAGAACTTTTTTATGCTCATCTTCATTGGGAAACAACCTTTTAAAACATTTAATCCTTTCTTGTGAAATTTCTTCATCTCTATGTGAAGCAAGTCTTTTAGAATCCTCTAGTAACCAATCATCACTATAATATCTATAACCTTCAAAAGTGAAAACATTAGTAAATAATAAAAATCAAGCATATAGTTTAAAATCATATACCTTGGATTTCAAGAGTGAGCTAAACAATGTAAGGGAGTGTTATTCTTCGCCCATCGAGCCACTAAAATATCATGCACAACATCATAAAATATACTTAAATCAGATGACGAATGTTTTTCTTTCTTGTAGATCTCAATCTTCACTTTCTTAATCATGGAATCCCACATCTCATAGACCAAGTGTAAACATGGTTTGTCGATGTCACAAAGTCTAATCATCTCATATATAGGTCTAGTGAAACTAAGAATATATGATACTTTTACCCAACATTCATCATCTAAAATTTTTTCTTTAACAAAACTTGCTTTCACAGTGTCATCTTCTCTATAAGAAGACCATTCTTCACTTATGACCATAGCTTGAAGACCCTTTTTTATTAGTTTCAATCTCTTAAGCATCACAATGATGGAGGCAAGGCGAGTATCCGCAACCGAAAGCAGTCTAAGAGGAGTAAACTTGCTGAAAATTGAGAGTCTTATGTTATGATTCAAGATAAAATTTTTATTGCAAGCGTATCTCTGTGGACTTCTTTTATCCATTTGCACTCTTCATATGTTGTTTCATTTGTTTCCACATTCCTTGGCGAACAAATGCTCTTCAAAGCAAGATTAAGTGTATGAACAACACATGGTGTCCAATAGATGTGAGGAAACTGACTCTCTATAATCTCTCCAGCCGCCTTACAATTTGCTGCATTGTTAGTAATGATTTCTATAATTTTTTGATGACCAATTTTACTAATAACTTCTTTCATCAAATCAGTAATAAAAAATCGATCTTTTACTTCCCCAAAACAGTTAACTGCCTTAAAAAACAAAGGACCATTGCCAGAAGTAGCCATGAAATTGATTAGAGGCTTTCTTGTAGGATCACTCTAACCATCACTCATGATAGTCACACCTTTTTCTTTTCATGTAGACCTAAGTGGGACATAGCCATCAAATTTGTTGTTAGCAACAAACTAAAAAGCCCTTTCATAGTGAGGATTTCTTGCAAGATTAAAAAGTAAACCTCAAGTATAAAACATCCTAGCTATTTCCTGATCCAGTTGGTCTTTAATCTCAACACCAAAAGCTCTTTCAATAGGGTTTGAAATACCTTTTCTTTTTTTAAATCCAACACTAGATTCACATGGCAACCCGACGTCTTTGGCTTTTGACTTGACCTTCTTCTCTTCATGCACATCTTCTAACCGTTTCATCTTAAGTTTGTCACCCATTGTTGCTTTCTTGCAAATACTAATCCCAAGACCTATATGTTCCAATGTTCCATACAAGTTACAATTTATAAACATATAATATGAATCAATGAATCATAGAATATGATAGTATGATACAATCAACATAGAATACGAATCAATGATCATTACCTTTTATACCAAGCAAATTTACTCTAACCCTTGAATATGACCCTTGTCTGATTTCACTACAAAGGTTGCACTGAAATTTCCATGTTCCTCCATTACCTTGCTTTTCGATGTTAGTCACATACTCTCACAATGAAGGTCTTCCATTGATGTTGATGATCCTTGTGTTTCTTGAGAAGCCATAATCGATTGAAGCCTTCTACACGCAGACAATAAACAATCAACTAATTAAGTTCATCACGAATAATATCTTAATATTTTAAAGTTCCATTTAAGTAATCCAAAAACTTAATCATAATATATAATTATATATATAATCTGAAAATTTATTAAACATTAAACTTAATCATAATATATTAAGTAATCCAAAAACTTAATCATAATATATAATTATATATATAATTTGAAAATTTATTAAACATTAAACTTAATCATAATATATATTTTAAAATCATTAATAATCCAACACGCAAAATTATACATTCATAATATTCATATAGAACCATAATATGTAAAATTGTGCAAAGTTATACATTCAAAATTATACTTTATACATACTGTTGAAGAATGCAATCATGACATTAACTCATCCAAAACATTAAAAAATATACAGCCATAATAATATGCAAAAATTTTGGATTTAAAATTATACTTTACACATATTGTTGAAGACTTGCAGAATGCAATCATGACATTACACATCCAAAACATTAAAAAAACATTACTTATTCACACAAGTACACAACTTTACTGCTACAACTTTACAGCCTTTACTCCTATAACTTTATGGCAAATCGGCAACAGTAACACGCACAAAAGTCTTCGATGCAGGTTGAAGTATGCTGTTGATTCTCAATTTCTCACACACAAAAGTCGATTGAAGCTTTGAAGAGTCAATTGAAGGACAAAAGTTGATTGAAGCTTTGAAGGTTGAAGTATGCTCTTGAAGAGTCGATCGAAGGATGTGAAGATCGAAGGAGGTTGTTGATTGTTGAAAAATTAAAGCTTGGAGGAGTGGAGGTCGACAGAGGCTGTTGAATACGAAGGATTTGAAGGTTGATTGAAGAAAGCGATTAGGCGGTGGCAGTTGAAGGTAATACTAAAGGTTTTAAACCGAAACCCTAAATTTAATCGGAAACTCCGCGAAAACTTAGTGGAAACGTCCCCAAAACCGATACGCCCTCAAAACACTTCGGACGCGTTTTCGCTTCCGGCAAGTACCCGAAACGGGTACTCCCATGTTTTCGACGCTTCGGTGCTTCAGATTGAATGTGTATAACTATTAATCATCAATTAACGTAATATATACATTTACTCAAAACATCATATTTTATAAATATTAAATTTAAAATTTGAATTTTATATTGTTGCTAAAATTAGCTTAAATTATCTACATAATTTCCCTAAATAATCATCTTATATTATTTTTAGATTTTATACAATTTTATTATACATAAAGAGATTTACTTCCTCATTAAAATACATCTACAATAGATTTTTTTGTTATACACTATCGTTTTTGCTTTAAGAATACTTTATTATGGTGTGTAGCTTGGTGAAAGGTTTCAGGTATTATTCATAATTTATCTTATTTTTATATTGTCACACCCCAACTGATGGCGGAAACATCGGGGCGCGAGAAGTGATAGATTGTTTAAAGACATCATAGAACTAAAGTGATAATAAATTAAGATTAAATTTTATTTCCATTGATCAACATAACATTACAAAGTTTCAAATAAACATACAATAATTTTGAGAAATACAAGTCTAAAACAAACATAACAAAATGATAGATTTGGTGTGTTTCTAAGTCCACCTAATTGAATTTCTTGATAAAGCTTCAAGCACTTCATGGAACATGTATAAAATATTGGTCAACATATGAATATGTTGGTGAGCATACAAGTTTGAATACATAGCATAATAGTGAATAAATTTCAATTCAACATGAGTAAAGAATACTAAAGTTTGTACATTGCTAGCATGCAAAGCCAATAATCAAACCAAAGTGTCCACAAGCGTAATCTTAGCATAAAAATGACCAAGACCGTAAAGATTGAATAACTTAACATAAACCCATCATAATAGGGCGGATGTGCTAGTCTTATAGCACTATACATGTTAAGGAAGGTTTAGATTGCTTGCAAGATAATGTATTCTAGCATGTATTCACAAATAGTATAACAAGTAGGCATGTTTGTATGAATTGAGTTTTAGAATGAGATTGATTGAATGTATGATTGAGTGTATTTGATAATTGATACATGTTGCAACCCAAATAGTGCTAAAACAAAAGGGGTGAAGTATGACTCACGGTTTGGCGATTAGAATCCACAAGAATAGATGAATGAGTTTAAAGGTTTGAGTCACCAAAGTCATCCTAAAAGATAAACAAAAGGGTGTAAGTTTAGGATTTAAAGTTTGAGATTTTAGAAATTGGAAAGTATACGAAAATTACAAATATGAGAGTACATGAAAGTATATACTACTTAGACACTTATTTGGACACCATGTATTGTATGTGTTCTTTATGAGTATTAGTCACTCATTGAAAGTCCAAAATAAGGAATCATAAGATTAGTATAATGTCTACCTTAACACATAACATTCAACCATGGTTTGATTGATGTTACGGTTTTGTTTTGATTAAGTATTATGTAGATATAAATATAAGTCATGCATTAGAGGTAGGGTAATCCACAAACCTCAAGTGTTATATTCATATAAGTCATGTATTAGAGGTGGGGATATCCACAAACCTCAAGATTGTCACCATTGCACAAAATCTCCACATAAGGGTGATTCGGATGGTCATGAGTACATAAATGAAAATACTAAAGTAAACTAACTAGTTTGACTAAGTGTTCAAGTGGGGTATGGTGGATAGATTAGTTATAGAACCAAGGTTCAACATCATCATTTTAGACCATAACACAAGCCTTTCAACATTGGTTAGAGACTCGGTTTGGTTTCATCGACTTCTTGATTTTATAGATCACTTAGTGTTTTATAAACATGAAAGAATGCGGTGTAAAAGTTTCAAAATTTCTGGAATATAACTTCAACACAAGCCTTCCAACATTGAAGTTGTTGGTGACTTGGTTTAGTATGTAAAAAGCTTAAAAACAAGACAAGAAAAGTAGAATATTTCCAACTTGGACCTAAAAAATGGGGGTTTACCTTACTTGTTCACAATGGTGACTAAGTGGGTAAGTTCAAGAGGTTGTTTCAAGTGGTAAAGAAAATGGAAGAAGAAAGTAAGAAAAGAAAGTAAAAAAAAAGTAAATAATTAAATAAAACTCATAAGTTGTTCTTGAAGATTTTTTGCAAAAAATGAAGTTGATTGGATGGAATGAGAGAGATTAAGAAAGAGTTTAGAGTGATGAAAGTGATTAGGGAGGAATTTGAGTTAGTATTTATAGATGAAAATTATGGTTGGGCATTAAAGAAAGTAGTTGGGAAGATAAGTGTAGAGTAAATTCAAAGTTTTAATTTCAACCCCTCAACTTATTTTACTTATTAATTTGCATAATAACTCTTGATTAATCATAAGTATTTTAACATATGAACCATAAAAATAAAACTTATAAATAATTTTCCAAAAATATAAGTCTCGATAAGTTACACGGTTTTGCGTTTAACCGTTGCACAAACATTTAATCAACAATAATGATATAAAAAGATATTTCCACTATGATCAAGTCTTGAGATTACAAGGATTGAATAAGGAATAATATTACATAAAAAATAAATAAATGGAAAATACGAAACGTTATATATATTATATACTAACATAATGTACGTTAGATTTTAAAAATTCTTATTGAAAATCATTTCTTATCATTTCTTACCATTTTACTAACGTGACTTAATTTTAAGCAATGACTTGCCACATGACACATTCTCAGCAAACAAATGTCACTTGTCATCATTTTAGCAATACTGTTTCATGAAAAATAATGAGTTTTTTAGAATCAAGGATCTAAGTCAACTCTTTAAAACTCATAATTTATGCATATTTTGATTGAATATCTATTTTAAAAAATGATAATAGTTTTAAAATACTATAATTTGTAATCAATATATTCAACCAAGTAACCAACACTGTAATCAATATACTCACCTTTTAATATTCTTATGTATTGATATTCCATAATTTATAAAATTAATCTACATGTATATATTTTTAACTAATTCATAATTTTTATAGAAAAAATATCATAGAATAGTGATCAAGTTTCAAAAGTACCCCAATTTAGTTACTCATGTATATTTTCTCCAAATTGAATCACTAGACAATCAAATCGAGTAATTATTGAACTTTCTTACATCAAGAAATTAGTAGACGAGAAGATGTAAGGGTCGGAATTTTTAATATATGATATTATATTAAATAAAACATGAAAACTTAGTGATTTAATTGAAACACTTTATAAACTTGAGTTAACTAATTGAAACACTTTATAAACATGAGTTAACTAATTGAGATACTTTTAAAGTTTGGCTACTATTTTGCAACGTTATCCTTTTTTTACATTGTTTTTATAAAAACGTGCATGCTATCTAAGTAAACAAATGACTAAATTATAACGTTTATTTACTTCATTCAATATTTGTTAAACATTGTAAGATCAATGTGATTATCTTAGAGCCTGATGCTAACCAAAGATCTCTCGGCACGCACTGAAGTAAAAAGAAGGAAGTGCTTCGGAAGATTTGACTATGCACAAAGAAAATCAACCAAGTGTTAGATCTTCCAAACCAAAGACAAAAATCTTTCAAAGCCAAAAGTGAAGTCTTCCGAAGCTTGAATACTGAACTCTTCCGAAGACTTAGAAGACTTGTGTCCCTGACACAGTTTTGACAAAAGCAGAAGTCCTTTTCGCTGTCAACTCTTAAAACTCACCAACTTATATAGATTGATGATTACCTTTTTACTTTTGTCAACTGCCAACATGGTCCATTGTTTGTAACTTCCTACTTTAGTAATTTTATCCTTTTCGTAATACAATAAGATGTGAGCTATGGCATATCATATGTCACACCCTCAAAATCCACGTGCGGGGTTTAACCGCGAGGCGTGTGAACAAACCAGGATTCAAGTCATTAGTTACTCAGAACGACACTATATGTAACATTGAAACAGTTCAAATTTTAAAACTTTAAAAATGTGCGGAAGCGTTTTGTAAATTAATCAAACCCAAAGTATTTAAAGTGTAACATTGGCCAAAACATGCGCCAAACCATTGTTTGTAGGAAATATATTTTAAAACAAAATGTCAAGACATAATATGCTTCTTTAAAATGCATGCTGGACTTGTGATGTGCTCCTACTGGAAACCAAAGTTAACGACCTGAGAATAGCATACTAAAAGAGTCAACACAATGGTTGGTGAGTTCAAGAGTTTGCGTTTAACATAATCAGTGGTAGTTGTAAAACATAAGAAGTGCATTGAAATAGATAGCTAGTCTATATTCATAAGCAATAACCACAGTGATTTCACGATCGAAGCTGACTATGTTTGTCTGTTTGCCTCCCGCCATGATAGGTCGTGACGCTGTTGGTTGTTTAGGACAATATTGCACCCGCTTAACTTCTAGTCGTACGGGTAGGGCTTGTCAGACCCAGTAGCACTACCCAAGATTTCCCGCTAGATTCTTTAATTAACAATCCGAAAGTGTGAGGTCTTTCAATGGTATACAACACTAAGTTATACTATACACATTTCATAATAATAAAACGTTTGTAAACAAGTATGCTATCTCCCTAAAAAGAGAGTGTTTAAAAGTGGGGCATGAACTCACCTGATGCGCAAACGAACAATAAGTGCAAAGCTAGCGATGAGAGGAAAGACAACCCGTCAAAGGTTACCTAGAACATGTGAGTACATAAGTACGTGCAACCAGAGAAACATAACAACCTTAAGTGCTCAACATACGCTAAACCTAGGGTTTTGAAACCAAAATGAAACATTTGACCTAGTTGACCCGTTTGACCCGTTGGTGACTTGTTAATTGAAATCTTGTTTGATCAAGTATAGCATCTCATACACATATTTATCACACAAGTGATTCACATAAGCCACATTGCAACTCTTAAGTCTCATCATGATCTTCATGTTAACTTAGGTTATCATACAACACATGCAAACCATGTCATCATACTAAACATGTTCACAATTAAAACTCATCTACAGTTTACATAGTGGGTTTAGTCACTCACAATGTGCCATGTGGAGCCACTCACGACTACACATCCTAAACCCTACCAATCCTACAAAGTAGGGGCCTTAGATTTGCACTCGTGTATGAATCCCATGACCACATATCCAAATACAATTCATACCAGTCAAAAACCAACTTTATAAGATTCAATTACTATATTGCATCACAACTTCATAACTTGTACAAAATGCCATACTTGCACATTTTCTAAGAACACTTAGATTTTCCCATAGATTCATCAACTAACCAAATGACCCAATTATCATAATCTAACACATTAGACATCATCCATGATCAATCTAGCATGTTTCTAACATCATAAACATGCCCAATTCACAAAATCCAATGTTTCACATCAATAAAGTTTTCCTTTTGGGAAAGTCATATCCAAAATCCATATCTTCATCAACTTTGTTGGTCCAAATAGATCGAATCACAGTACAATTGATTGAGAGAATTGTTCAATATCACTAACACATACACAATAGAAAATTTTGATGATGAAGAATTGACCAAAAGTATACAAAAGTAAACAAATCAAATCCAATACAATTAATAGAACAAAGCTCAATAATATTTCCAAGTAATTCCAGCTTATAAAATGCACTTGCAACAATAATCAGACGAATTAGGGTTTTGCAAGGTTAGATTACAATGAAAGAAACAAATTCTATATATAGAGTGATAGTTTCGCTGACAGTTTCGCTGTCAGCGAAACTATCATGCCCAAGCCTAGTTTCGCCCGGCTGAGAAACACAGTTTCGCCGGGAGAAACAGACTGCTGACTATGAGCGAAACTACAGTTTCGCTCATAGTTTCGCTGGGCAGTAAAACACAAATAACTAACATACTTACAAAAGTAAACTAACATTTAACCTATTACATTTAAACATAAACAAAAGCTAATCTAAGGTGAGTCCAACCTATTCTTGATCTTCAATACCACTAGAGCCCTCTCCTGCCTTGGATGAGGTACCCACATTTAGAAATAAGTACCTTGAAATATCAGTAAGATCATCTAACTCAGATTGAGTTAGCTGATTAGGTAGGCCGGCTGCAGCTTTAAGTTCGTTAACCTCAGTCAATAGCCTCTTTATCAAATTATGCTGATCAACCAGCATCTTGGACATCCCTTCCAGCATCTCATCTTTCCTCTTTTCTCTCAACTCTTGATTTGTCAACTTCTTTTTTTTCATACTTAACTCATTAGAAAGAGATGAGTTAAGATTCCTGATTACATCCTCATCTAAATTTCCCGTCTCATCCCTCCTCTATGGCTCAGTAAAAGTTTGGTGCTTATGCTTTGACCTCCTCTCACCCATCCTCTCAACATCAGCTTGATCAGTTTTCTTCTTGGCTCTTTTCTCCCTTTCAGCTCTTAATGCCTGCTCAACCTCATCTATATCCTCTTCAAAATCATAGTCTTTTTCTTTTGCATACCTCTTCCTCTTCTTTACTGACTCAGCTTGCTTCTCTCTTGTTTCCTCAGCATGTTTGTTCTCACTTTCTATCACCCTTCTAATATAGTTCCACCTTTCGGCTGGATACATATTCTCCCACAGATGCGTGATCTTCCCGCTAAAGTCATGCCTGATGGCAGAGCAGTCAGCAAATATTCTAGTATTCATCTGAACCAGTCTTTTGATTTCTTCATGTCTAGGCACATTGGGAATTAGATCATCTATCAGCATCTGAATAAACCTTGGATATAGCAACCACTTATCCTTCTTCAGCGCCATCACATTCTCGGCCATACAATCAAATATAAGCTTAGCTATATTGGCCTTTTGCCCTCTACAGCAGATAATCCTGGCCTTGGCCCAGTCCAAGTTTAACCCATCCGTTCCCCCCTTTCGATGATCCAAGCACATAATAAATATGTGAGCAATATATCTCCACTCCTTGGACAGAAAAGATTTTTTTATTTCTTTTCGTGTCCCAAAAGGAGGACCCTCATATCCTATACTCCTAAAGGCTTCAAACACCTCCTGATCAGTTAACACCATCTCATCTCCACAATCTTCTTGAAGCCTCAGTACTCATGCAATAACCTTTACAGTGATGGAGATATCATTTTCCAGAACTCTAGCTATAATCCTCTGAGGATTAGCTCTCGTGTCATAATCAGCAGATCTCCAGAAGTCTCGAATGTGAAGATCGTATATGGTTGGAGAATGAGAGATCGCATACGCGATAGGAGAATCTTTGAGCCAACGTATACAGTCACGAAATCAAGCAGCCTTTGGATTCCGATCGTCAAGAATAGCTGTGATGTTGTTCCGCTCGTCGAATTTTAAATTAGCCATTTATCTGAAAAGAGGTAGGTGAAACACGTTAGAAAGATGAATAAAATAAATAATAAAGAAAAACAATTAAAAAGAATAAAATGAAAGAAAAACCAAATTAATTTCGCTAGTCGAAAGTATAGTTTCGCTTGCCGAAACAGTAGTTTCGGCAAGCGAAAGTGCAATTTCGGCAGAGGTTCACTAGAAGTTTCGCCAGGCCGAAGACGTATTTTCGGCGGGCCGAAACTATATAGTTTCGACCAGGCGAGACTGAGTTCGGTCAAGCGAAATTGTCAAGTTCGCTTGAACAGCATAACCTTACAATTTCGCTGAGAACAGGAGAACTTTCGTTCAGATTCGCTGAAAGCGACTGTACTTTCGCAGAAAGCACTGCAAAGGTACCGAAGAGACAAAATCAAATACAGCCATTTAATGAGGATAAAACCTAGATTAAACTATATACGAAGGTTTGAAACACACACCTAACACTTAAAAGATCAACAAACGCCTCAAAAACACACTAGAAATGAAAATCGTACGGGTAATCGACTTTTAGGGTTCCGATTCAACCAAACATACGATGGTACGAAAATGAGCAAACAATTTTGCATAACAATATATATAGCGTATAGTTTCGCTGTCAGCGAAACTATAGTTTCGCCCGGTAAATCTTTTAATCAAAATGATTCTGAAATGACTGAAAGTACCGGCGAGATTATAGTTTCGCACAGCAAAACTACCACACGAAAACTAAAAAAAATTTTCAATCATTTTTTTTTAATATTTAATTATTTAAAAGAAAAATTAAGACAAAGACAAAAATAAAAGAATCAAAAATAAAGAATAAGGCCCAAAAAACCTAACAAGATTTCACAAAATTTAGACCAGCTAAAAGACAAGAGAAAAGTAAAATAAAAGGATATAGAGATACGATAAGCTAAAGAGATTTTCTGGAGAATCAGAGTTTTGCGGGATTGATGATATACTTGTCCTTTTTAAACCCATGCCTTCTTCTTTTCAACAAGTGAACTGCAGCTTTTGTTATCATGTTTTTGGTTTGTTTAAAGAAGACTTAAATGACTCAGTCCCCACAGACATTTGGCAAAGAAACTCATCCTGTCCTCATGATGTATTGAACAAAATGATAAACTCTGCTTGATTATCCCATGATGAACACAATAAGAATCTTTTCAAACGAAGCACATACCTTATAATTCTCAAATGATAAGAGCTCCAGGTCTATACTTACGTATAACAGAGGAGATGATCATTTGATCTTGACAGATGAGAGCTTCAGGTCTATATTCATATATAACAAAGAAGATCATCATAACGTGCTGATGAGAGCTCCAGGTCTATACTTACGTATAACAAAGGAGATCATCACTCCAGGTCAATGTTCACACATAGCAGAGGAGATGAGCACGTAATAATATACAGTAAGGGGCTTCTTTGATACAAAAGGAGCTAGCAAGTAGCACTTTTTGAAAATATGGGTAGAGGATTTTTCAAAATGATTTATCAAAGAAAAGATATCACGTTCTCAATCCATTTTGGGCAAGGACTTGAAACTTTGTGACGGCCAATGTCAAAGGGATAATCCGAGTTAATGAGTTTCTTATTTTATTAGTTTAGCCACAAGATCGCTGTCTACTTCGCGTTCTGGCTGAGCCTATCATGCGTATCCCAACACAATACTGTTGACCTCCTTCAAATCTTTTAGGCAGCAAAAACTTTATACTTCAATACAGATAGATAAACACGAGTTATTCTCCCCCGAAATTTCTACAAATCTGTAAGATTGGAGAAATTTCTAAGTAACAAAATATATTTTTTTAAGTAAAATAATGAAAGGCTATGGAGCTTAAAATTAAAAAGAAACAAAGAAAGGGAACAAGAAAGGAATATGTACAAAAATTACATGAGACAATTAAGAAAACAAGTTTTAAAATGATATTAATCCTAACATGGAGATCAATTCATAAAAACGAGGTTTATCGAATGTTTTAGTGAAAAGATCAGCTTTTTGATTTTTAGTGTCAACAGGAATAATATCAATAAAACCCTTCTCCTGAGCATCACGGATTGCATGAATCCGTGTCTCGATGTGCTTGGTGCGGGAATGGTGAATTGGATTCTTTGCGATTCCAATGGCTGCTTCATTGTCACAGAATAATGGAGTATGGAGAAAGTTGATTCCATAGTCAATCATCTGATGTTGTATCCACAGCACTTGTGAGCAACAGCTTGAAGCAGTAATATACTCTGCCTCCCCCGTGGAAAGAGTATATTACTGACAACCTCCGGTGACAGATTTTCTGTTTAACTTGCAACCATTAGAATCACTATCGGAATAAGCATGCAAGTCAAAATTTCCACCTTAAGGATACCAAAGACCTAAACGAGAGGAGCCCTTAAGATAACGAAAGATCCGTTTGACTGCCTTCTCATGAGACTCCTTAGGATTAGATTGATATTGAGCACAATATCCTACAGCAAAGGTGATGTCGGGATGACTTGCTGTAAGATACATAAGGGAACCGATCATAGATCTGCACAGATGAGGATCAACAGATTTTCCGTTCTCATCTGGAGTGAGGCATGTTTGAGCTGTGAATGGAGTTAATTCAGAAGAAGCTTCATCCATCTTGAATTTCTTCAGAATCTCCTTGACATACTTCTCCTGGTGAATAAGAATTCCTTCAGGCTTTTGCTCAACTTGCAGACCCAAGAAAAAGCACATCTCCCCCATCATGCTCATCTCAAAGCGACTTCGCATAACCTCCTCAAATTCTCAACATAGCTTTGGATTGGTGGAGCCAAAAATGATATCGTCAACATAGACTTGCACAATTAGCATCTCACCATCCACCTCCCTTTTGAATAAAGTCATATCGATGGTGCCACGAGAGAAACCATTGCTCAGAAGATACTGTGTTAGAGTCTCGTACTAGATGCGAGGGGCTTGATGTAGACCATAGAGAGATTTATCAAGCTTGTATACTTTGTTAGGAAAATCTGGATCCTCAAACCCTAGTGGTTGACACACATATATCTCTTCATCAATGTCTCCATAAAAAAAGGCACATTTAACATCCATCTGATAGACCTTGAATTGCTTATGTGCGGCATGAGCCAGAAAGATCCTAATTGCTTCAAGACGGGCTACGGGAACAAAGACTTCCGTGTAATCAATTCCTTCTTCCTGAGCAAATCCTTGAACCACCAAACGGGATTTATTCCTCACCACAATGCCATGATCATCGGGTTTGTTCTTGAACACCCATTTCGTGCCAATTGGACATTTGTTTGGAGGAAGATCAACCAGTGTCCACACCTTGAGTTTCCTAAACTGTTGTAGCTCCAATTGCATGGACTCAACCCAACATGGATCCTGAAGAGCTGCATGAACATTCTTTGGAATGATTTGGGATATAAAACAAGAGAATAAGCACACGTTTATCAAACCAGATTGACTCCGCGTCCTAACACCATCAGTGATTGATCCAATTATGTTATCATGAGGGTGGTCTTTTAATGATTTAAAGTCAGTGGTTAAGGGTAATGGATTAGGTTGAAGTGTGCTACTGGATTGAATGTGAAACGATTGTTCATAGCTCATGGAATTTAATAAGTTGAAATAATATTAAATGTCATTTTTATTGAATAATACTAATCAAATAATTCATTACAATACAATAAAGATTCAAACAACATAATAAAGTCTTTTATTAATCTAGGTCCAAGTCCTATATGAGCATGAAGAAGTCCTGTAAACAGCATCCTGAAACATGTTAAAAATACGGTCAACATATGATGTTGGTGAGTTCCCATGAATTTGTACATACGTATATAAACAACCTTTAAGATGCAATTCAAGTCATAGGTTAAGAAATAACGCAAGAATATAGATAGCACAATGATACAATCAAACCTTGACAAAAGATTGGCCACAATAAGATATACGATTAGCTAAGTGTACTTGGTTCCCATGATGAACAAGAATACGTCATCAGGAGCCGGCAATAACCTCAGCTTTAGCACCAAATAGGCTTGTCAAGCCCATAGATCTATGACGTCGCTAGGCTAGCAATAGTTAATGATTGCTTTTACAAGATGACTATCATATAAGGTTCACAATTATCTCAAATAACCATGACAAAATTTATAAATGAATTGCACGTGCATTACAAGTATCAAGATGTTTTACAAGTGTACATTTATACGATAACATGTTTCACCCCAAAAGGTGTGAAATAAAAATAAAAATGGGGTATGGAAAACTCACATTGAAAATAAGATGGTTTGAATAATAAGCTAGATTAGACACCAACGATCTCCTCATGGTTTTAATCCTAAGGAAAGGTGTCTTATATTAAGACAATATAATGATTAAAGAATAGATATGAATTAAGGCTTCAATTGGAATTTGGGGTTTTGATAATTAGGTTAAATAAAATAATGTAACCAATTATATTTTAATTCCATAAAGATTAAATAATTAAGATTGAAAACGATAATAAATCATTAGTAAATTTGATCAATAAATATCACCTAAATATTTAATTTATAATAGTTGATTAAGTACTGGTTGAGTATTAAACTATCAAAAAGAAATAATTAATTTAATAATTAATTATAAAATAACTTGGTCAAAATAATTAATTGAATAATTAATTATTTAAATAAGTTATTAAATAACTTTTTGATTTAAAAATCATTTTATGAAGTAATAAAAAGATAAACCTTTAAATAACCTTTCTTATTCTTTAAAAGGTAATTAAATTTAAATATTATATGTTTCAAAATCTTTAAAAATTAATTTAATAATTTCTGAAATGTTTTAGTTAACAAAATAATTTTTATATTAATTTAATGAATATTAATATCATTTCTGAAATTTAAAGTATCTAAAGTTGAAAAAAAAATGGTGGAGGCCGAGTTCGAACCCGAGACCTCTTGTGTATGAGAGTTAGGTGTTAACCGGTGGGCCAAAGCCCAAGTCTTGTTTTAAAACGCAAATAAAATAATAAGAATCGTTTTTTTTAAATAATCCCCAAATCCATAAGAACCCTAATTCGATTTTGATCCAAATTGAATCTTAATTCGTTTATGTTAATGAAATCAAGGTTGGGGCTTTTAATCCCCAGGTGAAACCGAGTGTGTGTGTAGAATTACCTGGATTGATGTCGATTCGGTGAGATTAGATGAAGAACAGAGCGAGATGTAAACGATGATCAAATGCTTGTGTGTGTGTTTTGTTTATACGATTGATGATTCAGAGAGATTTTAGAAATCAGTTAGAACAATATCCCTCTATTATATAGGGTCAATTGAGGCCGTTTCATGTCGAACGAGTTATGGTTGGATACGAGAGTTTCAATTCGATTGTTGGTGATAATCACCCTGTTTAAATTGTAATTATGTGTATCATTGAATTCGAGATGTTAAAGAATACGTTTCAGGTTGAATAATTCATACATGTGGTCAAGATCTGTGTTGTAACAGATTTGATTTCGAACGTAGATTTCGGTTTCGAGTAAGCATTGTTTAACGAGTGTTTAATCCAAATTAAATTGGGTGCTTGGTTCGAAACTGGTACACGAGGGTTGAGGGGCGGTTTAATTGGGGGGAAACGATGGATTTATGTTGTTTTGGCAGTCGCCGGAGCAATGGCCGGAGGTGGCCGGAGTAGGGAGGTCGACGGGGAAAGGGGGAACGACGGGTGGTTTGGTTTGGGTTTAAAACAAAGTTACACTTTGGTCCCTCAATTTTTGAATTGTTATTATTTTCTGTCTAAACTTTTAAAATAAAGTTTCAAGAATTACATTTTGAACCCCAAACTTATAACATCCTAGTTATAAAATAATCCAAATTATTTATTTATAAATTTCATTAAATCAATAACTAGTTTATAAAACTTTTATAGACTTTACATATTTGTAAGAATAATGAACTTTGTATATTAATTATTTATTTTAGTTTAATAATTAAAACTCATAAATGATAAATAAACTTCATAAATTTATAAAACTTTATTCTATAAATTATGAAATTATTATAAATTAATTAAATGGTATAATAAATGAAAATTAACAATACTATTCACAAAGTTAGTTAAATAATACATTTAGTGCATTTTGATTCATCAAAATAAATAAATAATTTAATAATGAATTTTTGTTTCCAACGTATGAAAATTCAAAATGAGTTCGGGTTTGGGTTTATAGTTTGAAAATGGGTGGTTGTTACAAAGATTGTTGAACAGATTCAACAAGTGAGGACGATGGAAAAGTTTGAGATGATGTAGAGGTTGGTGTCGAAGGAATAGGTGCTGAAACAGGTGGGGGTGGAATGTCAAATGATGAAGAAGAAGATGGAATGTCAACTGATGTGACATTGTTAGATGATGAATTAGAAGAGGCTTGAGGAACGGGAGGTACAAAAGGCAATAGATATGGAGGAATAATGTTTGTGTGAACATTAGAGAAGGATGCATCATCATCAAAAACTGAAAGATTGAAGGAGTTGAAGACCGTATTGGAATCAAAAAACCATGCAGGTTCAGTCTGAACATCAGAAGGATTAGATTCTTGCCAATCAACATAAAATGACTCCTGCACAATACGTGTTTTCTTGTTATACACCCTATAAGCTTTCTGAGAGGATGAATAATGAACGAAGTAACACTCATCTGACACTGCTCCAAATTTCGTCTTCTGTGCATGAGTTTTCAACAGGGTACACGAGAATCCAAATGGACGAAAGAAATCAATCAATGGCTTCCTTTTATGAAAAAATTCATAAGGAGTCTTCATTTTGTCTTTTAAAATCAACACCCGGTTAAGAACATACGAAGCACAATTCACCGCCTCAGCCCAGAAAATAATTGGTAAAGCGGATTCGATCAGCATAGTGCGAGCGGCTTCTATAAGAATGCGATTCTTTCTCTCAGCAACACCATTTTGGTGAGGTGTTCTAGCAGCACTGAACTGTCTCAAAATACCTTTACTTGAACAGAAGGAATCAAAAATGTGATTTCTAAACTCGGTACCATTGTCACTTCGAATAGCCATTACCTTCCTCTTGCTTATCATTTCGATTGAAAGAATTAACTTCTGCAGCTCTTCAGCAACTTCTCCTTTATGTGCTAGAAATCTCACCCATGAATACCTTGAAAAGTCATCTGTAACAACATGTCAAGAAGATATGTATCATTCTTTCTCGGAGCTCGCATGAGCACCGTCTCCACAGGAACAACAAACCCGGGTTTCAGAAATAGACATTCGTTGGAGAGGAAAAGAACCGGGATGTCTTTATCACAAATCTGTGAGACGCTCAAAAGATTGAATACGAGCTCTAGCACAAAATTGACTTTCTCCAATGTAAGGGATCCATTAGAGACCTCCCCTTGACCTATCATTTTACCACCTTTCTTGCCGCCAGCAAATGCAACATATCCTCCATTGATGATGTGATAATTCGTCAGCAAGTCCTTTAGCCCTGTCATATGTCTGGAGCATCCACTATCAACATGCCAAACACTATTTACAGCTCTAGTGGATGACTCCTACACAAATTGAATGATTAGATTAACCGGCTGAAACAAGAACCCATGTTTGAACAACTTTGGGCTTTGGTGCAAATGATCTTTTGCTAAAGAAATTATTAACTAGATGAGTTAATCTACTGCCAAAAGAGTTCTTATGAACATATCTGTGATGAAGCTCAGGACAATTTTTAACTACATGATCATCTTTACCACATTTAAAACAATGAGATTTTAATCTAGGTCTATTATGCCTCAACTCAGGAATTTTATCTATGCATATTTCCTCATCGCATTCAGACAATCTAGAATCAACATCACTGTAAGTCTCATACATACCTCTAGTTCTAATTTTGTCTTTTAAAGAATGGCTATTTACAAATGTTGATGCATTCTCATCTGAAGTACATGTGGTACTTGTACCGCTTGTGCTTGCACAAGAAGATGACATTACCCTTTTATTAGATTGTGAAATTTTAATTGGGGTAAATGATGGAATGGGACGAGAAAAGAATTTTTCAAAACAATTACTTTTAATTTTATCTTTACTCTCGATAACAGAGTCATTCACAACATCATTCACACAAGTATTAGAAGCATTAACATTACATCTGAAATCATTCAATGAAGATGTGGAAACATCACTAGAACACGCAGAATCAATATCTAGGATAGATTTTTGTGAAACAAAAACTGAACTTAAACTAGAGCTATGATCTAAAACAGAACGTTGAGGTTTAGGTGTACTAAAACTATTGCATCCAAGCCCACTAGTCGGTCCATAACCATACTCCTCACGCACCTCCTTAGAATTCACACCTTCTAAACCTGCAGACAGACTGTTAGTATCTGTTTTAATCAAATCATTTGAAGGGTGTGGAACAGGCATAGGTGAATAACAATAAGTACTAGGAGGAGGATAAACCAAAGCATTTTCATAACCCAAACCCGTTTTAATCCTAGCCCCCCGTTGTGATTTACACAAATCGTCATGTTTCATTCCAGAAATTGTCCATTTATCAAGTTTTTACTGAAGTTTACTTGGTTCAAACTCAGCAAGTGCAACTCTTTTAGTCAAAGTATTTATTTCAACATTTCTTTCTAAAACAATTCTTTTTAAATGTTCGTTTTCTTTTAAAGCTTCATTTAATTTAACAAAATATTTTGACTCGTTTAGTTTAAGCTCTTCATTAATTCGTTTTAAATCCTTTTCGTTGTCAAGCAACAAACGATTTGCTTTATACACACCAAATAATCTTATCTTGCAAGCAGAAGATGTATTACCTCATAAGGGAGGCCCATCACCACTTTCTCAGCTGCCAGAGCCTTTTCACATTGACACACTGGAGTACTCTTCACGTTTTCCTCAACAATGGTTGCAGCATCATTCTTCTCTTTGCTCTTCTCTTCTGTCTGGTTCCCTACGAGCTTTACCTTCTCACCTTCATCTTCTTTCAAATCATCAGCCATCAAATTCCCAGTCTCATTCTTCTCAACACACTTCTTCCTCTCATTCTTAACACCCTGAGATACTTCAGCTTCATTTCTGAATTCCTTGAACAGATCAAACTCTTCCACATTCTCCTCCTCTTCTATAACCTCATAAACAAGAGCTTGATTGATTTCTTCTTTAGTTTCCTCAGCTTCTGCACTCTAGTCAAAGCTTGATATCAAAGCTGTCTCTTTCTTTTGTTTACTTTCTTCCTTTTCTCCACTCGAAACTAGTCTTGGAACTCCAGAGTTGCTTGGATCTGTGACAATTGGCAATGGACATTCTCTTTTGAAATGTCCTAACTGCTTGCAGTTAAAACATCTCAATTTGGATTTATCAAAACCTAACTTAGAGTTAGAATTTTGACCTCCAAAGTTCTTCCTTCCTATTCTTTCCATAAACCTTCTTGCTCTGAGAGTCAACATCGCCATTTGCCACTGAATATTAGTTTCTTCCAAATCATCCGGATCGACCTGATACATGTCTTCCATAGTCATCCCTCTTCCCTTTAATTCTCCAGCCACCAATGCTTCGTAGCTTTGCACAAACATTCCAAACAAAGCCAATGTGTCAGATGGGATTGACGTTCCAGAAGTAGATTTTGAATTAGCTTGATCTCTAACAGAATTAACACCACCACCAATTTGATCACATGAGACACTTGTATTCACTCCTCCTTGTCTTGATGCTTGCATTGTTGAGCTTGCGGCGGAAGTAAGTAATGCAGCATTCTGTGGAAAACCAGATGATGGCATGATGGACTGATTAAACTCTCTTCTCTTCATGTCTAATTCAAATGATTTAAGCTTGTTGATGATATCTATAAGCTTGTAATCTGTGAATCCTCTCTCTTGTTTCAGCATCCTCACCTGTAGGCTCCATTGCGGTGGGAGTGAATCCAACAACCTATTCACTTGTTCACTATTTGAGAGTTTTTCATCATACTTCTTTAATGTGCTCGATACAGTTAGAAAACGATTTGTCAGATCAGTAAGGCTCTCATTCTTGTAACCCACAAATGAGTTGAACTCTTTCTCAGCCTGAATACCTTTGTCCTTCACTAACTCATCATTCCCGTCATAAAATTCACACAATGCATCATAAAGAGACTTGGCATTCTTGTGCTCAGCAAAACGGTTGTAAATATCTGGTGCAAGACATAAAGTTAAAGCTCCAAATGCTTTCTGATCCCTATCAATCAATTTCAGATCCTTTTCAGTAAACGTGGCTGGGTCCTTGTTTTGAGAGACGACATCTCCAACAGTAACAGTCGGAATGTGTGGACCAGAGATGATTGATTCCCACTGATAATGATCCGTGTAGTAAAAGAATTCTTTCAGGCATCTCTTCCAATCCTCAAAATTATCTCCATTGATCAGTCTCGGGGGTCTATTAGGTGCCATACTCTCCAAATCAGCAAGGGTGAGAGTTGTCATCTTAGACATGATAATTTCGCAGAAGAATCAGTAGTTTCGCTGGAATGCAGTAATTTCGCTGATACTTTTGCTGGTAATTTCGACAGCAGATTCGCTAGCAAACTGATTGATTTTGCTAGATTCGCAGATAGTTTCGCTTGAAACTAGCTTGAACTTTCGTTCAAATGTAAATTCGGCAGCAATTTCGCTTGATGATGGATCACAAGCACTGTTGAACTTTCGTTCAATGATGGTATTTTCGCAGAGTTTGCAGAAACAATCACAATAAGCAAAACACTTGTAGTTTCGCTGGCTAAAGCTCACAGTTTCGCTGATTGAACTGTAATTTTGCTGGATGAATCTGAAAAACTTTTACAACACGAAATCAATCCAAAATCACTCAAATCTCAATGAACTTGAGATCTGATGATTACCAAAGCTTTCTCAAACAAGAACTAATCAATTTCAATCAAATTCCATATCAAATACACTCAAATTTGATCCGGAATTGATGAAATAGTGATATTGAACTCAACCAACCAAAAACCAAACAATCAAGAGCACAAAGGCTCTGATACCATTTTGTTGGTCTAAATAGATCGAATCACATTATAATTGATTGAGAGAATTGTTCAATATCACTAACACATACACAATAGAAAATTTTGATGATGAAGAATTGACCAAAAGTATTCAAAAGTAAACAAATCAAATCCAATACAATTAATAGAACAAAGCTCAATAATATTTCCAAGTAATTCCAGCTTACAAAATGCACTTGTAACAATGATAAGACGAATTAGGGTTTTGCAAGGTTAGATTACAATGAAGGAAACAAATTCTATATATAGAGTTGATAGTTTCGCTGACAGTTTCGCTGTCAGCGAAACTATCATGCCCAAGCCTAGTTTCGCCCGGCTGAGAAACACAGTTTCGCCGGGAGAAACAGACTGCTGACTATGAGCGAAACTACAGTTTCGCTCATAGTTTCGCTGGGCAGCAAAACACAAATAACTAACATACTTACAAAAGTAAACTAACATTTAACCTATTACATTTAAACATAAACAAAAGCTAATCTAAGGTGAGTCCAACCTATTCTTGATCTTCAAACTTCAATCCCAAATTCATCAATAACATCCTTAATCTAGTTCCTAGCAACCATAACAATCCATCTAACACATACTAATCATCAAAACATGAATTCCCATGAAGAAAAGTTTCCACTTTAGGCAATGTATAAACTACATGATCAAACCATGGATTTCTTGCATAATCATCATAACCCAACATTCATACAATCTAACTAACAACATAACATCATCAAACAATCATAAATTTCAACTTTTCTTCACCAATTTCGAATTAGAGTTCATCAAGAATCAAAACCATGAAAAACAATCAAAATCTAACCTTTAATCGCGTAGAAATCAAGAATTGGCACTTGTTACATGTTAGAATCACTTGGAATCATGCAAAATCGATGGATGATTGTTGTTGTTGATCAAAATCGCAAATGGAGAGGGTGTGGGGAGGGGTTACGGCCGCAAGAAGGGTATGGGGCTAGGGTTGGGTTTTGTTCAACTTGACATAATTAACATTTACCCTTTAACCCTCTTTAATTACTTTTTATAAAAATTAGAATTTTTTTGCACTTTTAAAAATCTTTAACTACAAAATACAAGTATGATTAATCAACAATAATAATCATATGTATTTTTAACTAATAACAAAACACATGAAATCATTATTACACGTTGTCATGTTATCAAGTAAAATTTACAAATAATATTTAAAATACATGAATCACATAACCACAACTAATAATCAACATTATTAATTAAATTATCATCTGTTTATCATAGATCATTGTTATTAAGTCACCAACGTTCAACGACGGGGGCGGTTGGTTGGCGCGCGGTGCCGCGAGTGGTCGGTGGTTGGCGGCGTCGCGGGTGGCTGATGGTTGGTGGCGCCGTGGATGGCCGGTGGATGGCAGCGATGACGGGGACGATGGCCGGTGGTTGGCGGTGGTGGCCGGTGATGATTGATCTTGGTGGCCGGTGGTTGGATGGCGGCGACGACAGTGGCCGGTGGTTGGCGGCGGCGGCGGGGGTTGCGGTGGGTGAGTGGGTGGTGTTGGTAACTAATGATGGAAGAAGAAAATGAACGAAGAAAAAGAAGGGGGGGGGTGGATGGAATGATTTCGAGGAAATGAAATCAACTATCTAACGTTAATTCCATTATTTTCACCAAGCAAACATATCTTTTTTCATTAACACTCAATGGTTCATTATATTTCGCCCTTTATTCCTGTATACCAAATGCTACATAACTGTTAATAACTAATTCTAGCGATACTGTAATTGAGAAATTGTTTAAAAATTTACGACAAGATTTTTATTAAATACTATTTCTCGTATTTTGGGTTAACTTATTAGAAACAACTTTAACATATAATAAAGGGAGTCATCCTGATACGGGTTTACCTACAGATAATTTAATAAATATCACTAATTTTTAGCTCAAGTAGTTAAAATGAGGTATTCTAAGATCTCTTAAAAATTTGTGATGATCTTGTTTTCAAGTCCGCCTATGACAAAAATAAATGAGTGTTCCAGGTGGGCCAAAAGGCTTTCTCACATATTGTGAGTTTCTTCTGAGGGTGGTATCAGATTTTATACTTGAATAATGAAAATAATCGGATGTTCTAGTGATCCGTCAATGATCCAACTGGCCGCTTAGAAAAAAAAAGATAAGTCAATAAATAATTTTCAAACAACTGTCTAGTTAAATTTATTAACACAAGTTAAAAAAGTAATCAAAGATTCATAGGACCTAAGCATAGGTACTTACAGAACACAAATGGCCCAAACCAGTGTTTTTGTGACCGGATCGGACCGGCCGGTCCAACCGGTTCGACCGGGGATCGGCTGGGTGGCCGGTCCGGTTCACATCGATTCGTTTCTAGCCGGTCGAACCGGCCGGTTCATCCCGAACCGCTGGTCGGACCGGGAAACCGGACCGGTTCGGACCGGATTTTGTAATTTTTTTTTATTATTTTTTTATTTTTTTGATTTTAATGAGTAAAAACAAGGTGTTGAACCATAAATTAGTATGTTAGATATAAAAATATAGTTAAGTTTTATATATAACTATAAAATACGTATATAAATTACTTATATTTAATTATATATATAACTATATATATAATATACTATATATATAATTATGTCGTCATCCGGTTCTTAAATCCGGTCCGACCGGTCCGACCACCGAACCAGTAAGACGTCCGGTTCGACGTCCGATCCGGTTTTAAAAACATTGGCCCAAACAGAATTATCACAAACCTAAAGGTCCAAAAATTCAAAACCTCCAAAGTCCGATTTCAGCACCTTACTTACGTTACGTCCTCATATTCCGATCTCCCTCTCTCTCTCTCTCTCTCTCTCTCTCTAGGGTTTCGTTATGCAACCATCATCACCGGCGGTCATGGATCCTCGCTACCAGCAACAGTGGATGATGATGAACCAACAGCAACCACCGCCACCGCAGCAGCAGTTCCACCAACAACCGCCTCAACAGATGTACACCTACAACCAGCAACCACCACCGGCCGCCGCCGTACCGCCTCAGTACGCCGTAGCACCGCCCGCTGCCGCCGCCGGTGCGGCTCATCAACCAGCTAGCGCTGATGAGATCCGTACGCTGTGGATCGGAGATTTGCAGTATTGGATGGATGAACAATATCTCGTTAGCTGTTTCGCCCAATCTGGAGAGGTATATGTGATTTTTTGTTGAGTAGTTTTTTAATTTTGTCTTTTAGAATGATTTTGACGACTGTATATTTTGTTTCTTTGGTGTATATGAACGTGTGTGTTGCCTAGATTCGTTAACAAAATACAATATCTATGTAAAAGATCTTTTTTCGAAGGGTACACCATAATGTAATGAACATAATGGATGTGCTGTTAGCAATTTGGATCTATGATGGTGGAGTAATGTTATTTATTCGTCTTCTTTCATGCGCACTGATTAAGCCTTGTGCTTTTTACATTCGTAGTTAGTAAGGGTCCTATGAGTCTATAACTATATTTTTTTTGGTCAGTTATAGTTTGAATATAAAGCTGTTTAGAATAATACAAAGTATAAGGTGGTTATTGAACCTTTATGTGGAAGTTTATTGATGTTGGAGGTTTTAAATGGAAAAAGAAAACATCTAACATGCCATTCCGTATTAACTCAACTCCTGGTTTAATGATTGTCCTATTTCTTGACGTTAGGAGGGCAAGTTTGCCTTATTCTTTCTTTTACCAAAATGAGTAATTTGCTGTTTTTGTGAATTGTGTTTTTGTTATTACTGAAATGCGTATTTATTCTCTCTATCATGAATGATTTGAAGTTGTGTTACTGCTTGCAGGTGATTTCTGCAAAAGTTATCCGTAACAAGCAAACTGGACAATCAGAAAGTTATGGTTTCATTGAGTTTGCTAGTCGTGCTGCTGCAGAAAGGCATTTGCAGACATATAATGGTACTCTTATGCCTAACGTTGAGCAAAACTTCAGGCTGAACTGGGCTTCCTTTGGTGTTGGTGAAAAACGAGATGGTTCTCCTGATTATACCATATTTGTTGGGGATCTGGCAGCTGATGTTACAGATTATACATTACAGGAGACATTTAGAGCTCATTATCCATCTGTAAAGAATGCAAAAGTTGTAACTGATCGGATGACGGGACGCACGAAAGGTTATGGATTTGTCAAGTTTGGAGATGAAACTGAACAACTACGTGCAATGACTGAGATGAACGGAAGGTTATGTTCAACCAGACCAATGCGCATTGGGCCTGCTGCTAACAAAAATCCTGTTGGTGCACAACAATACCCGAAAGGTACATAATTCAACTGTGATTTTAGATATCACATTTTCATGTTAGTTTTTACTCTTTACATATTTGTTATTTGTTTTCTTGAACTTTTATACATTAGGTTTTTTTTACCCTTCGTTGGTAGAAGCATGTTGTTCTCAAGTTAAATTCATTAGTATTGCATTTAAATTCAGAAGTTATTCTCGAGCTTGCAGAGTCATTTCCTTCCCGTGCTTTGAGCAATTTTTGGGCATTAAATACTCATGATGTATTAAACATGCAAAAGCTTATAAGAACTGTTGTCTCAAAGCAGGGTATCAAGAGGCTCTATCATGTAAGGGCCTGGCACTGATTCCAGCAGAAATAGTTCCCCTATAGTGGGTGCCCTTGCTTAGGTCAGTTTTACATTTTAAGCCATTAAATTGCCCTTTTCTTTTTATTTCAGTTCGTCAAGGCAACATTATGCTGTAATTTGATTACCTTTTTTTATTCCAAGTCTATTACAATTGGTCTTTCCTTTCAGTCAATTTACAACTTCCTGCCGTTCAATTGTTCTTTTGTCAGCATTTTCTTTTCAACAACCACCAAAATCACTTTTTTGTTACTGGTTACATCTTTCTTTGTGGTATTTTACTTTTTACTCGGATCTATTTCTCTGTTGGTAGCTTTTTATGCTCATTATCATTGTCTCTCTACCTTAAGTTTACATTACTTTGCCATAATCCTGATCTTGTTGCTTTTCGCCAAAATTTTTCCTAAAGTTAAAGTGCACTACTACATGGGTACTTTGTTGCTGGAAATAAACCTCATGAGGATTGAGGTGAAGAAAGTTATTTTTAGTTGATATGACTATGAGCTAGAATTGGCTCTTCTCTGTTGACTTCTTGGGGATCCATGCTTGAATTCAGTCGATTGTTTCTTCTTTTAGTATTAATGTGTGGAGCATATCTTTTTCATCACAGTTTAGAGACTGTTTATGTGACTTCAAAGGATCCATGCTTGAATTCAGTCGATTGTTTCTTCTTCTGTATATATTTGTTGTTTAAGTTGACTATAACGAAAAATTGATACCTTGAACAGAACATGTCACTATCTTGTACAGTGCATTCACAATGTAAACAAGCTTGGAGAAACAAGACAACAGATGAAAACATTATCTGTTTGGTTCTTCAGTTCAAGCAACCAACTAGTTTTCTTTTATCTGTGGTTCTTTGCTCTGATTTCATGACACCGGTTTCCAAGCGTTTGTTGCTTTTATGGATGACAATTATTGTTTTCTGATTGTACTTTGTCATCAGTGTGTGTGACTAAACATCTTGAATGTTCTTTCTATTGTAGTTTATTGGTTGGATCTGATTTTGCATCTGAATCCTATACTGGAATTAGGATTGTAGTTATCTGCATACTTTTAACTTCATTTGAGTTTCCTTTACTTTCAGCTTCATACCAGAATACCCAGGGAACACAGAATGAGGAAGATCCAAATAATACAACTGTCAGTAATTTGTTTCATAGCAAGACCTCATATACCTTTACAACAGAAGATCTCACAAGCTTGATAATTTTGATTGCAGATATTTGTGGGTGGTTTGGATCCTAACGTTACAGACGATGTTCTAAAGCAAGTGTTCAGCCAATATGGACAGTTAGTTCATGTGAAGATCCCTGTTGGCAAGCGGTGTGGGTTTGTTCAATTCGCTGACAGGTATGCTTTTTTCCAAGTTTTGTAATGGATTAAGAATAATAATTATAAATAACTAAACATACTTGCTTGATTATTATCATGCATATGCAGAAGCTGTGCTGAAGAAGCACTGCGAATGCTTCAAGGAACTCAGTTGGGTGGACAAACAGTGCGACTTTCATGGGGTCGTAGTCCTTCAAGTAAACAGGTTTGTTCAAGCGTTCTCAATGCACTTTTTTCTACATGTTTAATTTAGTTTAATAAGAAGTAAATACATCTTTTTGTTGATATTGATTAGAAAACAATTATTCAAATAAACTAACAAGCAACAATGTGTCATGTATTGGATTTGTTCAGCCTCAGGTGGACCAAAGCCAGTACAATGGTGGTGGATACTATGGTTATGGACAGGGATATGAGACTTATGGATATGCTCCTGTTGCACAAGATCCTGCTACTATGTACTATGGGGGTTATGCCGGATATGGTGGTTACCCCCAAGTCCAACAGCCGCCACAGCCACAAGCACAACCACAACCTCAACCTCAGCAGCATCAGGTACGATAAATTAACAATTATTATTTTATTGTGAAAATGTGTAATTATTGTAACGTTGCAGTGATATGCATGAGCGTATTGAAGTTGGAGGTGTGCATCGTTCTAGGCAAATGAACAAGGATCGAATACCGGAGTTACTACAACGTTATCATGATAACTCCGCTGAGCAAATCTGTTTCTTATGAATTTGCTTCGAGATGTTTGTGACTTTTCTACCCTTTTTCTTCTTGAACAATTGTTTTACTGATGACTGGTTTTGTTTTATGTTTGTTTGTTTTGAAACTCAAGTTTTCAAGCAATCAGCATGCGGGTCAGGCTTTCCTGCACTTGTCTAAATTGCTCGTATAACTTAGAGAATAACGATTATATTTTTAATAGAGCGGAAGCACAAAACATGAAAACAATGAAAATTCGTAAAGTTGAGACGATTGTCTGCAGCTTCTTTGAACAATTCATGCACTTGATTCAGTTCCTTCTCTATAGCATGTTAAAACACATCAGACATGAAAACAAAGTTACCTTTAGGCTTTTGATTTTCGTTTTTCCAACCATTTTAATCTGCCATTAATAAAATATACACGCTTTGGTAGAGTGTTGCAACTATTATCTTTAATTTCACAAAAAAAATCATCACAATTGATTTACTTGGATCACGGTTAAAGAGAACTTGAGGCAACGATAAATTGATATGTACTTGGTGTTTTTAATAGTTGGACAAAAAATAGCAGTCAACATTAGCAAGTCTAAATGTGTATAAACAAACTAATAATTGAGCACGTGTGATACCGTGAGTTTGCGAACTTAACGTGTGTTGAGGTTGATATTAATTTGGTTAAGTATATAAAAAAAATGTAAAGTTGTAACGACCGACTTAGTAGATCGAAAATAGCTAGAAAACAGTTATATACTGGTATTGATGTTCTTCCGTTGGTATTGGTTTCTTTCTTCAGATATAACCTACGATACCCCAAAATACACTATTTTGAATACAATTTTGTATTTAAAGAAAAATTTGTGGATTCAATGAAAAGATATTTAAACACGGCCAAAAATAAAAAAAGTTAAGGGAGTAAAATTATTAAAGGAAAAAATTTACTAAAAAAAGTTATTATTCCATAATATTAATTTTGCAGCTTGAAAGAATAGTGGTTTATTGGTGTTTAGGTATTAGCCAAACCATTATATTGTTTTTACATTGAGGTCCTCTGTTCTTTGCAACCTGGTCAGCACATAATTTTCTGTTTTTTTGTAATATGGTCCTTCATGGTAACTGACTCTAACAATGTATTAATAACATGTAATATCTTAGTGCTTTGTAGAGAGAGAAAGTGGGTTTGTGGGGAATGAAGCTCTAGTGGGGGTTGCCGCCAGTCTGCTCGTTCTGCCTTCACACGGCCGAGAGGGAAATACGTGGATGCTCACGGTGGTCAGTTGTGGCAACGTTGTGTTTGTTTCCCCTCTTCTCCGACTTGATTCTGACCGTCGGGCCGTTGGACTCTCTCTGACTTTGGTTCAAGGGTTCCAGTGGGGGTTGTTGTGTTTGAGGGGGGCTTTGGGGTTCCCTTATTTGGTGGGTAATCGTTGTGCCCGGTGTTGGGTTGGTGGTTGTGGAGGAGCGATCGATTGCATGTCTAACAAGTGTTTCCCGCCATTCCCTTTGTCGGTTTCCGTATTCCACCGGCCGATTATCTCGATGATGCTTACTACTGTCGGGTTACCTTTTGTTTCTTTTGTACTATTCATTTGTGATTTTAACTGTGATGTAGTTCTTCCATTTGGCGTGGTAACATATGTTACAACCATGGTAGAGATCTGAGCCTTCACTGATCAGATTAATCAAACCTTATTTTTCTAGGTTTATGTTGGTTTATGTTGTATTATCCTGAGTTTGAATAGATGATGGTAACTATTGTTGTACATTTGATAATGTCTGGCTTCTTAAATCTGTATCTATACTTGGTATGATTGTGTTTGATGGTTATGATGATTGATGCTAATAGGATCGCTGTCATGAATCCATGAAAGAATTTCGTTGTCTTGGCGTGGTAGCCATGTCTGGTGTGTAGCTATAATGAGAAAGCGGATTTGAGCCAATTGTTGAAACAACAGTTCTTAAGATTCAATGTATGCGCAATCTGTGATTACCGAATGAAATCGTGTCAACTACTACGTTGAACATTCGCGCAGCGCACGAGGATGAATCCTCCTAGTTGAGTTAAAAATGTGTGTGTGTGTGTGTGTGTGTGTGTGTGTGTGTGTGTATATATATATATATATATATATATATATATATATATATATATATATAAAAGGACAAGTTAAACCTTTGGAAATTTTGAGGGTTTAGGTTGCAAATCTTGATATTTGTGTAGTATTAATATCATATATTAATTGAGATAGAAACAAACAGTAATAATATTACTTTTTATTGAATTCAAAATTAATAATGATTGGTTATTAAAATTTGATAATAATAATAATTAAATAATTATAAAATTTGTTTATTGAGTTGTATAATATTAATAATTAAATAATTATAAATTTTTTTTATTGAACTACACGTCAATTTTAACACATCTCTTTGACTCTTTTAAGTTTTTAAAATTTCAGGTTTAACCCAATAGAATTTTACTTATAAAAACCGACTTCTTACGTTCGTATTTTTAGGTACGAGTCGTCACTTTGACCCCCTTAAGTTTCTAAAGTTTAAGGTGTAGCCCATTACAATTTTTACTTAAAAGAATTAATTTTTTAAGCATGAGTCTGGTCAAATATAAAATGTTTCTATGCATATTTTTATATATGTTTTGAGATTATCTACATTTCGATGTTCTTTTATGTTTTGACGTAAGTTTTGTTCAAAAATGATTAGAGTCAAATATAAAACCTTTTTATTTGAAGGTATAAATCCAAGTTACTCTACATTTAACGTAAATTTAGATAGGAAATGAATCGAGATGATTGTAATCTATGTGCTTTTATGTATGCTTTGACTTGGTTTACGTTTCGATATAATTTGGTTTTAAAAAAGGCGTGTCAAGTATAATATGTTTTTGTTTCAACGGTATAAATTCGAGGTACTTTAGGGTTCGACGTCGAAAACCAGTTGAGGCGATTGTAATCTATATGTCTTTTTTATGTTCTATTTGACTTGATATATATTTCGACATAATTTTGTTTGAAAAATAGGCGGCTCAAGTATAATGCATTTTCGTTCAACGGTATAAAATAGAGTTACTTTACGGTTCAAAGTGAATTAGTTTGAAGACAACCAAGTTGCTTGTTAGTATGTACTTGAATTCAATTTATTGGTCTACTTTTCAACTATAATACGTTTTTGTTCAAAGGTATAAATTCAAGTTATTTTACGCTTTGACGTGAATTTATTCCGAAAACAAGTCAGGTCGATTGTAGTCTATATTTTATCATGTCGCGTACAATGGTGCCGTAACGCGCGACCGATAACTAACTAATTTAATAATAAAATATGTGGTGGAGTGGCGGTCGTTGGTATATGCCACAGACACTAGTAATTATAACTTAGTTGTTAATAAAATGTATATTAAAGTTAGGGGTCTTTAAAAATATTTGAATCTGACAGAATCCAAAATATCCAAAAATCTGAATCCGAAATTTTCAAAATTTTTGGATAACCGAAATTCTAAAATTCGAATATCTGAATTTGAACACCCCTAGTATAAATGTAGATAAAAAGATTTACATCAGAACACACATGTTCTAAATTGATATTTTTAAAAATATAAGTATAAACAAAACATATGTAAAGTTAAACTTAAAAATTAGAATAATCCAAACTTAAATAAGTGAAACAAATAAGCATGCGGTGTGTATATTTAATTCTCCCAAAAATCGTAAGGGTATGAGTATAGTAAAAAATATATTTAATTTAAAAAGTATAAAGATTCGACATGTGTTTTTCTATTGTTTTATAAGGGAAGACATTATGGTCATTGTGCCAAGTACTTTAGATCATTGTGTCAAGTACGTCAGGTCATTGTGTCAAATATCAATTCATTGTATCGGATAGTTTTCATCATTTGTTATATGCATTCATCATTTTATTTTACTTTTTAGATCATTGTTTTTACAACTAAAAGTATACAATAATGCATTTCACCAAATAGTTTTCATCATTTGTTATATGCATTCATATTGTTTTACCTTTTTTTATAGATTATATATGCTTATTGTTATCTTATCATTATGTTTTACAACTAAAAGTATACAATAATACATTTCACAAATTAATTTTTCAAAACTCATGGTGTTAGGATAACACAATTACAATAAAAAAAAATACTGAGACCTTATGAATGGTTTTAATATATTATATTAATTAGTTGTTAATTTTTTATTATGTTTTTCATACTAGAATTACAAAACAGTGTTATTTCACTATTATGTTTTTTTAGAATTAATTATTTTAGAAAAACATAATAGTATTAAGAATAACAATAACACAATAACAAACAAAAATACACAATAATTTGCAATAAAGCCACAACGATGAGCAAAATTCATGAGCTGAAAAACGTGAAAAAAATTATTATCTTTTAATATAATGATGCTGTACTTGTTTTAAAGATAAAAATATTTATCTTTATGGTGTAATATTTATAATAAATAATATTATTAAATCAAGATGGATCTTGCTAATGTGAATAAAACTGCTTCTAAAACTCATAGTGACCATTTTGAGTTTTAGTGACCATTTTGAGTTTTAAGTAATGCCATTTGCTTAACAAATTGTAACGTTATGTTTCGAGAAGGCCTCTCAGTTGGTGAATCACAACATAAAACAATTTAAATTATAGTATTTTATTAAAACATTGTAGAAAAAAACTCAAAACGTTTGAAACAAACTTTGGTGACTAAACACTTGTCTTTTTAAAGAAACATCATTATTATCATTTAAACAAAACATTTAACTCTCAAAAATTGTCCTAATGTTTCATAAACTACAATGCCAGACTTCCCATGCCAAGTAGCTTGATATCCATATATGTTCATTCGCAACCTAATAACTCATCTTTCGAATAATATGCATATAAAAGTTAGTGTTGCTGAGTGAGTTCTAATTTAATATATTAAAATAAGCTTTAAACTTCATTTATAAACACATAATAGCTATTCAAACATATCTACATGGCTTCTATGACCTTTGTTATTATGTTCATTGACTTTCATTCATTTTTTCATTATCTTTTCACTTGCCTAAATTTGTGCCAGTATTGTACCCCTATCAATCTCAAGCATAATGTCACACCCTAGCCAATGGTGAAATTACCGGGATGACCTAAGATGAATCGATTGCACATAGCACATGATATTAAATACGTTAAAATAATATTAATTGCAAATTTCATTATTACTAAATAGTCAAACTTTTGCATTACAATTAAACATAACTCAAATAACACATCGCAAATGTCTTATAAATGATATAATTAATAAATATCAAGTATAATAATCCACAATATTTACTAAATAATAAATGTTTATTACGTGAATATCCTAAAGGAGATCGGTTTTATAATACAAGCGGGTCAAATAGCAACACATAAATGTCAAGGGTAGTAGTGAGAGCAGATTTCATATCATTACATTAGGCCTACACAAGTCATATAGTTGCTTGACAACACGTAACAAGCCCCTAACAATAATCAGTCTCAAGCTAGTAATAAGCCACTGTCATTTGTGCATGCATAATTGCAGCTCCATGCTTGCTTGCAAGACTTTTTATATCATAACTAGACCCTTTTTTATTAGTTTTCATTGTCATTTTGTTGGTATTTTGCATTTCTTTTCTTTATGCATAATATGTTCATCATTTCATTTACCATATCAAGCATTTCATGCCATACTTAATATACATGCTCTAGATATAAGCTATCACATCATAAAAACATGTAGAAAACCATCATTTGTCAAAGGTCAACCTTTGATCAAAAGGGTCAACTCTTGGTCAACTATGAGTCAAGGTTCATATCGGTGAAAACATTCTACGTCACATCAAGTATGGATAAAAAGATTTGGTATGGGTGTACAAGTTTATATTCAGGTTAACTAACCTCTCAAAAATTCACCTAAGGGTCATCATATGGAGGTGAGTAACATGGATACGGATGACTAGTGCTCATGGAATTTGTCCAAGTATGGTCAGGTTCGGGTGAAGGGTTCTGATTCGGTTGAGCAAATCAGATATGAGAGACTAATGTTCCTAAGATTATTCCAAGTATGATCAAGTATGGGTGATCAACAAAAATGTAGATGACCAACTCAGAAACAG
This sequence comes from Flaveria robusta, assembly GCA_025506415.1. Lineage (NCBI taxonomy): Eukaryota > Viridiplantae > Streptophyta > Magnoliopsida > Asterales > Asteraceae > Flaveria > Flaveria robusta. The sequence continues at coordinate 16,894,219 of CM046472.1, forward strand.
GTGACTACTCTTTTGAAATATTACCATGTATAGTAGACACGGGTAAACATTTAGTGCTGTGAACAAGTTCATATTTGGCTTAACCTAAAATTCTGAAATTTGACTAAGAGTAATAATATACAGGTGATGTGATTCTGATTTAGGCTATAGTATCACAAGCAGGTGACCAACCCTTCTATCCACCTTCTCATACAACAATTCTCTTTCCATTTTCTACAACTTTTAGCCTATTTCTTACAAATCTAGGCTCTAATCAAGTACGGTTTCATGCAATAACATTCATACACATTAAATATGTTATAAAACCCATAAAATTATTTGCAAGACTTTCAAATTAAGGCCCATGTTCCTTTGCGTTTAGTTGTAATTACATTAATCGTTATATTACATTTTTCTTCATTATGGTTGGTACTTTCATTAGTTTCTTCATCATTCTATGCATATCAAACCACTATAGCATATATGAATAAAATATATACATGATCACATTATGGAAACATGCTGGAAAATATACTATAGTAGAGTCAACCATTGGTCAAATTACCAACTCTTGGTTATCTAGTGTCAAGTTTTATTTGGTAAAAATATTCTAAGTCATTTCAGATTTGGGTAAGAGAACTAGGTTCAAGTGATGAGACCATGTACGGGTGAACAATTTACATGTGTTTGGGTAAACAAATACGCATGAGTATGGTTGATTCGGCTAACGAATTTAGATGTGAATGAATGTTGTCCCTTGAGATATTTCTAGGTATGAACACATACAGGTGAACAACTTCAGATTCGGATAACTATTATTCCTTAAAATATTGCTAAGTATGGGAACTTTCACGCAAGCATTTAGATGGGGTGTATGGTGAGCATATTAGCATAAACATATAAGATTTAACTAAGGGGGATCACCTACGGGTGAAGAAACTTTGGTTCAAGTGAACATAACATTACCTATTTGGCTAAGGGCAATCAGATTTGGATTCAGGCTACAATGCCTAATTTAGGTGACTAACTATTATATTCAATTTCTCATACCATCATATCATTCCATTTCTACCACTTAAGCATATTTTAAACAAATCTAGTCTCTATTTGGCTAGGCTTTCATGCCAAATCATTCATGGACATTAAACATATCATAAAGCTCATAAAATCATGCTTTTTATAATAAAATTACAAACTTTACATAGGTAAGCATAGATCTGAGGAATTTACTAGCATAAGTATGCATATCAAACCCAAAATTAAAATAGTTAAAAATTTTAAAGCATGGGGATTTGGAACTCACCCGATGAAGAACACTTGGAACCCTAGCTCAAGCTCCTGTTTCATGTAAAGGTACATACTTTATTATTATAATTTGATAATTATCCTTATATAACGTCATCTAGCTTAGATCTATGCTTAAACATGAAGAAAACTATACCTTTTTAAGCTTTTTTCAACTTTGTCTCTCTAGCTAGCGCTCTCTCTCTAAACTTGATTTGGAAACCTATGAAACAATCATGGGGTGCATATATGGCGTTTGTTAGTGAAAATTTTACATAATGCACCCCTCATTTAAGTTATCTTTGCCAACTTGACATTTTTTCCAAAACTTATACTTAATTTGTTTCCTATATTTTCTTTTAAAAATTTCAGGGTATTACTATATAGATGCACAAACATGGTCATCCGGAAACATATGTGACATCATGTCGAGGTCCTCTCTAGTCTATCTCTTGTCATGGTGAATGCCATTGCCTTTCCCTTCATCTTATCTCCATCCTCTTTATCTATTCCCCTTTTTGTCCTGACCCCTATTATCTTGGCTTCTAACAGTCTTTGCTCACATGACTTACATCTCCATAGTTAAAGCACTTGAATGTCCCAACATAGTCCTTGGCAAAATGACCTATTCGTCCACACTTGAAACACATATTCGTCCCTAGCATGCATTTTTCATTATGGATTTTGCCACACTTATTGCATTCCATTTAAGTTTTGACCATCATAATTTCCATACTTCACCCTAAAATCTTCCAATTTTATATTTTTTCCTCCAGTCCTAAAGTTTTCGTTCTTAAAACACTAGCCATTTCCATAACGGTTGCCATTCCACTTCTTCCATAGGCTCATACACATGCACCTCACCCGTTGATCATACAACTTTCCTACCAAATCACCACTCATTTAAACGTACTCGGTCTAACATTAATTATGTCTCTGCGACCAACCAACCCTTGCATATAGTTCTTGGATTTTAGAGTTACCAACTCTGGCACCGACCTTGCCATCTCATTAAATTTCATTGTATACTCGTGATGAGTTATGTTCCCTACCTTTTGATTTAAAATTCCCTTTCAATAATTTTACGATTGCCTTGCTACCCTCTGCTTGAATTACGTTATCTTACCAACACAACATCGAATTAAAAATGAATGCGCAACAAACTTCATCTTTTGTTCTTCTTGGCATTCACTAATGTTTAACACGACTTCTATATCCCAAACCTAATGATGTGATGTAGTTTCATTTCCATTTCCATTTCCATTTCCATCAAACACCAGGGTTTACACCTTTAACATGTCACGTAGTTACAACCTATTATTATCTGTTTCTTAGAATCATCTTCATCACTATCATCGTAGACTATCAATTTCAGCTCTAGCCTTTTATCTTCAGTCTTTTCCTTCTCTCTACCCTTTCTTTCTTTCAAGTCTTGATTCCTTTATTTTTTTCTCAGATGTTTCCCCTTCATTTACTGCCTTTAAGACTTCTATTACCATAAATGGTAGGACATTTTGTGAGTTCCCGATTTGAACAGGATCATTGAGCTTGGATCTTAGGATTCAAATTGATATGAACAAATTTGATGATTAGATGCTAAAATTCAATAATGATGAAAATAAAAGTGTTTAATGCTTGTTGTTTATTGATTTGATGATGAATTCATCATTCATGAAGGATGATGATATCATGTTGGTGATGGAATATGATTCCCACACTTAGTGGTGAACCATCCATGATTACAAATGATGATATATGTTGCTATTTATATTAGTCTAGCATTTACAATATTTATAAAATAAACCCTAGACTAATACTTTTTTTGTTTTTGTTCTTCAAGTCTTTACCTTCAATAATTATTGGAAATCTTCAATTTCTTCAAAGGTAGAATACCCAACAATACTCCCCCTAAATTGTAGATTTCCGATTTGAAAAATGAAGCTTGATCTTGTTTTTGTTTCTTGATGAATAGTTATCCAAAGTCAAGAATTTTTTTCTTGTTGCGGAAACGAGGTCTTCAAAACTTTGGAACAACTATTTTTGTTTTTGTTATGTGACCCGAGACAAATGAACAACGTGAGTCACAAACACAAACTGAAGACTTGTGTTTATGTTGTTATAGCCCGGTTCCATAGCATTTAGCTAAAAACCGAGACCACATCTCTAACCCGAACACCGAATTTTTATTTTATGTTATTTACAACCCACTCCCATAATACTTGAGCCCATATTTGTTAATATGCCAATCCAAAATAACAAGCCCATATCTCATCAACACAACCCCTAGCCCATCTCCATAACCAAATCCACACAACCGGATTTTCTTTTGTTGTTCTATTCTCAATTCTTCCAAGTATCAAACTCCCGTACACATCAACTACTTCTACCGCTTGCCACAATCGATATCCATGGAATTGAGTAACATATGCGCCAAATCAAAAAGCTAGATGGTTTGATTGATTTTGGTTCTGTTCTTCATTCGCAAATATTAATGTTCGCAGGAGTTCGATTTCATGTCCGTAGACGTTGAATGATCGAAAATTCACTGTCAAATTGCTTAGTTCGCATATGCTTAATTCACATCCGTAGATGATGTTTTTGCAATCGATCAACTGATAAACATCCGTAGAAGTTCAATTTCATGTACGCTCGTGTTTGTTGTATCCGTAGATCATCTACGGAAAAGCAATTAGACTCGATTCTCTCTTTCTTCACTTCCGTACATCATCTACGGAAGAACAAAAAATTACTTTGTTCTTTTTGTTGTTGTTTTGCTAAGACTTGTGGCTGCCTTAGATTGATTTAGATAAGTATTTAGAGGTTGTTTGAGATTGAATTTTGAGGCTGCAAAGGTTGGTTTTGATGTGGTTTTAGGCTGCTCAAAGGCTGGTGCAGGGCTGCACTTTGTTTGGTGAGGTGTGGCTTGTTCGACGACTGTTTTTTAGGAGTGTTTTGGGCTATTGGAATGTTGATTTGTTGATGGTTAAATGGTGAGGTTTTGGGGCTGCTATATGATGGTTTTTGCTGCGGAAAGTGAGAGATTGATGGACTGATTTTGTGTTGGAAGTGCAGGCTATTTGGTGTTAGTTTTGATGGTGCTTGGGGCTGCCCAAACCTACAGAGCTACAAGGGTTGTATCCTTGTTTGTGGGCTGATATTTTTTTAAGGTTTGAGGCTTGGTTTGCAGCTGCACAAAGATGGTTTTGCTTACTGTTTAGGGCTGAACAAAAAGTTTAAGGATGAGTGCAGGAGCTATTTTGGATTATAATGGTTAAGGGCTACGAATTGGTTTGGTTTGTTGTTTGAGTATGTACAGAGGCTGCACACAACTATTTTAAGTTGGTTCTTGCTGCTGCAGGTTGTAAATTGTTTATATGAGATGCTAGCAAGAAGGCTACAAGGGCTGTTGTTGATGATGATTTAGATGGCACTTGATGTTGTTTTGCTGCTGTTAGAACCATGAACAAGCTGCCCCACTGATGCAGCCCACATAAGGGGAGCATCAGGAATAGTTCCTGACAGCCACAAGGGGCGCATCAAATTCCCAGCTCATCTTCAATTTTCAGCCCATAAATCACTTTATTTTTGCTCTAATTTGTTGTTGTTTGTGTTGGATTCATGTTTAATTTATGTGATAAATCATTGTTCACCAATTAAACATGAAATTAGAGCTCAAATTCACATCCAAATCCATGGATTTATGAAGAACATGAAGAACTTTCAAAAACCCATTTACTAGTGATTTTCATTTTTGATCCAAAACTGATGTTGACGCTGATTTGTTGATAAAATTGCTGTTGTAACATCATGTTGATGGATCAAAATCAATCCAAGCTTTATTTCCATGTTTCAGATCTGGGAATTTCTGAAAAACACCAAGAACACACACACTAGTGTGTGTAAATGGCGATCTACTGCTCTTCAATCCAATCCTCAACAAATCTGATCCAATCTTTAATGTTTTGCTTCCAATTGATGATTTGATCATAGATAATGATCAAACAACATCAATTTCATGCTGAATCCATCGGATTCGTGATGAAATCCATGGATCTAATGATGAACACTCATGAACTTGTTCTCCAAGTTTTCTTAAATCTCCACCAATTTTAGCAATCTAACCATGAAATCTGACCTAAATCAATGTGAATCCAGCAACCAACAGCTCTGATACCAATTGTGAGTTCCCGATTTGAACAGGATCGTTGAGCTTGGATCTTAGGATTCAAATTGAAATGAATAAAATTTGATAATTAGATGCTAAAATTCAATAATGATGAACACAATAGTGTTTAATACTTGTTGTTTATTTATTTGATGATGAATTCATCATCCATGAAGGATGATGATATCATGTCGGTGATGGAATATGATTCCCACACTTGGTGGTGAACCATTCATGATTACAAATGATGATATATATTGCTATTTATATTAGTCTAGCATTTAAAATATTTACAAAATAAACCCTAGACTAATACTTTTATTATTTTTGTTCTTCAAGTCTTCACCTTTAATAATTATTGAAAATCTTCAATTTCTTCAAAGGTAGAATACCCAACACATTCTGCATAATTTGATGAACTTCATCAGTAATTTCTTCTCTCATAGTTCACTTTAACTTAGCTTCCACATCACCACCTAGTGACTATGAACTTAAGACTCATTATGAGATGTTTTAGCAGCTTTAGTTTTGCTTCTAGTGATCTGTGGCCTAATAGCACGCAAGGCTGTCCAAATAACTAGCGGCTCGAAGCTCGCTCGCAAAAAGCTCGAAAAAAGCTCGCTTGAAATGGCTCGGTTTTGAACTTAATCGAACCAAGCTGGCTAGGTATGAAAACGAGCTAAACTCGGCTCGGTTCGTGACGAGCCGAGCCGAGCCGGCTCAGTTTAGCTCACTTGTTAGTTCGGCGGCTTAGATTATTTTACTTGTAATATATATATATATATATATATATATATATATATATATATATATATATATATATATATATATATATTATGTATATAACATATATCATTGCATTTACATTGTAAAGAATATACTATATTTTTTAACTATTTTATGTCAAAGTATTAAATTATAATGTTTGTATTGGATTATTTCATTTGATACTTCTATATTTTTATATATTAGAAAGAATAATTAAAAAACATACTTTTAATTTATTTACTTAAAATGGACTTCCGGTTGTTATGTGGTGTTACGGGTTTTGTTCGTCCGATTTATATAATAAATTTATTTGTACTTTGTTGAAGTTGAACTTATTTTTTTTAAACTAATTTATATTTTATAAAACTTGATATAAACAGGTTATGCGTTATGTAGTTTTTAATTTGTTTTGCATTTGATTTTTTTTAATTGTAGTTATAAAATTAAAACTGAGTCGATTGAAAATCAAGCCGAGCTTGTGCCTAAAATTTTAGCTCGATTTTAAAATCAAACCGAGCCGAGCTGGCTCGGTTTATATTCAAGTCGAGATTGAGCTCGCCTTGGCTTGGCTTAGTTCGGCTCATGAACAACCTTATTACCACGCCCACCACAAGGACTACCATTAGTTGCCCTAGCAAATTTCCTTCCGGCCATATTCTTAACTTTCTTATAAGATTCGAGACACTAACATTTTCATTCAACATAGTAGCTCAGATCATGATGAGTATGGCAAGTTCTTAATTATAATGGTCGATTTTGATTGAGTATTTATCTTACTTTTCATATACTAAGCAATTCCTTATCCTAGGTTACATCATTATTCAAATTCACTATAATAATACTATGCACATATAATCATGATATAGCACACATATACTTTTACTTACATGCATGATTCATTTCAAACCTTTACATGCTTGCATGTAGCTCCAATTATAATCATAGAAAACAATTATGCACTTTTAAGTTGATTTGCAACGTATGTTTTACAAAACCATGTAGTTGTCAACTAGTCATAACCCAACTTGAATAATATAGTCATGTGTTTTAAATGACAACTAGTCATAACCCAACTTGTTATAATTACATTATATAACTCACTAACTACTTATAACTTATAGAATACACTAACATTCATAATAATAGTTGTAAAATGTCTAAAATCTCATAAACATAACTTAACTTATATGGAGCTTTTTTTGAGTTTTAACACACTTTTATGACTTTTATAAAATTACCAAGTAATAATTTAGTCAAACATGAACCTATGAATATTTACTTTTAGAGGAAAAGATGTAGTATTTTGTTCATAATAGTATGTGTTGGGTGAAATATTAACATTGTAAATCTTGGTTTGTAAGAACATCATTTTTAACAAATATAACCTTTGTGGATGAAAATAGTAACATATAAACTAGTAGATGAATAAACATGATGAAATTATATATATATATATATATATATATATATATATGTGTGTGTGTGTGTGTGTGTGTGTGTGTGTGTGTGTGTGTGTATAAACAAGAAGAGAAGATTCTTACAAAAATCAAGAAAAGAAAGATGGACGGAAAGATGTAGGAGACTTGAGGACTCCAAAAACCACTTGATCTTCAACAATGATATTTGAAATACTTTTGATTTATACGTAATAAAATTGGAATAATTGTGGAATGAGATTGAAGGTATGTTGTCTGATTTTTGGAAGAAAATGAAAACAAGATGATGAAATGTGTTTGTGTAGGTGAATTATATTGCAAGTCTTCTTTTATAACAAGCTTTGAGTTCCACATGTGGCAAGAGAACATGTGACTTTTTTCAATCCAAAAAGGACTTTACAAAAATAGTAGTCTTCAAAAGTCACAAAGTTAAAAAAATATATTTCTAGGGATTTTATTAAAAGAAAGAAAGGGGGGTACATGACGGTCACAAGGTGGGGAAGAAGGGATTGATACTAAATTTTGAGTAGTATTGAGTATTTTAAATGGTGTTTGTTGTACTATATAGACTTTCACGTATTTTTATACTTTTACTTTTTAAAATACATTCAAATATTATGGAAGCATATATAATACCATATAGATTAGTGTTGTTAATACGTTAATAAGTATCTAGTAGTCGCGTTAAAAGTATTTATTTAAGGTAAAGTATCAATTTACGCATTTAGGTGTACTAATAAATTTTGAATTTTTCAACGTATATAATTTGGGTTCTAAAATACTTTGTAACACTTTAAAATATATATTAGCACATATATATTAACTAGGTTAGTCCATGTGTTATACACGGATTGAATAAATAAAATATTAAATAATTATTAATAAAAATTTATGTATTATAAAACATGCTTGAATATAAAATATGATTATAATTACATATAAATAGTTGAGTAAATAAATAATAATGTATTTTTTTAAACTTTTATTTTATAAAAAAATTGTGATTTTTAAATATATTGTTATAAGAAAAATGATTTTTCTTAAAAATAATTTTGTTGTATTCTGTATTTTATAAAAAATTTGTTTTTACAAAGTGTGCTTTTAATAAAAAATAGATTTTTAATTTATTGAATTATGCATTTTATTAATTTAAAAATGGTATGAGCAATATTATTAGTATTCAATGTTATTATTAATAATACAGAGAAATGAGAAAGTAAGTATAATGAGGTTTAGAATTGTTTTACGCTTATTTTAGTTTTTATAGATAGATAGATATGCTAAAAGCCCGTTAAATAAACGGATTAAATTTTAAAACCCGTTAAATAAACGGATTAAGTTTTTTTATATAAAAAATATTTTTATAAAAATCTTATTTTATAAAAACTCTGGTTTATAATTATTCTGGTTTTAATAAGACTGTTTTAAAATATTTCACCTATGTATAATTTTTTTCAAAAACAAAATAATTTAAAATATGTTGTTTAAAAAATGTTTAGTGTTTTAGAAAATTTCTTTTTATATAAAACTTTAGTTTGTTGTTATTTAGATTTTAATTAAAAGATGAAAAGATAGTTTGATTTTAAAAAAATTTAAATAAGAGAGAGAAATATAGTAATTAATAAAATTCATTTTTAATAAGAGATAGAAATTTGTATGATTATTTAAATTATTATAATACTCTTTTGGAGGGAAAATTAATGTGTCCATGTCTAGAAAAATGACAAGTGGCAAAAAAGTGGCTTAAAAGAAGGACAAGTGGCAAAAAAACCTTGCTTTATTAGAGGTTATAGATTATCACCAACGTTCGTGTGTGCCGATTATACCGCGCGTAAAGTGGTAACTACCCCAAATCATTGATGCATGTAATGTTATGCAAGGAATTTGCAATGCATGAAATGACTTTAAAAAATGGAACTCAGATGAAATTTAAGCATGATATGCGTAATTATAACTAAGTCGGGATCGGGCATTGACCTGAATTTACCTGTTGTCACAATAATACTTTCAACATTTCATTTATCATATCATGCATTCCATGCCTAATATGACATAGATGCAACAAATATAAGTTATCACATTAAAAAACATGTAGGAAACCATCCTATGGTGACATCCAAACTTTGGTCAAATGTCAACTCTTGGTTGATTGTAAGTCAACTATAAGCACTCTTAGTTAAGCATACAAATAGTAGCTCCATTCCTTACTTGCAAGACTTTCTATGACATAACTAGCCCCTTTCCTTCTCATTAGGTCTATTGTTATTTTTTTGTTACTTAAAGTTTCCTTTCATTATGCATAATACTTTCATTGTTCATTTATCATATCATGCATTACAAGTCATATATAACATACATGCAATAGATATAAGCTATCATGTTAAAGAAACATGTAGGGTACCATCCTATGGTGAAAAGTCAACATTTGGTCAAAAAGTCAACTGTAGGTCAACTATAATTCAAGGTTCATGTTGGTGAATACATTCTAAGTCACATCAAGTACAAGTAAATAAATCAGGTATGGGTGTACAAATTCATATTCGGGTGAACTAACTTCTCATATATTCACGTGGCGGTAATCATATGCGGGTGATTAAAATAGATAGGGGTGACTAGTGCTCTTGGAATTTGTCTAATTTTGGTCAGATTATGTGAAGGGTTCATATACCATTGAACAAATCAAATACAAGTGACTACTCTTCTAAATTATTACCAAGTATAGATAGATACGCTTAGACATTTAGGTGAGGTGAACATGTTCATATTTGGGTGAACCTAAGATTTTGAAAATTTGACTACAGGTAATCCTATACGAGTGATGGGATTTAGATTCAAGTTACAATATCACACGCGGGTGACCAACTCTTTTGTTTAAATTCTTATACCATCATTTGCTTTATAATTTCTTTAACTTTTAGTCTATTTCCAACAAATAGAGGCTCCAACCAACTAGGGTTTCATGCAACAACATTTATGCACATTAAATATGCTATAAAACCCATAAGATCATGCTTTTCTTGTTAAAAAGTGCAAACTTTACCTTAGAGAACATAGCTCTAAAGGAAATAATTGTAAAGGTATGAATATTAACCGAGAAAGTACATAAAAATGTTAAAGATGGGGTTCTAGAACTCACTTGATGAATAACACTTCAAAACCTAGAGCCATGCTAAACATGCACACATAAATATACAAACTTTAACACCATAACTTGATAATTACACTCATCGACCACATCCTAGCTTAAATCTATGAAGAAATATATACCTTTTCTTGTTTTCGTTGACTTTATCTCGCTACGCTTGCACTTTATCACTCTAAAACCCTATTTGAAAACCTTTAAGAGCAAGAAATCTTCATGGGGGTTCCTCCTTCCTTTATATAGTGGTTTTTAGGGTTAAAATTTCATAATGCACCCCTTTTTTTAAAAGTTGTTTTTGCTATATTAATGTTTAATACCCAAAACTTACACTACTTGTATTTTCTTTATATCACTTGAAGTTTTGGGGTGTTACACAATGCTTCTTCTACATTTTAGGGTATGATGAATCATGTTTTTAGAAAGTAATTAAGAAAATTTATTATGGTCTTTTTTGATGATATATTAATATACTATCCTTCAAGTGAACTTCATCTTTCTCATTTAAGGATTTTATTGGAGATGTTAAGACAAAACCTGTTGATGGCTAAAGATAGCAAATATGTTTTTATGGCTCAAGAAATGGAATATTTAGGCCATATAATATCATATAAAGGCATTGCTACTAGTCCAACAAAGATTGAAGTCATACAAAAATAACCTGTACCTTCTTCTTTAGTATTTCCGAGGCTTACTTGATAGTATAGAAGATTTATGAAGAATTATGCTAGCCTTACAAATCCCCTAACTTAGCTATTAAATAAAGATTCCTTCTAGTGGACTATAGAGGCCATCTAAGCTTTTCAGGCTTTTAAGTTGGCCTTGATCCAACCACGAGTTCCAGTGCTTCCTAACTCTGATGAACCTTTATGGTTGAAATAAATGCCTCAAGTTATGATGTAATGATAGTTTTGATGTAACAAGGTCACCTTATTGCTTATATTAGCAAGTCCTCTTCAAAAGTATGTCATTCTACTTCTAAAAGAGAGTTATTAACAATAATACATATTGTGCAAAAATGATAGCCTTATTCGGCTCATACACATTAATTATCAAGACTGATAAACTTGAGTTTAAAGTATTGGTTAGTAAGATTTCAACTCCTTTTCACTAGAAATGATTATCTAAGCTGTAGGTACAAACAAGGTGTAGTACTGTTGTACAACTTAAACTGTTATCTTTACAAATCTAAAATCTTAAATGGACCATAGGCAATGTCCACAATATTCACAAATCACAAGGGGTATGTGTCACAAGAAAACAACTTTGTGGTTCTTTTAACACAATCATGAATCAAAGGCGCACCACAATTTGGAAAATACCTCTAGGCTTGTGGTTAACATGCGAAAGATCGCTAGATTTCAGCCACACACCACATAAAGCACATATATCATCATCGACTCTCGAGACTCTTCTGTTCGCCTGAAACACCAAATCCATGGCTTCTCTCGTCACAAACGGAGTTTTCTCAAGCTTTTCTTCACAACCCATTTCAGATAACACTAAAATCTCAAAAGGGTCACCCACAAATTTCGATTTTTCTAGCAAATCAACGACAAAATCGAAGTCCCGCAATTGCAGGTTCTTGAAGCTGAGAGCCGAGGCGAAAACCATCCAATCGGATACGCTCACTGAAGGTAATTCATCCAGTTCATCATCAGGTGATGATGACCCACTTCAGAAATTTCTTAAAAGAGATTATAAATGGGGATTTAATCAAGAGATTGATTCGTTTACGATCCCCAAAGGGCTTTCAGAAGAAACAATTAGGTTAATTTCATCTAGGAAAAACGAGCCTGATTGGATGCTTGAGTTTAGGTTGAATTCTTTTCATAAATTCTGTCAGATGACTGAGCCCAAATGGTCCGATAATGATTACCCTAAAATCGATTTTCAGAATATTTGTTATTATTCGGAACCTAAAAAGAAACCGACCCTTAATAGTCTTGATGAAGCTGATCCTGAACTCATCAAGTATTTTGATAAATTGGGTATTCCTTTGAATGAAAAGAAACGTTTGGCTAATGTTGCTGTGGATGCTGTTCTTGATAGTGTTTCGATTGCAACAACTCACAGGAAAACTTTAGAGAAATCAGGAGTTATTTTTTGTTCGATTTCGGAGGCCATCAGAGAATACCCTGATTTAGTTAAGAAATATTTGGGGAAAGTTGTTTCAACTGATGATAACTTCTATGCTGCTTTAAATTCTGCTGTATTTAGTGATGGATCTTTTGTGTATATACCTAAAGACACCAAATGCCCAATGCAAATTTCAACTTATTTTAGGATAAACGCAATGGAAACGGGTCAATTTGAGAGAACTTTAATAGTAGCAGATGATAGAAGTTTTGTTGAATATCTAGAGGGGTGTACTGCCCCTTCTTATGACACAAATCAGCTTCATGCTGCTGTGGTGGAGCTTTATTGTAATGAGGGGGCTGAGATCAAGTACTCCACGGTGCAGAATTGGTATGCTGGGGATGAGAACGGGCGGGGTGGGATCTATAATTTTGTGACAAAACGTGGTCTTTGTGCTGGTCGAAAATCCAAGATTTCTTGGACGCAAGTGGAAACAGGGTCGGCGATTACTTGGAAGTACCCGAGTGTTGTGTTGGAGGGTGATGATTCGGTTGGTGAGTTTTATTCAGTTGCGTTGACTAATAACTATCAACAAGCGGATACGGGTACAAAGATGATTCATAAGGGGAAAAATACAAAAAGTAGGATTATCTCAAAGGGAATTTCGGCTGGAAATTCAAGAAATTGTTATAGGGGTCTTGTCCAGATTCAATCACGAGCAGATAATGCTAGGAATTCCTCTCAGTGTGATTCGATGCTTATTGGTGACAAGGCAGCTGCTAATACCTACCCTTACATTCAGGTATTGAACTTAAATTTTATGCTTTAGCATGATTCTTGATCTCAGGATAAATAAGATTTAGTGTTTGAGTAACCTGCTTCTGCTATCTGATCTTTGCTATTTGCTCTTTTTTTAGATGTCATATATGTACTTTTTATATAAATAGTTTCAAACTTGCTGCAACAAATTGTAAATCAAACGGTACAATAAAAGTATAACACTACTTATACACACTTATTTTATGCTTCCAATGTAGTCAAGATTTGTTAAAAAGACCATTACATCTGGTTATTAGAATTTTATTCAACAAAGAGCATTCAAATGCTGTTTTCTTTCACCTTATTGCTGGTATATCATTTTATATGATTCTAATTGTTTTGTATTGCAAATCATTTTCAATAAGCATATCCCCCCCCCTCCTTCCTTCTTTAGTGACACATAAGCACATGCAAAGTCAAAGTGATTGATTTTTTGAAGTATCATAGTTGATGTTTTGTGCAAACTAGCCATAGAAAATTCAAAAGAAAACTATATTAAGTTGAAGGTACTATATCAAGCAGTCCAAAGCTCCTGCAGCAAACCATATTCATTATTTTCAGTCATCAGATCACAATTGTATGGTGCAACAAGACTTTTGAGGTGGCACTTTTGTCCCGGTCACTTAAAAATGGGTCGTTTTTTGATGGTGTGTTATCTCCAGTGGGTCAAATGAAACATGTTGAAGAGGTTGCATATTGCTTGAAGTCTATTTTTGTGCATGCAACCTACAAAGTTGTTTTCTTCAAAGAAGTTAAATTGTTATGGCAATAATAATGTTTATGTAATCAAAACTAGCACCTTGATTATGTATAAAAAGGTTTCCAATAAATATCCAAAAATCTCTTTATGATTCGATCAATCTGACTGGCATTAAAAAGTTATTTTTAACCCGCATTCACAAAACGCTTACACTTACATAAACGTGCTTTTCCTTGCTTCAGTTTTGCTATTTTTTGTTGAAACTTGAAACATATAAACATGGCCTATAAATTGGAAATGTTTTAGACTAACATTTTTGACATTTGAGAAATATGTTAGATAGTCGCATCCAAACCAGCAAAAGTTTTACCATCATGGTCTGCCGCTTTTTCGTGAAAGTCATACAGGCCTTAATAAAACCAAGCTTTCTAATTTCCAATCGCATCAAGCTATTGCTATTTACCTCACGTCAGCACTTCACTAAACAAAGCACCTGTCATGCAAAATAACAACCACATGTCATTTTGATTCATCTTCCTTCAAGCATAGCCTACCACACACATGTACATATATACATATCTATATAGATGTACATACATACACACACAATATATAAATAATAACGACATACGATTTTGATTCATTTTCCCTCAAGCATAGCCTACCACACACTGACACACAGGTAGGTTGTTAGTTTGGGCTGGGTTTGGTTGACCCACAAACATTGCTTGGTTCTTGTATTATGAATTTTATTAAGTAACTATTTTGTTAAATGCTTCATTCATTCCAACATTATTGTCCACATTACTATTTTAATCTACCCCAAAATAATTATCCACTTCTAGAAAACGATAGGTATGATTGATTAAGTTTCTGATATCACCCCTAGTTACAACTTCTATGACAAACTTCAAATAAAGCAGTTCATAATTGGTCAAAGGATAAAAATGTCATTTTGCTAGATAAAAGTTGTAACAACTATGCTTAGTGGACAATTATTTTGGGACTGAGGGGTATGATTAAAAAGGTTGTCATCTTTATTAAGACACATTATTTATGTAATTTAATAACTTGCGCACTTTATGTCCTTTAGCACTCTTTGATCACAAGATATCATCAATGATCTCTAATTTCATAACTGCAATTAACCTTTCAAATCAGACTCCATATTCAACATTATAAATGTATTGTTTATTTGAGATAACGATTATTACTTGTGAATTTTCTTTTGAAACAGGCCAAAAACCCATCAGCTCGTATAGAACACGAAGCAAGCACTTCCAAAATAGGGGAAGACCAACTCTTTTATTTTCAACAAAGAGGGATCGATTACGAGAGAGCCATGGCTGCCATGATTTCTGGGTTTTGTAGGGACGTGTTCAACGAGCTTCCTGATGAATTTGGTGCTGAAGTTAACCAATTAATGAGCTTGAAGCTTGAAAACTCGGTTGGTTAAGAACACACAGAATTGAATCATTGAAAAGTTTCCATCTTTAATGTATTTTTAGCTTCTTGTGTGTTTTGTATAAATGAATGTGGTCATTTACATGTATGTAAACCTTGTAAGGACGGTGCTGATCGTCTTCATATATTGATAGTAGTAGCCACTTAAGCTGGTTTTATGACTGTTGTAATAAGATCTGTTAAATTTCTTGAAAAGTATCAGTTCTTTTAACAATTTGATTTGTGGGTCTGGAGCATTCTATAATGTGTAACCAACAAAATTGTCAAAATGGTATGGTATCGTATCGCATGATATCTCATATGGTAAGATATGGTATATGATTAAAAGAGATGGGTATTATGTCTTTCTCTTTAAGTTGTGAGTTTAGCTATGTTTATTGAGATGCTTGTATCTGGTGTATCTTTATTCATTACTTTTATGTGATGGTCTTATTTCTATGTAGTTATTTGTGAGTCGATTTAAGTTGGTTTTCTAAACTCAAATGTTAAAATGTTAAAATCTTTATTTGATATTTTTGTCAAACATTTATTTAATTAATTATGAGCGATTCATATTGTTTCTTTTAGTCAAAACAAAAGGTTAAGTTAAAAAAGAACGAGTCACGCGGACAATACGATTTGAATTGCATAGAGTATATTTTTAACGCGTATAATCTTTTGAGTGGTTTATTTATGTATTTTGATTATTATTATAATAATATAATATTTGTAACAGTAACCAACATATGAGCGCGCACACACTCTCCTTTATGATTATCTGTAGCTCCAAATAGAAAGCAGATTTCATATAAGAATTGTAACAAACAATGAGGAGGTCTCAAGTGTACACTGATGAGGTTTTACAGGGTGAGTGTATTTTGGTTGTTCTTTTGTTGCCGCATATAAAAATCACATTAATGATACTATCACTTGGCATACAAACTCATGGATACTCATAACAAGACCAATGCTGAGTTTTGAGTCCAGCAGCAAGCCAACACGGCTCGCCTCATTGCTATCTTTGAAAAGATTTTGTCCAAGTTTCAGTCCTTGGAGACTCGATCCAGCGATTCCTTCGGTTCTTATAGCAACTCGCACCCACCGGTCTTTGTTCCCAATCCAACGCATACCAAAACATTCTTTCCCAAGTTCTCACGTGATGATTGGACGGGTGGATCTTTTAATAGGAGTAGTATTTTGAATTCAAAAGGTACCAACTGCTCAAATAGGGTTGTAAATGAGTCATGCCAGGTGGGGCTTGGGCTCGTTTAAATATCGAACGGAGCTAGGGTGGGCTCGGGCTCGGCTCGTTTAAATATCGAGTCGAGCCAAGCCGGCTCCTTTATCTTAATGAGCCCAAAATGTGAGCTCGGACCCGACTCATTTAGCTTAACAAGCCCAAAATATGAGTTCGGGCTCGGCTCGTAAGCCGCCTCATGAGCCAAGTTGTTCTTTTAATTAATTTTGTTATATATAATAAACATTTATATATACATAAAAAGTAAAATATAATATTTTTGTATACCTACATTCTAACCTATTAAAACAATGATACAAGATTGATGTTTCATAAATTATGTTAATCATATATTTTTCTATCTTTAGGTTTTTCTATTAAAAAGTATCAAATTATATATGGTATATTTATATTACATGACATATTTTTTTTTATAATTTATAAAATTATAGTTTCGCCTTTAATTTATATCTATAAACTCTAATAAAAGAATGTTTCTTTTGACACTTGTCATTATTTTAAACCACCTTTTTAATACTTGTTATTATTCTAAACATCCTTATTTTATTTTTCCTACAAAAGGATATTATAGTAATTTAACACTCATATTAATTTATCTCTCTTAATAAAAGTCAATTTTATTAATTGTAATATTTCTCTCTCATTTATATTTTTTTTAAATCAAGCTATGTTTTTAAAAAATAAATTTCATTAAGGAAATTAAAAATCACATATTTTTATTAAAATAGAAATTATAAAAAATAAAATTTATATATAATATAAAATTTTCTAAAAAACTAAATCTTTTTGAAACAAAATATTTTAAATCAGTCCTTTTTTTAAAAAAATTATAGAAAATTATAAAATTTTATAAAAGCAATTTTATTAAAACAACCAAAATAATAAGAAACCCAAGTTTTTAATAAACAAGATTTTTATAAACAATAATAATTTTATAAAAAAAATCTTAAAACTATGTTTAAAAATAAAACTATTTAGATAAGATAGTTAAAAAAATAGTATAATTGTTTTATTTCTTGAACTATTACGTATATATAATTTTAATCATATCTTATATTAAATTATCATACTATAACTGTTCGTGTTTATTACTAACTTATAATCCGTTTAATTTATGGCTTTTTAGCATATCTATTTATCTATAAATCCATCTATCTATCTATAACAAATAAAAATTAAAAATAAGACTTGACACAATTGTGAGTTTTATCATACTAACTTTCTCATTTTCTTATTATTATTATTATTATTATTATTACTATTATTATTATTAATATTGACTACTAATAATATTAATCATGCTATTTTCATATTAAAAATTATATAATTTAATAAATTAAAACCTATTTTTTATTAAAAACATACTTTTTAAAAATAAAAATTTTATAAAATACAGAATACAACAAACTCTTTTTAAAATAAATTCATTTTTCTTAAGATAATATATTTAAAACCTATATTTTTTTATAAAATAAAAGTTTAAGAAAAGTATATTATTATTTATTTACTTAAAGTAGGTATTCATATAATCGTATTTTATCTTCAAACATAATTTTATAATTCATAAATTTTTATTACTAATTATTTAATATTTTATTTATTCAACCCGTGTAATACACGAGGCACTAACCTAGTTCCTTAATATTTTAACAAAAATTAAGTACCACTGAAAGTAGTATCGATATATAACTAGGAATAATTTTTACCAACCCAAAATTTTTGATGTATCAAGAAGTCTTCCTTTATATTGTGACATAGAAAAATGTCATTAAAAGCCTAAAAAACCTATAATGACAATTCAAAAAAGTGTCACTAGAAGTCTTTAGAGGCAACGCTTCTAGTGTTATCTTTTTTTTTATGTGCCGCATATTCTTAGAGCATTTACAGCGGATTCCTTATTTTTATCTATATAATTACACTAAAAATCACTATCTTTTCAATTAAATAATATTTTTTATACTATTATTATTACTTTTTTCTCTCTCTCCTACACTCACAATCATTTTCAAAAATATTAAAAAATTTACAGGGATTGAACAGTAATTCTTCAAATATACCGATGAACGATAACATTTTTTCTCTATTTCACTTACAACCACTCAAAACCATTCCATATAATATAGGAAACACACTCATATATTTTTAAGAATTCCAATGTGAATGCTCTTATAGGAGTATTTGTGGCACTATTTTGGTTGTGTAAATAACTAGATTGTAACTTGTACAAAAGGAAAAGTATAATACCATACAAACAACGTATTTATACCACCTTTACATGTTTAATTCTTTGGCTGAATCCGACAACTTCTGAAGTATAAAGTACATGTTACTAAAACAAAAAACTGTAGCAACACCGTACACGGTTTCAAGTATATACTAAGGAAAGAGCTGTACAT
This sequence comes from Flaveria robusta, assembly GCA_025506415.1. NCBI lineage: Eukaryota > Viridiplantae > Streptophyta > Magnoliopsida > Asterales > Asteraceae > Flaveria > Flaveria robusta. The sequence goes on from CM046472.1 coordinate 16,913,685, forward strand.
AACCAGTTGCTACTGCAACACCTAATATGATTATTGGGGGCAAAAGCACAAATGCTCCGATTGTTGCAAAGAAAGTTGAATCATTTCGCCGTGATACTTCATTCAAATATGATTGCCTTCTTATATTTCTCTTTTGTGAAACAGTTAAAAGTTTTGGCACCTTCATCTTTTTGCCTAATCGCATGCTAAAATCATCATCCCTGTCACCAACCAACTCCACTAGCTTCTCACGAATCGTAAGTTCGCTATAGTTTCGATCTGTTCCATAACCTGGTGGTCAAACACAAGGATCATAGCTATGTAGAGGTGTTTCGACTCATAAAGTTCTATACATGCTTATTCTAGTTATGTATGTTTTATCACTAACGGGCCAAACTGAAAAGCTAAAACATTAGCTTTAAAAAAAGGTGTCAAATTTCTCAAAGCATAAAACCTCCATAATCATAATCTTAAAATGTACAATGTGTTCAACATGGTATTTGGATGATTGCTTACCGGATTTTGTATATTGATGGCAAAAAGATTACACTCTTAAATAAAGCTGAATTACTTTAGGAAACATATGATGTGAGAATAGAAATAAAAATTAAAGTTGATATAAATTTGAGGGAAGGATTATTTACATACCACTAGGAGATGTATTTGTAAGTTGTTCCAAGAGATCAATCTGTGTGCGAGAAGAAGGCGAAGCGTCTGCTTAATAAAAAAGTAGGAAACTCAGTCAGAACTCAAAGCCATATTTGTGTCAAGATAGTACAAGTCAAACCTTTGAAGCTTATTTAATGGTACACTTCTATTTATGAAAGCTTTAGTCATCAATTCATGTGATGTGATCAAGAACTCATGCATATACACTAGATGCACAAATGAAATTACAGAAAAAGTTATTGAGTTAGCAACATACATCCTGGGTCAGACGTGCATGTCTGCATACTTATCTTTCGTTTTATTTAAGTATTGTATATTTTATTGAACCTTTTGGCTATCTTATTGTATGCTTTACTTATGTATGCTACCCTATTATACAAAATCTGTCTTATTTTTCTGTTGAAAACGTTAAGAGTTGGGGGTCTCATTGGAAGCGGTCTCTTTGTCTCTCAGGATATAGGAAAAACTTGCCACCATCCTCTTCCTCCCAGACCCTGGAAATAGTTTACAATGGTGGGATATACAGGGTATGTTTGTTTGTTTGTTTATATTTTATTGAACATTTGACGGGTAGTTACTTTGTTTCCTAGTAGTATGAAAATGGTCAAAATAGTGTGCTAGTGTTTCCCTGCATTCTCTCTTGTTTTTCATTTAATATGCATTGTAAGCTTTGAAGTTTGTTTAATTGGGAAATACAAACCAGTACCTTGGTGAGTAAGAAATTGTTGTCTGGTTCGATTGAGAGCCTACTATTCTTTAAGAAAATAATCTATGAATCATTTTGGTTTAACAAGTGGCATAAGAGCAAGGTTTCCATGGTGGATTTCTAAGTGATCAGCGGTGATAAGAAACTCAACAACCAGAAAATAACACCTGGGCGACTTTGTATTTCTTTTCTTCATATTTACAAAGGTGAAGGCAGGTTGAAAACTATGATAGAGGAGGAACTATTGGATGATACTAGGGACACAAACACACCAAAGGAAGTGTGGGATAAGTTGGCTTAAGTGTTGTTCAAGAAGAATGATACTAAAGCTTCAACTCTTGGAGAATGAGTTGTTGTCATTAACCCAATAGGAGACGTCCATTCCTCGATACTTTCACAAAGTGAAATCGTTGTGCAGAGAAATCCCTGAGTTTCTTGAACAAAATCGGTTTGATTTAACTAACGCATATGCAAGTCCCTTTATTAAGGAAATAGCTGACAAAGTTGCGGTGGTCTTGGTATATGTTGACGATTTAATAATTACCGGAGATGTAGAGGAGGAATTACATAGTTTAAGGCTAACCTGTGTGTGAGGTTCAAGATGAAAGATTTGGGTGTTTTGAAACACTTTCTTGATTTGGATTTGCCCTATACAGATGTTGGAGTACTGCTACATCAGAAAAAGTACTCTACTCATATGCTACATAAGTTTGGGATAGTCACATGTAAAGCTGCAACAACACCGATGAACTCGAGTACTAAGTTGTATGCTCATGTTAGATGATAGGAGGTCTGCCATAGATTATGTGCTTATGTATGGGTTCAACTCGGTCTCGTGGCGTAGCAAAAGACAGCCTACTGTGTCTTTATCCACCACAAAAGCCGCAGCAAGAGTGCGAGTGGTTAGTCCAACTGTTGGGTGATCCAAATCAAGTTCATGCTTTGTTTACCATGGGCGCGTTTGGAATTGTTTATTTTGGTTGAAAATGACTTTTGACAAAAAAAACTTGTTAGCTTATGATTTTTTAAAATTAGTTTTTTAAAAAAAGTACTTGTATTAGCTTATAAATTAAATGTTATAAAATGGCCAAAAAGGACATAGTTTTAAAAACGAGTGGAGTTAACAGTAGGTAGTAAAATGGTATAATAGGAATTTGGACTAAAAAAAGTTTTTAATACTTAACAAATAACTCACTCGTTACTTTTCAAAACCTATTTACGCCCTATAGGAAAAATCAATTTAAAAAATCGTTTTGAGTTTGTCGAACACTTTTTTTTTACTTATTAACTTCTCAAAGGTTAACAAAGCAAAAATGAAAAATAAGCAATCCAAACACCCACCAAAAAACAAGTGTTTTTGTCAAGGGTGACCTAATGCTGTTAATTCCCTTTATACCTAAATGATGCTGCTAAATCTATCTCAGACATATTAACTATGAATCCAATTTCATCCTAATCGTTGATTACTGGAACCGTAACTCGAAAATCAGAAACAATACCTGAAGTTTGAGGCCTATCGTCGTCCCCATCTGTTGCTTTTTGCGATTGAGCAGCCACCGTTAGCGTTGTGGAGGAAGAGGTGAAGGTGAAGATTTGTTTGGTTTTATATGGAACCATAAATGAATAGCAATAGCTGGGATGAATACAAGTGCACTTGTAATTCATGAATGCCATTGTATTGAATTGAATTGAATTGAATTGAATTGAATTGAATTGTATTTCTAGTAAATCATCAAATGATCACTAATTCCCCCGCATTGCTTTTGCATCTTGAGTCTTCTTCTTTCTGTTGTCTCTTTGCTTGTTTATGTGGTGTGAAGAGAATTTAACACTGGCCACAATTATTATTGTTATTTTTTTTTATTTTTATAATTATGATCAAGATGAGATGAGAACCGAGAAAGTTGTATTTACATGATATGAAATCACTAAAATTATTTAAGTGTGTTTTTTATATTATAAAAAATAGTTATAAATAGTTGTGAGTAAGTAGAGATAAAATATTATTATTTATTTGTATATTTAGAAAAACACGGTTTGATTTTAATAAATTTTTTTAAAATATTTTTGAAAGTGGTTGTAATTGAAAAATAGAGAAAAAATAAGAATAAATGTATAAAAAATATTATTTAATTAAAAATATGAAAAAATAATGATTTTTATAGTAATTATATAAATGAGAATGAGGAATCCACTCTGAATTTATTCTTAGTTTAAGTGATTAAGGTAAGTCATTCAAGACAATTACAAATATAGATGTTTTAAATTCGAGTCTCACTCAGAATAAATGATTAAGATAAACACAGGTTTGAATACATATATAAACTCATTAAAGTGACTACCAATATGTGTATGATATATAAATGATGTATATGATGTAACATGTCATTCGGATATACATTCTTCGACTTTGTTTGATAATTGGAAATGCCATTTTTTGGCGTTTCGTTTAATTTTGTTAATCACCAATATGTGTTATGAATTCACATGGATGTATGGGCGTATACACATGACATGATATGACCTAATTTTCTAGAAAAATATGTGTTATGAATTCATATGGATGTATGGGCGTATACACATGACATGATATGACCTAATTTGCTAAAAAAATTGTCTACTATGATGATAATTCTTGAATTCAAGTTTATATGTCATATAAGTATTTTCCTGGAATATGTAGTTGTCACATTTAAATAATTAACAAATTCGTGAAAAATTCAATATCTGATAAAAGGACTTAAAGATAACTAAAAAGATTAGTGCATATCGTTTTAGGTCGGGCCAGATTTTATGGGCTTTAGGGTTTCATGTGGTATCATTGTATTATATGACTAGTTGTAGTACACGGGTTAAATAAGTAATATATTAAATAGTTAGTAATGAAAACTTATGAATTATAAAATGATTTTTGAGATAACATATGTTTGAAATTACTTATTAGTTATAATTTCAAGTTATTAAACAATGATATCATCTTCTGAACTTTTGCTTTTATTTTTTAATATTTTTTTAAAAAAATTTATTTTTTAAACATTTTATGTTAAAACAGACCGTTTTAAAAAATATTATCTTTGAAATTTCCTTATTATAAATTTTAATTTTAATTATTTTCATTTTATGAAAAATTTATATTAACTAATTTTGTATTTAACAAGAGTTTAATGTTTTTAAAAAATATCTTATTTTAAGAAAAGTTCCTTAAAAATAACATATATATATATATATATATATATATATATATATATATCTTTCATAATTTATCATAAAATATTTTTAGTTTCAAAAAAAATTAAATAGTATCATTTGTAATTATGGTAATTATTTACTATGAGAGAGAGACGGAAAACTAAAATTTAAGATGTCTATAACTGTGCCACGTGTCACTTAAAACCCTTATTTTATTAGTATGTATAGATATAGATGTATAGATGTATAAATTTATGCATGAATTCTCTCATATATAATTACTAGCTTAAAGTCTCGTGTGTTACATAGTTTGAAAAATAAATATAAAATATTGTTAATAATATATAATATTTAAGTTACATGTGACATAAAAATATAAAAAAAACTACTAATAGTTGTGAAAAACTAATTTCTATAATGGTGCACTATTTTTAAAAATTAAGATTATACTTTATCATAATTTTATTTAAATTTCATATTTTCTCTCTCTCTCTCTCTCTCTCTGTCACTATATATATATATATATATATATATATATATATATATATATATATCAAATTTTGGTTTTGATTTTTAAAAAGATAATTAAATAGAAAATATATGATTTTATAAATTAACATTTTCATGTTTATATTGATTTCTAACTTAACATATAAAAAAATAATTTAAAAATTGGTCGTTTAAAATTTTTTTCCATGTAACTTAATTGACTTATATAAGTAGACAATGTTAAACAATTTTTAAAATTTTTTAATGTGATTAATTATATAAAAGTTTCAAATATTGAGATAAATAAAATGAATGAAAAAAAAAATAATAAATTATGAATATATTGGTTTAAACAGAATAATTTGTAAAAGCAAAAAAACAAAAAACTAAGTATGATTTTTATGCTATTTTTAAATGTTTGATACACATTGATTAAAATGATTAATTTTCAATTTTATGTACATATATTTATGTTATGAATGTCTAAAAGTCAAAACCAATAAATTGTTAAAGCATAAATTTGATAAAATGATGTAACAAACTTAACTACAAATGTGAAGAATAATTGTTTACCATAATTTTCGTTTAAGATCATTATGCATATATTAGAAAGTGCACTTTTATTTTCCAAAAAATAAATTACGAGGAAATATAGAAGTATAAAAATAATTTTTTCTATTTTGACATTTATTTGAAATTAATATATAAATGGAATTAATTCAAATTTTAGAAACTTTTTATTCTAGAAAAAAAAATTAAAATAAAATTTAAGATTATGATAAGTGGCAATATTTATTTAAAAACTAGTTTAAAAACCCATGTATTACATGGGTATAAAAAAGTCAATATATTAAAATCATTAGGCTTTAATAATATATTATATGCTACATGTTATTAGCCAATAATAAAATAACAAACGATAAAAATTTAAGAAATTATAAATAACTAAAATAAAAATCAAGAATTATAAAATTATATTCTAAGGTAAGATATAATTGAAATCTACCAATTTAGCATGTTTTAATAATTTATTAGAATAAGAATATTTATATATTGGGTATCTAATTATTTAGTTTACTTAATTAAAAATATTTTTATTTAATAGGAGAGAGAGGAGGGAAACAATAGTTTAGAATTTCCCAGAAGTTGCCACTTGTACCTAAAAACATTGTTTTATTATATAGTATAGAAGTATAGACTAGTTTTAGTAGACCCGTGTATTACACGGGTTAAACAAATAAAATATTAAATAAATAAAATTTATTAAGTATGAAAATGATATTTTACAATAAAATTTGATTGAAATTACATATGAGTAAGAACAATATATAATAAAATAATTATATCAACTTTTAAACTTTTGTTATAAAACTTTTTTTTTCAAAAAAAAAAATATTTTGTTTCAAGACAAACCGTATTAAAAAATATAATTTTAGAAAAAATTATTATAATTTTTAATTTTAATTATTTTTTGTTTATAAAAAAGTTACTTTTTAAAAGCACTAATTTTAAAAAAGTTTGATGATTTATAAAATATCTTATTTTATAAAAATTATTTTTTAGAAATAACATAAATAAGATCTTTTTCTAAATTTATTAAAAAACTATTTTTATTCTAAATAAAGTTAAATAATACAACTGTTAATTAAGTTAATTATTTTATAGGAGAGAGAAGCGGTAAAATTTTGGTGAGGATGAATGTGGTGATTTCATGTGTCACCCCAAAATATTATTTTATTAGAGTAGAAAGATTTGACATGTGACAAAGGATGCTTAAAATGATAACAAGTGCCAAAAAATTTTCTTTTATTATATATATAAATAAAAATAAAAATAAAAATAAAGATAAAGATAAAGATTAATTTTGCTTTATTCTAACGGTTTAAATATATATGACTGTGATTCTTTTCCATTATTTCAAATCTTAATAATACTCTAAATGTTAGATTTCCAAAATATAATGTCATGACAACCAACCACCTTACACCACCTCCTTTCGATTTTATAATCTAGCATTATATTTAGTGAAAGTTTAATCGATCACTATTACATTTTGTGAAGACAATTTTATAAACTCAATGCATATTATTCATTATCAAAAGTTAGCTTAAAAGACAAATTAGTAAAAACATTAAGAGTTAATTACGCAAATGGTCCCTCTGGTTTTTTGAAAATAACAGGTTTGGGTACTAAGGGTTTTTTATAACAGGTAGGGGTATTGTGTTTTCAATTTGTAACGAGTTAAGGTGTTAACACTAACAGAAGTTAATTTTTTTGTTAAATTTAAGGGCATTTCCGTCTTTTTACCTTACACAAACTATTTATGTCATTTAATACATAAAAAGGACTGTTTGTGTTATTTTATATATACATATAGATATATAAATGCATAGACACACACACACACACACTCCTTAATCCTTATGTTCCACATCCAATTTCACTTCCCCCATCGCCGGTTACCACATCACAGCCGCCCCCACCGCCGGCTACCACGTCACCGCATCCCCCACCGCCTGCTACCATATCCCCGCCGCCCCCACCGTCGGGTACCACAGCCCCGCCCTTGCCGTCCCCACTGCCGGCTACCACATCCGCCAACCCCCACCAGCCCCCACCTTCGGCTACCACCCCCACCAGCCCCGGTCGCCGGCTACCACCTTACCACCACTATCTTGTTCAGCTCTTTGAATGAAACAATAGGACCAACAACACCATCATCATCCGACCATCACCACCACCGTCTCACCATCATCATCGCATCATCGCCACCGTTGCACCATCAACTGCTGCTTTATCTCCATTGAAACATCAGGACCATCAATGCCATCATCATTCGTTGCTACCTACAAGCCTTAAAGTCAAGAATCCCCAACTAGGTAATGCCTAATTTAAGTTTTAGGGTTTTAAGAAAAAGCTAAAGGTGGGGGGGGGGGGACTAGCTGTGTGTTTGGTATTGATTGTGGTGATGATGCTGTCGGATGGGTGTGGTTGGACAAAATGATGGTGATGGTGCCTAATGGTGGTGGCTAGGTGGTGGCGGTTTACCCTTTTGAAAAATTTTGGGTTTTTTGTGGTGGTTGCTTTGTGTATGATGGTGTCCGATGGCGGTGGCGGTGGCGGTGGCGACATTACTTCCCAAGGGTCTGAAAATGGTGGGTGGTGGCAGGCGAATTTAGTGGCGATGGTCGGAAACGATGGAGGGTAAGAGCAGTGGTGGATTCAATCATCGTGGTGGCTGATTTTTGAAAGAAATGTAGTGGATGGGGGTTGGGTTTTTTAAGTTATAGGTAACTACATAAATCATCCTTGAATCAAAGAGAAACATAAAATTACAAAATTAGTCCCTCAAAAGGTATATTAATCATTTTATTTAAAACTAACAGGAAAAATTAACGACAGTTAGTCTTAATACTCATTATTGTTACAAAATTAAAAATAGAATACCCAAACTTGTTACAAAAAACCCTTAGTAACCAAACCTATTATTTTCAATAAACCATAGGGACTATTTATGTAATTAACTCAAACATTAAATAAAGAACAATAAATGGGTGCGATTTTAAAATCAGCCGTTCAAACTAAAAAAGATAAGAAGTATCATGTTTAAAATACGGGTTATTCTATATGCTCCGGTACTTCAACTTTAATTGATATTCCACAAAGAGACAAAGTATTTTACTTAATTATATTTAGTACTAAAATCTTATTTGCATTTTGCTTTACATGCATCGAGATTCTTAAAAGTACACTTAACACAAGTGTCACCTATTTTGTTACAGCAAAAGACTCGTTCATCAGCACAATTGTTGAGTCCAAAACATATACCCGGTTCTGCATGTATTATCCCTTCCATTTCACTAGTAGAACCTATAAATTCAAATAAACATTACTGTCAATTTTTCATATATTCTAAATCGTTAACTGAAAAACGTTACAAAATATATATGAGAATCACATTTAAAAGTTAACCGGGTAATTATCCTATTATAAACAAAAATGATAAGATTGTTTACTACATAAACTCAAATCATTCTTTTGTAGGTATGACAATTTTCGTTATGTGTGGTCACATGTGTTTTTTCAAGTGTGCATCCCGTCACATGAAACACTTATATGCATATACATACACAAATATGCACACACACATACATATACACATACACATATGTATACACACATATACATATGAACATACACCTAATATGTATGTATGAATGTATAATACAAAATTACAATAAATATAACAAACTCGAAAATTATTGTGTACCTGTAATCATTGAAGTAATAATAAGGAAAATAGAAAGCATGTGCTTGTTTTTCATGACCAGTTCTTTATAATATGAAATATATTACTCAATAATATTGTATGAATACAATTTATAACAAACTTCAAACACAAAAAGGGAAGCTTCACGACCTATGCGTGAGAATATTTGAAGTAACACATGTAGGGTGCATGAGCTAGGACATACATCTACTTTTTTACATGTATATATACACATAACACATATATAGATATGCATATATATAGATATATACATATATAGGACATGATTATCTTGATAACTCCTACTATTATGAAAACTTTGAGAACGCTTTTTTACACATATTTACATATGTGATAACATGCGTAAAATGAGTCCATTTTTTTTACAACTGTGTAAAAAGATTCTCAAAGTTCTCACAATAAGTAAATAATAACTTTTAAATTTGTGAGAACTCTAAGAACTCTTTTTTACACATGTTCACATCCTAGACAAATTTTTTTTTTATTTAAGCCAAGGCCTATATGTATACACACATATATACATATATATTTACACACACATCTTAATCTCTATACTATTAAATAAAAATAAATTCGGACACTTATCACCATTCTAGGTCATCTAATAATTGGTTTTTCTGCTTATCTCTCCTCTTAATTATGAATGTTATAATAACTATTTATTAATTAATAACTATCCTTATTTAAAATTTCAAATATGTTAAATTCAAATTTTCAAATGTGTAATACATAATTTTATTCAATCCGTATAATATACAATATTTAATATATAACTTTTTATATTATTAACCATGTAACAGTAAATTTATTTAGTTCGTGTATTACACAGAATTGTAACCTTGTTTATAGATTCTAATAAAACAAGCTTTTTAAAGTCACATGTTATTCTCTTGACCTATCTTTTTGCCACTTGTCATTCTTGTAGACATTATCACCTCATTTTTTCCTTCAAAATGTTATTATAGTAATTTAAACATTAAAACTATTTCTCTCTCTTATTAAAAATAAATTTTATTAATTGCAATATTTCTCTCTTTTAATTTTTTTTAAAATCAATGTATCTTTTTAAAGTTAGATTTTATTAAAAAATTAAAAAATCACATTTTTTAAATAAAATAGAACTAATAATAAAAAAATTTATATAATGAAATTTTCAAAAACATTAAACCTTTTTGAAACAAAATATTTTAAATTCGTCGTGTTTTTAAAAAAATATAAAAAATGTGAACTTTTTCTAAAAACAATCTTATTAAAACAAACAGAATAATTACAAAGCAGAGTTTTTAATAAATAAGAATTTTATAAAAATAAATTCTTTTATAAAATAATCCTAATACAAATATTTAAAAATGAAACTATTTAGATAAGAGAGTAAAAAAAATAATATAATTATTTTATTTTCTTGAACTATTACGTATATAAAATTCATATTTTATATTAAAATAAAGTATTGTAAATCTTTGTGTTTATTACTAACTATAATCCGTTTAATAAATAAATTTCTAGCCTATCTATCTATATATCTATCTGTCTATTTGTCTATTAATCTATCTATAATAAGGAAAAAAATAAGATAATACGTGACACATTCGTAAGCCTCATCATACTAACTTTCTCATTTCTCTCTATTATTAAAACTAATATTGAATACTTATAATATTACTCATACCATTTTCAAATTAAAAAATATATAATTTAATAAATTAAAAATCTATTTATTTTAAATTAAAAACACACTTTTTAAAAACAAAAAGCAACAAACTTTTTAAGAAAAATCATTTTACTTAAAAAAAATATTTACAAACCATAATTTTTTTATAAAACAAAAGTTTAAGAAAAATATATTATTGTTATTTACTTAAAGTAGCTATTTATAAGTAATTATAATCATATTTTATCTTTAAGCATAGTTTTATAATTCATAAATTTTTTTACTAATTATTTAATAATTTATATATTTAACCCGTGTAATACACGAGGTACTAACCTATTATATAATAAAAGAAAGGAGTTTTAGTCACATGACAAGATTTTAACTAATGTATTGCCAAATGACATTTTCACAACATACAAGTGTCGCGTGTTATTTTATTAGCCATATGATTTTAAAAACTAATGTTTAAATAGTATTTAAGGTCTAATTAAACAATATTCTAAAATTAGATTTTATAATTTAATGATTGAAATAGAAATTTAAAACTTTAAAATTTTAATTTCAAATTCACTCTACAATTAAATCTAAGATTTTATCTAAACATAACTAACTAAATTAGTAAAGTTTGGAATTTAACACTAAAAATTTGAATATTCAAATGAAGCATATTAACTCACAAATTTTAAATTCTAATGGTAACAATCCATCCGAATATTTTGGATTAATAATTTCATATTATGAAAATCTTCTTTATTTTAACAATATTTTTTCGAGTTACCGTTATAACATTAGGGGCCGTTTACTATACAAAGCGTATAATTCGTGCGAAGTGTATAAAACAATCTCCACTGCTCATTTTAAAATCTTGGCACTTGACATGCATGTGATAATTTCACACCGTTTTCATTAAAAAGGGGTAGTAGGGTAATTTCAACCCATTAGCATGATAAATACACAATAGTAAAAACAATTGCGTGATTATACAAAACCCAAATTTTAGGGCTTTTAAACCAACTCACAAATGCGTGATAACGAAAAGTTTCTTTGCGTGATTATTGACTATAAAACACTCAAGTAACATATGTACAATTATCAAAACACCCAAATACCTAACATTTTTCAAAAAAAAAAAAACCACCGCGATAATCATGAAGAAATCTCTAAACACAGAAGATGCTGGTATGTTCAATCTCATTTATGAATCAGTGCTTGATCCTATACTTACAATCTCTGATGTTTTCATTATTACAGTTGTTTATCGTGAAAGGAGAACTAAAAACAGGATCGATACTCAAGACATTATCGAAAGAAACCTAGGTATTATGCGTGCCTATAATGATTGATAATTGATACAATTAAGTACGTTGTTAACAATCTTCTTGTAATTTGTATACTTTGCATAACTTCTTGTATGATTTGATTTCTTGCGTAATTTATTAGTCAAACTTTTGAAATGATTTGCGTTTTTCCTATTTGTCTTTGCATGATTTTTTAAATACGTTGAGTAGTTTGTAATATAAGTTGAGTGATTTCTTTGGACAGTTCTAAACAAGCTCCTAAAACAAATATAAAAAAAAAACATACATCACGCAACCTTATAAATATAATTATGCAATAATCAAATCAAATAAGGTCTTGAAATTCCTAAAAAATATCTAATTACGCAAGCATTGTATTCTAATTACGTATTAACAAAGTCATAAATCACGCAACCACCGTATTCTAATTACACAAAAACAAAAAGCAAAAATTCATAAATAACGCAACCATATTATTCTAATTACTTATTACTAAAATCAATTTACTACATCAATTAAAGCATATAAATCACGCAACTGTTAAATTCTAATTACGCAACAATCATGAAAATTCCTAAAATTTATCTAATTACCTAATCAATGTATTCTAATTACGCTGATTACCGCAATCACTTTACGCCATCAATTACGCAATATAAAATCACCCAAACTGTTATATTCTGATTACGCATAAACTAAACCTATTTAGCTATACTACATAACTGATGAATCGAACAATATGTTAACAATTATCAATACGAATGAAGCATATTCAAATAACAATCACATTGCAAATGAATAAAACATATTCAAAACACAATCACAATGCAAATTTGATCAATTAAGGAATCCAATATAAATGAAATCGAATAGTATATACGTGAACTATATCCGATCATCTTTACAATTATAAAAATCAACACATGGAATCGCTATTTGAATTAATCAATTGATAGACGATGAGATTTTCAATACAATCTAAAAACCCTAAAAAAACCTTATATACACTTATTAATGTACCGAATCACGTCTTCATATATTTCGGATGCCAAAAATTACGCAAGAATAAATTTAGTTACTAACTATAGTGTGTATAATTACAATCCTACCCTCCCGTCTACATTATTACTTTGCCACGCGGCATCCTGTAGTTGTTTCGTACGCTTCGTACGAAAACAATACTTTTTACGATAATATATAAAACAAATTTTTTTCTAATTACTGTTCTTCCACTATCAAAAATATTTCAGAAATATATGAAATAACTTATCATAGAATTAAAGAGTCCATGTATTATAAAAAATTTCTCTTACTACTTCATTATTCACACAATCATTATCATCGACTCATTTCGTATGACATTTAGTTACAATATTACGTACACTTGGACATAAAATACATGTTTTTGATGATAAACCTTAATACTAATATTTTTTTGTCCTGCGATCACGACATTCACTTCATTTATTTTTTTATTTATTTATACTGGTGTATACATTATTGATAAATTATCAAGTTACCTTGCTCAACAAGATATCATCAGTATCAGAATTAAATTTCTTAAAAAAACTTGACATATGACATCGTGATTTGTTTATGAAGGCAACCAATATATAATAATCCGATAGAAAATTAGTTTATTAAGTTATTGTGGTTGAGGATGGGATATTGTTCAACTAATCGGATTGTTATCTTATTCTTTTAATATTTATCTTATAAAATATATATTCTATAAATCCTTAATGTTTTACATTTTTAATTATTCAACATAGGGAAATATTCTAAAAAATAATTTATTAAGTTTAATAAGTTATTTAATTAATCTTGTTAAAAATTTATATACGAAAAAGTTTTTAGATATTTATAAACATTAATATTGCTTTTATAATTCTTTCATTTATATTACATGTATAGACATTTATTTAATCCACTTTCATATGCGTATATATTAAAGACTTATTAATAGTAACTGCTATGTTTCTATATTTTAAAGAGTAAATTAAATGGATGGTTCTTTTAGTTTGATCAAAAATTTAGATTTGGTTATTAAACTTTTAAAATTTTAAATATAGTCCCAAATGTTATATTTATTTTGAATCAATGGTCCTTATTTTATTATTTTAATTAGTAATGTTAAATTTTTTAAAATGATTATTTCACCTACAAAGATCATCAATGTAACTTACTTTTTATTTAAATAAAAATTATTTTTAAAAATATTATTTTTAGCATATTCAGGTTTTTAAATGTTTCTTTAAAACTTTTGATTTTTTAAATGTCTCTCTTAAAAATTTTTAATTTTTTAAAGATACTTTTTAAAAAAATTATCGTCTTTCTTAAAATCATTAGGTTTTTTAAATTTAATTTTTATAATTATTCATTTTCTAAATAATTTTTTAAAAAATATAAAAAATATCGTTTGAAAATGAATTGTTTCTAAAAGTGATTGTTTTTTAATGATGCTTTGAAATATAAATGGTTTAAGAAAAACTTTAGAAAATCAAATAGTTTTTTATAAATGTTTAAAATATCAAATAGTCTAAAGAACAACATCTAGAAAAACGGACGGTTTAAACATGTTAAAAAACAAATATTTTATAAAATATGTTATTAAAAAAAATTATTCATGTATTTAAAACATATTTGTTTATATAACAAACATATAAATAATAAAATAATAAAAATATTAAACATTAAAAAACTTTGGAAATCAAAAATATAAAGATTTACTTAGTAAAAATAATACTATAATTTAAAAGGTAAATTAAATTAATGGTCGATGTAGGTAAAATGTTACTTTCATAAGTTTTAAAATTATTAATTGTTGACTAACAAAACTTGGGACCATAGATGAAAAAAAAATATTGAAGATCTTATTTAGAATTTTTAAACTTTAAAGACCAAATTTAAAGTTTTAACATAATATAAGGACCATGCATTCAATTTATTATATTTTAAATTCAACTTTTTCATCCAGTATAACACACGGGTGGTTAGGCTAGTATATATATACACCTATATATAAAAACACATAAATCTAGTAATGATTAACTCACAATAGTTTATTATGATAGTGAAAGAGCATACGAGTCTATTTCTCATCCCCATCTTTATAATTTACCAAAAAAAGACTATTATCCAAATTACCTATCTTTTTGTAAAACTACCAAACATCTCATATCTCATACCTATCCCTATCTTAATCAAATAATATTTATTTATTATTTTATTTAATATTATTTTTCTTCCACTCATATCCACCCATGATTTAAAAAAATAAATAAAACAGATGAATGTAAATCCTCTATATTTGAAGGATGAGGTTGATTTCACTTAAAATATAAGGACGGGAAATAAAATGAAGTGAATAAGAAATATTCAACCTATTTCACAGACTCTCACAAATATATCTTAAAACCAGGATTTAAAATTCCTAAAGAGTGGGTTGTCTTGAAAACACCTAGGAAGAATAATACTTATGTTCTGAAACTTAATTCAATTCATCTAGTTGAAGAAACATGTTTACTTTCGACAACATCAGTTGATGAATCATAATTGTGGCATAGACGTTTGGGGCATACAAACATTAAAAACATAAACAAATTAGTCAAAGGTAAGCATGTCATTGGTCTAGCTCAGAATGAATATCATTATATTAATTCTTGTTCATCATGCCTCAAAGAAAAGCAACATAAAACTTCCCAAAAGCTTAAGATTATAAATTAAAAAAAATACTTTATTGAATCTTCATCATATAGGTCTTTTTTGGCCTAACTCATATCATGAGAATAGGCAAAAAGCAATATTAATTGGTTATTATTGATGACTATTCAAGGATTTTATCACAAAGATTGAAAATGAAACGGTTCAAATCATTAAGGATTTTATCATAAAGATTGTAAATCAACTAAATATTCAAGTAAAATCATTTAG
Source organism: Flaveria robusta (assembly GCA_025506415.1). NCBI lineage: Eukaryota > Viridiplantae > Streptophyta > Magnoliopsida > Asterales > Asteraceae > Flaveria > Flaveria robusta. The sequence goes on from CM046472.1 coordinate 16,929,893, forward strand.
GAGTGATAATACAACATGAATTTAAAAATGATGATTTAAATTCAATTTTCATAAATAAGGGAATTGCTCATCAGTATGTTATAGCTAGAACTCCTCATTAAGATGAGATAGTTGAAAGAAGGTAAAAACCACTAATTGAGACAGCAAGAACCATGTTGGCTGATGCATAACTATCAATCACTTTGTTAACAGAAGAAGTCGACATAGCTTGTTAAGTGCAAAACAAAACATTAATAATAAAAAAGAGCAACAGATTCCATATGAGTATTTGTTTCATAGAAAACCTTTTGCAGGATTGTTTTTAAGTAATTTTATGTCATATACCAATATTAAACACTAGAGATCATTTGGGAAAGTTTTCTCTAAAATCCAATGAAGTATTCTTTGTTGGTTACTCATCAATCTCTAAAGCATTTAGAGGTTTTAATCCTCAATTAAACCAAACTGATGACAAATGTTAAATTTAGTGAATACTCTTTTCCCAAATCATCAAGTGGTCTTGATTGGTTGGTAGATAATAACTCTCTTACAAAATTATTTAATTGGTATGTTTTATCATATACAGATACTTATCAATCAAGTAGATCAAATGGTTTAACTGAAGTTGAGAAAGATGATTTTCTTATGATGCCACCATTATCTTCATCTTCTCAACCTTTAAATATTCCATTAACAGCCAATCCTCAAAGGCAAACAATGGTTAAAAATGCTTCAACAAAAGTTGGTCCAAGCACAGTGTAGACAACTTGATCTAACACATCTCCAAAATTTCAACAAAATGTACTTGGTCCATAAGTTTTTGATAATGTGATGAATGCAACTGATGAAACCTATCAAAGTGCTTTTGATTCTTATGTCAAGTATGAAGAAGTGTTTGATAATTTCCATAATTCTCCCACATAATTTCATTCAGAAGATTTCTCACACCAAGCTTTTAATGACTCAAATCTTGATGTATCCATTCAAGCTGATATTATTCCTACATCGCGAGTACATAGGAATCGTCCAATATCTATCATCATTGTTGACTTGAATGAATGAGTGACAAGGAGCAAGTCCAGCATAGCCAACATATGCATATTCTCTTGTTTCCTCTACCAAACTCTTCCCAATAACACCAAAGAGGCACTTCAAGATGATAGTTGGATTGAGGTAATGAAGGAAGAGTTGCTTAAATTATAGAAACCAGAAGTATGACAATGGGTTGATCTTCTAGAAGGACAGTATCCTATTGGAACTAGATGGCTATGCAGAAAACAAAATAGTTGATAGAGGGATTGTGAGATAAAACAAAGCACAGTTATTTGCCAAAGGATACACATAGGAGGAAGGGATAAATTATGATCAGGTGTTCGCACCTGTAGCCAGAATTGAAGTGATCAAACTTTTCCTTTTACCAAATGAATGTCAAGTGTGACTTCTTATAACTAAAAGGTAGTAGAAAAAGTCTATGTTAGTCGTCCTTTAAAGAATTAGATTACCCTTATAGGATGTACAAGCTTGATAAAGCTTTGTATGGTCCATATCAAGCTCCTTAGAAGTGGTATGAGACATTGCTATCTTATTTCCTTCAACATGGGTATGAAAGAAGGAAGATTGATTAGACTTTTTTCAGAAAAAATGGGCATGAACTATTGCTTCTCCAAATCTTTGTGGATGATATCATCTTTGGCTCAACAAACAAACAACTTTGGAAAGAATTTGAAGAGCTGAAGCATTCAAAGTTTAGATGAGTACAATGGGTGAACTCACCATCTTATCAGGATTGCAAGTGAAGCAAACAGATGATGGGGTTTTTTAGCCAATTAAAGTATGTTGATTCATTGCAAAAAAAGTTCCATCTTGCAGATTGTCAATCTATTAGAAATCAAGTGGATAAAAAATTAAAGATGGGACTTGTTCCAGATGGAAAAGCTGTGGATCAAACTCACTATTGCTCTATGATTGGTTCTCTTATGTATCTCACTATTAGTAGAACTTATATTAGGTTTGGAATTTGTTTAAGTGTCAGATATCAGACAAATCCCAAAAAATCAGACAATGTTGATAAACACATTTTTAGATATCTTAAAGGTAAACCAGCTCTTGCTTTGTAGTATCCAAAGAAAGGGTGACTTCAACCTCTATACATATACAGATAGTGATTATGGAGGATGTAACTTTGATTGGAAGCCCACATCTGGCGGTTGTTACTTACTTGGTCCAAGACTAATGTCATGGCAGTGCAAGAAGCAGACAAACATGACAGTTTTAACCGAAGAAACTAAGTACGTAAAGCCTGGGGTGATCATTTCTCAAGAGCGTATACTGCTCAGAGCCCGAGAAAAGGGAACATGTACAAGATGTATTTGCAAGAAACATCCCATTCTGGAGAAGTTTCCTTCTTTCAGTCTAAAGCCAATAATGATGAGTCTTTCCTCTGGCATAAAAGAATGTGCCATGTAAACTTTAAAAACATGAATAAACTGATTAAGAATGATTTAGTAACTGAAATACCAAAGAAAGAGTTTACAAGTGATGATTAAATAAAGAGTTTACAAGTGATGACCAATTTGTTGCATGTATGAAAGGAAAGCAACACAAAGTGTCTCACAAGCTATAAAAATCAACTCTATCACTACTCTCCTTCACTTGTACATGAATAAAAGTGATAGAATTTTACATATGAATTAATCGTTAATCTTTATTTAATTATAGGCTAGAATTATGATAAAAATTAAGAGTTGATGTTTAAGAATAAGTAAATTATTTGATTACTTAAATTGTTTGTTTGTGGACTTTAATCGTTTCAGATTCTCAAGTTAAATGAAGACCACAAGTTCTCATATATTGTAATATTAAAGTTCATATAATTTGATTTAGTATGAGCCCACATGAAGACATTAAAAGAAATAAAGGCCCAATAGTAAATAGAAAATAATAGATATGCCCATTTAAAGAGGGAGGTCGGTTACGCATGTAAGGAGGATAGTTCAAGAATTTTAATAAATAAAAAACCTAATGTTATTGAAAGGGGAAAAACATTGACGGCAGAAAGAAAAGAGGAACGGCAGCCGCAAGGATCCAGACAAGAAGTCATTATTTTTTTATTCAACTTTGGAGTTTGAACACTATTGGAGAGCAAATATTAAGTAGAGAACAAGATCTGAGAGCAAGGATTGAATCATTCAAGTATTGAAGATCATTCGGTTTCGTCTCGTCATCGATTATTTTTCTTTGTTTCATTGATTATTTCATTGATTATTTCATTTATGTTAATAAAGTTTGCGACTTTATTATTGTTCTTGATGTTTTTGAACGTTATAAGTAGCTAACTTTTTAATATTACCTAGCTTTGGTTGAAAACTAATATGTTTTGACTAATATTTGGTTTTGATTTCATAAATTTATTTATTAATCTTAGAACTTGATTTTTTCTTAATTAAATATGAACATGTGTACTATTTATGCTTGAAAGTTATTGCCATGCTCGTGTATGTTTAATCTTGATTGATTGCATGACATCTTGATTAGGTTTTGCACGTTTATATTAATTACTTTGTGTTATTAATTTTAAGCTTTGATTAGAGATAATCTTAGGAGTTTTGGCTATGATTTTGATAGTATTTGCAATGTGCTACCTTATTTAAAACCTAGGGGTGATAGATAATGCTTAAAACCTCCTACCCATTGCTTGTTAGGATTAGATTTCACGAGAGCGTGTTTTGCCTTTCATTCATGGTGTTAGTGTTTTAGGGTATTTAATTGGATTTAATTAAGTTGTCCTTTGTCTTAGGGTTGGAAAATATAATCTTAAAGACATTGTGGTAGAAAACCTAGGGGCGATCTTCCATTAGACATTTTAATAAACCTATCTTGTGCTTCACACGTGTCTTTGGTCTTCGTAGGGAGTAGCAACATACCTAGTTAACCCTAGATTCGTATTTTTGGAGATAGTCATACGAGTCATTGCCTTTGTGTCATTACATGTTATTTGGATCCCTACCTAGGTAGTTATTTAACATATTTGATCGTATTCAAGTTTCCTAGTTTGAATTCTTATTTGTTTATTTTCTTCCGTCGTGTTAGATTAATTAATTTTAGTTAAATTGTTTATTTTGCTTAGTAATGATTACTTAAAATAATCCAATTAATTAGGTTAGAAGTCAATAGAGGTTTAGTAACGAAAGCCGCCAAACGTGTCTATAGGATTCAATATCCGGACTTACCTAAACTTTACAATATCACGACCGGTACACTTGTCGTTTATGTGAAGTTTAGTTAGGAATTTCCAAATTTTAAAACTAATTTGTGAAAAAAAATTTCAAAATAAAATAATGTATATATTTTCACACATCAGCAGACACTGAAGCTTTAAAATAAAGGAAGGAGGCTGAGGTTGTAGAATTGTTTCTCAAGATCAAAGAAGAAAGATAGAGAAAAATACTATATAAAGCCCTTGTACTCTCTCCGGTTCAAGAAAGTCATGAGAAAGAGACTGTGGCTGTTGAACAAGAAACTCAGGTAGGTAAGGAGCAAGAAAGACAAAACATGATAACCTACCTGAGTGCCATAGGTCTCTATTAGGCAGTAGCTTTACACCCTCTCTCATTTGAGTACATAGAGTTTGAATAGATCAAGCAGTTGGAACAAGAAGCTCAAATAGAAAGAAAAGCTGCTAAGACAAAAATGAGAGAGGAGACTTCTAAGTCAAGAGCCACCATCAAAACTAATGAGAAGAAGTCTGCTGACAGAGTGAAGGTGGTGAGCTTCTTGAAGCTGTATGGGTTCTCCGAAAGATGACTTGGTCCAGTGTCTCTATCCACTATGGATGAGCACATAAGAGTGATCAAGCAGAACATCAAGAAAGGTGAGCTGGTAGACTTGCATTCTCCACCAAGTGAGGCTGCACCTGAAGCTGAGGTGAAGGTTGGAACACAAGAGACAACACTACCTAATCCTAGAGCTGCATCAAAGCCAACTTCATCTTCTAACCCACAGCAAGGTACTGAGCCTTCTCTTTCTGAACATGCAAAGTAAAAGAACCCAACTGAGAAGGATACAGAAGGAACATCTGATACTTAAGACCAACCTTCTCAGTTAAAATATAGAAAGAGTAAGAGGATGGCCATTAGAAGGGACAAGAAAAATAAGAAGAAGTCCAAGGCATCCACCTTTACACCTAAGGATAGGTCAGAACATCTAAGGGTGAAAAAAAATAGGCTGCTTAATTAATTGCAATTCATGTAGAGCATATTGCTGCTGAGAGACCCATTGTGTCCCGGGCTTTCTCTACAAACCCATACACATGGTATAACTAGAGATCAAGGAAGTCAAAACATATACTTCCTACAGAATATGCTTAATCTTCCTGTACATGATCTCTTTTACATGAAGAGATACTTTGAGAGTCTAAAGAATCCGGATCAACTGATGAAAAAAGGGATGTTCCTGTTCTAATGAGGATTGTTAGCAAATGAAGATCAAGACTCCAAGCTACTCTCAAGTTTTGGTAGCATCGGCCAAGGGGGAGTTTGTAAGAATTATCTTAGAGGCTGATTCAAATCATAGAGCTCTCAGCATGCATTCTAAAGTACAAAGGAAGTTACTTCGGAAGATTTGACAAAAGCAGTAAAAAATTCTCTAAGTGTCAAATCTTCCGAAGCCAAAGACTATTTCATCCGAATCCAAAGATGAAGTCTTCCGAAGCTTGAAGACAAAGTCTTCCTAAACTGAAGACAAATTTCTTCCGAAAACAAAGAGGACACAATTATTCTCTTACATACTTCGAGAAAAGCAAACCTACTTTACGCTGCCACTCTTAAGACTCACCAACTTATACAAGTTGGTGATTACCTTTTTGCTTTTGTCAACTGCTAAGTATGGTATCCATGTCTGTAATGCCGGATCGGTTATTGTCACTCAACACAGATATTATCTCTCATGTTCCCTAAATCTCACTCGGTTTGATGAAATCAGAATCTCTTAAGAGTTGATAATAATATACTAAGTATAACAGAACACAAGTAGATAATTTTCAAGATACTTGTATATATTACTTCTCAACTCAAAGTATTACAAGACTCTTACAAGCATGTTACATGAGTTACAATGAGAAACTATATATACTACTACCTACAGCCGGATATACTTTGATACCAGCTGGAAACCTATGACTAAAGCAAATACTACATTGCTAAATGTAAGGTATCTTAGATAAAATATTATCTAAGATTTGGTAGTCATAACATGTCCATGACTTACCTTTTGTCACCAACTAAAGTTGGTAATCTGTACTAACTGATAAAGAATGAACAATGAAATAAAACATGGTCAACTACATGGGAGTGGGAAAAGCACCATGCATTATATCAGAGATTTGTAGCGGAGTGTCAGAGGGACCATACTTATGTCCCCTGGTTCATAGTAGGTTCTTTCGAAGGTTAATTGGCTTCGAAAGAACAAGTTCTTACGAAGCCAGTTATACTTCGGAAGAGGCTATTTCTTCCGAGGCTTGAGACATTCTTCAGGTCTTCATGCTTCGGAAGTTGTTGTCTTGATTTCTTCTAAGTGTTGAACTTCGGAAGAATGAAGACTTTGTCTTCGGAAGTTGGAGTTCCTCTTCGGAAGCTCTTTCAGTCTTGACCTTTGGAAGCCCAGCATTTGCCTTCGAAAGTTCTGCTTTTGCCTTCGGGAGTTCTTCATCAGTTGCACCAAAATTGTCTGAGTGTTTGTTTTGGTTGCACCAGCCTTACTTGATCAACAAACTCCCCCTAGGCTGATGCTACCAAAACCTCACTTGTTTCTGCCTTCTCAAAACCTTCAGCACTAAAGAAAGAAGATATTTGTCTGTTTCCTTGTTCTTTCCGGAAGTAGTGCTAAGAAGTTTGTACAAATCATTCGTACACAGGAGATCCAGTCTGTCACAGTGAATGATATGCACCCTTTGTTGTGTCCCTCTGAAGAGAGTTAGTTAACGGGAGTTGTAGTCATACTCCCATCTAACTATAGACTCCAGTTCCGGACCTTCAACCATTTGAAGAAAGGCTTTGCCTTTGGTTGCTAATCCTTCCTTTTCATCATTCTCTCTCAGCTTCAACTCTTCTTTAATCTTGGCCCTTGCAGTCATGTCAGCTAGATGAAGACTTCTCAGATGATTTCTGATGTGAGCAACTACCTCAAAGTTGGATGGATTGGAGAATGGTTTCTCTGCTAACTCAGCAATGTCAAATCTGCTTAAGTGTAGCAGAGAGGTGGCATTGAGCGTGTTTATCTTACCATTCTCTCTTTCCACAACAAAGTTGTGAGAAGAGTCTTCGAACCTCCACTGGATTATTTTCTTTCTAGACACAAGGGGCTGACTTGGTACCTTGTCTCCTTTCTTTGAATCCAGAAGAGTCACCAGCCTTCTTTTTAGCTTCTTCTCTTCTTCATTTAACGAGTCAGAGTTGAGACCAAAAAGTTTAACAGCCTGGTCCAGTGTTCCTCTAGGCAAATCAAGGAATTGCTCTCTTGTGAGGGAACGTGAGGAGCCATCAACATAGGTTAGCTAGATACACCCCTCCTCATAAGAGATATCGCTCAGAGTAGTACATTTGATGAGCTCCGTCTTGATCTCCTTGAATTCTTCTAAGGAAAGAGGTTTGGATGGCTGAGAGGATGAATTGGGTGGTTGTTAGGTAGGTAATGATGTTTGGGTTCTAGGGAGTGTTTTGGGTTTGAGGATGGGGAGTTGAGGTGGTTGTTGTGATTGAGTGGGTGATGAAGAGGGTATGGTTGATGGTGTGGGTTCAGGAGTGTATGGCTCAGTGGTTGGCTCGGTTTTGATGGGGAAAGGGAAAGGAGTAGGTTCAGGTTGAGGTTGTGGGATAGGTGTTGGTTTAGAGGTCATCCCCTGCACTCTTCTATACATCTCTTTTCTTCTTCCTGAGCGAATGTCAGCCTTGATGTCACTGACATGTCGCTGCAGGGTTTTCTCTGACATGGGTCCCACTTGCCTGCTAGAGAAGCTATGGGCCCTAAGATAATCTTTCATCTAGGCTTTATCACCCATCTTCTTGACAGCCGCAAGTTGAGCTTCTTCCTTCTTCTTCTTCTCTTTTATCTTTTCCCTAGCAGCCTTCTTTCTCTCTTTCTCCATTTGATCTTGTTCTTTCTTGAAGAGCCACAAGATCATATCATTGTTGCGAGGAGTTAGTTCCTCAATAGAGAATCCCCTGGAGCTTAGAAAAGCTATCCTTTCACTCCTAAACTATTGATCAGCTTCTTCTTTCTTTCTTAACCTTTCTTCCTCTAAGGCCAACCTTGCTGCTTCTTCCTCTTCTTTCCGCAGCATGGTTGCCTTTTCTAACTCAATCAGCTCCTCCAGTGGTAGCAGGAGCACATCTTCATTGGCAGCTCCCAGATTGATAAGATTGTCAATGATCTCCACCCTTCTTTTATTGTTGATAGCCTCCTGGTTGGCTACAGCTGCTTTGCTACTTACAGCTAGTAGCTTCCCAGTGGAGAGTCTACCTTTCCTTTTAAGTTTCTCCATCCTTTTCTCCTCTAGAAGCTCTTCCGTGGTCAACTTCCTCTTCCCTTTAATGTCTTTGGAAGATTGAGACTTGGGAGGTTCTTGTGTAGAGGTTTCAGGTTGGTGGGTGGTGACTGGAGCATGAGGTGATGATGGTGTTTGAGTTAGAGGTAGGTTGAGAAAGTCCTCACTATTTACCTTAGATGCTAGATCAAGAATTGCATCTGTGATAATTAGATCACCGGACAAAGAGTATAATCCTTCCGCAGCTTGCGTCTCAGCTTTGGAAGATTTGAATGGTTCTTCCGTAGCTTTGACTTCAGCTTTGGAAGTTTGTGGGATTGCACTATCTATCCCAACTGTTTCAGTTGTTGGGCCATCAGTCCCCATATCCCCTTAGAAATCAATCTTGGGTTTAATGTGGACCTTAGGTTGACCAACTTCCTTGACAGTGGTAGATGGTGCATTCAACCTTTGAAGCTCTTCAGCCCCAAAGTATGCCACAGCAACATCCGGACTTGGCTGTTCAATAGAAGATTTTATCAGGAACTTGGTTAAGAACTTGCTTAGATCTTTGAGCATCCTTGGATCCATTTGAAGGATGATTGGAGGAGGCTCAGGGAAAACTGTTGCTTGCTGAGTAGGATATCTAGAAGACAGAGTAGAGAGAGCTAAACTTTGTGGTTCCTCATGTGTTTGTCTCTGAACATTCTCCCCCTTTTTGGTAGCATCATCCTGAGAGCTTGATGAGCTAGAGGAAGAAGTCAAAGAGACTTGAACTGGTACGTGTCTAACAGATCTCCCAATCTGTTTCTTAGCTAGTTGAGCCTTGAGACTTTCAATATCAAGTTGCTGAGTGGCAGACCTATCCTTTAAAGTCTTAACCTTGAGCTCAAGATTTGAGACTTTAGATAGTAGGTCTCTGATAATGAGTTGCATACTTCCCTCATCTTCTTTTGAAGAATCACGAGGAGATGAGGTAACATACCTAGTATGTGCATCCTCACCATCAGATGTGGTTTCTTGGCACCCTGGTTTCCCCTGCCTAATGATGTCTCTTTCAGAGTCATCAAAGGGCACGGTTGCCGTAGATTCAGTCTTAGAGATGTTACCACTGTCCTGAAGGTCCAATGAGGCACCTTCAGTAGTAGCAGCTGAATCTACATGAGTCCCCTCGACACCAGTGGGACTCACCTCAGTTGGGGCTTGCTGATGGGGGCTAGAGATCAGAGGTTTCTCTAGGCTCAGTTGATCCTTAAGTTGGTGTTATGGATCAACCTCAGTAAAGGATATAGAGGTTATGCCTAATGACCCGGGACCTTGATCAATGTCTAATGGCATTAAGCCTATGAGAGGGTTGTCCCTTTTTGGCTGCTGAGGAGAGTATAGTGACTCATCCTGAGGAGTTTTAGCTTGGGTTTGGGGCTCATGGGATTGAGACTGAGGAGACTCAATGCCCATATTGAGGTCGAATGTGAAGGAAGGTGGGACCTCAGACTGAGTGGGAGACCATGTTTCCACTCTAGCCTTTCTGGGTTGAACAGGGGGGACTTGTTCAATAAGAGGAGATTGAACAAGGGTTCATTTGGATCGTCTCTGATATGTAATTTTGATGGGGTGGGAAGGTAGATTTGGCATTATAAGGGTAATTGCTGGTGTGGGTTCATCACCTGTGGGGTTAACAGGGATGTCACCAGGAGCTATGTGCTCAATCATACCTGGAAGAAGCGTAGTGTGTCTTCCAGTAAAGTTGGTGGACATCCTCTTCAGCACTTTGAAGATGGCCGGCCTCATATGAGGGACAGGTAGAGCAGCTTCACAGACAAGCTTACTCTGGTCCAGCTCACAGTTGATTATGTGCTAAATGAACCGGGGATACATGTAAAATGTTTCCCTTTGAAGGTTCCCCATCAGATTTGTCAGCACAAACCTTGAATAGTTGAATCAGAGGCCTTTTACCAACCCATGAACTAGGCATCCTAGTTCATAGGGGATTTGATCCCATCCCCCAGACTTGTTTGATAGGCAGTGAAGGACTATGTGAAGCAGGAACTTCCAATTGTAAGAGAAATTGAACTTGTACACAGTTGACCTGCTCACATCACCACCATATCCCATCTGGGTATATGTGTCATCCAGGTCTGCTTTGGGGAACTCTGTAGGGGATCCCTCATCATGAAGCTCTAGATGCTCCCTGATGATTTGTTCCGATATGATCAATTCCTGACCATAGATGCTTAACCAAAGAAACCTAACTCCGTTCAGGGTTACAATTTGTCCGTTTCCCCAAAATTCTGCCATGTGGTTCGAATAAACAGTGGGGTTAACAGTTAGGGCAGTGTAGTAGGTGGATTGGGTAAGGAAGGAGATGATTTCAGAGAAGTCAGCATCCTTAGAAGAGTCAAGGAGTGAAACTTGGTTGTGCTGAGGGATTAGTGCCATTTTGTGAGAAAGTTGCAGAGAAATAAGTTTGAATTTGGGTAAATTGAAGACGAAGGAAGCTTTGGGCAGTGAGATTGGTAAAAAGATTTAGGGAGTGAGTCGGAAGTATTTAAATGGATGAAAATGGCGGATGGATAAGGTGAAGTGATGGTTTGGCGGAAGTATTTAAATTGAAGTCATGGTTTGGGCCTTGGGGTATGATGTGACAATGGCGGTAAGATAAAATCCATTTAAAATATTTCGACATCATTAATAAAATCTTTACCTTTTTACAGTGTGGGCCCAAAAGATTTCCGTTACACAGTAAAGCTTTCTTTCGAGTGTAAAACTTTTCCGAAGGTAATCTTCTTCCGAAGCCAATATTACTTCCGAAGGTAAATTTATTCAATTTACTTCCAAAAGTAAGAAGGCCTTCGAAGCGAAGAAGTTTATTAAGTTTCAGAAGTAGATTTGATATGATATCAAAAAGCTTCTTTCGAGACTGAAAACTCTTTCAAAGATAAGATTTCCCTTGGAGGAATTTTGCTTCGGAAGATATATATAACATCTTTCGAGGGTTAATTCCTCTGTGGAAGAATTTACACTTAGTGAAATTTTGAAGAAAAACCTTTTGTTACAGGGCTTAGATTGTATTGACAAAGACAAGACACATTTTGAAAAAGGTTTTCAAATGAGATGGACTAATTAATGTTTATCATCCCAATAGCTGTAATAAGATACTTAAATCTTTGTTCATCAAATGCTTTGGTGAACAAATCAGCATATTGTTCATTTGAATCAACTTTGACTAGTTTAATCAGATTTTTCTCATGAATATCTCTAATGAAATGATACCTGATGTCAATGTGCTTTGTCTTGGAGTGCTTGACTGGATTTACTATAATGGAGATAGCACTGTTGTTATCAATGTGGATAGAAGTCTCTATGAAGTTGAATCCATAATCCATCATCTGGTTTTGAATCCATAGCAGCTGAGCACAACAACTAGCAGTAGCAATGTATTCAGCTTCAGCAGTTGATGTTGAGACACAGGATTGCTTCTTGCATTGCCATGAAATTATCCTTCCACCAAGAAATTGACATCCTCCTGATGTTGATTTCATGGTGATGTTGCAGCCACCATAGTCACTATCAGAGTAGCCATAGAGATTGAAATTGCTGTTCCTTGGATACCAGAGACCTAGTTTAGGTGCTCCTTTGAGGTATCTAAGAATTCTCTTGGCAGCAACTAGGTGAGACACCTTTGGAGCAGCCTGATATCTTGCACAGATGCAAGTTGCAAACATGATATCGGGTGTACTTGCTATGAGATACATCAGAGATCCAATGATTGCCCTATACTGATGTTGTTCAGTATCCTCCCCCTCAGAGTCAGGACAAAGATTGTGATTTCTGGGTATGAGAATCTTTGCAGGCTTGTAATCTTTCATATCAAATCTTTCTAAGATGTCTTGAACATACTTGGATTGATTGATAAAGAACCCTTCTTTCATTTGTTTTACCTGAATTCCAAGAAAAAAATCCATTTTTCCCATAGAACTCATTTCAAATTTCTTCTTCATAATACTCTCAAAGTCCTTACATATTTGGTCATTTGATGAACCAAATATGATGTCATCAACATAGACTTGTACAAGCAGAATGTCTTTCCCAGACTTTCTTATGAATAAAGTCTTGTCAATGGTACCTCTTATGTAGCCATTCTTTAGGAGAAACTGAGACAGAGTCTCGTACAACAGCCGAGGTGCTTGGTTTAGCCCATAGAGAGCTTTATCCAATTTGCAGACATAAGTGGGATGTTGTGGGTCTTCAAATCCTAGAGGCTGACACACATAGATTTCCCTGTCTATATTCCCATATAGAAAGGCACACTTGACATCAAGTTGGTAGACAGTAAAATTCTTGGATGCAGCATAAGCAAGAAAGATCCTCACTGCCTCAAGTCTTGCAACTGGTGCAATGACATCAGTGTAATCAATTCCGTCCTCCTGAGTGTATCCTTGAACTACCAGTCTTGCCTTGTTCTTGATAATCAAGCCTCTATCATCCATCTTGTTCCTGCATACCCATTTTGTGCCTATTGGTACTTGACCGGATGGTAGAGGACATAGGTTCCAAACCTTTTGTCTTTTGAATTGAAGTAATTCCTCTTGCATTGATTCAACCCAGCTACTATCTTTCAAGGCTTCTTCTACTTTCTTGGGTTCCATCTGAGATAAGAAGCATGAGTACAGGCAGACATTCCCATTATGAGTTTGTCCCCTTGTTCTCACGCCATCAGAGACATCTCCAATGATGTTCTCAGCTGGATGAGTGTTGTGAATCCTGAGCCTGGGGATCACATCCAATTGCATGGATAGATCTAGATTGTAAAAGTTTGGCTCGAGGTTTTGAACACTTGGTCCAGCTGATGTTTCACACTCATTTAATGAGGACTGATTGAATGAAGGAGAAACAACATTAGTATCAGTTGGCTGTGGGGCAGCATTGACAGTTGTCTGTTCCTTCAGAATGCTACTTCCATCAGCTTGGTGTTATGCATTGTCATTGGATGAGTTTTGAGTCTCACTTTGTTGACAACTTGTTGAAGCTCCACTATTTCTTGAGATAGTTATGCTATTAGATCTAACAATTGTAGGATTCAATAACTCTTGGAGAACTTGGAAGAGGTCTGGGTAACTCAAATAGTTGGTCATCATTAGAATCACTTTGAGTACCTGTTCCAGCTGAAACATTCTCATAAGAGGGTTTAGAATAGTTTGGAAACAATTCTAAATCAAAGATATGATCAGGCCCATTCCCCCTAACACAAGGAGTGTGCTCATTAACAACAATGTTGGATGATTCCTCAAATTGTTGATTTTTAATGTTATACACTCTATAAGCAATAGAGGTAGAGGAATATCCAACAAAGATAGCATCATCCGACTTTTTAGCAAATTTTGCCATATTGTCCTTTGTGTTAGGTATGGTACACCTGCTGCCAAAGGACCTGAGAAAGCCAATGAACGGTGGCCTCTTGTTCCATAACTCATAAGGGGTTTTTTCATGTGGCTTAACTACAAGAACTCTGTTCTGCACATAGCATGTAGTGCTGACTGCCTCTGCCCAGAATGTTAGAGGCAGCTTTGAATCAGCTAACATAGTTCGAGCAGCCTCAATAAGTGTCCTATTTCTCCTCTCAGCAACACCATTTTGTTGAGCAGTTCTAGGAGAACTATATCGTCTGGCAATCCATTTTGAGTTATAAAATGAGTCAAGAACTTGATTCTTAAACTCAGTCCCTTGATCACTTCTAATTATCTTAACCTTGTGATCAACTTGATTTTCTATTTTAAGAATAAAAGATTTTAAAGTTTTTGCAGTTTCATCTTTAGTTCTTAAAAAGAATACCCATGTGAATCTAGTAAAATCATCAACAATCACAAGGCAGTATGATTTCCTTCCAATGCTCATTATACTTGTGGGACCAAATAGATCCATGTGCAATAAGTGTAATGGAGTGGTGATAGAGTTAACTACTTTGGATTTATGAGATGCTTTATGTTGCTTCCCTTTCAGACAAGCAACACAGTTATCTTTGAAGAAAAATTCCTTTTTAGGCAAACCATGTACTAAGTTATTTTTAACCAATTTATTCATGGTTTTGAAATTAACATGACACATTTGTTTATGCCACAGAGTTGACTTATCACCATTAGCTTTGGAAAGAAAGCATGATACTTCACCCAATGGGGAAGCATTGTTCATATCCAGCTTGTACATATCCCCTTTCCTGGGAGATCTAAGAAGCACCAATTCCTGAGGAATTGTCCTCCTGGGTTTGATGATAATGCATTCATGTTCAGTGAAAAGCATTTGGTGCTTTTGATCACAAAACTAAGAAACACTCAAAAGATTGTGTTCAAGTTGTTTGACAAAGTTTACTTTGTCGATACTTAACTTGCCGTTGGATACATTTCCTCTGCCCGAAATGTATCCTCCAGCCTCACCTCTGAATTGAACAGGACCCCATCAAAATGTTGAAATTGTTGAAGAATAGATCTGTTCCCAGTCATGTGCCTGGAGTATCCACTATTATCTACAATCCATACATTGTCAATTTTATCATGTAGATGTCCCTGCACATAAGGTGAAACAATTAGTTTTTATTGGAAACCCAAGCCTTGCTGGTCTTGGGCTTTTCCAATGATGAGGATTTAATTGAACCAAAGTGTATGGATGGGGGTTCAATAGATGTTTGTGAGGAAGAGGTTTGGGCTGTAGCATCTTGTTTGATCTTCCAGTCCATCCCTTGGCTAATCAAAGTAGATGAGCTTGATGAAGCTTGTGCAGCATGGCATACTTCTGAGGCTTCTTTCTTTTTGGAAGAAGCTTTCCTCACCTTTTCTTCCGAAGTAGTTTTCTTTTCGGAAGGTTTCAAAGGAACTTTTTTGTTCTTTTGAATTTTCTTTGCTTTCTCTTCCGAAGCTATTTTCCCTTCGGAAGAATGAGTTTCTTCCGAAAGCAACTTTGCTTCGGAAACAAGCTTTCCTTTCCTCATCACTTGGACCATGTGATAGGGTCCAAATGTGAAACCCTCCTTGACTCCTTCTTTCTTAACATTATTTGCATAATGCGTGCTTGTAGGATTGTAGTAACAATCTTTGGCCATATGGTTTTGCAGACCACACATTATGCATGCAATGTTAACCTTTGAGGGATTTGAAGACTGTTGTTTCTTGCTCTTCTTGTCCTCATCAACAGTCTTCCCCTTTAACTTCTGATCCTTCAGCAGGACAGGAGTGCTGGTACTACACTCCTTTCCAAGATCAGAATTTCCAACCACTTGGAATCCGGCTGAAATGAATACACCCTTTTGTTTTGGGTCTATTTTCAACTTGGACTCAGCCACTTTCTTGGCAGTTTTTCTGGCTGCCTTAGTCCTGTTTCTTCTGGCTTTGGTGGTTAGGGTTTGATCACCACTTGTGGAAATAGGTTGATTCACCTGATCCTTCCCTGTGATGGTCTTAATAGTTGCATCACTCTTCAACTCATGGGAAGGTGGGTCAGCAGATGGAACCTCTTACTCTTCAGTCCCACATCTTGGTTGTCTGATAGACTCATAAGAGTGTGGTGGAGCAATTTCATTGGTTCCCAACCCACCTTTGTTTTGATAACAAATTTTTGTGTGGGAGGTTGATGCAAGAATGGCTTGGAAGTTTTGCTTAGAAATAGCAAGCTTCCTGGCTTGAACCTCAGCCGTGACAAGCTGGGCTTGAGCCTCACTCAATTTGGAGATTACATCTTTGATTTGAGTCTTATAGTTGGTATGTTCATGTTTTAAAAAGGACACAGTTTTCTCCAACTCTTTAATTTTCATTTTATAGTTAGATTCAACCCTTTTAAAATCACTCTTAAGGATATTTAAAGACTCAATATCAGATTTAATTTCCATATTGTAGTCCTGATACAATTTAACTTTAGCAATACAAGCTGGAGTACAGAGTTGTTCAAATACATTGCTGTCATCAGTTCCAGCCATCAATGCTTGAGCAGGGGTTACATCCTACACCATGAAGCTCCAGTCTACTTCTTGAGCAACAGCAGCTATGTGTTGTTCAGTTGGCTTTGCGGTTGTTTTAGGTGTGGTAGGATGTATGGAGGCTTGAGAGGTTCTCGGATTTGACTTGGGAGCCTTACATTCCCTGGCAAAGTGGCCAAGTTGGTTACAGTTGTAACATTTAGCCTTTGTCCTGTCAAACCCAAACTTGCTGTTAGTTGGGTTTTGGGGAAATTGCCTTCCAGTTCTCTTAAATAACTTCTTCGCCCTGTAAGTTAACAGAGCCATCTGTTGGACAATGTCCATGTACTCGACATCATCTGGGCTGAAACATTCTAAATCATCAAAGCAAAACTGAAAATCACTAGAATGCCCATTTCCTGAGACAAAGGCACAGTTGTCCTGGAAGGGACTTGACTGAGCCTGTTGAGACCTTGGAGTCTCAGGAAAGGTAATATATGGCCCAGAAGAACAGGATGGCTGCTGGGAGTAAGTCAGGTACTGCTGAAGTTGGGGGGTCTTAAGCCTTCAGCAACCATTAAAGCGTTGCTAGCAGTAAGGCTTGAGGGTCTGCTCATTTGGTGGCCTCTCTTGTTTTCCATCTCTACACGGTATCCATCAAGGATGCCATATAGTTCAATCATCGTGAGAGAGTTTAAGTTCTCTGTCCTCTTGATAGAGACACAGTAGAAAGTCCACTCATTTGGAAGTGCACTCATGAACTTTCTTGAGACATCTCTTATCTCAAGAGTCACTCCAACAGACTGAAGTGATGAAATAAGATCCATATACCTGAAGTATTGCTGTCTAAGGGTCTCTCCAACAATATAAGTAAAGTTTTCAAACTGTTGCTTCAGGGAATCTTTCTTGGAGTCATTGGAGTCGGCATACATCTGAGTCAAAGCATCAAAGAGTTCTTTGGCTGACTGGCAATGCTTAAATCCCACCATGATGGAGTTGGGTATTGCAGTCATAAGAACAGTCATAGCTTTTCTATCGATCTCTAGCCTCTTGAGATCTTCATCAGAATAATCTTCAACATCCTTCTCTATCATAGCACCATTTCCAGCCGGTATTGCAACCTTTGGCTTGTAAGGACCATTGGTGATAGATTTCCACATCATGCTGTCTTGATACCTGATGAAGCCTTCAATACATCTGCTCCAAGTTCTGAAGTTTTCAGGAGTGATGATGGGAGCTTTAGACATCATTCCCATGTCACTTTCTGATGATTTTTGGTTGAGGTCCATTTTGAGTGAAGTGTAAGTATGAATGAAAACAAAAGGTTGATTTCGATGGTAAGATCTCACAATCAAGAGCCTAAGAAGCTTTGATACCAATTGCAAGATCGGTTTTTGTCACTCAACACAGATATTATCTCTCAAGTTCACTAAATCTCACTCGGTTTGATGAAATCAGAATCTCTTAAGAGTTGATAATAATATACTAAGTATAACAGAACACAAGAAGATAATTTTCAAGATACTTGTATATATTACTTCTCAACTCAAAGTGTTACAAGACTCTTACAAGCATGTTACATGAGTTACAATGAGAAACTATATATACTACTACCTATAGCCGGATATACTTTGATACCAGCTGGAAACCTATGACTAAAGCAAATACTACATTGCCAAAGGTAAGGTATCTTAGATAAAATATTATCTAAGATTTGGTAGTCATGACATGTCCATGACTTACCTCACCAACTAAAGTTGGTAATCTGTACTAACTGATAAAGAATGAACAGTGAAATAAAGTATGGTAAACTACATGGGAGTGGGAAAAGCACCATGCAGTATATCAGAGACTTGCAGCGGAGTGTCAGAGGGACCATACTTATGTTCACTGGTTCATAGTAGGTTCTTCCGAAGGTTAATTGGCTTCGGGAGAACAAGTTCTTCAGAAGCCACTTATACTTCGGAAGAGGCTACTTCTTCCGAGGCTTGAGACATTCTTCAGGTCTTCATGCTACGGAAGTCGTTGTCTTGATTTCTCCTAAGTGTTGAACTTCGGAAGAAGGAAGACTTTGTCTTCAGAAGTTGGAGTTCCTCTTCGGAAGCTCTTTCAGTCTTGACCTTCGGAAGCCCAGAATTTGCCTTCGGAAGTTCTGCTTTTGCCTTCGGAAGTTCTTCATCAGTTGCACCAAAATTGTCTAAGTTTTTGTTTTGGTTGCACCAGCCTTACTTGATCCAACATGTAACTTTCGAGTATTGTACTTATATATTGTTTTAGGATGTGTGCTATGGCATGTCATAGTCACATGTCAAAAGGCAATTTGCCTTTTGACTTTACATTGATCTTCTTGTCTAGATTAGTGTTCCAGCTGGCCTTCAAAGTATGACCGGTTGTAGGATGTAGTATAAAGTGTCTCATGTATTAGTACTTATGGAGTAAGCCTTGTAACAATTGCAAAACACTTGAGAGCATTATACATCATCCTTGAAAACCATACTTTGTGTTTTGCTTATGTTCATTACTTTTGTTCTTAGTTTCACTTGCCGATTCCTTATATGATCTTCTAAGTTTTGCTTGTTACTCCCCAACCATTGTGAAACTATTGCATTACTCCCTTAACCGGTCCTACATATATATATATATATATATATATATATATATATATATATATATATATATATATATATATATATATGGATCGATTGTTGCAAAATATAATTTTTGTGCGAAGCGTACGAAGTCACCAAGACGCGAGACATGTTTTTTGGCAGAGGGTTAGTTTTGTACATGCAAGAACTATACGTATAAGGTATATAATTACACAAATATATATTTTTAATTACCCTAGTTATATCCATTATTATGCAAGTTACATCTATTATTACGCAAAGTAAAATTACTTACATTATAAAAAATAATTACGCAAGTTATATTTATTATTGCGCAAATTATATAGTAATTACGTAGTTAATAATCATGCAAGTTATACGCATAACACATAGACGTTTTAAAAAATGTTGATTTTTTAAAAAGTATAGCAATAGTATACTCATATTAAAGTAGATAAGATTCTATATTTTATGGTTCATTTTTTTTTAAATAATATCGTATAAAAAGTTATATGTGTTAAAAAAACAGGGGAAACTTAAAAAAGTCAACAATTGTTGGTTATTTCCACATCAACCCCTTTAAGCATATTTCTTGTATGATTATTCAATCTTAAATCGGAACTATTCATCCCTTAGATCAACGGTTATTATCACTTCTTAAACTTCACACAAATTCATCACTTTGTACTGTAAACTTTCCCTACATATATAGGGTATAGTTACTTTGAGAATCCTTTATTTTTATAATAACCTGTAAGGTATACTTGAAAGGCTGATGTAAAATCTAAGTGTAAAATCTTCCGAAGCCAAGACCAAGATCTTCCGAAGCCAAAGATGAAGTCTTTCGAAGCTTAAAAGACAAAGTTTACCGAAACCAACAAGACAAAAGACTGATTTCTTCCAAGGACAGAGAAGATATGCTTTCTCTGATCTACTTTTTCAGAAAGCTAACCAACTTTCCGTTGCCACTCTGAACACTCACCAACTTGCACAAGTTTGTGAAAAGGTCCATGGTTTAGTAAACTGTAGATTATGGTCTAGGGGTCTGTAACTTTCTACTTTGTACCTTATATCTTTTTTGTAATATATTAGGATGTGAGTTATGGCATGTCATAGTCATATGTCAAAAGGCAATCTGCCTTTTGACTTTATCTTGATCTTGTTGTTTAGATTAGTGTATCCAGCTGGCTTTCAAAGTATGGCTGGCTTTAGGATTTATTATAAAGTATATCGGGTCTTGTATTTTGATCATCACTTGAACTTGTAACACTGTAATAGAACTTGAGAGCAGTATACAACATTTGTGAATATCATATATGCTTGTGTTCTTTTACTTTAAGTTCTTAAGTTTCCAAATAGGCGGTTTCCTATTTGATCTTGTAAATGTTATTTATCAAGTTCACTCTCCAAAGATCCTGTGAAACTGTTGCATTGACCTCCCCAACCGGTGCTTCAATTGGTATCAGAGAGCTTTCCAGGCTCTTGATTGTAAGATCTTACCATTTTAAATCTACTTAGTCTCACAAAGCACTTACTTGCTCAAATGGCAGCTCTCTCCAAAGCTGATATGGAAACCGGCACAATGACAAAGTCTCCACTTATCACTTCTGATGATTTTGATACTTGGTGCCAAAGAATGGAAGGGTTCATCAAATCTCAAGACAACAGGATGTGGAGATCTGTTGTCTTTGGACCTCATGTTCCATGCACACATTCAGCAACTGCTGCTAGTGAGATGATACCAAAGGATGTGACTGATTATTCTGATGAAAATTGGAAGAGAATAGATGTAGATCAGAAGTCCATGATCGCTCTTCAAACTTCTTTTCCCAACTCTATCTACATAGGCTTCAAGAAGCGCAAAACTGCCAAATAGCTCTAGGATGCACTGAAGCTGATGTATGAGGGGTCTGAGGAAGCCAAGGAGAACAAGAAAGACCTCATGAAGCAGCAGTGTGAAAACTTCACCTTCAAAACTAGGGAAACCATGACTTAGCAGTATTTCAGATATGTTGAGATTATGGACACTCTGGTGGATACTAGTGTCAAACTGGAGAATAGGGACATTGTGAGGAAGTTCATGTTCTCTCTTCCCAGAGAATGGACTCACTACTGTGTGGCCATTAAGAGAACTGAAAACCTCTCAACTCTTACCCTTACTGAGCTGTATGGTATCCTGAGCGGTTACCAAATGGAGATGAACATGCAAAATCCATCTCACAGTTCATCCAGTACCCACAAGAGTTCTGCCCTCCATGTGGTTGAAAGAGATAGCAGAGAACCTTAATATCATCTTCTCAGCTACCCTGACAACTCATAAAAGGGCTCTTTCATCACCTTCCCAGAGACACCAAGGGAGAGCTACATCCAAGGAAGCCTATTCCAAGAGACAAGCTCTTCTCAAGCCTTTGTGTCTTCTAATGAAAGTTCAAACAACTTTCTCTTTACTTTGGAAGACTTGGACTGCATTTATCCAGATGATCTAAAGAACATGAAGATTGTGTAGCAGATGGCTCTCCTTACTCATAAAGCCAAGAAGTTCTACCAAAGGACAGGGATCAAGTTTCCTAGCAATTTATCCAGTGGCAAGTTTAGGCTGGATAAAAGCAAAGTGAAGTGTTACAACTATAACCATATGGGACACTTTGCTAGAGAGTGCAAGGCACCAAGAACAAATGGTGGCCAGGCACAATCTAGACCAAACTACACTGAAGGAGCTCCAAAAGTTGAGAAGCCCAAGCAACAGGCTGCAGTAGCTGTTGAAGAAGGAGGCTTTGATAGGAGTTTCCAAGTTGAAGATGCTTCTCCAAACCATGTCTTGGTGCCTGAACATGAAGAGCCTAAGGTAACAGAACATCTTTGTACTCGTGAGTGCATTGCTAAAGTTAGCATGCATAAGTCCTACTACTTGAAAGTGATATCTAATCTTGAGTCTTTGAACATTTTAAAACCTTATTTTAAAAGAGCAGAAAATGACTATAAACTTAAAATAGATGATTTAGAGAAAATAATTTCTACTCTTAAACATAAGCACACAAATTACAGGACTCAAATCAAAGATCTCATAGCCAAGTTAACTGAATGTCAGGCTGAGCTTGTGATCAGCAAAGACAGGGCAGAAAAGTATGTTCTTGAAGAGGAAACCTTCAAGAACATCATATCTACATCTCTGCATGCCAAAGTTTCTTATCAAAATAAGCAGGGACTAGGATCTAGTGAAACAGCTTCTCCACACACTATTATCTGTAAGACAGCCAAGGTGTGGAACTTGTGAAGATGAGCTACCTCCAGAAGATCCAGTTCAAGAGAAAGATGATGATGATGATGATGAAGAGGAGATGGTGAAGGATGAACCTAAACAAGGTGAGAAGTTTCAATCTGATAAAGGACACCATTCTCCAGAAAGAACTTGATCAGGAATGCAAAGAGAAAATGCAAGAAAGCTCAAGAGATAAAGGCTACCTTTGACTTGAAGCAGAAACAAGTATTAATATCTGCTGGGTTTGAGGTGGTAAAGACTGCAAACTTGACTATGGATTCTAATACCAAGAGTCATAGTTCAAGTTCAAACCATCCTTGTCAAAAGAGGAAGGTTGACACCAGTGCACTGGTGCACTGCCTGAACCATCCAGTTCCAAGAGCAAGCCTATCCCAAAGAAGCCTGCTATATCATCTACAAAGGTTAAAAAGGAATTGGAAAGTGCTTTAGCTCAACCAGGCTCTAAGAAGAAGTCTCTCAAAAGCAGCTCAACTACATGTATCATGTGTTGCAGTACTTCTCATTTACTTAAAGATTTCATCTACAATCCTAGAAGTACTGTCAACATGACAAAGAAGGCTTCTGAGAAGAAGAAGAAGAAGAAGAAGACAGCTTCAGAAGGAAAGTCATTTTCCCTCGGAAGCTCCAAAAAGAAGGCTCAAAAGATAAGTGGAAAATTGCCTTCGGAAGATATTTTGGTCTTAGAAGAAAGGAATGCTTCCGAAGTACTGAAGTCTACAGTGGATGCAAAAGCTTCCAAAGGTTCAGTCTGCAAAACTTTCAAAGTTGTAAAAACTTCCGAAGCATTAAAGGCCAAGTCTAGTCTGTCCAAGATGGTATGAAAGACAAAGGAAGGCCAAGTGACTTGAGTTTCCTCATCATCAGCAGCTCAAGATCCCCAATGCTTAAACATAGGATGCATAACTATTGATTTATCTTCTGTTAATATAAATGAACCCAAGACAAACAAGTCTTGGGTCTCCAAATGTAACTAACCATCTCTTTCTTTGTAGGAACAGCTCAATAGCAATAGTGGCTGTTCCAGGCACATGACAGGTAATGGCTCCTTGCTGTAAAACTTTAGGAAGTTTGATTGAGGGCCAGTTGCTTTTGTAGGAGAATCTGGTGGTTACATCACTGGAAGGGGCAAGGTCACAAATGATAAGCTCAGCGTTGAGAAGGTAAACTTTGTCAAGGAACTTGAGTACAATCTTCTAAGCGTATCTTAGTTTTGTGATCAAAAGCATAACATGTTCTTCACTGAACATGAGTGCATTGTTCTCAAGCCCAGGGTGGTCATTCCTCAGGAGCATACCCTGATCAGAACCCCCCGAAAAGGGAACATGTACAAGATGGATTTGCAAGAAACCTCCCCTTCTAGAGAAGTTTCCTGCTTTCTATCTAAAACCAATAGTGATGAGTCCTTCCTCTAGCATAAAAGAATGTGCCATGTAAAATTTAATAACATGAACAGATTAATTAAAGATGATTTGGTAATTGGAATGCCTAAGAAAGAGTTTACAAGTGATGACCATTGTGTTACATGTCTGAAAGGAAAGCAACACAAAGTGTCTCACAAGTCAATGGAAGTCAACTCCATCACTACCACCTTTCACTTATTACACTTGGATATGTTTGGCCCCACAAGTGTAATGAGTTTATGAAAAACTTCATATTGTCTTGGGATCACAGATGTCTTCACAAGATACACTTGGCTCTTTTTTCCTAAAACTAAGGATTAGACTCTTGAAATCTTGAAGTCCTTTCTGAAGATTGAGAATCAATTTGATCACAAGGTAAAGATCATAAGATGTGATCAAGGAACAAAATTCAAAAATCACATCCTTGATTCATTTTTTACGGAAAAAAATATTTCAAGACAATATAATGCTCATAGGACTCCTCAACAAAATGGTGTTGCTGATAGAAGAAACAGGACACTTATTGAAGCTGCAAGAACCATGCTGTCTGATTCGAAATTGCCTATCACCTTCTGGGCAGAAGCAGTTAACACTACCTGTTATGTGCAAAATAGAGTTTTAATTATTAAGACTCATGGTAAGACTCCTTATGAGCTGTGGCACAAAAGGAGACCTTTCATTGGTTTCCTTAGATTATTTGGTTGTTCTTGCACCATCTTAAATACCAAAGATCATCTAGCCAAATTAGCTGAGTAAATCAGATGATGGACTCTTCATTGGATACTCTTCTCATGCTAAGGCTTATAGAGAATACAATCTAAGAACTAGAGTAGTTGAGGAGTCAGCCAATGTGACTTTTAATGAACACACACCTAGTGTGAAGGGTTCTAGTCCTGATTGGCTATTTGATCTTGATTTAGTTACCAACTGTTTTAACAAATCTTGTGATGATGTCTTAGGATCTACAAGTAACTTATCAACAGAAGATCCTGACCTAAAATTTAAGCTAAGAAGACCAAGTTTGAATACTACTTCAGCTCCAATGGTAACTAACCTTGCAGGTGGAGATACTATCAGCACAACAATGACAAATTCAGTTGATTCATTTGAGGTGCCTACAAATTCTAGCTCTGAGTCACAAAACTCAAATGAAGGACCTTCCAATGTAAGAGGATGTGGAGATGGTGATTCTGACCAAGAATTCCATGATACTAAAGACCTCTCCACTTATATTAATGATGTCACACACTCATTGGATGAAGTCAACCTTGATAAGTGTGCAAATGTGGTGGGTGATCCTCAATCATCATATCCGAATTTCATAAATTTAGATCTGTTAAAGCAACTTGCTATGATTGCTGAGCTGAGAATCCACAAGTCTCACCCTGCCACAAACATCATCGGAGATGTTGAGACAGAAGTGAGAACAAGAGGACAAACCCGTGACAAAAATGTTTGTCTGCATTTTTGTTTCTTGTCTCAGATAGAGCCTAAGAAGATTGATAAGACTTTGAAGGATGGAAGTTGGGTTGAAGTAATGCAGGAGGAGCTGCTTTATGTAACACCCATAAATTTTAAAAGAAGAGAATAGTGAAGAAAAATAAAGAAAAGCAAAATAACCCAAGTTGAGGGGTTAAAGTTGTGCAAGGGGCAAACTTTATTATTAATTTGTTCAAAAAGGTGGCATGGCCGCCCACCCCTTTGCACATCATCTTTTTGTCGATTTTCTAGAGAGAGAAAGAGCAGAATTCACTCGGGTTTTAGAGAGAATAAGAAGAAAAGGCTGATTTCAGGTTAGTTTTCGGATTTTTAGGGTGTTCTTGGCTGATTTTCAGCTTTGGGTATGTGCTTATGTGTTTGTGTGTGCTCGGTTGTGTGTTTTGGATGTTTTTAGGTGTTTGAACTCATAAGCATTCAGGTTTGAAGGAAGTCTTACTCGAAAGTTGCAGGAGGTGAGTTCTAGATCCCTGTTTTTAAATGTTTTAACTGATTTTGGTGCTGGAAATGCATGATATAACTTTTTTATAAAATTTGGGTGTGTACCCGTATGTATGTGTGTGTGTTCTATTGGGAGGGTGTATGTTCGGGATGATTTTTGGGCTATGTTCATGATTTTATGCCTGTTTGATGCTTAGTATGCTAGAAACTAGGCCAGAACAAGTTAGATTGATGATTTAAGCTCTGAAATTGATGTTAGTTAAAAAGTAGTTGGCCATGCACCTAAGTACTCATGCACCTAAGATCATGCGCCCAAACAGTACCCAAATGCCCAAGGTTCATGCGTACAAATAGTGCCCATGCGCCTAGGATTATGCCCAGGAGCCTAAGTATGCCCATGCGTCTAAGTCTGCTAAAACGCCTAAGTGTCCATGCGCCTAAGTGTTGGCCATGCGCCCGTATAGTGCCCATGCGCCTGAGTCGCCCATGCGCCTAAGTATTCATGCGCCTGCATAGTGCTCATGCGCCCGCATAGTACTCGTGCGCCTGCATAGTGCTCATGCGCCTAAAGACGTAGAAAATTTTCTAAAATTTTCGGGAAAGAGAGACTTTTAGGCTATGACTTGGGATGTTTTCGGGGATGATATGTGATGATTATATGATGATGTTATATATGTTATGGCCTGTTTTCTTTATGTTCCTTATTATATTATTCCGTGGCTTTACGTGATGTGAATATGCTAATAAACGTAAAGTATTATGTAATGAAAGCAGAAGTTAATGTTTATGAAAAGTGGAACGTAAAGAATGAAAGAAAAGTCTTGCAAGCAAATGTAAGGAGGTTCACACCCAATGAAGGGTGTTAGCTCAACTGTGTGCGGTTTAGCTAACCCAGAAGGATGCACACGGGGGTCTAATCCTTGTGATTGACCAAACGTATGGGACCCTTGTCGCTTGCCCCAGGTACTTGAGTCAGCTTCGTGCACAATGTTTGGGGTCTATTTATCGACTTCGGCCTAGTAACCAGCTTCGTGTACAATGTTCGGGGTATAGCACATGGCATTGGTTCGGATGAAAGTGAAAGATAATGATAAATGAAAGAATGACGTACGGTGATGAATGATGAAGAAAGATAATAATAAACATCATCCGTATGTACGTATGATGTATGATCACGAATGAAAGTAAAGAAAAGATTTCAAACGAAAGTAAAATACTTTATTATAAAACTAGAACTCACTCAGCAACGCTGACTTTTATGTATTTTTAGTTGGCAGGTAATGGTTGCTGGGGATGGCATTGGGTGAAGCTACTTGGCGAGTTTTGACTGGCATCCATTTTATGTAACAAGGATGTTTTTGTGTAGTAATGAAACCAAACAACGATTTGTAATGTAGTAAAGTTGTAAACTGCAATTGTTAATATACGAAATGGTTTTGTTAAATTATTTCGCTGCAAATGTTTAATAGATTTTATGTGATTTTGAAATATTATGTGCGACAAATGTCTAACTGTGAATGTCCCGTGAACGGGGCCTTACAAGTTGGTATCAGAGTCAAAGTTTAAGAGAAATGGGTAAATAGTTTCCAATAAACCTAAACTTAAACTGAAAATGTGACAAATGAAAGGGATGCCAGCCCAAGTAGCTATGTGCCATCAGGTATTTTCTTTAATGTTAACCGGTATTACGTGCGCATGTTATCTGCTTTATGTGCTTTTAGTAGATTTGAATACTGATGTAGTCAGGATAGGGAATGCTTGGGGTATGAAGAGAAAAGTAAGTGGCTAATCACAACTGGCCACTGTAATTAGGGACTTACTATACTTGACATAAACTGAGCTATTACCTTGAATGACCGTGTTGCTGTTTTAATCTTATAGTGTGTTTAGAGGATGGCTGGTGGTAAATCTTCGAAAGCTTCTAGAGGTGGAGGTCGTGGTGGACGTGGTACTGGACCGCGTGCCACAAGAAGTGGTGCTAAGGCTGTGGAAAGGGCACCTGAAGAGCCCGAGACTCATCATCAAGAAGGTGGTGATGAGAGTGCTAATCTGAGGGCCTCGGTGAAAGAGGCTGTTGTTGAGGAAGTTCACCAGGTCATGCAGACGATCCTGCCGTCTGTGGTGGTCGAAGTGATTAGAGCTGTGCGGGAGGATGAGAAGAAGGAGAAAGAGAAGACCGCGGGAGGAGCGGAGCAACGGGAGACTGAAACGGTTGTCCCAAGTGATGAGGAGGAGGAAGAAGCGGTGCCAGGAACGGCTCGGGGATGTAATTATGGGGCATTCCAAAGATGCAAACCCTCGACTTTTGATGGCAATGGTAACGCTGCTGCTGCTCATCGATGGGTGAGAGAAATGGAAGCTGTACTTGATATCAACGAGTGCAGGGAGGATTAGAAGGTGAAGTTTGCCACTCATTCATTCGTGGACTCGGCTTTATGCTGGTGGGACAATATTGTCCAGGCCGAGGGTAGCAGAGCAATTGAAAAGATGAGGTGGGATGAGCTGAAGAAGTTGGTGATTGAGGAGTTCTGTCCTCACAGGGAACTGGATAAGATTGAGAGGGAGTTCCTGCAGCTGGAGGCGGGAACCATGATGCACCAACAGTACACCACTAAGTTTAACGAGATGGCACGACTAGTGCCGGATCAGGTGACACCTGTGTAACGAAAGATAAAGAGGTACATCCAAGGTTTGCCGGCGGATATTCGCAGGCACATGATCGCCGCCCGACCAAGCACGTTTAGGTCGGTGGTTGAAGTGAGCAAGAAGGGTGGTGGTGGTGATCGAAACTGGAATGGGAAGCGGTTTGGACGCGGTGGAGTCGCTCCAAACAACAAGGTTGCCAGGGTGGATGACCGGCGTGTAGCCACACCAGGTGCGGGGACAAAGAGGTGTGGTAAATGAGGAAGGGAGCATACTGGAGAGTGTAGATGGGGATCAAACGTCTGCTTCAAGTGTTGTGGGGTGACGAAGTGTTTTAACTGTGGTGGAGAGGGTCACCTGAGCAGGGATTGCAAGAAGCAGAGGGCGGAGAGTTCCGAAGCAAGGAAGACGACCGGAACTGAAGGGCAGAAGGCGAGCGCCAGAGCTTTCACGATGACCCGGGAGGAGGCTAGGACGGACCCCGATGTTGTGTCAGGTACGTTTCTAGTAAATCAAACTCTTGCTTCGGTGTTATTTGATTCTGGTGCTAGTACGAGTTTTATTTCTGCTGCTTCTGTGCTAAATTGCCTGTTAGAAGTAGAAGTATTGATGACCTCTTCGATGTAGAAACTGCCATAGGTAAGTCTACCAGTATTTCTGATCTAATAGAAGGCTGTGACATAGAGCTAGAAGGTCATAGGTTTCCTGCTAGACTGTTTGTGATGACCTTAGGCGGGTTTGATGTAGTCCTAGGGATGGACTGATTAGCGGCCTATGAAGCGAATATCGTGTGCCACAAGAAGATGATCCGATTAACAGCGCCTGACGGGAGTTCGGTGACGATCTACGGTGGTCGAGTTATTACGGTTCTGAAGGTAATTTCGATGGCGGTGGCGGGGAAGTGCATGAGACGTGGATGTAGTACCTACCTGGCTTACGTGAAGGATGTGGACACGTCAACACCACAATGGACCGATGTACCGGTTGTGTGTGACTTTCTCGATGTGTTCCCGGAAGATTTACCAGGTGTGCCACCGGACCGTGAGATCGAGTTCCAGATTGACTTGATACCGGGTGCTCAGCCTGTCGCTAAGGCACCGTATCGTTTGGCTCCAACAGAGATGAAGGAACTGATGGTTCAATTGCAAGAACTGTTGGATAAAGGGTTTATTCGACCGAGTATCTCTCCCTGGGGTGCTCCGGTCTTGTTTGTAAAGAAGAAGGACCGTAGCATGAGAATGTGCATCGACTACCGCGAGTTGAACAAGTTGACGATGAAGAATCGGTATCCATTACCAAGAATCGATGACTTGTTTGATCTGCTCCAAGGTGCCAGTTGGTTCTCGAGGATAGATCTTCGATCGGATTATCATCAGCTGAAGGTGAAAAAGCAAGATATTCCTAAAACAGCTTTTTGCACGCGTTATGGACACTACGAGTTTATCGTTATGTCTTTTGGTTTAACCAACGCGCCAGCTGCTTTTATGGATTTGATGAATCGAGTGTGCCGGTCGATGTTGGATAAATCGGTGATCGTGTTTATTGATGATATCCTAATATATTCGAGAAGCGAGGAGGAGCATGCTGGTCACATTCGGGAAGTGTTGGAGACGCTTAGAAGGGAGAAGTTGTATGCAAAGTTCTCCAAGTGCGCATTCTGGTTGCGCGAAGTTCAGTTTTTGGGTCACGTGGTGAATCCTGAAGGGATCATGGTCGACCCAGCTAAAGTAGAAACTGTGATGCAATGGAAGTCTCCAAAGACGCCATCCAAGATTCGTAGTTTCTTGGGGTTGGCGGGATATTATAGAAGATTCATCAAAGACTTCTCAAAGATAGCTTCTCCGTTGACCAAGTTGACGCGTAAGGACGTGAAGTTTGTATGGGGTCAAGAGCAAGAGAAGGCTTTTGAGGAGCTAAAGGCGAGGTTGACTCAAGCTCCAGTCTTGTCATTACCAGAAGGAAGCGAAGACTTGGTAGTCTATTCGGATGCTTCTTATTTGGGATTGGGTTGCGTGTTGATGCAGCAAGGGAAGGTTATAGCCTACGCATCCCGACAGCTGAAAGTTCATGAGGTTAATTACCCTACTCATGACTTGGAGTTCGCGGCTGTGGTCTTTGCATTGAAGATTTGGAGGCACTATTTATATGGGACGAAGTGCACTATCTTCACCGACCACAAGAGCTTGAAGTACTTCTTCGAGCAGAAAGATTTGAACATGAGGCACAGACGATGGTTGGAAGTTATAAAGGATTACGATTGCGAGATCCATTACCATCCGGGCAAAGCCAACGTTGTGGCGGATGCCCTTAGCCGAAAGGAGAAACCTGAACCGATCCGGGCGAAGGCTTATCTGTTGGTTATGACCTCTGATTTTATGAAGCAGGTCAAGGAGTTTCAATACGAGGCGTTGAAAGAAGATCGCCTTAACTCCGAAAGGATGAGAGGTCTAGTCACGGAATTGGGTGAAAACACTTTCGGTGTTAGAACCCGATTTGGGCGAATGTGGATTCCTCGTTATGGAGATTTACGTGGAAAGATCATGGATGAGGCTCATAAGACTCGATACTCCATTCATCCCGGTGCTACAAAGATGTATCATGATATGAAGAAAGAATATTGGTGGCCGGGTATGAAGCGCGACGTGGCAGACTACGTGAGTAAGTGCCTTACTTGTTTGCAAGTGAAGGCGGAGCATCAGAAGCCATACGGGAAGATCCAACCTTTGGATATACCCGAATGGAAGTGGGAGCATATCACCATGGATTTTATTACGAAGTTGCCGCGAACGGTAAGGGGGTATGATGCCATATGGGTGATAGTCGACCGTCTGACGAAGAGTGCTCACTTCCTACCGATCCGTGAAACGTATTCATCCGATAGGTTAGCGGATCTGTTTATCAAGGAGACTATGACTCATCATGGTGTATCGATGTCTATTGTGTCTGACCGTGACACTCAGTTTACATCTAAGTTTTGGAAGAGATTCCACGATGCTATGGGGACGAGGTTACATATCAGTACGTCTTATCATCCTCAAACGGATGGTCAATCAGAGAGAACTATTCAGACGCTTGAGGATATGCTTCGGGCATGCGTCATTGACTTTGAAGGAAGTTGGGACGAACATTTACCGTTAGCTGAATTCTCATATAACAACAGTTATCATGCCAGCATTGGTATGCCACCCTATGAGATGCTATACGGTCGGAGGTGTAAGACACCCGTATGTTGGGGTGATATTGGTCAAAAGGAGTTAGGGAGCATCAAAGTGATCGAGGCTACGACTGAGAAACTGGAAAAGATCAAAGCCTTTATGAAGGCAGCCAAAGATAGGCAGAAGTCGTATGCCGATAAGAGACGTAGACCGATTGAATTCAAGGTGGGTGATAGAGTTATGTTGAAGGTTTCACCTTGGAAGGGTATCATTCGGTTTAGAAAGAGGGGCAAATTGAGCTCGAGGTATATAGGGCCTTTTCGAATCATTGCTCGAGTAGGAGAGGTGGCCTATAGATTGGAGTTGCCCAATGAGTTAAGTGGAATTCATCCAACATTCCATGTATCTCATCTGAGGAAGTGCTTAGCTGATGAAGGCATGGCGGTACCACTGGAAGACATTGAGGTTGACGAACGGCTCAATTATGTGGAGCAACCAGTGGCTATCACTGACAGGAAAGAGAAGAGGCTAAGGAATAAAGTGGTTTCCTTGGTGCGGGTACAATGGAAACATAGAAAGGAATCCGAGACTACATGGGAACCTGAGGAGGAGATGAGACAGCATAATCCTCAGTTGTTCGAGGAGTGACAGGTTTCGAGGACGAAACCTATATAAGAGGGGTGGACTTGTAACACCCGGAAATTTTAAAAGAAGAGAAAGTAAAGAAAAAGAAAAAAAAGTAAAATAACCCAAGTTGAGGGGTTAAAGTTGTGCAAGGGGCAAACTTTATTATTAATTTGTTCAAAAAGGTGGCATGGCCGCCCACCCCTTTGCACATCATCTTTCTGTCGATTTTCTAGAGAGAGAAAGAGCAGAATTTTCTTGGGTTTTAGAGAGAAGAAGAAGAAAAGGTTGATTTCAGGTTAGTTTTCGAAATTTTTTTAGGGTGTTCTTGGCTGATTTTCAGCTTCGGGTATGTGCTTATGTGTTTGTGTGTGTTTGTGTGTGTTCGGTTGTGTGTTTTGGATGTTTTTAGGTGTTTGAACTCATAAGCATTCGGGTTTGAAGGAAGTCTTACTCGAAAGTTGCAAGAGGTGAGTTCTAGATCCCCGTTTTTAAATATTTTAACTGATTTTGGGGCTGGAAATGCAAGATATAACTTTTTTATAAAATTTGGGTGTGTACCCGTATGTATGTGTGTGTGTTTTGTTGGGAGGGTGTATGTTCGGGATGATTTTTGGGCTGTGTTCATGATCTTATGCTTGTTTGATGCTTAGTATGCTAGAAACTAGGCTAGAACAAGTTAGATTGATGATTTGAGGTCTGAAATTGATGTTAGTTAAAAAGTAGTTGGCCATGCGCCTAAGTGCTCATGCGCCTAAGATCATGCGCCCAAACAGTACCCAAACGCCCAAGGTTCATGCGCACAAATAGTGCCCATGCGCCTAGGATTATGCCCAAGAGCCTAAGTATGCCCATGCGTCTAAGTCTGCTAAAACAGGCAAAGTGTCCATGCGCCTAAGTGTTGGCCATGCGCCCGTATAGTGCCCATGCGCCTGAGTCGCCCATGCGCCTAAGTATTCATGCGCCTGCATAGTGCTCATGCGCCCGCATAGTGCTCGTGCGCCTGCATAGTGCTCATGCGCCTAAAGACTTAGAAAATTTTCTGAAATTTTCGGGAAAGAGGGACTTTTAGGCTATGACTTGGGATGTTTCCGGGGATGATATGTGATGATTATATGATGATGTTATGTATGTTATGGCCTGTTTTCTTTATGTTCCTTATTATACTATTCCGTGGCTTTACGTGGTGTGAATATGCTAATAAACGTAAAGTATTATGTAATGAAAGCGGAAGTTAATGTTAATGAAAAGTGGAACGTAAAGAATGAAAGAAAAGTCTTGCAAGCAAACGTAAGGAGGTTCACACCCAATGAAGGGTGTTAGCTCAACTGTGTGCGGTTTAGCTAACCCAGAAGGATGCACACGGGGGTCTAATCCTTGTGATTGACCAAACGTATGGGACCCTTGTCACTTGCCCCAGGTACTGGAGTCAGCTTCGTGCACAATGTTTGGGGTCTATTTATAGACTTCGGCCCAGTAACCAGCTTCGTGCACAATGATGATGAAAGATAATAATAAACATTATTCGTATGTACGTATGATGTATGATCACGAATGAAAGTAAAGAAAGGATTTCGAACGAAAGTAAAATATTTTATTATAAAACTAGAACTCACTCAGCAATGCTGACTTTTATTTATTTTCAGTTGGCAGGTAATGGTTGCTAGGGATGGCATTGGGTGAAGCTACTTGGCGAGTTTTGACTGGCATCCATTTTATGTAACAAGGATGTTTTTGTATAGTAATGAAAACAAACGACGATTTGTAATGTAGTAAAGTTGTAAACAGCAATTGTTAATATACGAAATGGTTTTGTTAAATTATTCCGCTGCAAATGTTTAATAGATTTTATGTGATTTTGAAATATTATGTGCGATGAATGTCCAACTGTGAGTGTCCCGGGAACGGGGCCTTACACTTTAATTCAAAAGACAGATGGTTTGGAACCTATGTCCTTTTCCTCATGGGAAGACTACTATAGGAACCAAATGGGTTTTTAGGAACAAGAAGGATGATAAAGGACTTGTCATCAAAAACAAGGCTAGACTAGTTGTTCAAGAGTACATTCAAGAAGAAGGAATTGACTACACTGATTTCTTTGCTCTAGTAGCTAGACCTGAAGCTGTTAGGATATTCCTGGCTTTTGCTGCGTCTAAGGATTTCAAAGTATACCAACTTGATTTCAAGTGTGCTTTTCTAATGGTGTGATTGAAGAGGAAGTCTATTTCAAACAACCACCAGGCTTTGTAGACCCAGATCATACTGATTATGTCTGCAAGCTTGACAAAGCTCTCTATGGGCTTCATCAGGCTCCAAGGAAGTGGTATGAG
The DNA here is from genome assembly GCA_025506415.1 of Flaveria robusta. Classification (NCBI taxonomy): domain Eukaryota; kingdom Viridiplantae; phylum Streptophyta; class Magnoliopsida; order Asterales; family Asteraceae; genus Flaveria; species Flaveria robusta. Next base: position 16,964,311 of record CM046472.1, read on the forward strand.
ATACTATCACTGTACCTTGTCCAACATGGTTTCAAGAGAGGTACCATTGACAGTAAACTTTTCCTCAAAGTAATAGAGAATGACTTGATTCTGGTCAAGTTTATGTAGATGACATTATATTTAGGTCACCTAATCCAAGTATATACAAAGAGTTTGAGAAGCTAATGAAGAATAGATTTGAAATGAGTGCCATGGGGGAACTCAATTTCATTCTAGGAATTCAATTAAAGCAGGTGGACAATGGTATCTTCATAAACTAGTCCAAGTATGTACAAGACATACTGACCAGATTTCATCTTACTGACTGCAAGGTTGCCAAGACTCCCATAGCAAGAGTCCACTCTCTAGGTCCTGACCTTGAGGGGGAGTGTGTTGATGAACACCTCTATAGGGCAATGATTGGGTCTCTCATGTCCCTTACATCCAGTAGGCATGATATCATGTTGACCACATGCATTTGTGCAAGATATCAAGCCAACCCCAAGATGTCTCACCTAGTTGCTGTTAAGAGGATACTTAGATATCTCAAAGGTGCTCCCAAGCTAGGACTTTGATATCCAAAGTGTTTTGACTTCAATCTGTATGCATATATATAGTGACTATGGTGGCTGCAATATGACTGTAAAGTCTATATCAGGGGGATGTCAGTTCCTTGATGGAAAGATAGTCTCATGGCAATGCAAGAAACAATCCTGTGTGTCTGCAACATTTGTTGAAGCTGAATACATTGCTGCTGCAAGCTGCTGTGCTCAAGTGCTTTGGTTTCAGAATCTGATACTAGACTATGGATTTAACTTCAAGTAGACTCCCATCCACATAAACAACAACAGTGCTATCTCTATTACAGAGAATCCTATACAGCACTCCAAGACAAAGCACATCAATATCAGGTATCATTTGATATAGGATAATTTTGAGAAAGACGTAATAAAACTAGTCAAAATTAACACAAATGAACAATATACTGATTTGTTCACTAAATCATTTGATAAACAGAGATTTAAGTATCTAATATCAGCTATTGGGATGATTAACTTTGAGTAGATTTTCTTAAATTAATTTCAGAATTCATTCTTAAAATGTGTCTTTAATGTTGTCTATTTCATCACTCATATAAGCCTAGTTATCTTGAAAGAAACTTTTCCAACTGATATTCCTTATATCTAAAAGAATTTGAAGTGTAATTTCTTTTGAAAGACATTAAAATTAACTTCGAAAGAAACTTATGTCTTGAACTCAAATAAGTAAATTACCTTCGAAAGAAATTTGACAAATTTCTTCCGAAGATTAAAATGCTTATATTAGTTGGAGAACAATTTTCTTCCAAATCAAATTAGTCTCAAAAGATTTATTCTTGAATAAAACTTCTGGTACTTAATGTCTCTCAAAACAAACTATACTTCGGAAGCAAATTTTCTCTAAGAAAATTTCTTCCGAAACAAATTCTTCCATCTCTAAGAAATATCTTCCGAAGCCAAAATTGGCTTCGGAAGTTATACAAAACTTCTAAAGACAAAATACCTTCGGAAGATTTCGAATTTCAAGAAAACTACCTTTTTGGGCACTTTTTTAGAGGTGTGACCGACATTCGGATTTCAAAGTTTATCCTTAACACGTTAGCTTTGCTTCAAATCCATTTCACATATATACACTCAATGGTTCCCTCTTTCCTCACTATCTACTTCATCTGCAAATTTCTCTAACCTAAATTCTCCAAAACCGACTTTATTCTTACCTTTCTTCACCACAAAGCTACTTCAAAATGGCCAAGCTTAATCATAGAAACCAACCCAATTTCTCCATGCATCTTCACAAACAAAACAATCAAGTTGCTCTGTTGAACTCTGAGAAAGATTCTGGCTTCTTAGAGGTTTGGCGCTTCTTATCTTTGTCAAATTACTTCACCTCCCTAACTATTGATCCTCCTCTTTATGAGGATCAACTTCTGGAGTTCTGGCGGACCTGTCAAGAGGTCACCATGGACGGGGAGAAGGCATTGTCTGCCACAATGCAAGGTAGGACAATTTTCATCACTCCAGCCTCCATAAACACTCATCTCATGCTGGATGACGCAGAAGGTGACTTGTCCTTCCAAGATGCTGTTGTCAATCATACCTTTGGTCAATGGGCTATGAGGGGGACTACTCTTTAAGAACCTTCAGAAGGGAAGGGTCTCATCCCAATGGAAATAACTCCTCCATGTTGTTATTCACACCCTATCCAACAAACATGAAGGAAGGGATCAAAGACCTGAAAACCTTTCCTACATAGTCCATGGAATGGTTCAGGGGGTCAAGTTTAGTTATTCATAGTTTGTTTATACCAATCTACTTGCTAACTTAGACTCCTTAAAATATTACATGTTCCCTAGATATGTCCAGCACCTTCTTAACTATGAAATGGGCTCACAATTAATGGGAACAGGTAATGTTCATAAATTGGGACAGATGAAGCCCAACATCTTTAAAATAATGAGAAAACCTACTATGGGATTCTCTAGGGTAGAAATAGCCCTTGTCCTAAAAATGTTAGAGCTCATTGCTCAAGATGACAACCTAGCAACACCAGCTAGTGTTGAACCCACACTTGCTATCTCTCAACAACCCTATCAGCCTCAAATAACCATCACCTACAAAAGAAAATCCAAACGAACCCCTGCACAAGCTATTCAGCATGTGCAAGCCCCCATCACACCAACCATGAAGAAAGAAGTGGACACTGCAGCTCCCACTTCTCCTGAGGAGCAAACCACTCCCATCTCACAAATGATCAGTGCTAAGGTTCAACATGCTCAGCCTGATGAGCTCATCACCCAAATAGCCTTAAGCCTTCACTCTGAGTCTTAAAACTCAAGTGAATAACTTTCAGAGGACAATTATCACCCCCAGTCTTTGGATCTTAAACAACCAATTCCCAACCTCGAACTCTATGATGATAAAAACATCGGAGAGATGAGTGCTTCTGCTTCTCCCATATCTAGCCCACATCATCCATCCCAAACTGAGGTGGATCTCTCTAAACAAGTTCAGGAGGTCCAAATGGAAGAGGCTCTCACTTCTGCAAGAGATTACATCTTTAAGACTTAAACCATGGCAACCCAGCCCCTTGACACTTCAACTGAAGTTGTCATAGAGCAGGGGAAATCCAGTAGCCAAGAACAATATGCTGGTGATGACGAAGAAGACATTGGTCCAATTCTCTTATCCCCCTATGATTCTTCATCTGAAGGTGAAGGGAGTTTGCAACTAAAGGTGCAACAACTGCAATAAACATGCACCTATTTAGTGTCTAAGGTTAGTCACTTGGAATCTCAAGTGACTGCCTTGCAGAGAAAGATCAATGACCAGCAACTTGAGATCACCGATCTCAAGGGCAAGCTAGTTGAGAGACCACCAAGACAAACTCAACCAGGTCCACAAAAACCTATGGAAGTGGACTTAACCTCCAGCTCACCTATGCAAGTGGGTGATGCTACCAAAAAGGAGGAGAAAGTTCCTGCAACCATAGAACGTGGGAGTTCTGTCTTGAGTATGGACAATGAGTATTCACCACCCTCACTTGCAGTTTTCCAGACTCAACAACTTCCTCAGGCTCACACTAATGTGGAAGCCATATCTTGTTGGAACTGTCCATATCCGGTTCATCCTTCGGAACCATATCACATAACTCTTTGAGAAAGGAATTCCAATGGTCATGTCTGCCCCATCCTACCCTGCTAAAAATCCAATAGTGGGATAGTGGTATGACAATACAAGAAAGGCCTTGGTGCTTTCTAGATCTCAGGGGTAGTAGGAGGTCTTTAATTTTCAGACCCTGAGATTCCATGAGAGTATAGCTTTAGTTAATCTACCATTTGTCAACCCAAGACAAAACAGACAGGCTAGTAGATTGACAGAAATGATTTAAGAGTGGGTGCTGCAGGAGTTTAGAAGCAAAGCAAAATTATACAAACGGAGGCTAGTAGGGAAAACTGTTAGTCAACTAGATACTGAGGCAGACCCTAAGATTAGCTTTGAATGGGAAAGCTTGATTGAATGCCACCCTGTGAACCTTGAGACAAGCTCAACCTCAACACCCAGTACCCTCAGTGAAACATCTGAAGGTGTCTCACAACCTCTCCCTGGCCAGAGCTCAAGCTCAACACAACCATCAGAAGACCAAAGCTCTCTCCACCCTGAGTCATACAGGCCAACAATTGACAAAGAGAAAAGGAAGATGACTCCTGAGGAGATTGAGGAGGAGAAAAGGGAGAGGAAGAGGAAGGCTAGAGGAGAGAAAACATGAGAGATCTCAAGCTTCATGCAAGCTGCAATCAGGGCTGCCCACAGGCCTAACACTCAAGATGATGAGCTAAGGGCAGCCAGATTGAACTATCTAGTATTGAGAAACTACAATATAGATGAACTTATCTCTCTCCCTTTAGCAGAGTTGAATGAACTGGCAGACACAGAGCTGTCTAAAGAGAGGAAGGAGGCTGAGGCTGTAGAACTGCTCCTCAAGATTAAACCCGCTGTCTTCTCTCCAGTTTAAGAAATTCTTAAGAAAGAGACCATGGCTATACAACAAGAACAAACTCAAATAGGCAAAGAACAAGAGACAGAAAATGATAGCCTATTTGAGTGCCACAGTTTTCTATCAGGCAGCAGCTCTCAACCCTCTCTCATATGAGTATGCTGAATTTGAATACCTCAAACAGCTGCAAGAAGAAGCTCAAACTCAAAGAAAAGTTGTTAAAAGAAAAATGAGAGAAGAGGCTGCTAAGTCAAGAGCCATCATCAGAGCACAAAAGAAGACGTCTGCTGATAGGCAGAAGATGATGAGCTTCTTGAAGCTGTATGGGTTCTCCGGAAGAAGACTTGATCCAATGTCTCCATCCATAATGGATGAGCATATCAGAACGATCAAGCAGAAGATAAAAGAAGGTCAGCTAGTTGACTTGCATTCTCCACCAAGTCAAGCTATACCTGAAGTTGAGGTGAAGGTTGAACCACAAGAGAAAACACAACCTGATCCTGAAGCTACATCTAAGCCAACTTCATCTTCTAACCGACAGCAGGGTTCTGAACCTATTGCTTCTGAACATGTGGAGGAAAGGGACCCAACTGAGGAGAATACAAAAAGATCATCAGGTGCTGCATGCCACTCTCCTCAGTTAAAGTACAAAAAAAGGAAAAAGATGGCCACCAGAAGGGACAAGAAGAAAAAGAAAAAGTCCAAGGCATCCACCTCTGCACCTCAGAATGAGTCAGAACATACTAACTCCATCTCAAGCAGAGCCTCTTGTAGTTGGAAGACCCATCCTGTCCTGGATCTTTGCAACAAATCCATACAGATGGTATGTCATCAGAGATCAAGGAGGTCAAGATGTCTATCTATAGCAAGACATGTTTGATCTCCCTCCGCATGATCTCTATGACATGAAAAGATACTATGATAGTTTGAGGGATCCTGACCAATTGATGAAGAAAGGAATGGTCATAATCCTAATGAGGACTGTCAATTTTTGAGTATCCTTCTCTGTTTTGGTAGCATCAACCTAGGGGGAGTTTGTAAGGTATACTTGAAAGGCTAATGCAACCAAAGTAGCCAAAGAGCTTACTGCTTGCATGCATGCGCATTGTAGAAGTTTCTTCGAAAGTTTTACACTCCTCATAAGAAAAACAGTCTAAGTGTAAAATCTTTCGAAGCCAAGACCAAGATCTTTCGAAGCCAAAGATGAAGTCTTCCAAAGCTTAAAAGACAAATGCTTCCGAAGCCAACAAGACAGAGGACTGATTTCTTCCAAGCACAGAGAAGACATCCTTTCTCTGATCTACTTTTTCAGAAAGCTGACCAACTTTCCGCTGCCACTCTGAAGACTCACCAACTTGCACAAGTTGGTGAAAAGGTCCATGCTTTAGTAAACGGTAGATTATGGTCTAGGTGTCTGTAACTTTCTACTTTGTACCTTTTATCGTTTTTGTAATATATTAGGATGTGAGCTATGGCATGTCATAGTCACATGTCAAAAGGCAATCTACATTTTGACTTTACATTGATCTTGTTGTCTAGAATAGTGTATCCTGGCTTTCAAAGTATGGCCGGCTGTAGGATGTAGTATAAAGTATCTCAGGTCTTGTATTTTGATCATCACTTGAACTTGTAACTCCGTAATAGAACTTGAGAGCAATATATAGCATTCTTGAAAACCATATCTGCTTGTGTTCTTTTATTTTAAGTTCTTAAGTTTTTAAATAGTCGGTTCCCTATTTGATCTTGTAATATTATTAATCAAGTTCACTTTCCAAACATCCTATAAAACTGTTGCATTGACCTGCTCAACTAGTCCTACAAAACCCTTTAACCCAATCTTAACCATAGATCAACAAATGCATGGCCAAGATCTTTCAAATTTTTTTTAATACAAAAAGGAATAAGGGTCATTAAAAACATCCACCAAAATTCAAATTTTACAAGAATATGACAAGTGTCATTCCTATATCTCTTTATTTCTTTTTCTTTCTATTTGAAAATTTACGCCTATTTTATTTGAAAATTTATAACTTTATAAATTAAAATTTTTTTTATTAAAATTGCACCAAAACTCATCACAATTTTCTATTTAACTTTAATATAGTATTACAAAAAAAGTATCACTCGTACACAGTTAAATCAGGTTACAATTTTATAATACTATAACATTGAGCAAAATTGTAGCAAAAACCAATTTAAGCCAATTTGTAAGCCAACGTAAACTAATGTAAACAAATACAAACCAAATGTAAAGCAAGCCTAATTAAAACATGTAACTACACCAATATGATTTTAACAAACTAACAACTAAACTACATTAAACCATGTAACCATATCATTGTATTGAAATGTCCATATTTTAATCAAACCAAATTACCAAAACTAAAAATTGTAATAAAAATATCATGTGAATACACTATTGTAACAAAATTAAAAAACAAGCTGCAATTTTCATGTTACAATCAGAATTCAACAATGCTCCATAGATGTTCGATGAAACACCAAAAAAAATCATACTCCTATCTCCTAAAAAGCTTTTCGTAAAAAGATGAGTATAACCAACTAGAAACAAAATATAATCTATTCAAAACAAATATTAATCTATAATACCAATGTTTTTTTGAAGATTTTTAGTATGAAGTTCTTGATGCATGGTTTTCAATGCTTTTACTTTCTATTCAAAGTTCAAATAGGTAATTAATATGATTCATGATCAAAATAGATTTCAAGAAACAAAAAGGTAAAAGTTAGAGAATCTATGTATGAGATTATCATATACCTTCATGAGACGTTCTTTTTCTTGTTGCATTCTATTGCATACCTCAATTTAATCATCAGTTGTCTACAAAATAAAGTAGATCTTAGATAAAATTAAGCATAGATTTGTTAAAAATATAACCAAAAAATTGAAAACTAATAATAATATAACAAGAACATGAGAACTAAGAAGATAAAGATAAAAATTAAGAACACTGAAAATTAAACACACCCACAAGATCTTCCAAAACATAACAAATCAGAAACAAGAAAGGAGAGAGAGGTTGTGGTCGTGGTGGCGATGTAGGTAGCAATGGTGGTGGGGGAGAGGTGTGCAGGTGGCGGTGCTAGTGGCGTTGGCATGGAGAATGACTAATGGAAATTAAAGAGAGGAGAGAGGGATTAAAGAGAGGAGAGAGAGGGATGGTGGAGATGGTGGTATGCTCCTAGTGGTTAGTAGGAAGTGTGCATGTGGCGGCGGTCTTGGTGGTGTCGGTGCTGGTGGCGATGGCATGGAGATCAACCGATGGAGATAAAAGAGAGGAGAGAAAGAGATGGAGATCAACCGATGGAGATAAAAGAGATAAAAGAAAGAAAGTCTTTAAAAAGATGTTTCTAACAAAAGCATAAATCAAAAGAGAGTAAAAGACTTATATGCCCTTTATCTCATCTCCACCTTTTAAATGGCATCTACATTTTTTATATTAAATCTATGGTTAGATATTGGGTTAAAAGGTTTTTATAATTTTTAACGGTTCTCATATGAGCTCAATTCTATAATATATATATATATATACATATAATATTTGTTGAGAAAATTACAAAATTTAAGTTTTAAAAGATGGGTTTTACTTTGAGACTAAAAACAACATACAATAGGCAAGTGCACATATCTTATAGTAGAACAACATTTGGCAAGAACCGAGTATCAATCAGTGGACTCGATAGCTCCTAATACTTAACCCTAATAATAGCCTAGCTAAAATATTAGAGGGATTTATGCTAAAACTAATTAATCATGCAAATGATTTTAAACTAAGAATTAAAACAATAAGGATAATCAAACAAGCAAAGCATTATTTAGATTTTCAAAACCACTTAGCTATAGTTGAATAATAAGTATGTAACTATGTTTAGGTCTGGAATAACATAATTTTAGATTAGATTCCCACTAAGGTTTCTTAATCCTATGATTTGGAAAGCTAGAATGAGAAGTTCATTTCAACCACCTAAGATCATGCAATAATTCTAAGAGACATAATCAAGCAAATGGCATAAATAATAACTTTAATTAAGGTTATCTAATTCTATAATTTTTAGAAAAGCTGAGTATGATGTGAACATACTAATAACCCATTGTTCTATTAAATAGACAGATTTTATGCACTTCTTCAACCTAAGGTTATCATACCATAAAAATGTCAACTATAGATTTATGGTAATAAAATCTAAATTAATGTAACATCGACATGAACAATTCCTAGAATGCACACTAGTTTTTCCAGACACATATGCTATGGTGTACACTCATTTTATTGTCAAAACCATATGATCTTCATCCATTATCCTATTAAAATAACATAGTTTGCATGATAACAGACAAGATATGAATGAAAGTTCAGCAATTACAAGTCTTCAAATAAATATAAGTCAAACATTTATAAAATCAAATATGATATATAAAAAATGATAAGCATAAAGATTCATTGAGGAATAACCATAAAATCATCATAACATTTACAATAGACATGGAGAAGACGATGTACTTATTAACAAATTGTAAGTTTTCTAGACAAAGGCTAGGGTCCATGATGAATGTTATCATGGCTGAGAACATAAGATAAATTAAACAAAAAAAAGCATCCAGTAAGCTTCCCAAATTGAAAGAAAAGATTGCAACCTTCAAAGCTAAGTCCAAAACCAGCAAAAAGTCAATTACAAAAGCTTTAACAGAAAGTTCATTAGTGTCGTTTCTAATCCACAAACCAATTTCTCCTTCTTCTTCGGCAACCATCTCAAATGCTAATCAAAAGCCTCTCACCTTTTTTGATCAAAGAGAAAAGGTTCAAAAGCCCAAAAAAAGTATTAAAAAGAGGGACCACTATCACAAGCCCAAAAGTTAAAAAGAAACTTATCAAAAGTTCCAAGGTTCGAGCTTGTTCATTTACAGTAGATATGGAATGTTTGTACTTTTAATAGAAAAGAGAGTTGCAACTACTACTCTTTCGTTGAAGAAATATTAGACCAACCACCAAACATAACATATAGAGTAGATAATTACCTTGTTGGGCACCTATGAAACAAGAAATAATTCTATAATATTAAAAAACCAAATGTGATGAATAGTAGATTTTGATGGCTTTAATCTGGCGACATGAGTTATAGTTTTTTGCGTTTGCGCCCCTGTGTGGCTCTATATAAGCCATTGTGGCCTAAATCTGTGTACGCATTTGTTTACAGTGAGGGGGCGAAGAGACACGAACAGCTGCCCGCACGCCTCCCCCGATGACCGCCGCCCGCCTCTCGTCGATGACCGCCCAACATCCTTCTCTGCCATTCCTGGATGGTGGCCCTCCTTTCTGTCGATGCACGACGGGTGCTTTCGAGGACCGCCCGTAAGCCGATCAAAGGTTGAGCGCCCCACTAGGAGGCTTTTTTTGGCCTACCAACTCCTTATAGGGCTCCGACAACCCTGAACTACAAAAAACATAGCCTTTTGATATGCTTTCCCAGCCTCTTCCACTATTTTTTGAGCAGAGGGAGGGCGATGGGCGATGGGCTGTTATGCGGTGGACCTTGGTGGAGGAGGTGGAGACGGTGATGTCTCCGAGGTCAACCACAGAGGTTAAACGATAGTCGCATCAGACGTCGCCGGTGGTCACTGCGACCGCCTTTGGTGGCTCCGAGTGTTGGTGGTCTCCTCTTTGCTACCTATTTCCGGCAAGGCCGAACTTGGCTGCTACGACCGATTACCTCTCGCCTCTATGATTTCAGCCTTTATGGTCACCGCGTGTATCTGCTTACTTGAGAAGTGGATTTGATGTTTATGGGTTTCATCTTGAGATGTTTCTGATTAGAAACCCTAACCAGTTTTTGGATACAAATTTTGCATTATTAGTCGATAATGATTGGGTGTGCCTCATCTGAGATGTTGTATGGTTGCGGCGTTTGATCTATGACGGTTAGGGTTTTCTCATCTAAGACTTTTGGCTCGGATTTATTCTATTTTGTTACCCATGTTTGATTTCTTACATTTCTTTTGGGGTTGATTGTTAGGACTGTTGTTACTATTATGCTGCCATTCTAGCGATGGTGAAGCGGCATTTGTTTCTAAGTATTAATTTTATCGCTGCTAATGCATTAACCAACATTGTTCAACGGCCCTCGATTCTGGTTGTTTCATAACTGTTGGGATTGACTTCTTGTATAAATATGGGTGATAGGCGATGACGGTAAACGAATGCCCTTGGACATAGTTGTTTTGGCGTGGTAAATTGTTAGTTTGTAGCCACAACAAACTGACATTTCCTAGTTTTTTATCGAGTTATCTAAGTATCGATTAAACCCCACCACGAAGCGCGGGGGAGAAAACAACTAGTTAAATGAAGTTGTTGCTGATTAAGTTGATATCTTCTATACATCCCAATCATAATGAAAGGCTACTTGACCAATTCGTGTCAGGATATGATCCCATCACTGAATGTGAATATAATAAAAAAAGGTACATATACTTATTAACCAGACCAGTAGCTGGGAAAATTGAATATAAAAGAAACCAACTCTTATGCTAGAATAGGTTTGAGGTTGGTGATATTGCAAGACAAAAGAATCAATAACCTCATTCAAGACTCTTAAGCATATGATGTTGAAAGGGTAATGATGCATATTATAAAGACATTATAGCCTAACAAGGAATGGTGAAAGAATTTAAAAAGGTTGAGAAGGATAGAAAAAAGAAAGGAAAAAGAGCTTTGTCTACCAAACAAATCAAAAGAGTTAAAACCTTTTAGCCTCAAACAACTTGATCCAATCCTACTAAAGCAAAAATAGCCTCCATCTACATAATAATTAAGCGCAACTACACAAATCTTAGTAGGACTAGTAAAATAAACAAAATCGTTTAAAGAATTTGAAGACTATGAAGATCATAAGCCCTCAACTAATTTCGAAGCAGAAAATTCAAAGATAGTTAATTGGGAATTTGATGAAAAAATTAACTACTTTTTCATAGAAAGGATGGATGGCACCAAGACTTTTCTCCCCTAATGAACTTAAGGTATTTGATTTCAGCACTAGTGAATCAGAACAAATGCTAGACACATCTAGATTCACTAGTACTAGATATAAAAAGTACATGTCTATGCAACAACTTTGCTAAGAATATTTGGGGATGAAAAGTCAAAAGACCCTTAGGATATAAAGGAAGTGTTGCATATAGTTCTAATAACCTCTAATAATCTGATCATATCATGGGGCTATAATTAAAAAGATGGAATGTATATATTTAAAAGAGCTATTGTTTGTCCATGAAGAATGAATAGCATAAGTTAATGAGATTTTCAAAACGCGGCTTGCAAAAACTTGTAAATCTTCCTCTACATAATCCAACAAAAGACAGATTAAGAGATAGTTACAATGATCAAAAAGATATTCAAGGGTATCAAGTAAGTATTGGTTATATCATCCTACGGGAACCTATTAAGATATTTAAGGTTGATGTTACACAAAATGCATTTTATCAATCATACAAACTATCCGATGAAGAACTGCTTCTGAAATAATAAAGTTTTCAAAGAAACCAATGCAACTAATAAAGACACAGTTATCTGCTGAATAATTGTGTGCTTTCGATGACACAGACTTCTTCCGAAGAAAAAGACAACTTCTAACTATCATTTTCGATAAAGAATCAACTTCTTAAGTTGTAACACCCCACCCCGGATAGGGCTGACGTGTCACACAATACAGTAATCAGAGATAGTAATAAATGCGGAAATTAAATAAGTCAAATCAATACCATTACATTAGTTTTAAACCAAAATGTTAAATTCTTAAAATAAATGCTAAATGTCTTATTTAATTATCATCTCTTCAATCCCTAGCTTGTTCTTTAATGCTCTTCACACATTCCCTTGATTTCCCTGCATACCTGCCGCGAAGAAACAATGCGGCTGAGCGAGTGCCCAGTGCACAGATAAAAAGAAAGCTGACACAAATACCGTAACGAATACAACTGTCACGATAAACTCACATACATTTAACTATACATCAGATCATCATAACAACATAGTATGGACATCATATTTCATTTGAACATGCTAGGTTAACATAGTATAGATTTTAGATCTACATGTCTGCAGGTTTTGATAGATTTCAGATAAAGTACTTCTTATCATACACATCATGCAGGTTAACAAAATTTCAGAATACAGATTCTCAGTCAAATTAACATATTCAGATTTATGAAAATACCCAATGAGCCAGAAACAGATATCAGAAATAAAGTAGTAATCATAGTGTACAGAGGGCTGCAGTCCCCGAGTACAGATGTGTGGAGGAGCGTTGGCATACACTCACATCCACCAGATGCAGATATATCCTAGGACCAGTCCATACGCCTCTGAAACAGATGTCGCTAAGTACTTATCCGAGTACTTAGATATACAGAGAAACTAGAGACGCCGTGGTCTAATCACACCGCCACGGATGGTGCCAAGTCGAGGAGTCTATGGAACCCCCATAGAAAGTGTTGCTCGGGTATTAGAGTTCAGATTAACGGATCAAATAATCAAGTTTAAATTTATTAAATGTAAATGAATTATATAATAATTAAAGCAACAAATTCAATTAAAATGAATGAATAATGATAACAAGAAACAAAATTAAATCAAGTTGTAGGGTGAGCCAAATAATAAACTTAACAAACAGAACAAATGAATCAAATGTCAAACACAATTTATATAGTTTACACATATAACAGACGAATCAAGTCAAAACTAGTAGCGACGGAATAAAATAATACGGGAAGTAAGGTGCAATCCACTACACATAGTAGAATGAATCAGATTATCCGTACCTTAAGCAATAGCAAAAATCACTATGACGCTACTAACTCGCTTCCAATAAATTACAAAATACCTACATATGGGTTAATTCTAAGTTAGATTTATTTCCAACCTTCACATGTTAGTTTCGTTCAATGACTAGCATCTTATAGTTTTAACATTTTGAGTAAAACTGAATATGTTTATATATTTATTTTACTACAAATACTAATAGTTAAATATATTTATATAACAATTTACATGAAATTGAGTTTTAATTTGAAGTTTCACGTGAGTTTTCGTACGGTGACATTTGCAAAAAGGAAATAAATACTAATAATGAAATAAACAAATATATGAATAAGAGAAAGAAAGAAAACAGTAACAATTAAGTCTTATGTTTGAAATCTCATATTTTTTTATAAACCACCATTGACCATAAATCATTGCCATCATCATTATTTATTATTGTTTTCTTCTCAATGGTTTTGGTGGTATTACAATATCATAAGAAAACAGAGCATGCCTTTTAAAGTCGAAGCAAAGTTTAATCAGTTACCTTCTTTCACAAAACAAGAATGAATGGAATCTGAGAAGGTTATAGGATCAAGTTAAAGCAACTGATTTGATGTTTGATGGTGACGGCTTTGACGGTGTGAAACCAAGCTCTACGAACTAAAAGTATATCGTTACTTCAAGGCCTAGTAGGGAAGACCGACTAGTTCGTTAAAATTGTTAAGTTACTAAACACTAAAAGCCGAACGGAACAGAAGCAGGTCATTACCTTGTGTACTTATTAATCATTGGTCGGAAACCAGTTTGCTTCCGAGCGTTTGACGTTGACCCGGTGATGACTCGGAGTTATTAGAGAGGCGTGAAATGGGAAGAAGGCAACTATGACAACTAGCGGAAGTTGTATCGTTGTTTCAAGACCGCTATCTTACGTCAACTGCGGTTCATCGCGGTGTAGGGGTACCGGAGCTTCCTTGCGGCGATACGTCTGCGACTATCTTGCATGAAAGTACACGGTCGATGGAGGGCGTATAATGGATTCTTGGAGAGGGTCTTGACAATTGCCGATGGAGTCAGTTTTTGTGAGGTGTGTCATCAGTTTCAATTTCATTTAATAGGATTGATTTATTTGTAAAGATGATTATTATTATCCCGGTAAAACTGTCGATTATTGAGAAAGATTTGGAAACAAAATTACAGAAATGTGCCGGACGTAGTCGTGATCTCGTGAATGGTGGTGGCATTCAATTGCCTTTGTCATTTCCTTTATTACTAATATCAAAATCTATATTAATATTCATTAATGTTGATGTTCTCATTATATTATTATTATTATTATTATTATTATTATTATTATTATTATTATTATATTATTATTATTATTATTATTATTATTAATTTTTATATTAATATTATTGTTTATTATTTTATATATATACACGCATATATATACACATATATATATGTGCCCGTTATTTCAACTATTTTCCCCTTAAATTTTAATTTCGTCCTCGAAGTTACAATTAATACATAACAGATTCGTATGAAAACACATAGTAACTAAGACAACTAATTTATAATTCTAAAATTCAAACGAATGGTAACAAGAAAAAGTCACGTAAACACTACTTTCACTTTAAACACAAAGACAACGAATTAAATCAACTTAAACTTACATGTTTCAAGGGATAACTAACAATATTCAGGAACATATGAACATACCTCAGTTTTCAACCAAACTAGGGTATTGAGAACGGATCATTTCTTCCATCTCTCACGTTGCCTCACGCTCGGAATGATTTTTCCATAAAACCTTAACAAACGGTATCGACCTTCGCCTCATGACTCGTATTTGGCGGTCAAGAATGGCCTCAGGTTCCTCTTCATAAGATAGATCTTCCCGAATTTCATGTAGCGGATAACTAATAATGTGTAACTGATGATAGTTGTAACCCCTCAACAGAGATACATGAAAAACATTATGAACATGAGAAAGTTGCGGTGGTAGCGCCAAACGATAAGAGACTTCTCCGACTCTCTCGAGTATCTCAAATGGTCCAATAAAACAAGGGCTAAGCTTCCCTTTAATGCCAAAACGTCGGACACCCCTACATGGCAACACTTTTAGGAACACTTTATCACCAACATGAAACTCCAATGCTCGCCGATGTCGATCCGCATAACTCTTTTGTCTACTCTGAGCCTCCTTTTGTTTCTCTCGAGCAATGGAAACTTTATCATTTGTAATCTGAACGAGTTCTGGACCCTCAATCATCTTTTCCCCAACCTCATTCCAACATAATGGTGCTCTACGTTTTCGACCGTATAAGAGTTCAAACGGAGCCATATCAATATTCGCCTGCCAACTGTTATTGTAGGAGAATTCGACCAAGAACAAATACCCATCCCAGTTACCAGTCCATTCGAGTGCGCACGCCCTAAGCATATCCTCCAATGTCTGAATGGTACGCTCTGATTGTCCGTCAGTTTGCGGATGAAATGCGGTGCTAAATCTTAACTTCGTTCCCCAAGCATTTTGAAAACCCTTCCAGAACCGAGACGTGAAACGAGGGTCTCTATCACATACTATAGAAGATGGTGTGCCATGAAGTCGATCAACATCACGAAGAAATATCTCTGACAGTTTACTCACGGAGTACCCTTTTTGAATGGGCAAGAAATGGGCGGACTTTGTGAGCCTATCAACTACAACCCAAATAGCGTCATTCTTCTTACAAGTTCTTGGTAGACCCGTTACAAAATCCATAGATACGTCATCCCATTTCCAAACTAGCTCTCTAATGCTCAATCTTTACTTGCTGGCAAGTTAAACAATGACCCACGTACTTAGCCACATCTTCTTTCATACCACTCCACCAAAAGTTTTGTCTTAAATCTCGATACATCTTGGTAGATCCTGAGTGGATAGAGAATGGCGAACTGTGTGCCTCAACTAATAAAGAATCACGAAGAGTTGAATCATTAGGCACACATAATCGCTTTCCACACCATATCACCCCATGTTCATCAACTCGGAATTCAGATTGCTTTCCAACCTCCAAGTTTTGTAAGATTCCCCAAAGTTCACCATCATGCTTTTGAGCTTCTTTAATCTGTGTGATAAGGTTTGGTTCTATCTTTAGTCTTGCAAGATAACCACCAGACCCACTGAGCTGCAAGCCGACTTCCATTCTCTCTAGATCTGATATAATTTGAGGTTGAAAGCTAAGGCACGCTAAACCACCATAATTTTTTCTGCTCAATGCATCCGCCACGACATTAGCCTTACCAGGGTGGTACTGAATGTTGGCGTCATAGTCCTTAAGCAATTCCAACCATCTCCTTTGTCTCATGTTAAGTTTTTTCTGAGTGAAAATATACTGGAGACTTTTATGATCGGTGAAGATATCGCATGTCTCGCCATACAAGTAATGCCGCCAGATCTTGAGCGCAAATATCACTGCTGCTAGCTCCAGATCATGTGTTGGGTAATTTACCTCATATGGCTTAAGTTGTCGTGAAGCATACGCAATGACTTTCCCATGCTGCATAAGAACACAACCAAGCCCTTTCTTTGAGGCGTCACTATAGATTTGATATCCGCGTGTACCCGAAGGGAGAGTAAGAATAGGAGCAGAGACCAATCTTTTCTTCAGCTCTTCAAAACTTCTTTCTCTTTAATCATTCCAAGTGAATTTTACCCCTTTCTTCATAAGCTGTGTGAGTGGCAATGCCAAACTAGAAAACCTCTCAACAAAACGTCGATAATAACCCGCTAGACCTAGAAAACTTCGAACTTCAGTAACCGAAGTTGGTCTAGGCCACTTGGTAATAGCTTCCACCTTTAACGGATCCATAGTGATACCTTCGGCCGATATGACGTGGCCTAGGAATGCCACTTGTTCGATCCAGAAGTCACACTTTGAAAATTTTGCATATAATTTCTCTTGACGTAAAGTCTCAAGAACAATGCGAAGGTGGTCTTCATGTTCTCCCATGCTTTTAGAAAATACCAAGATATCGTCAATAAAAACAATCACGAAACGATCAAGGTATTCGTGAAACACTTGGTTCATGAGGTCCATGAAAACAGCTGGAGCATTGGTCAAACCAAAAGGCATGACAAGAAACTCATAATGACCGTAACGTGTTCGAAATGCTGTTTTAGGAACATCTTGATCTCTGACTCTTAACTGATGATAACCTGATCTGAGATCAATCTTTGAGAAAAATTTTGCTCCTTGAAGCTAATCGAAGAGATCGTCAATACGTGGTAGTGGATACCGATTCCGGATAGTGATTTTGTTAAGCTCTCGGTAATCAATACACAATCTCATACTACCATCTTTCTTTTTCACGAAGAGTACGGGTGCGCCCCAAGGTGAAACACTTGGTCTAATAAATCCGAGTTCCAAAAGTTCTTGCAACTGTTCTTTTAGTTCCTTCAACTCTAATGGTGCCATCCGTTAAGGTGCTTTTGAGATAGGTTCAGATCCGGGTACCAAGTCGATGCTAAATTCAACCTCGCGCTGGGGTGGTACCCCCGGTAATTCTTCTGGGAAGACATCAGCAAAATCTCAAACAATAGGAACATCTTAAATATGTGGTGCTTCTACCGTAGTATCCTTAATCGAAGCTAAGAATCCTTGACATCCATGGGATATTAACCTTTGAGCCTATAGTGCAGATATAACCTTAATAGGTTTTCGAGGGTGAATTCCCTGGTAAACAAACTCAGGTTGCTGAATATCGCGAAACAGAATGCGTTTCGAGTGGCAGTCGATGGTTGCTCGATGCTGAGTCAACCAATCCATGCCCAGAATCACATCAAAGTCGCTCATTTGCATGGGAAGCAGATTCGCTTTGCAGATAATATTGCCAATACGTAATGGACAATCTCGATAGATGTGAGTAATAATAGAAGAATTTCCCATGGGTGTAGAAATAGTCAAGGTATAATCTAAAAGAGAAGGCACAACCTTAAGGTGCTTAGCAAATACTTGTGAGACTACTGAGTGGGTTGCCCCAGTATCAAATAACACGTATAAGTCACGTTTATCAAGATAAATAATACCCGAAACAGTACCTAACGCAAGAGAGAGAAAGGATAAACTAGTGATATAATGAATCTAGACTGGTCAAGCAAGTAGATTTGTGATTATTGAAAAGAAGGAATATAAGTAATTGTACCTGGAGCATTAGCAGCTTCTCCAGCAGTAAGCGTAAATACTCGTCCTCCAACAGCACGTTGAGTGTTCGCCCCTCTATTATTCCCATCTTGTGCATTCATCGGCTTAGGGCAGTCCTTCACCAAATGCCCAGTTTGCCCACAATGAAAACAAGCCCCAGTAGCCCAAAGACAAGGACCAGGGTGTCGATGACCACATTGGCTACATATAGGTTTAGGAACCAAATTTGGGTTTCCTCTTTGATTTAGTGGCTAAGCTTGGATTGGTGGTTGGTAAGCTTTAATCTGTCCATGATTTTGAGCCTTACCCTTCCAAGGCTTAGTGTGGTTTCCAGCAATTTGATTTCCTTGACGCTGACGTTCATTATTATTTTGGGTTGACCCTTGAGACGATGAATGACCCGTGGGCTGGATGCGATGTCCATCTCTGTTCCTCTTCCTACTATCATCTGAATTCCCAAAGAATTATTTCCTCTCCATTTCCACCTTCTTAGCAGCATTCACAGCTTCTGCCACGGTAGTGAATGTCGAATCAATGATCGCCCTACGGATTCTATCACACACCGCCCACTGATATTTTTCCGCTTGTTCTTCAGGTGATCCTGCAGCAGCTCCCAGAAATCCAACAAGTCTATAAAATCAATTAGTAAATTCATTAAGCGGCTCATCGTTTCGCTGACGGATATTATGATACTCTCGTCTGTATGCTCCTTTATCCATATTAGTGAAGTACTTCTCAAAGAAGATAGCACAAAACTCATTCCAAGATAAAGACTCCATAAATTGCACACCTCCTCTTTCCTCTAAAACAGATTCCCACCAGACTTATGCATCCTCCTTGAGTTTATAAGCGGCCAACCATGCTTTATACTGCTCTTCAACCCCAAGTACAGTGAAAATCTTTTCAACATGAGAAATCCAATCTTTTGCCACTATTGGAGTGGCTGCCTTGGTAAATGATCATGGTTTCTGCTTTTGAAACCGCTCTAGCCAAACATGTATTCCAGTCATTGCTTCATTCCCGGTAGCGACCACAGGGTTCGGGTTTGGATTCGGGTTCAGATTTGGGTTTGGGTTTGGAGTCGGAATAGGATTAGGATTTGGGTTCGGGTTTGGGTTCTGATTAAGGTTTGGGTTCGGATTCTCCCCACGTAGAGCATCAAGAAACGTTGGCAACATAGCCCTAAGGGCCTCATTAATTGCAGCCATGAGATTTGGATCATGCGCATTTGATCCGCTGTTGTTGTTAGAACCAGAATTACGTGTAGAACAACGTGGAGGCATCTAAAAACAAAACATATCAGAATTCGTCAGATCAGAACGTATAACAAAAAGGAATTTAGTAGCTACTAGAAACCTAACCCATAGTCTACCCAATCCTCACATGATTTAGTTATTAGTTTAAGTTTTCAACAGGATAGAGCCTAAGCTCTGATACCATAACTGTAACACCCCACCCCGGATAGGGCTGACGTGTCACACAATACAGTAATCAGAGATAGTAATAAATGCGAAAATTAAATAAGTCAAATCAATACCATTACATTAGTTTTAAACCAAAATGTTAAATTCTTAAAATAAATGCTAAATGTCTTATTTAATTATCGTCTCTTCAATCCCTAGCTTGTTCTTTAACGCTCTTCACACATTCCCTTGATTTCCCTGCATACCTGCCGCGAA
This sequence comes from Flaveria robusta, assembly GCA_025506415.1. Taxonomy (NCBI): domain Eukaryota; kingdom Viridiplantae; phylum Streptophyta; class Magnoliopsida; order Asterales; family Asteraceae; genus Flaveria; species Flaveria robusta. The sequence continues at coordinate 16,984,504 of CM046472.1, forward strand.
GAAACAATGCGGCTGAGCGAGTGCCCAGATAAAAGGAAAGCTGACACAAATACCGTAACGAATACAACTGTCACGATAAACTCACATACATTTAACTATACATCAGATCATCATAACAACATAGTATGGACATCATATTTCATTTGAACATGCTAGGTTAACATAGTATAGATTTTAGATCTACATGTCTAGAGGTTTTGATAGATTTCAGATAAAGTACTTCTTATCATACACATCATGCAGGTTAACAAAATTTCAGAATATAGATTCTCAGTCAAATTAACATATTCAGATTTATGAAAATACCCAATGAGCCAGAAACAGATATCAGAAATAAAGTAGTAATCATAGTGTACAGAGGGCTGTTGTCCCCGAGTACAGATGTGTGGAGGAGCGTTGGCATACACTTACATCCACCAGATGCAAATATATCCTAGGACCAGTCCATACGCCTCTGAAACAGATGTCGCTAAGTACTTATCCGAGTACTTAGATATACAGATAAAATAGAGACGCCGTGGTCTAATCACACCACCACGGATGGTGCCAAGTCATCGATGCCGCAATGAGGAGTCTATGGAACCCCCTAGAAAGTGTTGCTCGGGTATTAGAGTTCAGATTAACGGATCAAATAATCAAGTTTAAATTTATTAAATGTAAATGAATTATATAATAATTAAAGCAACAAATTCAATTAAAATGAATGAATAATAATAACAAGAAACAAAATTAAATCAAGTTGTAGGGTGAGCCAAAAAATAAACTTAACAAACAGAACAAATGAATCAAATGTCAAACACAATTTATATAGTTTACACATATAACAGACGAATCAAGTCAAAACTAGTAGCGACGGAATATAATAATACGGGAAGTAAGATGCAATCCACTACACATAGTAGAATGAATCAGATTATCCGTACCTTAAGCAATAGCAAAAATCACTATGACGCTGCTAACTCGCTTCCAATAAATTAAAAAATACCTACATATGGGTTAATTTTAAGTTAGATTTATTTCCAAGCTTCACATGTTAGTTTCGTTCAATGACCAGCATCTTATAGTTTTAACATTTTAAGTAAAACTGAATATGTTTATATATTTATTTTACTACAAATACTAATAGTTAAATATATTTATATAAAAATTTACATGAAATTGAGTTTTAATTTGAAGTTTCACGTGAGCTTTCATACGGTGACATTTGCAAAAAGGAAATAAATACTAATAATGAAATAAACAAATATATGAATAAGAGAAAGAAAGAAAACAGTAACAATTAAGTCTTATGTTTGAAATCTCATATTTTTTTATAAACCACCATTGACCATAAATCATTGCCATCATCATTATTTATTATTGTTTTCTTCTCAATGGTTTTGGTGGTATTACAATATCATAAGAAAACAGAGCATGCCTTTTAAAGTCGAAGCAAAGTTTAATCAGTTACCTTCTTTCGCAAAACAAGAATGAATGGAATCTGAGAAGGTTATAGGATCAAGTTAAAGCAACTGATTTGATGTTTGATGGTGACGGCTTTGACGGTGTGAAACCAAGCTCTACGAACTAAAAGTATATCGTTACTTCAAGGCCTAGTAGGGAAGACCGACAATGTAGTTCGTTAAAATTGTTAAGTTACTAAACACTAAAAGCCGAACGGAACAGAAGCAGGTCATTACCTTGTGTACTTATTAATCATTGGTCGGAAACCAGTTTGCTTCCGAGCGTTTGACGTTGACCCGGTGATGACTCGGAGTTATTAGAGAGGCGTGAAATGGGAAGAAGGCAACTATGACAACTAGCGGAAGTTGTATCGTTGTTTCAAGACCGCTATCTTACGTCAACTGCGGTTCATCGCGGTGTAGGGGTACCGGAGCTTCCTTGCGGCGATCCGTCTGCGACTATCTTGCATGAAAGTACACAGACGATGGAGGGCGTATAATGGATTCTTGGAGAGGGTCTTGACAATTGCCGATGGAGTCAGTTTTTATGAGGTGTGTCATCAGTTTCAATTTCATTTAATAGGATTGATTTATTTGTAAAGATGATTATTATTATCCTGGTAAAACTATCGATTATTGAGGAAGATTTGGAAACAAAATTACAGAAATGTGCCGGACGTAGTCGTGATCTCGTGAATGGTGGTGGCATTCAATTGCCTTTTTCATTTCCTTTATTACTAATATCAAAATCTATATTAATATTCATTAATGTTGATGTTCTCATTATATTATTATTATTATTATCATTATTATTATTATTATTATTATTATTATTATTATTATTATTATTATTATTATTATTATTATTATTATTATTATTTTTTATATTAATATTATTGTTTCTTATTTTATATATATACACGCATATATATACACATATATATATGTGCGCGTTATTTCAGAAGTATTGTCATGAGTCAATTCTCATGAGTAGTAGAACAACTTTAACTCTACACCTAAATAATACCTAATAACAAGACACAATCTTGGAATGCCATATTATGTAAATCAATGTGTAAAATTAGCCATTAATCTAAAACCTTAAAATAAACAGTGTAGGTCGTTTTTTTATGGTTCCAGCTAGTTAACAAGCAATAGTTTTTAGTATAAAACCTTTTAATATAATGCTTATAGTTCACACTTTCAATACTTGAAATTTGCATTATGCTGTAATTTAAAATCAATTGAGTGAAATATACAAAAAAGTTGAAGTAATACTTGTTTACTAGTTTCTTGTTCTTACTATATTTTGGGTGAGTTGTTAGCCTTGATTAATAAAGATTCTAAATCTGTTAATCAACATCTCTAAAACTATCTTATTCATCATTGTTCCTTAACATTATGTATTTTGTGAGATATTAAGTGATTTAGAGTAAATATTGTTGAGTTTGATTTTGCCTCTCTAAATAATCATAGAGGTTCCCTTGTGTGTTTGATTTGATATCAAAGACATGATCCTATCAAATGGTATCAGATCTTTGGCTTTAAATCTTGTAATTTTACTATCATTAGGATTATGTTTTTGAATTCATTTGAAGAATGTTCTTTGTTGTAAAGCTTTGATACTAAATCAGTGATTTGTTTAGTTATCATTCTACATTTTTTTGGTTCTATACAACGCGTATTAACAAAAATTCATTCAAGATGTCGAAAGTTGAAAATAAAGAAACTGGTTACATCAACAAGCCACCAAAGCGATACAAAACAATTTAATTTTTAAAAGATCATAATGGAAGAGTTTGTGGGACTTCACAATAGTAGTCTTTGGAGATCTATGAAAGTTGGTCCACACATATTAATAATAATCGCAAACCGATGGTGTTATTGTTAGAGTTCCCAAGTATCCAACGAGCTATACAAAAGAAGATCGTTGGTTAATTGTTAGAGATTAGAAAGAAAAAGGTATTCTAGTAGTGTACGTTAAAAATAATGAATATTAAAGTTCTCCACACTACTAAAATGCACAAAACAATTATAAGAAGTTATTCAATTCAAAGGTAACCACATGATCAAGACTAATACTAAAGTATTATTGATTAAATATTATGAAAATGTCTAAATAGTGTGATTGATTTGCAAAGTTGTTACGCAAAAAGTTTGAAATATGAAGAAGTTATTGAATGTTTTTGCCATCACTACCTTCACAATGAAGATATGTACCAATTCTATTAGGATTTCACGTGATATGCATACTCTAACTTTAAGAAAAATAAATAGTATGCTCAATACTTATGTGCTTGTGATGAACAAGATAAGAAAATTTATGGCGTTAATAGAATCTGCTACTTCATTTACTCGATCCACTACTAAAGTCGATATACTATTACATTTCCTAGTGAATCTTCATATATTCATGAATATGGCGGACATTCACATTGTTGTGTTTATTATGAGCAATCTTTTATTGCAACTAATGATACCACTTCTTCACGCAATAAGATTTGAAGCATGTAAGTCTTGATTGATCTTGAAAACTATTATAATCAATAATAATCGGTAATGTTATTTGTAAGAGCAAAATGGTTCTACTCAAGAGCTCGTGTAACAGAAATGTGTTGAGGGATGATGATCATGAAAACTATTATATTCAACAACCTGATACGGAGTGCAACGAAAATGTGTTTTGGGCCACAACAATCAAGGAGAACTACAACGGATTAATGTTGTAGCAAGCAACGATGAAGATAAGGATGATTTGGTATTTGACATGTGACTAATAAATAAAAAATAAAATTCTACCCATGGCCACGATGCGCACTGCAACATGCCAAACTTCCGAGCTAAAGTAGGAAATGAAGATCGGGATCAACATGGTGCTAACAGATGTTAGCCACGCACCACACCAAGCCACTACAGACCGATATGGCTTAGCGTTACGAGCCGCAACAGCCACCTAAAGTCTTATATAAAGAAGCACTCGGGTATTATCCCAAACATAGGAATCTTTTCTTTCTCGCTACTCTATCTCTCTCTACAAACCCTCTCTCATTTAGATCAAAAATAGGCAATCTCGATGTGTTGTTTGACAATATACAATTAAAATGAGAAGCTGAAATACGTTAATAGGATGTGTTGTTTACCTAGAAACTACCTTCTTGATCCAAAGTATTTATTGGGCTTAAAACTAAAAATGAATGCGTATAGTAATTTCAAAACAAATGAATGATTTAAATCTTTGAAAGTGGCATTAACATGTTAAACATGATTTAATGTGCAAAGGTGCTACCAAAGTTAACATCTAGACCAGAAGTAATACGTAGTTTGGCCAAATTATATCCTTACGATAGGTGAAAATTCTATACTAGGGCAGGTTTAGATACAGTACAGAAAATAATAATTCAAAAGGTCTCGTTATTAGTGTGACTAACAAAGAGACCAATATATATGGAGGGTGAACACCACAGTTAAAATAGACCGCTAAATGTATAGTTACCATAAAACTGTGATTAAAACGTTTGTCAATGTTCATGCCTAACTATTTTCGTGTCTATTGAATGTATAAACCGGCTTTTATGCTGACTTATGATTTTATAAAATTTTCAAGTAAGCATATTTAGAATAGCGAAGAATATATGGACAATGAATCCTAGGCACGGAGTATATCTTGTGGCCATATTTTGAAAATATGGAAAAACTGTTTATGACATAAACAGAAGATTTTGTTAAAAACAACATTTTATAATGATGTTAATGTTAATAAAAGGATTGCTAATCCTTTTGAATATATGAAGTTATGAAAATTGAATAAATGTATATATGAAAAGAATTTTCGTTGCTTAAACTTCGAATATATAAATAAATAAATGAAACTATATGTACCAATCAGTCGCACTCTTGAGGTGTCCTAAAATCAGGGCGTGACAGCTGGTGTAACTTTCCTAAGCAACATGCCAAAGTCAATGGTAAAGCTATAAAAGAGTAACATCAAGTGTTACCACTGTTAAAAGTTTCTACAATTCTTAAAGGAATGCATAGCTTTAAGTTAATTTTTCAAAATATGCGCAACCAAATGCGAGTCAAATTCCTATTGGCCAAGGTAATTCTCATAAAGTTGTTATAGCAACTTGCCACATAAATGCTTTTAGTGAAGCACATAACTGGAGTTTTCATGTTGAGGGGTTCATGCCTACCGAACATGCTTTAATGGCTAATATCTTAGATCTAGCACATAAAAATTAAGCATTTATGTACTCCTTAATATATGAACCAGGTTTTGAAAACAAAGTTCTAGTTTAAAAAGTTATCTAGTTAGAAAAGGCTTATAAAGAGAAAATTAAATACTATTAAAAAGAAATCTCTCTCCTCAAACATGAACATTCAAATTTTAGAACTCAAATTGATGACATCTTTATAAAACTTGCAACTATAAGACATGAACTTGAAGAATCATATATACATATTGATAGTTTGAAGGAGCAAACTCAAATTTACAAAACTTTTAGATGCTCAAATTAACAGTAAGTTGAAAACTGGATTAGGATATAGTAATGTCCCTTCTCCATGTAGCTAGAGTACTCTTCCTTAACCGATTGTAGCTCATATCAAATTAAAAGTTGTGTTAAATGATAATAACAAATCTGACTCAACTTCAACTGATTTAAATAATACCAAGTATGAAACAATAGAAAATAACCAAATGTTATGCTTTCTTATAAATTAACCTTTGGAAAGTTTTTCAAAGAGAAAACTAAATTTGAGGAAACAAATGGTTCAAAACAAATTAAAAAGTCACAAAATTTAAAGAAAAACAAGTTTTTGACTCAATGTTAATGAAAAAAATGAAGAATAACAACAAATTCTAAGAATTAAGATTGATCTCAAAACTAAGAATATAAACAACACTCAAAGTCATTTCATTATCTTCCTAAAGAATGAGTGATTTGTTAGTATGTAGTGTTTGGACCATATGCAGCCCCGTTAAATGTATGGTCATGTTAATTCTCACCAATAATAAAACTAACACAGTTAATTTCTTCTAAAAAGACATTGTCATCTATAAATAAAAATATGATATTGGAGTGAAATCACAAATCTTAACCCTATGATTGCTCTACTTTGTTCCCTTTCTCAACATACTAAATGAAAAAATAGACACCTTCTTAATACATTAGCATTTACTTTATACTCACTTCAAATGTATGCATATACATTTTTGACCCCTTTACTCATTCGCTTTAATTAATTACTAAGGATTGACTTCGCTGTTGGTCTCTAAATATAGAAATCTACAAGGAAGATCCAAAAGTGTACATGAACATAACAGAGATGGTCCTTGCCATTGACGAGGTTAATATTTTATATTAAATAAATGTTAAATAACCAAATTACCATTGTCTATTTAAATTTAAAAGTATACATAATTAAATTAAAATATATTACATCTTCATATAAAGATATGGGACCCAGCATTACATCTTCCATCCCCACCACTATTAGCCCAACTCTTTTAAACCCATGTCAACCCCATTAATCATCGACTTTCTAAGCCAAATTCCTAGGCCAAACTCCAACACCACCATTAATGCGTAGATATCTTATACTAATTTCCCATTTTGGTTGCTAAATTCGTCAAGAAAATAAGCATATAATAAATTATGCTTTCTTCTAAAAATAACCAACGTTAACAACAAAATTAAGTATCAACCTAACCCGAACCAGAGAATAGAAAAAAGAGATGTTGTTCATAAAATGTTAAATCTAAACATACTTTTTTAACAAGATAATATTAAACAAAAATGCATATAAAAATGTAGCAAAAAAGCTAAATCAAAGAGTAAATATGCGGTATTAATTATTAAATATATATGCAAGTAAACTGAAAACAAGAAAACAAGCGATATGTTTCAAGTACGGAGATCTACTAAATTTGACTTCAACTAGTTAAAAATGTGATAGATCAGAGATTTTAGTTTGGATGATAACTGGATTAGTAGATGGATGAATTGACTCCTTGTCCATCTCAACAGCAAGATTTGCAACCTTGATATTCTCAAAGCCATTTCCTACTTATTGATGATTAGAGATTTGTGTGTGCATGCAAACAATCCAACAAAAGAATAGGAGCTGGCGATGTTGGTTTCTTCAATCCTAAGATCCACCTCTAGTGCACCCTCCTTGGTTTAACGACAAAATGGCACGCAAGCTCCAGTAGTTATTGAAATCCTGTTTACTAATTTAATGATTAATGAGAGAGAAACATATGGTCGTATGGTGGGTTGAAGAACATGTAGGTGACAACATTCTTCATAGTGTTGATTAGAAGGGTGATAGGTGGCGCTGAGAATGAGACAAGAAGCAAGTTGGAGGTTGAGGGGATTGTTAGAGGAATCATAGAGGATGGATGGTCGTGGTTTAAAGGCATAACGATAACTTTCACAGTGTTGAGTTTTGTTTTAACTTTGACTTAAAAGTATTTTGGTTGTCCAAAAATAAAAATTATAGAAAAAATTAACCCCTATTAGTCCTAGAGATTTCTTTTGTAACAATGATTTTGGACTTCTTTTCATAATTTTCCAAAGTTAATGATAAAAAATCAAAACTCAAGTTAATCCTTAAAATAATACAAATGACAAAAATTTAAAAATCACTTTCAACTCAACTTGAATAAAAGATGACAAAAAATCGAAAAGAGAAAAAAGATGTTTTAATAAAATGAATTGTATAAAAAGAAAGCTTTTTAATAAACGAATAGTAAAAAGACTTTCAAGTAAAAGAACGGGATTAAATTACGTTTAAACGAGCCGAATAATTAAAAATATGTATAAATACAAAAAGTTGAAAAAAGAAGCTTAATAGAATTGAACGATTAAAAAAAGACGTTTAAATAAAATAACAGTTAAAAAGAATTTACGGTTTAAATAAAACAAATAGATTAAAAGAACGTTTGAGTATGCTTAACAGTTTAAATAACAAGTATAATAAGCCAAACGGTTTTAAATATTTCGTTAGATAAGATAAATGGTTTAAATACGGCGTTTAAAACCGAGCGATTTAAAATTAAAATTTAAAAAATTTTGAAAAATAAAAATAAAAACATTTAGTGTATATATATATATATATATAATATATATAATATATAATATATATTATGTTTGTGTGAGAGAATAAATTACGTTTTTGGTCCCTGGGTTTTTAAAAATAATCATTTCAGTCCAAGTGTATTTTGGTCATTTTATTAGAAAATAAATGAAAAATCTAACTCTGTTAATGTATTGGACTGAAAAAGTTATATAATACAAACTATAGGACTTGATTTGTTAAAAAAATTATTTTTATACTCAAATAGTTAAAATAATCAAACCAAAGAGACCAAAATAAAATAAGATTTTATCACAAGAATCTTGTTGTAACGCACTCTTTATTTATAAAATCCATCCCTATCAAAAGCATAAAAGAGGTTGATTTGTAGGTAAAGAATCCAATAGAGGTGAAGACTCACGTACCCGACCCGTTTACCTTTAACCCGAAACAGAAAACCACTTATTCCTTTTTCTTCTTGCCCCAAGTAGGGCAACCCTCGTTCTATCTCCGTGAAACCCTCTTTCTCATCATCGGAAACGGTTCAGGATCTAGGGTTCAACCACCTTCTGCCTGCCGTACAATCGGTAGAACCCTTTTTCTGTTTCATCGATTATGTTTCACACTTCACAATTTGAAGTCCCAACAACGAAGTAATTAAGCAATTGTTAACTTTTTAGATGATATCTCACCTGGGTTTTGTTTATTATAGCTTCAAACGTTCATGGTAGTTGTAATTTTGAATTTCGAAGAAGCAAGAAAAATCATGGTTTTTGGCTTTAATCTGAATTAGTGCTGTATTAACCTACGTTAATTGTGGTTATCTTTAGTTCAACAGATTATGGAACCTTGTTTTCATATTGTCTTTTAAATTAAGAATGTATTTTAGGGGTTTGATGGTTTTGAATTTGCAATTAGAATGTTTAAAATGTGTATTAGATTTAGACCTCTGCATCATGATCAATTTGGTATCATGCAAACCCTAATCTGTCACCAGAGTATCACAATGTAGGTAATTCGCATTCGATTCGTCAATGCGTTTGTATTTTTTTTTAGTTATTTCTGGTCACAATATAGTTTATATATACCCCTATACACAAACTCTCTTCACAACGTAATAGTTTAGGTATGCATGTTTGGGTGAGAAATGCCAAAATCTTGAATTTTTACCACACAAAAGGCTGTAATTTAGATCTAAGTGTTTGACCAGCCTTGTATGAGAATATTGGATTTATATAAATTTCTGAGCCTTGTATGTGCTTTGTGCATGATTACTTGCAACTACAAATTTATAATTGGGAGGTGCTGTGGTTATTGATCCAAATGGTGTGTGTAACTTTATAAAAGTACAATAATGTTAGTTATATAGAACATGAATTGTATAAGGATTTTAACTCTGATATGCTTTATTGTCTGAAGATACAATGATATGATGCTCCCTCCCCTCCAAAAATTGCAATGTTTGGCTTTACATTTAAAGCCTTTTATTAACTTTTGGATCCCTAAAACACCTTCTAATAAGATCAAACGAGGCAAAACTTGTGAACCAAAATCAATCTCACCAATATATGTATCTTTCTTTTCTTACATATATAAATTATTATTACTATTCATGCAGGTTGGTCAACCTCAGCTTAGAGCAATAAGAGCCGGATTGTAGGGATTGAAGTGCTATATGACAGCACACTGACCAAGAATGAGTTATTCATCTGACGAGGATGATAAACCCTTGATTTTTAGACGGAATTTAAAACCTGATAAAGCGAAGAGTTCTTCCCAGCCTCCTAAACCATGCAATGACTCAGATTCTGAAGATGATAAACCATTGAGATCAAAAGTTACAACTGTATCAAAGGGAAACAGCAATCACGCCAAAAACGGGGCCAACACGAGTGTGAATACAGCTCCTAAACCACAAGTTGACGATGGAGATTCTGATGATGAAAAACCACTATCTTCAAAATTCATATCTAAACCAAACCTGGGATCAGCAACCAAAGTTCATCAAAATGGTTCTGCAGCAAGAGATAATCAATCTAGGAATATTGGTGTGAATAAGCGACCATTAGCTGAAGATAACTCTTCTGGTCAATCATCGGTCAAAAAGCCAAAGCTCTCGGCTTCTTCAACACCAGTCAACCGCAAACCAGTGAATTTGAAAGCCGAAACCAAGTCAAATGATGATGATGATGATGATCTTCCCATATCAGAAAGAATAAAGAACCAGGCTTCATCAAGTAGTAAACCATCATCTTCAAAACAAAAGGTGATAAAAAAGAATTCCTCATCTTTAAACCAAACCAACAAGAAGTCAAAGAAGGTTGTCAAAAAGTCAAAGTATTCAAAGCCATCAAAAGTCCCACCTGGCTCTGGTGAAGGACAGAAATGGAATACTTTGGTTCATAATGGAGTGATTTTCCCACCTGCATACAAGCCGCATGGTGTTAAGATGCTCTACAAAGGGAAGCCTGTTGATTTGACCCCTGAACAAGAGGAGGTGAACTTTATACACACATAGATATACATACATATATGGACTACATACATACATGTATATATAATCTTGATTTACATAATCTTATGTTTGTTGATGGTACATGTTACAGGTTGCAACAATGTTTGCAGTGATGTTAGATACAGATTATATGACAAAACCTAAATTTAAAGAGAACTTTTGGGGTGATTGGCGAAAGATTTTGGGAAAAAACCACCTGATTCAGAATTTGGACGACTGTGATTTCAAACCAATTTATGAGTGGCATCAGAGCGAAAAAGAGAAGAAGAAGCAAATGAGTACAGAAGTAAGGGATTATAAAATTTGACTGATCTTTTAGCATATATTACCTCTTTAACTTGTTAGTAATTATGATAATGTTGATGTTACTATTGGTTTGGTTGAAGATTAAAACCAATTTCTGCATTATTGATAAATATTTTAGACATGTGACTAATGGTCAACCACTTTCGGATACTTTATCTAGTGTAATTGGTTATTAATGCAATAGATGTTTGGTGTAGGAGAAGAAGGCCTTAAAAGAGGAAAAGATGAAGCTAGAGGAGAAGTATATGTGGGCAGTTGTTGATGGTGTCAAAGAAAAGGTAATATCAGGTTTTTTATTTACTTTTAGTTTGATTAAATTTTGTCATCATGTCTTGTGTAAGAAATGACAAGAATTGTTATGAATGAAGCTGGTTAAGGAAGCCTAAGTTTTTCTATTATAGGAATCACAGTCGACTACATTATTTATATAAAATTGGTCCCAAAGGCCTTAGTTTTGATTCCTTCATACCTCTTTTCGGTCTCAACTTGTGTAGCACTAATTTAATTGTTTCTCATATCAAATAACTGGGAATGAAATCATTAAATAGCCAAAGAAATAGAACCGTAAACTATAACTTGGAGATATGATAGATAGTGATTTAGTTTATTTAGGTGTCTTTTTGTAGCCATGTGCTTATTAATATAGGTTGTTACCTCCTATGGAATGACAAAAATATTTCCACACGTCGAATTAGTATTTACTATTAAAAAGAAAGAAATCTGTATCTGTATATTTATATTTAGGTACGTAAAGTTTGAGCAAATGGAATTCATTACCATATAAATATAAATATATATGCAGATATTGTCTTAGAAAGCACATCTGTTGCTCTTAAAGTTCTCTCATAAAATTTATCTATCATAACTTATGTGAGTGCAAGAGGTTCAATGCATGTTTATACTCCAGCCATTTGTAAACTGTTATTCTTTTAATGGATTTCTATTCGCCAAGCTATAACTATCATTCCTGACCATAATTAAAATTTTAAACATATTACGTGCTCACCTTTCTTTTTTATTTTTTATTGGCTTATTACAATTTTCTTTAATTGATGTAGGTTGGAAATTTCCGAGTGGAACCACCTGGGTTATTTCGAGGCCGTGGGGAACATCCAAAGGTTCAAATGACATCTTTGCCTTTCTAATGAAAGATTTTAATTTAGTTTACTAGAGATTACTAATTTACTACCCGTGTCCCATGAAAATCACAGCAATTTCTTTTCACATGGATTTCAAGAAAAGACTACCTTTTTTCCATTATCACAATTAAGGACTTATTTGTGCATTTAGGTCTATACAGTTATCTTTTATTAAATAGTGTTTTAGATGATGGTGAGTGTGGGTTAACCAGATATTCTTTCTAGTTATTAGAGTATCTGAACCAATCGGTTTTGGTTAAAGGTGGGTAGGTTATTGGACTTCAAGGGTGGCTCATTTTTTGTTTTTTGGCTAACACCAAACTTTAAGCACTCACCTAGTCACCTTCAGCCCAACAATTATTAACATGAACCGCTTTTTTGTTCAAATTTTAGCCTGAGGTGTTTTTTTTTTGGATATATTCTGCCCAATGGCCTGTTCAGCTAAAGAAATGCTATTATGTAGCTGAATAATACAGACACACATAATAGAATAATAAATGAATTCCATAAAATATTTGTTATTATCTAATATGTATAAATAATAAAGAATACAAATTGCTTCCATATTCAGGTTGGTTAATAGTTGGCTGGTTTTTACATATAACCATAACTGAACCTTTTACTTCAGTTAATCATATTTTAAAAAGGGACTCATCGGTTTTAGTTACCATTCAGTTATTTTTTGTTTCGATTTCGATTTGGTTTTTCTGTTTTTATGTTCACCCCTAAGTTGTAGATATTTGGCAAGTAGTAAAAAATTGCAAAATTCATCTGAATCACAGTTGTCATTGTTTCCTAGATGGGAAAGCTCAAAAAACGTATCCGTCCAAGTGATATTACCATAAACATTGGAAAAGATGCTCCCATCCCAGAATGTCCAATTCCTGGTGAAAGGTCTGTCTTATTATTATTTTTGTTTGTTTACTTTGGCATAAAAATTCCCTTTCCACTAGATGCTATCTACTTTTGAGATTAACCCAATGTGATGCAGTTGGAAAGAAATTAGGCATGATAATACCGTTACATGGTTGGCTTTTTGGATTGATCCAATCAATATAAAGGAATTCAAATATGTGTTTCTAGCTGCCAGCAGTTCCTTAAAGGGTCAAAGTGATAAGGAAAAATATGAAAAGGCGAGGATGTTAAAGGTCTGTTAAATTAATGTTACTCAAAAGTAGAGGTGGCAAAACGGGCAACACATTCCACTTGGGTAATGGTTTAAAGATGGATCGATTCGGTGACCCGATTCTCAAAACAATGTTTGTCCAAAATTATAAGTTTCTTACATAAAATACCGTGTCAAATAAGCTTACAAAAATTATGTTATTTCAATGATAATTTGTTTTCTTATAAGATGATTTAGGAGGTGGTATGCGTTAAAGGTACACTCTGGGTGATTTTTGACCCGTTTAATTGGTTTCCTTTTTAGCTAATATTACTTGTTGGAGATAAAACATTACCTAAATTGACCCATCAATGATCCATTGGGTTGAAATCACCACCTCTACATTTCTGGTGATCGCTATTGCATTGATATTTTGTAATTTTACTCGCTTTCTCATTTGGTTATAGGGCTACATACAAGGCATTAGAAATGCTTACACTAAAGATTTTGGAAATAAGGATGTGACAAAGAGACAAATAGCAGTTGCTACATATCTCATTGATAAACTAGCACTTAGGGCAGGAAATGAGAAGGTACCTTCTTTTTATGCCCCTTTTTTCTGTGTTTACTTTGCTGTTTATTAATTCAGTAGACGAATAATAATATATCATGGGTGATATACATGTATGCTTATCCCCTCTATGTTCTACAATTGCTCAATTTAGAGTAGTCGTATATGTTGATTGTTTTAATTTTAATGACACTTATGATCCCCAAACTAATTTTTTTTTCATAAAGATAATATTTTTTCCTCCTTTCTTTTCCATAATAAAAATTGTAGAGATGGCAATATGGATTGGCTGGGAACATGTCAAACATAGGTGTGGGTTTACCCCTTAACACCATTTTGGTCGTCATCTCTAAAGCTAATAAAAAAATTAGATTGTAAATATATTATTTCAGAACTCCTTTATAATAATCATTCTTTAAATAATTGGATGTGAAGGTTGTATATCTTGAATACACTATACGCAATTTTTGACCCGTTTTACTCATTTTAGTTTTAGTTAAGCTTATAAATTCAACCCATTGGAGCTATTAGAGTATAACCGAAACTGACCCATTTTTATGTTAGTGTGTTTTAAAACTTTTGATCTCTACAAATTAGATTGCAGCAAGTACAGGTACATAACAATCCTTTAACATCTTGTTGCTTATAACTTCATAACCTTTTATGGTGTAGGATGACGATGAAGCTGATACCGTAGGTTGCTGTACTTTGAAAGTGGAAAATGTCGAGCCAAGTCCTCCAAATATCTTAAAGGTTTGTTATATATTCATCCTTTTTAGAATTTTTGCCATGTTGTAAGTTGTAACAAAGAAACATGAGAAAATGGATATCTGTAATGTTCATTAACACAAATTGCTTCCATTCCTTATTCTCCATTTGTGTGCCCCACCTCATTACTATCATATATCTTCAATTATAATTGCATGATACTAGAAAATGAAGATGTTGGGTTCATCCACACAACAACATTGGGGGAATCTTATATAGACTTCATAACTTTATTCGCAAAATTCTTGGATTCATCCAGAAAACAGATACTGATACACTGTTTGATGTTTCTCTAGTTTGACTTTCTTGGTAAAGATTCTATAAGATACCAAAACGAGGTTGAAGTAGAGCTTCCTGTCTTCAAGGCCATTCAACAGTTCCGAACAGGTCAGTTGACACGCCCTAGAGGTGGCAAAATGGGCTGGTCAAAATGGTGACATTTTGGAAGGGTTGGGCTGACCTGTAAAACACATATTCTTCAAATTTTACTCTTTCTTTATGCATGATTATAAAAGTAGTATTACCGTAATAGTAATCTGAATGTCATAATATAACAAGTTGGGAGGTTGTGTGTAAAAAGAACAAGAAAATTACCACTTAGGTGATTTTCGACCCATTTGACCTGTTTAGATAAAATTTAACCCAAATTTGTCATTTCTAACAGGTTCTTTTTAGTATTATTAGATTTTTTATGATTTTTGTACTTATATGTTATTATTTTATTTTGTTTTGCGCATGTAACTCAGGGAAAAAGGGTGGTGAAGATCTGTTTGATAAGCTGGATACAAGTAAATTAAATGCTCATCTGAAGGAACTTATGCCTGGCCTTACAGCAAAAGTTTTCCGTACTTATAATGCATCCATCACATTAGATGATATGGTAACTTTACCAGTTTAATATCTCCAGTAAAAGCTGCATCATTTCTATTCACAGCAAGTTTTCAAGTTACTAATTCCTATCATCATAATCACAGAAGTTCAGGATCTTATTTTCATCCAAAAGATTCCCTCTTTTTGTCTTTGACCAATCGTCAAACACTTCCCGCAAACTTGTTGCCTTAGTGTAGCATCTTTTTATGCTACACCCAACAAAATTATTATGCAATGGTTGAATTTTTTGTGTCAAACAAACTAACATCTGAGCGTCATTTATAGCAAGTAAAATCGTTAATTAGAAATACAAAGAACTCCTGACTATCAACCAAATGTCTTGAATGCCCTTAAATAATTACAAATGGTGACTATGGGCAAGTAAGTAATTCTGACACATCTATCCTTGTACTTTTATCGGCTGCATGCAGTTAAGTAGGGAAACTAAGGGTAGAGATGTTGCTGAAAACGTAGTCGTTTACCAACATGCAAACAAGGAGGTATTAACCTTAAATTTTCTCATAACTTTACTTCTTGAATCAATTATAATATTCAGTTTGGGTTTGCTCATTAATTTTGGTAGGTCGCTATCATATGCAACCATCAGCGTAGTGTTTCAAAGTCTCATAGTGCACAGATGACAAGATTGAATGAGAAGATAGCTGAATTAAAGGTATCAATTTGTTCGTCTCGTTATGTTCTCCTTCTCTTACCATATTTCTATGGTCTTTGAGAATTTTCCATTTTATAGGATGTCATAAAAGAATTGGAAACTGATTTGGCTCGTGCAAAGAAAGGGAAGCCTCCATTAAAAAGCTCTGATGGAAAACAAAAGAGAAACTTGAACCCCGAAGCGTAATATCCTGGAAATTGATCTGGCTCATTTATTTTTATTATATTTTAAGAAATTTTTTTTATGTAATAACTTAAACTGATTGTGTATTTTATAATTACTGATAAAATATGCAGGTTAGAGAAAAAAATAGCTCAGACTAAAGCGAAAATTGAGAAAATGGAACGTGATAAAGAGACTAAGGAAGATTTGAAAACAGTAGCATTGGGCACTTCAAAAATAAACTACCTCGACCCTAGGATAACCGTCGCGTGGTGTAAGAGACATGAAGTTCCCATTGAGAAGGTAAGAAATAAGTTTTTCCTTCTTTATAAGTTTCTATCTTTATAATTATTATACAATAATTTTATATTGTCGACCCGCTCATTTTGCCACACATATTACAAGTATTCTAAATACTTTTTGGTGCAGATTTTCAACAAGTCTTTATTGGCAAAGTTTGCTTGGTCCATGGATGTGGATCCTAGTTTCAGATTCTGATTAGAGGCTGGATCCGCGACCTATAACCTGACAAAAAGAGGGCGGAGAAAATGACATCCGACCTTTATTACATCTTTTTCATTTCTAATTGATGATGTTGCATGAAGCTTTTTAAGTGAACTGGTGATGAGTTGCTTCTTTAGTGACTGTTTTCTAGTTCTGTCACAAGAATTGACCGAGACAACTTTGTTGAGGAACCTGAGTTTCTAAGCATTGCATCCATCTTTACTTGATGTGTACCCTTTAATTTGGGGTTTTTACTAACTGTACCATTCTTCTCTCAGACCTTCAAGCATACACACCATGTTTCATGTTTCACCTTCTTATGACATCATTCTTTCACATTTCACACAATCCATCCTAAAAATGGGCTTAAATCCATCCTAAAAACGGGGTTTACATTACACTCTCTTATTGTATACTAGGTTAGTATCTGTGTATTACACAGGTTGCATAAATAACTATTAAATAGTTAGTAGCAAACATTTATGAATTATAAAACAATATCTTGAGATATGATATTATTAAAATTATATACGAATAATGACTTTAAATAATAAAACAATGATATCATTTTTTAAACTTTTTTTTAATTGTTTCATAAAAAGTATATTTTTTAAAGACACAAGTTTTAAAATATTTCATATATTTAAAAAAGTTTAATCTTTTAGTAAAATTTCTTATTTTATAAAAAATTGTTTATTTAAAAATTACATTTATAAAATGATCTCATTTTTTAATTTATAAAAATATATTTTTAATCTTAAATGAATTAAATAAAATTATTAGTAGTTAATACAATTATTAATTAGGAGAGAGAAGCGGAAAAATAAGTTTTAGAAGCTTTATAATTGTGACATGTGTCACCAAAAAACCTTCTTTTATTGATAGAAATTTTATCCATTTTTTATTTTTTTTCTTATCCTTAAATTAAAAATAGTACTAAAAATTTTAAACAGTTACGTAATAAAAAATAAAATTGAATTTTAACATTTCAAACTATTAACTACTAATTAATATTAATCCTAACTAATAATTTGACTAGTGGCAATCTTAACTTTTATTTTTATCACCAATAACAATTTAAGTCTAATAAAGCATCAACTTTGTTTATTCTAATGATCTGGCATGTGACGTGATGGTTACATCATAATGACTTGGATTTTTTTAAATTAGTTGTAACAAAAGATCAATTTGTTGAATGTATTCAACCATGTGACGTGTGTTTCTCGTTAATGTATCCAACGGATTGCGTCTTTCTGGTCGATCTCTTCTAGATTCAAATTAATTTCTAAAATGTAAGTTTTTAATCAATTTTTGTTTGTTCCTATCATAGTTTTTGTTGTGAACTGTAAAAGCTTTTGTATTTTTTCAGTTCAACATAGTTTTCATGTGATTTTTTGTTCAAAGGGTATTGTTTGTTTTTGCGTCACGTCACATGCTACGTCAATAAAATAAATGGAGAAAATATGTTAGACTGGGATTGTTATTGGTAACAAAAATAAAAATTGGGATTGCCATATGTAAATTGTTAGTTAGGATTAATATCGACATATAATTAAAGGTTTGAATTATTAAAATTCTAATTTTAACATAATGAAGATTTTTTTGTTACTAAGCTAATATAAAAACATTACAAAATGATAATTAACAATTACTCTATTATTAATAAACATGGGAAATGAATATTGGTTTTTTAGGTTTTTTCAAATTAACACAATACTTTTTTTTTAGTTGATTCCTTTCTAGTTTTGATTTTTTGAATTTAGCCGCATTTGTTTTAAATATTTTCACATTTAATTTAAACTTTTGGTTTTTGGATTTTGTCCATTAAAATTTTAGATTTTAAAGTTTAGCCACCTAACTATTTACGTTGAAGTTTTACTTTTCCTGGTTTTGTCACTAAAGTTTAGTAATTTTACAGTTTGCCCCCGTATTTTTTTTTTTTTTTACTATGACGACTAAAGCTTATGATGTTAAAGTTTGGCCACTGATTCGGTTTTGTGACTTTAGCCATTAAATTTTAGGATCTAAAGTTTGACCCCGAAACTACTTGCTACCAATTAAATTACATATAACTATTAAGAAAAAACTAGCATTGATTGTTGAGACAGGTGTGGCAATATGTTTCATCAAATCCGCTTTAAGAGCATCATGCGTTTCGATGGTTATGTATTTGTTGAATATTAGCTGCTCTTTGTGCCTCACTAATGGTAGACGCTTGAAGATCGTTCTCATTATTCATCCTCATGGAATCTGTAACAATTGTTAAATGTCGCTCGTGTTTGATTTTCATAAATATTTTTGCTCGTACATATTGATAACACATTTGCAATACTTTACATGCTAACACGTGTTGGTTTCTCGAAAATCTTCATATAACATCTAATGTATGATGTATCGGGCGAGTCTCCATTTGCTAGTAAACGAAGTGCGACAATACACTAATATAGAGGGCTAAAACTTCTTATTCCCCTTGCATCCCGCCTTTGCATGAAAAATTGCATATGACATTCCAAATCATGACCAATCCATACGAATAGCTCATTCGAAACCTTAGTGTGAAAAGGGCCTCCTCATATAGACGCTCGTTTATATAATAGTCCTTAGCCATACGATCATGGGCATTTTCACGACCTCGATTTAAAGTTTCATATCATGCTCTCGTTCTTAAATTCGAGCTTTAGGCGTCAACGCGCATGATTTTAACCACTATGGAAACAATAGTGTTGACGAAAGATGATGCCAGCCCACTTGATGAAGATGAAAAATCCATGGAGAATTTTGGTAAATCTTGAATGTGGGTTGAGATGATTTAAATACAAACAAACATACAATCTAATAGTAGGATCTGAAAAAGATAAGATAAGGACAAAACTTACTCTATCTTATGATTTGAATATAGGCTAATGTATATGATTTAATTATTTTGTTATAATATAGTCGTTGCCCAGCGACTTGATTCCTCGTGGCCGCATCCACACCAACCACCCATGAGCGTCCTCCGCACCATATAGGCGAGGGGTGCCACGCGTGACCGATAGCCACCTGGATCATGCCATGCTTCATGACTGGCCTTATCACACCCCTTGGGTTTTGCAGCATGCGTACATAGCCTAAAGTTTATCTATTAAACTAAAATCCAATGGCCCTTCTAACTCTTAGGCTGCGTTTGGTTGGAAGGAATGGAATGGAATGGAATGGAATTGAGAAACTAGTATAATTTTCAAGTAAAATTTTGTTTGAGTGAGTAATGAAATGTAAAACTCAAGGGAATGTCGCACCTCAAATTCCCTTGGTTGTGGGATTTTAAAATCCTTCCACCTATAGAGGGAATTTGAAATCCCACAACCAAAGGAATTTGAGGTGAAACATTCCCTTGGGTTTTACATTTCATTACCCACTCAAACATAATTTTACTTGAAAATTATACTAGTTTCTCAATTCCATTCCATTCCATTCCATTCCTTCCAACCAAACGCAGCCTTAATATTCTCAAACCTGCATATTTATTTATTGTTTTATTAAATTGCATCTCTCTTTATATATCCTCTAATTAAAAGGATTAACAATCTGAATTGCTGCACATGCTGATAGCTATATTTGTTAATCTGTTATAATATAACAAGTACGCAAAAATAAATATTTTTTTAATTTTTTTTTTCTAATTGTTTATATAATGATTACTACAAAAATAAATCACATGCTCAATCATCAATGGTTCATTAATCAATCACAAGACAATTAGGTTCATTCATAGACCGTGTGTAATTTGTATTGATTGAAGCCAATTGCCCACTCGAAGACTCAAGTATTTATTAAGCAAGTCTAAAAGGTTAGCATATCAAATTCCTTTTTTAATTTCCATTGTTTTATTTGCTTTATTTAGTTTGCTATAATCTCTACATAATTAGATAAATGTTTGAGATAAAACTTTTTACATTATAAGACCTTTTTAGAATTTATGCCTCCTAGAAAGTTGATTGACAACTTTGCTTTGACGAATGCCAATAAAGCTTTATGATTCATTTAACTATGTAAGATTAATCAATTTGTTATAGTAGTTTTGTTTTGTTCTTATTACAACAATTATACTCGTATTATGTTATATATATACATATATAGGAAAAGTATGGATGCATAGTGCTTTTTTTATACAAAGTGGATGTTGGATTCTTTGCTATCTGAATTACTGTTTGGTTATCACAGAACAACTTTACAAGTTGCTTCACCTTCTGGTTTAAGTCTTTCAACAGTTGGACGAGCCAAACTAGTTCTTGACCAGCCTCTGCAGCAGCTCGATACTCGGCTTCTGCAGTGGATAGAGCAACTGTGGGCTGCCTCTTACGGCACCATGAAACAGGACTTGAACCCACCATAAACATATAGCTTGTTGTTCATCTCCTTACATCTGGGTCACCTGCATACAACTTAAACATTTGGTTCAATTGGTGTGGAAGCACACTTGGCATTCCCCATACCAAACTTTCTAAAGAGATCTCGAACATATTTGGTTTGATGGCGGATCAACCCATCATCTTCATACTTGATTTCAAGCCCAAGAAAATATAGTAAAAGTCCCAAATCCTTCATCTTAAACCTGGTTTTCAAATTTTCTTTGAGCTATGTTAACTCTTTTTCAAGGTCATCTGTTAACACTAAATCATCTACATAAATCACAACTATAGCCACCTTTGATCCAATGCATTTTACAAATAAACTTGCATCAACAGCAGTGCTAGAGATACCGTTGTACTCAAGAAATTCAGCTATTTATGCGAACTAAGCACGTGGTGACTATTTTAAACCATAAATAGCTTTCTTGAGTTTACATACCTTGGATGGGCTGAACTTTCAAAACCAATTGGTTGTTGAGGCCCCTTCGGATCAAGATTATACAGTATCAATTTCTTGGATGAACCATTGATAGGGTTCTGCACAGATTGTGCAGGGAACCCGGTGGAAACACAGGGTCAAAACATGAAACACAAATCACACAAATTCTTCTGTTATTCCACACATAATTCGACATACTTATGGGGTATTTATACCCTTACATTGGCGGTTACAAACTACTAAAACTAACACATCTAACCCTTAAATTCCTGCCTAATTTACATGTTTGACTTTTTCTATTTTGACTTCTAAATACTGAAATTCTTATGATTATCTTGATTATATTAGTCTTCCAACATTGGTTGCTCCATAAATATAACCCGATCTAAGTCGCCATAAAGGAAAGCATTATGAACATCCATTTGCCAAAGTGTCCATCCTTTATTCACCGCCAAAGCTAAAATCACACGAACCGTTGTTAGCTTTACTACTGGACTAAAGGTTTTTTCAAAATCAAAGCTTTTTTGTTATGTGAACCCTTGTGCTACTAACCGTGCCTTTAAACTGTCAACCAACCCATCAGGTTTGCGTTTGACTTTATACACCCATTTGCAAGTAATGGGTTTGACATCCATTAGAATAGGGACCAACTCCCATGTTTCATTCCCAATTAGAGCATCCATTTCACTTTTCATGGCTGTCATCCAGCCTTCACTTTGACAGGCGTCTTCAAAAGAATACGAATCAATGGTGTCTACTTCTACCGTAGCTAAATGAGTTACATATTTGGCCTATTTTGAAGGTATAAACTTAAACCCGAACTCGCTTAAATCAATTTTGCAAAAATCAAATTCATTATTTAGTCAATTTGTTTATCTTTGTATTCTAAATACAATAAATGCTTCAATTGTTCAATTTAATTTAATTTTAGGTTATTAATATTTAGAGTTAATTACACGATTGGTCCCCTGTGGTATGTCCATATTGCAAGATTGGTCCCAACTTTTGAGAAATTACAGGTTTGGTCCCAACAGTTTACCAAATCGTAACACGATTGGTCACTGATACTAACTTTTGTTAAGTTTCTCAGTTAAGTGGAGGTGAAAATACTAAAATACCCCTGAACTAAAAGACAAAATATATAAAATAAAATCCACGTCACCACATCCTTGTTCACCTCCAGAAGCACCTCCACCGCCATTGCCCTTCTTCTTCATCGCTCTCCGTCGCCGCACCTCCACCACCAACAACTATTGGGTATTTTCTTTGTTGGTAGGGATGTAGCAGCAAAGATCAGGCGATCAGGGGTGGCTAGGTGGGTGAGGGTCGGTGGTGGTGGTGGTTGGGGTTGATAGTGTAATTTCTAAAACTTAGTTTTAAAATATTCTTGCATAAAATATTAGCACTTTAAACCCTAGGGACTAAATTGTAATGTGTTAAACTAAAATTTAAAGTTAAAAACATGATATTATAATCATTCAAAACTTCATGGGCTTAAGTGTAACTTTTGTTAAAACAGCCACCTTCCAGGAACACCGAATCACCCACACAAATCGATTTTAGCTCCAACTAAACTGGTCCTTGATCTTCGCCGAACTCAATTTGAACATGTAACCAGCCCCAACTCGAAACATTCCAACATTCATCTTGTTCAAGCTCGAAACCAATTATACATTCAAAGCTAGATCTGTTTCAACTTGATTTAAATTGAATTAACCAAATCAATCGAGTGGTAACATCCCTATGATCATTGTGAAATCGAACTACCCATTATTGTGATTAAAAAGGTGTTATAATCGTGAATCAAAATCGAAACCCCAAATCAAAACCTTTGACTTGATCTATAAGAAACTAACCAAATTAGACCTTCATAAGCAAGATAAACACTCCATTTGAACTCCTAAAACCTCTCTAAACACCCAATTGCTACTGACCCAAACACCCTAAAAAAATCAATCATCATCTTCATTTCGTCCTTGTCGCGGCTATTTTCTAGTTCGATATTAATTCAGGTAACTCTTGACACATACATACACGATTATTCCAGGGGAGTAAAAACCCCAAGGTTAATCATATTGAAACTATCAATGTGATATTCAATTTGTGGTAATACGATTCTAGAGTTCTTGAGGAAATTAGGAAATTTATTAAGTAAAGTTTTTATAAATTTTAATCGAAACCATTACCAGATTATAGGCTTGGCCAACTGGTTATCATTCTCACCATTCACAGGAGAAAACCGTGGTTTGAACTGGGCCTCCCCCATATTGTTTTTAAATCAGTTTTTGGGATATTTTTAATTTTAGAAAATATATTAATATATTATTAAATTAATATAAAAATTATTTTTGTTAATTAAATCTATTTCAAAAATTATTAATTAATTTTTGAAAATTCTAAAAGTTTTAATTTCACATCTTATTATCTTTTAGACAAATATAAATAGTATAAAATATTATTAATTTATTTATAAGTTTTAAATTTTATGAAAATTATTATAAATCAACTTAAATGATTTCAAATTATTTTAAATTTATATTTTATAAATATTTTAAATAATTAATTGTTCAATTAACGATTTTGACCAAGTTATTACATAATTAATCATTAAATTAATTATTTTATTTTTCACACTTTAACATTTGTTCAAATAGTATCAATTAAAATATTTAAATTATTTTATTTCACTTATTATCAATTCTTATTTTCACATTCAATCCATTCACACTATTCTATTTATCAAGTTGTATAACAAAATTAAATACAATATTTTTACAACTATTTGTTAAACCCAAATCTCAATTAAAACCTTAAATCATATCTAGTTCATAAATCATGTTATCATTCTAATTTTAGGACACTATTTTTTAGGTTGACTCGAGAGGATTTTGGTATCTATTCTAACTATTCACTATCATAATTTCACTTAATTATTAATATGAGTATTAATTGCTCATGTTAATGTTTTATATTTTAAAAAAATCATGTAATTCATATTCAGTCATTGTTATTTATTGTTATTCTATTTTAAAATTCAATTCAAGGCATGTTATTTTATTACTTGAAATTATTTGTGCATAGTTAGATAAACTAGATGATAACACAATCATTAATTCAATCATTAATTCAGTCAGGATAACAATTACACGTCTATTGGTTTAACAAACCCACCCATATGGTTATTCAAGTAGTGATAATAGATCTATTGGTTTGACAAACCCACTTCGTATGAATTTCGAGTGGTGATTGGAACCGGATTTATTCAATCAATCAATTATAAGGCTTCGTCTGCGAAACGAGTCAGTTCAATCATTTGATTTGATTATGTTTAGTTTGTATTTTATGTTACACTTTTGCATTTATAAGTCTTGACATTGCCATATGAATTGAACTATTTTCAATCAATTTAATCGATCTATATATGTATGTCAAAATCTATGTTTACTCACCGGCTAATGCGTTAGCTGACTCGTTACTTTTTCACATGATTTTAGGAATGTAGATTAGTTGACTTCTATATGTACATTTAAGGCTTGGACTTAGTCAAAATTAAAAACAATTTCATTATGTTTGATTTCATTATTGTATGATTGAAATGTAATTTTGATTAGTATTATTCAATGAAAATAACATTTTATATTATTTCAACTTATTTAATTTCATGTTTTATAACAATCGATTCCCATTTATACCCGATAATTCCGCCATCAATTGGGGTGTGACACTTTTTTCAAACGAAAGATTGATCGTTTTGGCTCTTAACTCCTGCTTCAGTTGTTGTGTATCAGGCAAAGCTTCTCCCTCACTTGATCACCAAGATGATGCTTCATCAAATACGACATCTCATGACACATAGCACTTGTTTGTTGTGGGATCACAACACTTCCAGCCTTTCTTTTGTGAATCATATCCCACAAAAATACAACTGGTGGCCTTCTTCTCTAACTTGTGCCCTAGATGGTTAGGAACAAACACATAACATACACTTCCAAACACCTTTAGATGACTTACATTTAGTTTTGTTTTAAATAAACTTTCATGAGGGGGTACAAACTTCATTGCTTCTGCCTAGAAAATTTATTATAATTTAGTTTTAAAAGAAAAAGATAATAAAATAACATAGTTAGTCAAATTTTATAAGAGTTACATAGTCATAGCTTTATAAATTTATTATAATTCATTAAAAAAAGATAATAAGATAAATTATAGTTAATATTGCATATAAAAGAAATAAAATAAATAATAGATAATATAGAGATAGAGATGAACAATGAGATACATGATGTTTTTATAAAATAAATAAAATTTAGAGATAAATTTGATTTATTAATGTTTTATAGTTAAATTATAGCAATGAAGATTGAGAAGCTATTGTGAATGATCTAATGTCTTAATTTGAGGAACTTTATATTTTTTATTGAACTTATAACCAGTATTCTTTTATTTTGTTCTAGTATTTCCATCTTTTGAACACATGTTTGTATTTCTTTACTAATTTTTAGCTTAGGAGGAAATTTAACGTAATACTAATAAATATAACAAATGCATCACATATCTTCATTGATGACCGTATCTCTTTCTTTTTATCTGCTCTACATTCATCCCTCTCTACCGTTGCACCTAGCGTAGAGAGCCACATTGTAATTTGTATAGATATTTGTGGCTTTCTAAAGATATTGATTGAGAGTGTATCATATGAACATTTAAACAAATAATGAAGAATTCAAGTGAAATTTATAAATATGTTCAGTCATCTAAAATTCAAGGAAGTAATTTTAATTTTAATAATATATAAATCATATATGTGTGTTAAAATGAGAGACAATTTTGGACAATAATTTTTTTAAACACAAATTAGTCACATATTATATACTTTCTGTACCATATAGAATATGCCATGCAAACTAAGTCATACTCAACTGATATGTCATGAAGATAAATCGGAAGAATCAAGTGCATTTCAACCGTCCATATAAAATAGGGCAAATTACGAAAAAAGTAACCCTCATCTATCAATACTTTGTAGACTGAGTCTATAATTATTTTTATCATACTTATGTTTCAAATTTAACAAACTTTTACCAAATATAGGACTTACTAGCCTATAGTCTCGTGTATCACAGGGCGGAACAATAAAATTGGTTGAAATTTATTGAATAATAAATTTTAAATTATGGGTTGCAAATAAAATTTTTTAATACATATAAGAAAGACAAAATATAATATGTTATTAATCCCAAAGCCAAAGTTTGTTTACTGATTTAAATGGTCAAAATGATCATTTATTTGATTTGTAAAATAAGTTTGGGCGGAAAAAATAGAGAGAGAAAACACAAGAGAATGATAAGTGGCATAAAAGTGTTCCCACAATATGTCAAATGTCTTAAATGTTAGTGTTTTATTATATACTAGTTTTGTTAAACCCGTGTATTACACGGGTTGAACAAATAAAATATTAAATATAATAAAAATTCATTAAGTATAAAATAATATTTCTACGATATAATATGATTGAAATTAAACATCTGTACGAACAATATGTAATAAAACAATTATATCAATTTTTTAAACTTTGTTTTATTCCGAAAAATAAATATTTTGTTTCAAAAAACCATATTAAAAAATATCATTTGTAAAAATTTTCTTATTATAATTTTTAATTTTAATTATTTTTGGTTTATAAAAAATTTACTTTTTAAAATCACTAATATTAAAAAGTTTGATGTTTTGTAAAAATTTCTTATTTTATAAAAATTATTTTTTTAGAAATAACATTAATAAGAATATCTTATTCTAAATTTATTAAAAAATTATTTTTATTCTAAAAAAGTTAAATAATATTATTGGTAATTAAGGTAATTATTTAATAGGAGAGAGAAGCGGGAAAATTTTAGTGAAGATAAATGTTGTGCTGCCACGTGTCACTCCAAGTTACTCTTTTATTAAAGTAGAAGGACTAGATTACTAGCCCGTGTATCACACGGGTTAAAAGTTATAAATAGATAATTCAAATATGTAAACAAAAATATTTAAACTTTATCGTTTTTATTTTAAATCGATTATATAAAAATAAGGAATTGTGATCATAAGGTTTAAAGGGTTAAATAAGGTTTACGATGATTGATATCATAGATTCAAAATCTCTAAAAATAGTTGGTGTGATTGAGGAAGTTAAGAAAATAAAAACTTCACATTTGTCGTTCAAAAAAAATTAAAATAAAATAAAAAACTTCAAGTAAGAAATATAGCATGATTTGTGAAAAATTTGTTAAAGAAAATTTAGGCGGGAAAATTTTTGTGAGGTGAGATCTGGTGATAACATGTGTCACCACATGTAATCATTTATTAGTATAGATATATAGATATAAATATAGATTTGTGTTTGAAGCATCAAAGTTTCATATAGTTGTCCACATTATGATTTCTACGATAACTGTTATATTCACTAGTTCACTAGATGCATAAAATATACACAAGGAACATATAACGACCCAATTTCTAGTAAAGCTAGCTACTTTAATGATTGTTTTAGGATGATGCTATATATACATTCTTTTAACCTATTTTTACTTGTTCTTTCCCTCAACTTATAAAAATAATTAATTTGTGTTTTTATATTTTTTTGTTTACTATATCACCTCTTAATATGTTAAACTAAATATTTTAGGTTTATCAATTTATTATTATTTTAGTCTTTATAGTTTTTGTCTTTTATTATTTTTATTTGTAGTGGTTACAATTGTTTAAAAAAAAACCAAAAACATAAAATAACTAAAAACCGAATCGTATCCGTAATGTTAAAGATCGAATCAACTCGTACATTCGGTTTTCAGTTTGGTTAACGGATATACAAGATCTTGCTTATTCGGTTCGGTTATCCGTATACACTAAATAATAAATGGTTTAACAGGTTTAATCGGATAACCGAACCAAACAAATAGGTCTAAACGCTTGAATTAAGTTCGTTTTGGTCTATTTTCGATTCTAAAAGATACTTTTAGAAGTTTATTTTAACTTTAGAAATTGTTATATTAAATTTTTATGAAATTTTTTTATTTTTAAATATGTTTTTATATTGCTATATAAAAAGTGTTTATAAAACTTATTTAAAGAGAAAATAAAAGCTTTTTTTCTAAAAATAAATTTTCTAAAAAAATATGACAAATAATTGAAGGAGGTGTGTATAACATAAGCCTTAGTTTATAGAAGAAGTAGCATGTAAGTACCTGAAAAATATTAGATTTTATTTCAGGTTGCTAAAGTGACATGAAACTTATTGTCCAATATAAGGAAACAATATAACTTCTTAAAAGATGAACCAAGTAAATATTTTTTGTTGTATAAGACCGTTGAACACAAAATTTAAAATATATATCTATCTACGATATTTAGAAGAACTATATAGGGTAAGGTTATCTTGAGAATCATTTTTTTTTGTGAGAACTCTGGGAACCAATCTCAACCACACAATTAAGTCATATGCAAGTCACATGCAAGTCACATGCCAAATCCACCTTTTTTTTTTTTTTAAAAAAATGTTCATAACTTTTTTTCATGACATTATTTTTTCAAAAAAATTACACCATTGATTTTATTATTTTTTTATCTTTACAACGCGTACCATATTAATATACTTTTAAAAAAAAATCGTTCATTTGTTATTTACACATGTGTAAATTAGTCATTACACATGTGTAAATCATGTTTTACACATGTGTATTTTTAGGTATT
Organism: Flaveria robusta; assembly: GCA_025506415.1. Taxonomy (NCBI): domain Eukaryota; kingdom Viridiplantae; phylum Streptophyta; class Magnoliopsida; order Asterales; family Asteraceae; genus Flaveria; species Flaveria robusta. The sequence continues at coordinate 17,014,197 of CM046472.1, forward strand.
ACATATGTGTAAAGTGACGTTTATAAAAAAACAAGTTTTTTTTTTATTTTTATTTTTTTTATGAATGAGAGAATCAAAAGAAACATATTTGTCATTTTACTTTTTTTATTGTTATGTTATTTTTTGTTTTATAAATTTTTTTATTATGTTATAATTATTTACCATTTTGTCATTGAAAATGCGTGACTCACATTGGTTCCTAAAGTTTTCACAAAATAAATGAGTTCTCATTTGATCCCTCAAACCACTAGTCATTCTAGCATCCAACAACCTAACAACACAACATTATATTAACCATATAGAAGTCTATTATGTTTTCCATATAAAATTTTTAAATGTTTATATAAAGTTGAAAGTAATGAAAATTTGTAAATTTTTTAATGGTTTCACTTTTCTAAAATATTTATTTTACCATCAACAGTAACTAACACATAAAAAAAATCAAACATCATATATGATATAAAATATAAATATAACATATTTTATTACTGGGGTTATGTAATATCACCTTATTATTGGTTTAAATAGACACAAACACATGGGCGAAGCATGCTCTTTTTGTTTCGTCAGTAGTATTAATTTTCAGCTCGATAACTTAAAATTTTACATATAAATAAACTCATCCCTCATAAAATTATTTACTTTTATCCCTCTTCCCTTCTTATAATATGGTTCAATCTACTCCACCAGACAAACATAAACGTAAAAAAAAAATAGTTGGACTAAAACAATCACCTAGCAAATAGTGTACGGCTGATATTGTAACTTAGACTAAAATAAAGGAACAAACTTTCAAAATCACATGCATTTGCATCAATCACCCTTGAGGCCCAGATTTTGCTGCAACCTCACAAGACTCAACATAATCTTGAAGTCTCATTAGACCCCTTCTTTCTCCTCCAATTTCTCGATTCACATAACTACTCAATCACGCACACTTATCAAAGCAATTATGCCCTGATACAGATTCAGATCAAAGGGGTAATTTCCAGCTGAATTTGCTTCACTGGGCACCCATGGAAGCACATACTCTACAGGCTCACACACCATTGCGTTGTGGAAGAATTGCTCTCAGAGACAAAACCCTTGTCAAGATTAAACCTTTCATTGGCTCTCACCCCTCAAGAAGAACAAACTTGTTCTCTCAGGTACCATCGTTCGATTTCTTCATTGGGTTTTTGATGATTTGTTGTTATGTGACGTGGGTTCGGTTGATTGTTGTGTGTTTGATTGTTTTGTTTGAAATGTCGCTTCGTGGGTTTCGTTTTCTTGATGAAATGTGTGTGAATTTGGGTGGATTGTTGTCTCATAAGTTTTAGGGTTTTGTGTTTTGTGATTGATTGTAGTTTACACAATCTTGTTCGTGGCACAAATACTCTGTGATCGCTGGGTTCTCAAATCAAATCATTGCGAGTTCAGGTTAGTCGTTGAGTTTCGACTTATATATACATATATAGATATATATATAATATATCAAACATTTACTGTGGTTTTAGTAGTAAATTTGTTGATAGTGGAGTTGGATTTCTATGTTTGGTGTTTGGAGGTGCATTTTGAATTAGTGTGATCTTGAATAATCAATGGCAGAAGAAATATAATGTAATGAAGTATTAGAACAAATATTGTTATCAGCTAACATTTGACAGTTTTGTTGCAGCTAAATTCAAATAAATTGTTGACCCCTGAGATGATCATAAGTAGAAGTAGATTGTCTGAAATTAAAAAAATTAATTTCATTCCAGACACCCCCTAATTTGTGTTAAATGATTTGTCGATTGTGTATTTTGTAGACTTCTCAAGAAGAAGGCGGTATAAAGTGTCAACCCCAAGGGCAAATGACTCTGCACCAAAAGGGTTTAAGCCTAAACCAAACAGCCCAAGGAAAGATCAGAAAACAATTGAAGGGAAAGAAGTTCTGAATCCTTCTATCTCTACAGAGGTTGTGAATCCCACCCAAAAAGAAAGTAAAATCGAAGTCAAATTTAAAGAAGTTCCTGAGTTGAGTCAAAGGGAGGAAAATGTAAACGTGGATATTACGGATGCAATAAGCGTGTCAGGATCGCAAGAAAAGAAACTAGAGGCGATTGATAATAGTGATAACCAGATTGAAACTTTAAGCAACAAAGATGATGATGATGGTGAATATAATGATGTTGAAGAGGTTGATTATGAGGAAGCTTCTAGAAAGTTAAAGTTAGAAATAGAAGCAGAATTACTAAAACAGAAAATGGAAGAAGAAGAAAAATTACATAAACAAAAAATGGAAGAAGAAGAAAGATTACATAAACAGAAAATGGAAGAAGAAGAAAGATTACTTAAACTAAAAATGGAAGAAGAACTGCATAAGAAAGAGATGGAAGCAAAATTAAGAATTCAAGAACTCAAAGCGATTGCTAACGAGACTCTTGTTAAAGGTGAAAAAGTATTTTACTATCCTAAGACTGTGACGCCTGATCAAGATATTGAAATATTTCTTAACAGAACTGTTTCGAGTTTATATGAAGAATCAGAAATCTTGATAATGGGAGCCTTTAACGATTGGCGGTATAAATCTTTCACTGTGAAATTGGAAAAAACAAATTTTGGCATGGACTGGTGGTCTTGCCAAATACACGTTCCAAAAGAAGCATATAAGATTAATTTTGTGTTTTTTAACGGGAAAGATGTTTACGAAAACAATGATATGAAAGATTTTTGTATTAATGTGGAGGGTGGAATGGATGTTTATGAATTTGAAGAACTTTTGCTTGAGGAAAAACGAAGAGAACTTGAAAGACTTGCAAAAGAAGAATATGAGAGAGAAAAACAAGCGGAAGAACAAAGAAGAATTGAGGCAGAAAAGGCATCTAGTGAAGCAGATAGAGTGCAAGCTAAAAATGAAGCTGAAAGAAGAAGGGGGATTCTTGAAGAACACTTACAAAAGGCAGTGAAATCTGATGATAATGTATGGTATATAGAACCTAGTGAGTTTAAAGGGGAAGATATGGTTAGATTATATTACAATAAGAGTGTGGGTCCACTTGCAAATGCTAAAGATGTGTGGATTCATGGTGGTTATAATAACTGGAGAGATGGATTGTCAATTGTTGAGAGGCTTGAGAAATTTGAGGGAAAAGCTGGTGATTGGTGGTATGCTGACGGTATGCAACAATATCATTATCCCATTCTTCTATTAAAGAGTATGCATGTTTTATGTATTTGTTAGAGATGGCCATTTCAACTCATTTACCTATAACATGTCAAACGGGAAAAGTAAATCTTAAAAGGAAGCGAGTCCAGTGGTTTGAATGTTACGAAGTCGCCCAAAGTGTATTTTTGTTGCATAAAACCCTTATTACTATTTCTTCAAAAACAAATTAGATTATTGGTGAATTTTAATATAATTTTTGGAGTCATATTTGAACATCAAATACATTAAACAATGAGAAAAAGCATTGTAGTTTGCCACCTCTAGTTTTTGTGTTTAAAATAGTGACAGAGCCCGAAGGGAGCTGCGGGTGCGATCATGCCCCACATTTTTGTAGTTAACCCCTTTCCCCCTTGATTTTTTGGTTGCACTACTGGTTCAGACATTTTGAAGTATGTTCAAGCCTTTATGAAATACTTCATTCCTCTTTCCATCAATGGAATTTACGATATCCGTTCGTGGAGAGTTTTTGTGTTCCAGCTTTTGGTTTGCCTATTATCATCAAAAAAAGATACTTGATGTGATCGGTTTGGGTCTGCAAGTTGTTTATTTGAGGGCAAATTAGACAAATTTTTAGTCAAACATTGAAGATAGATATTGTGATTCTATTTATTGAAAGAGTACATCAATTGCTATGTTTAGAAATTTTTTTGAACGGTTTTATGTTATAGTTACTTGTCTGCCCATTATCATCACTAAATAAAATAATGACTTCAATTTGGTCCTCAAGATTTATTTATTTGTGTTTCTGAAGGGTATTTTAGACAATGTTGTCTCAAACTATGTAGCAAATCAAATGTTGCACTTTTCATTAGTATCAAAGAGTAAACGAGATGATATCTTTTAAATTATTTTTGGCTAGTTTTCATGTTAAACTTGCCTGTTTTATCATCAGTACAAATAAATTGATGTCATTGATTTGGGTCAAGTTTCCTTGTCTTTAACTGTGGCCATTTGAAAATTAATCCAAAAATATTTTTTACACTACATGCAAGTTAAACATGTGATTTTACATGAAAGCAATAATATCTTTTAAAAGTTTGAATGCATTCATGTTCCAGTCAACTTCTTGTACTTTTGGCTAATCGACATTTGTAAACTGTTATATTAATCTGATTGACTTGATGTCTTAATCTCTTTAATTTTATACAGTTGTTATCCCCAATCGTTCACTTGTCTTGGATTGGGTTTTTGCGGATGGTCCACCTCAGCATGCCACCGTGTATGATAACAATAACCGCAAAGATTTCCATGCAATTGTCCCCATATCCATTCCACAAGATCTCTTTTGGGCCGAGGAAGAACACGAGATTTACAAGAAACTTCAGACTGAGAGACGGATAAGAGAGGAAGAAATCCGTGCTAAGGTTACCAAATTATACATATTTGTATTTTCATGGATTTCTTATCATAAATTCGTTATGTTATTTTTGTCTTTTCATTTATAGGCAGAAAAAACAGCACGCATGAAAGCTGAAACTAAAGAAAGAACCTTGAAAACATTCTTGCTGTCACAAAAGAACATAGTCTACACGGACCCACTTGAAGTCCAAGCTGGTGGCCTTGTGACAGTTTTCTACAATCCCACAAATACGGTTCTAAACGGGAAGCCTGAAGTATGGTTTAGATGTTCTTTTAACCGTTGGACACATCGCATGGGCCTATTGCCACCTCAGAAAATGTTGCCAGCAGATAATGGGACACATGTCACAACCTCTGGTAAGCTGTTGTTTAATGGCAAAAATAGGCATAGATTAATCTATAATCACTTTACTGTGATGTAAAATGTGATATTTTTTCTATATATTGTGATGCAGTTAAGGTGCCACTAGATGCATATGTGATGGATTTTGTATTCTCTGAGAAGGAAACTAATGATGGTGTTTTTGATAATAAGAATGGTATGGATTATCATTTACCAGTGTCTGGTGGAATTGCAAAAGAACCACCAATGCATATTGTACATATCTCTGTTGAAATGGCTCCCATTGCAAAGGTAATATCTCAATTTCATTTACTACTAATTATTTAAAAAATTTTACTTTCCAAAGTGAATATGCCAGATAATTTATAAAAAAAATTGGTTTTTGAAATTTTTTACAAAACTTGGATAGCCAAATTTGCGATGAAGTGCAATTGTGTTGCCAATGTGTCCTATTAACGACTTAAGGTTGTATATGACTTGCCCAATTTTGTTCCCAAGAAAAGAGTAGATGATGACTTGACATTGAGCTAAATCTCATCTAAATGTATACTTGTGTTCCATGAATTATTCTTGCTTTTCTCTATTAAACATGTGTGTATTCTCATCTTGATTTTGCTTTTTGCAGGTGGGAGGACTTGGTGATGTGGTCACCAGTCTTTCTCGTGCTGTTCAGGATTTAAACCACAATGTGGATATTATTCTTCCAAAGTATGATTGCATGAATCTTAGCAATGTAAGCTCCTTGGCTGTTTGGTAAATTCTCATCATAATTATGATTCTTGAAAAAAAGATATTTTTCGTGTTGAATTGTTTTGAGCTTTACAAATTTAAATATATTTGAGCAGATGGGTCAATCTGTTTGAAAGTCACATCAAAGGCCTAGTAAACTTTTGATGTAAATTGTTCAGTTTTTTCCCTTTCTATTTTCTTCTAAAGTTATATACTATCTGAACCATTATAGTTGACATATCATCTCAATTTGACTATGGTTCTTGCAAATATGTGAAGAAAAGAACACAATAGCGGGTAAGAACACGTGACTTTGGAGAACTTGTGAAAATTTGAGGTAGCAAATTGGGTGGGCATGCGGGTAAAGTAATGGGTCGAGTTGGGTTGACCCACCAACATTTTTTTGTTCATTTCTTTAAAGTTCCTGAATTATCAATATATTAAATTTGATTACAGAAACTATACCATTGAAATACTTGTTTTATTGACTCCGTTTACCTTCCTTTTTGTTGTAGGTCAAGGACTTCTGTTTCCATAAGAGCTACTCATGGGGTGGGACAGAAATAAAAGTTTGGTTCGGGAAAGTTGAAGGCCTTTCTGTCTACTTTTTGGAGCCCCAAAACGGGTAAAACATTCTCTTATTTCATTGTTAACATCATTTAGCTTGCCTAATTTTTATGATAGGAAATATAAAAGTTAATGTAACTATAAATCTTTTATTTGTATCTAACAGACTCTTTTGGAAAGGATGCATTTATGGTTGCAATAATGATGGAGAAAGATTTGGTTTTTTCTGTCATGCTGCTCTTGAATTCCTTCTTCAAAGTGGATTTCACCCAGTAAGCTTTTAGGTGTAAGCTTTATTATACTTTGATCAAAACAACACAACATGGCTTACTAATTTGTTGACACAAGAAAAATCAAGCTTGGAGGCTCCTAAAAGTCAAACAGTCTTATATGTTGATGCTTTATAATTGGAGGCAACCCATCTGCTTGTGAACATGTCAATTTGGGCCATTCTTTTAATTTAAAACGGTGCAAATAAAAAAGAAGTAACTTGAAGGGGAACCTTGTTATATGGTTGAACCGTTGAACAGATTGAAAATCTCCCCAAATTCGTTTTATGCATTCAACCTCCTAAATCGATTATATTCAAAAGATTGTATTTATCATTGTAACCATATGGTTTTTATAAATCATAACTAACTCAATAGTTATATTAAGAAATGGTAAAAATTGTTTCCCTATCAACCCAGCTTGGTCCAGTCCGGGCTGCCTCATACATGTACCAAAATATGAACCTTTCTACCTGTACCAACCTGCCCCATCTTACCAGCTCTGTTTAATATCATCAAAAATCTTCCCTTGACCCTTGTGTTAATATTTTGTACTAATAATAAGTATTTGTAAGGGGTGTTTTATTTTGTTATTTTGCAGGATGTGATTCATTGCCATGACTGGTCTAGTGCACCTGTTGCATGGTTATTCAAAGATAATTATACACATTATGGTTTGAGTAAAGCACGAATTGTCTTCACAATTCATAACCTTGAATTTGGGGCCCAACTTATTGGGAAAGCAATGGCGTATGCTGACAAGGCTACTACGGTAGATCTTCAAGATATTTCATTATTTCATAAGTTTACCTCTTTAGTTTTCATAAATTTTAAGAACTATATATATGTAAACTTTAATATCACGGGATACTTTATGCAGGTTTCTCCAACTTACTCGCGGGAGGTTGCTGGAAATCCCGTGATTGCCCCCCATTTGTACAAGTTTCATGGGATACTTAATGGCATTGACCCAGATATTTGGGACCCGTTTAACGACAAGTTCCTTCCTGTGAGTAGCTTACATTTGTGTTATTATAATTTTATATCTTGTGTTTAGAACTGATTTACTTGAGTTGAGTTGCATTTCATGTCCGCTTTCAACCTTTTGGCTATTAAACATTTTCATTTATATGGTGCACACCATCCGCATTTTTTCCTATGTTTCATGCATTTTAATTGTGATCATAGGTATCTTACACTTCGGAAAACGTGGTGGAAGGCAAAAGAGCGGCTAAAGAAGCCTTGCAGCAAAGAGTGGGTCTAAAAAGGGCTGAATTACCCTTAGTTGGAATCATCACCCGTTTGACTCATCAAAAAGGAATTCACCTAATCAAGCATGCTATCTGGCGGGCCCTGGACCGTGGCAGTCAGGTTGTGTTGCTGGGCTCGGCTCCTGATCCTCGCATCCAAAATGATTTCGTTAATTTAGCAAGTCAACTACATTCTTCACATCATGACCGGGCCCGCCTATGTTTGACCTATGATGAACCTTTATCTCACTTGGTATATAATATATTCTTCAATATATTTCAAACTTTTATCTAATTGGCTGCTTTCTTTATGTATGTTGGCTTCTTGACCGGGTTCTATATCCTTGTAGATATATGCTGGTGCTGATTTCATATTAGTCCCTTCAATATTCGAGCCCTGTGGGCTAACTCAACTCACGGCTATGAGATACGGTTCTATACCTATCGTTCGCAAAACTGGAGGTATCATTGTTGGTTATGTACTTATAATCTTGTATATCCACCATCTAACTTATTATGTTAAACAAATTAAATATTAATCAGTTCTATGTAGTTTAAAAAGTTTTTTTTTTTATTTTTTATTTATTTATTTTTTTTATTTTTTTATAAATAATTTTACCTTTTTACCATTATTTGCAGGACTTTATGATACCGTATTTGATGTCGAACATGATAAAGAGAGAGCGCAATCTCAAGGGCTTGTACCAAACGGGTTTAACTTTGAAGGAGCCGATGCCGCTGGTGTTGATTATGCAGTCAACAGGCAATTACTTAACTCTATTAAACAATGATATGGACTAATGTGACATTTTTTGTTTCCAAGTCAGACTCAAGATTTTGATGCCAAATTGGTCATACCAGTATCTGTATCTGGTACACTTATACGTAGAGTTGGAAAATTGATGGGTCTGGTAGCATATCAAAATGGGACGGGTCAAGTCAAGTTGACCGAAAACATTTGGTGTCCAAAGTTCTTATTTATTTATTTATTTTATAAAAATAATTGCAGAAGTTTTATGTTAATGGAAATTTTTGTTTTGTTTCTTCACAGAGCAATTTCGGCATGGTATGATAGTCGGGAATGGTTCAATTCGTTATGCAAAGTGGTGATGGAGCAAGATTGGTCATGGAACCGACCGGCTCTTGATTATCTGGAGCTCTATCATGCAGCTCGAAAGTGAGATTCGATAAGTTAATGAAGAAAACCTGAGGTTTGATTTGATTAGATTAAATAAGTAACAGCTAGCAGCCATAGAAGAATTTGTACAGGTCAACATTATCTTTTTCTTCTACAATTGTGATTCTCTAAATGATAAGGTTGTGTTTGTTCCCGTTCTAAAATGGTGTAATGCTATTGACAGTGTTTTCTTTGAAGACTTAGGTTTCTAGGTTTAAGATAATAATTCAAACTATAATTTATAAAAAGGTTTTAAATAATCTTTCAAGTTTGCTGTTCTTAGTTTCTTTCAAATCTTAATATCTTAATTACACCAACCTCACTCAAGATTAATAATTCATGATGTAAATGATAGGAATAGTTTCATACCAAGGACAAGGGGCTTTAGGTTTAAAACAAATCAAAACAGGTCAGGCTTTTGTGTAGTTTTACCTGTCAATTTGGTTTTGGTTCGGTTAATAATCTACATGAAATACATGTTGGGTTTTCGAAGTCTTGATTGGGCTCATTTAAGTGAATTTGGTTTGGGCCTATATGGAAACTGCAAAGGGTGGTAGTAGGGCCGATCCTAATCTTTTATTGCTAGCTCGTTCATTATTTCTTGTGCAATGAGTTAGAAACCGTTATCTAGTACTTATAAATACATATGCTTGTACTTGTAATTTCTTACGAGTGAGGTAAATATCTATAATAAAATACCTTGGTTGAAGCCTGTGACGTAAGTTACATTGACCGAACCACATAAATCTCTTGTGTTCATCTTTATTTACTTGCAATCGATTGTGTGTGTGTGTGTTTGACAGGTTGAATCCTAACAATACACATGTAAGAATCTTGACAAGCAAATGATATAATGTCAACAAACATGCAAGATGAAGTCACAAGCTAATCCACATGATCAATAAAGAAATATTAATCAAATCAGGCGCAACATGCAAAAGTCACCACTAAGCGTAGCAAGATCATTCAGACAAAGTTACATTTTCTATAGGAAGACTTGTCTAACATGCACATAAAAACAAAAGAGTAAGTTACATTTTTCGTCGTTTAAGTTTATACCAAATTACAGTAATTGTCATTTAATTAAGAAAATTATAAGGATTATCTTTTATATTCAAGTTGTGTTGCATGTTTAATCCTTTACCCTAAAGGGTGCCAATTTTAAACGTTAAGTTATGTCATATGTCACACACAAGAGGGCAAAACTGTCATTTTGTCTCCCTTTCTTCTATTTCACCCTTTTAACCCATTTTTCTATTTTACTATACAGATCTAATTTAGCACCCATCATATGAAAATTAGGGTTCATGATCAAAAACCACTTCATCATCAAGACCCACTCATTCTACCTTAGCAGCCGATGATGGTGTTTTGCCGTTGTGGGAAAGAGGAAATGATCGTGACATCATGGACTCCCCGAAACCCGGGTCGACGTTTCTATGCTTGTACGGTATCAAAGTGCTAACTTTTGGATGGTTTGATCATGTAATGTGTGAAAGATCCATGGACATCATTCCAAGACTTCTTAAAGTAAAGAATAACCTTGAAGAAAAGCTCAAAACAAGTGAAGCTAAAGAAATAAAATAGAAGAACTATTTAATCATTAGTTGGATCAGCTTCGTAGTGGTTGTAATTGCTCTTAAGTTGTAATTGTAATACACTTGTAATAATGGTTTGATATTTAATGGGAAAGATCATATTTGAGAGAATTTTAGAGTGAATTGATGTAGTTGGGATGTTGGGTTTATATTGAGTTTGGTACATACAACACATATATATGGCACAAACAACCAACATAATTCAAAATGGCACAAACAATTATAGTCATAGCATGCGTTCCAAACATTGTCATTTATTACAAACTTACATTGTTCCTAAATAGGGTGCACATTAAAACAAGGTTCCAAAAGATAGTACATGCTTAACCAAAGTGTTCAAAAGACCAACCAAACATGCTAAGCCAAACCAAAACACCAACCGGATAGTACATCTTGTGATGAGTTGGAGTTAGGCTTGTAGGAACCTGTGTCTTTGCCCATAGAGACTTACCATGGATAGGGGTAATTTTGAAACTATAAACTTGTTTCCATTTATCTATTGTGTAAACTAGATGCAACCAACTTTCTAACACCTAAACTTCTTGTTCATTGGCAGCTTTGTTCCAAATAGCTGCAAATGCATGCTTGCATGGCATTCCTGTGATTTCCCATCTTCTACAAGCACAAAACTTCCTAGTCATATCCACCACACGGTCCCCACTTGGTCCACTAACTTGATATTGATCCTCACCATTTCAAATCACAGAGTATCTTGTAGCCTCTTTCTTGATTGTTTCAAACATTTTGGTGGAAGGGGGTGTAAGTAGTCCTTCTTGCCATTCAATAATCTTAAAAATAGTCATAATCCTCTTGATTAGATACTCCCTAATGTATTCAAGGGCTGTCATGATGAGCTTGTCTCTGCCTTCTACTATCTTGCTATTAACACCTAATTCATATCTCCTTTGAAATTGTTCTTGAACAGCTCTGACAGGTATCTCTAGGTTTTCTTGAACATGATTTATAATATGTTATGATAGGAAAGTGAATGTGCAAACAGGTACAGATCTTGTTTGAAGACATTTGTGTTCTGTATTATAGTCTTCACCATTCAAGATTCCATTCCTTTAACTTTTTGATATTAACAGGACCTAGGGGCATTGAAATGGATGAGGATTTGTCTTCTTCCTCTTCCGACCAACATTTTTCTTTGAACTATTAAAGTCTTTATTTTTGTTCAACTCTGGTCCTTTACCTTTATCTTTATTCAACTCTAGTCCCTTGCCTCCCACTTGACTAGTTGGTAAACTCCCATGGCAAACAACTCTAAGTCTTTGATTATCATCCTTGACAATTTTAATCAACCTTCTTATTTCAACAGAATGAGCCCTAATCAACCTCTTACCTTCTTCCTTACTTTTGAATAATTGACCAAGATAAAAATATGCATTATTTTCATTTGACCTCCTAAGATAATTTAGTTTTTATCTTCTGATACTTGTAGCACTCTCATCTGATTCTGAACCACTTTCAAACACCTTATTATCCAACACATCTTCATTAACATCTCCCTCCTCTAAGACCTCATTGTCCATTACATCCACATCAACATTTAATTAAAAGTCCCTCATCTCCACTTCATAGTCATCCATATTATTATCAAGATCATTAATATAATCATTGTCATCCTCATTGTCATTTTCATGCTCTTCGCTACCATGATCTGCATTTTCATACTCTAAAGTAATTGTATCTATTCGTGCTCTACATTATCATACTCATGCTGATTTGTATCCACTTGATGTTGATTTAAATCCACTTGATGTTGATTTAAATCCACTTCATGCTCTATTTATCATGCTCAGCACTATCATGCTCATGCTGACTAGTATCCACTTCAAAATTATATTCCAGATCTTGGTAATCACTATCTTGTTGTATTATTTCATCCTCATTTAGATTTATTAAATCATCTAGGTGATCATTATCTTGATCATTAGTATTACCTCAACCTTGCCCACTGCCACTTGATTTTCCCACTTCAGGTACATGATCATGCCAATCCAACAATAATATTATTGAAGTGTGCAAACTTAGTTAGTGAAGCATGCATTTTCATATATTTTGAAATTTAGCAAATGCTAAAAATAATAAGTTAGTGAAACATGCAAACTTAGTTAAAAATGTGCAAACTTACAATATACTGCATCGACATCAGTTTGATCGAGTGATATTCAAATGAAGAAACTATCAATTGGCATTTTAGGAATGAATTTATCAATAAGGAAGATGATAGGAGTGAAGTATTTTAGAAGGAAAAGGGGAAGATGGGTTAAAGGTGAAATGGAAGAAATGAAAACACAATGACTGTTTTTCCCTCATGTGCGTGGCACATAACATAACTTAACATTTAAAAATGACGCCATTTAGGGTGAAAGACTAAACATGTAACACAACTTGAATGTAAAGGATAATACTTGTATTTTTCTTAGTTAAAGAACAATTACTGAAATTTGCTATAAACTTAATGATGAAAATGTAATTTACTCAAAACAAAAATATGAGAAAAAACCATCATATGAGGGGGATGGAATGGAGTGTGTATTGGGTTTCATACACGGGTCTATGAAATTTTAACATAGATAGTGGAAGTGTGGGTACGACTGATGTAAATTTAACTCTAAAACACTAAGTAGCAATAACGTAGAAGTTTCATTCTATATAGATGCAAATACAATAAAACAAAACAATCATAATATAAGTGAAGAACTTATAGTTTTGGGGTTGAATAACCTTAGCATACTAAAAAACCATATAGTAGTAACTTAGTTGATAGATCTGATACACAAAACACACCAAAAGAGTGTTTTGGTTGCTGCCAAGGGTAGAAAATGAAGTTTGTGGGCGATAGAAGCAAGCGGTAGTGTAGGTGGTTGGCATAGGTGGTGCCGGTCATGGGTGGTGGTGTGGTTGGTGGCTTGTAACTTTTGCTTAATTAAGTTAAAAATATGTTAACCCTAATTGTGACCCACACCATTATGGCTTACGACATGTTCTCGAGTTCATTTAAAAAGATAAAAGCAAAGAAGTGGAAGGAAGGGAAAAAATAGTTTTTGTTGTGGAGTTTTTTTTAAAAAGAAAGTGAAAGAAAAGTAAAAGTTGTATCCCCGAGTTAAATCAAGGAGGAAAAATAAGAAAAGTAAAATGATTTTAGAAAAGAAATCAATATTTTCAAATTGAAAAGAAATAAAGTGAAGAGAAAGAAAAAAGATGATATAAGAAAGAAAACAAAAAGAAACTAAATGAAATGCTTTCTTTCTTTTCTCTCCTTTAATAAACTTGAAAACACAACTTAATTATCTTGTTAGAATAATAAAACTAGTTTTTTCACATGCGTTGAGTTGGCTTGAATAGAACTCATATCGAAACACATCATAACAGTATTTTTGGAATATCAAATTATTTACGATGTTTTTTAAAATAACTAAAAATATATCATACTTGGACCACAAGTTTTTAAAGTTTTTTTTTTGTTTTTTAGAAAAATTACACATTTTGTTTCACAATGAACCGTTTTAAGAAAAATATAATTTTTAAAAATTTCCTTATTATAACCATCAATTTTATTGGTTTATAAAAATTTTATCATTTAAAAGCATCCATTTTAATATATTTTGTATTGTATAAAAGTTTGATGTTTTGGAATAAAATTTTATGTTCTAAATATTTGTTTCTCTAATAACATTAATAAAAATATATGTTTTTAATTTATTAAAAAACTATGTTTAATTTACAAAAGAATTAAGAAATATTATTAATAATTAATGTAATTATTTAATAAGAGAGAGAATAGAGAATTTTGGTAATAAGAAACATGGTGTTGCCATATGTCCCCCTTTGTCCCGTGGTACTAAGTTCTTGTTTGCCTTAATATATTAGATATTGTTCAAAATGATCTCATAAGACCATTGTTTCTTTGAACGAATTCACATCAATCCACTTGAACTTTGAATTCCTTTCATCTTTTAAATAGGTCTGTTTGGCATGTTTATTTTCTCTAACTTTCTTTTCAATAAAGATTTCAAATGTCCTACTTATATAGCAAATCGTGCCTTCGAAAGTAATTTCAAAACCTTGTGAAAGTTGTTCCAAACTCGATACATTCTTTTTCATTGTTGGAACATAATAAACCGATTCAATGATATATTAGTTTCACTTGCCCTTTGCCATGATAATAATACTTAGAGAAACTATTAACATATGTTTCAATCCTAAATGTTAAGTGTGTGAATAAATGTTTGTTTCCACATACATGTTTCTTTCGGGTTAAACTCACAAACCACATATCATCCCATGCACCCCCTTCAGTTTCCATGACCAAAAATTCTGAGTTTTTAATCCAAAATTTACACACTTTCTTGTTGTGGCTTGGTTGGTTATAGTAGCGACACACATGGTTTCTAAAAGAATAGTGTCAGTTTCTTCTTGAGATCATTCTTCTAAATCGTTTCATTGCGGCCCCTTGTGTGTCATCCGTTTTCCTTCCTTGACTAATACTAAAATCGCCAACTTTGATAGCACAAATTTTCGACACTCGAATCTTCCCTGTCGCTCTGATCATGCATGCCTGGAACCTCCTGGTCTCCGTGACTGAACCCTTGCGCTATATTCATAGCCGAAACATGAGTCCCATCATTGTTATCGGCAACAAATTGATCTTCTAGTTGATTACTCCACATACTTTGTATTCCTCACGAACACAATGATTCTTCTTCATAGGTCTCAAGAGCGTCACGATGTGATACCTTTGTAGGATCTCGATTGAAAGATTCAAACACACACACAACATAAGTATATACACAAAATATGTACATACATTCATACACCCAATTGACAACATTCAGATGGTATTTATACTCTTATATTATAGCGGTTAAAGACAGTTACAAACAGTTACATTTGGCGCCAACTTGGCGGGTGTAACACCCGGCCTCTCGTACCACCAATATTGTCCGCTTTGCCCACGGGGGAGCTCACGGATTTGCTTTTGGTTGCCCGGGTGAAAACTTCCTAGGGAGGTCACCCATCCCTAGATTGCTGCCACGTGAGCACGCTTAACTATGGAGTTCTTCTCTCATCCATAGCCAATATGCCCAAAATGAGTTGGGGATATTAGAGACCAGACATTACTTAAGAACTAGGAATCTCTCCTGTCCACGACCGATGTGGGATTTATGCAAGGTGTCACAATCACCCTCTCTTTAGACTCATCATCCTCGATGAGCCTGAGAACTCACTCACCATCCCCGGTGAGGTTTGTCCCAGCATCCCGTACGGCACAGGAGTGGCTCTGATACCAACCTGCCATGCCCTCAATTTCTACAAATGGGGTTTTATTGTTGGGCGCGTGACATACCAGGATCTCAGCTGATAGTTACACCAAATGACACAGTTATTACAAAACATAGTATTTAATATTGTTAGACAATCCCAAAATATAATTTGATAATAAGTTTAAGAAAACATTGTGGAAGCAAAAACACACGCAACCTGGATAATTGTAATTTGCAGAAAACATCGTTTGACCGTTCTAATAATTCAGAAATACATTAGGTGATGAGATACTCCTAATCGTGCGTATCTTAAGGACCTGAAAGAAACTTGCTAAAATGTCAACACATGTTTGGTGAGTTCGCAGGTTTTAGTAATCAGTAATGTAATTAGAAAAGCAGATCCAGTTTACAAAGTATATCAAGTAGATAGCTAGTGTACATAGCAAGTCACATAGTGTATGAAGTTCGCAACTGAAGCTGAAAAATAATGAATGCCTCGGCTGTGGTTACCAAACCACAACAAGAGAAATTAGTCAATTAAACACCCGTTTGACATGCAGTCGTGCTAGTGTGACTATCCCGGGTGGGGTTTGTCAAACACTATAAATCTACTCAGAATTACCTCGCTAAAATACATCAAACCCCATCTACAACATACACATACATGCATATCATGCATAACTAATAGTTTGGTAAAACACTAGTAAACAAGTGATCATACAGTAATACTGATCTAACGAATGAACAATTTTGAAAAACACATTTCCTTTCCCTAAAAGAGTACAAGTAAAAAGGGGCTGTAAACTCACCTTAAACAGTACAGAAACAAGTAATGCAACGAGAAATGAATTAGGTTTCCAGAACACCTGAATTGCATTTAATATTTAATTAATATTAACTACTAACATTTGAATTAATTTTTAAGTGTCGAATTGTATAATTTCACTCAATTATTCCCATGAAAAAGAAGAAGAAAGTGAAGAAACTTTAATTATTCCCATGCACCTCTAATCGAGCACATCAAACCCCATCTACAACATACACATACATGCATATCATGCATAACTAACAGTTTGCACACATACAGTCATTGAATCCATGCATAAACCCCACATCCTCACCCTAATTATTAACCTCAAACACATCTCACCCCACTAGATGCATTCACAACCCCGCTGCCACCGTGACACAACAACCATACCCATCCCACGGTTTCACCCACATGCACATTTAAATAATGGGTTTCACACACAACACATCCACTCAAAAACCAAGACCAATTCAATTCTGTACCCACCTCGAGTCAAGCCGTACACACCTACGCACATAGTATACCTAGCCGGCACGTTTGGACGCATTCATGCGTACCCGAAACCAAGACACATGAACAATCACACTCACAACTATAAATATATGGATATACACACATAAGAACACGACACCTAATCCTCCATGCATGCCCTAATTTCAAACCCTAACCCCACCGCCATGCATAACCCGCCCAAACACACGAACAAACATACAACCATCTTGAATCCTACCTTCTCCACCCACTAGAAATCAAATAAAAATGTCAAAACCAAACCGAAGGGCATCTAACAGACAACACAAAAGAAATCATACCGATCGCTATACGGGTGAGATGAAAACTCGAACGCATCGAAGAGTCGATCGCCGAGGGCATTCGACTGTGGTGGAGGGAGTTGTCGTCAAAGGGGAGGGCTGCCGTGGAGTGGTCGCCTTGGAGGAAGCTTGCCAAAGAAGAAGGTTTTCAATGGTGAAGGGTTTCGAGGAGGGGAAATGGATGAAGAGGTTTAGGTGGTTAAATAGATTATGTTTATTAGTCTAATTTGCATCCTTAGTCCTTCTAGATACAAAATATCACAACAGAAAGCTAACACTTTTAACTTTAATTTCAATTAACTTCAGTCCAACGAGTTTACCAATTAGTTTATTAAAGTACATAAGAAAACACAAAGGGAGAGGTGAAGTTATTGGTGTTAACATGGGAATCGCAAGGTATCACAGGATGCTTGAGGCTGCTTGCATGATTCTGCTTTAGTCAATTGAGTTTGCATACATAGTCCGGTTATGTGATATTGTACTATGCTTAGTCTAATCCTATCGGTTTGCCATGGCGGTATCTGCTTGAGGCAATAGACATAATAATATGTTTTAAATTTTGAATAATAATATGTTTATAAACTCACTAGTTTTATGTTGAGTCCTAAATATTTTCTTTTTTTATGGACACACATCCTAGGTGC
This sequence comes from Flaveria robusta, assembly GCA_025506415.1. NCBI lineage: Eukaryota > Viridiplantae > Streptophyta > Magnoliopsida > Asterales > Asteraceae > Flaveria > Flaveria robusta. The sequence continues at coordinate 17,032,219 of CM046472.1, forward strand.
CAAATGATTATAGTAATTGAAGATTATGAGCTAGCTTACGAGGAAGTAGAGTTCTAAAGCGCTACTTATGATTTGATCTCTAGTATAGTTAAACGTATGTAATGGGGTATTATCTAGTATGATAGATGTACAATATGCTATGATGTTTAATCAAGGTTAGACTTTCGCTGTGAACCCTATAGGTACTATGTGTTCTATATATCCGATGCGTAACACTCCCCTGGGTGTGTCATGGGAGGCGGGCGTTACAATTTGGTATAAGAGCCATAGTTTAAGTTAATTAGGCATTATTAGTTAGTGCCTAAACTTAAATTGAATTAGGAAGAATACTAGTGTGATGCTAGAAAAATAAAGTTAGATTGTGTTAAGCATATAATTGAAGATAAGTATAATACATGAGTAGTGTAAGAGGTTAATCACATTTAGCTAATGTTATTAAGGATTTACATATGAAAATTTTGTGTATTGTTTCTTGTTTGTTATGTTTGCCTAAACGTAAGGAGTAGATTGATAGTGTTAACTGTGAATTGTAGAAGACGCACACCTCTATGAATAGTCTCATATTAATTAGTCTAATACAATAGTAGTGACTAGAAAAAGTAATTCATAACTAATTATATTTAAATAAGTTGTGGAATAGAATACTTAGGTAAGTGAGTGAAGTGGAGTGCTCAGCAAGTATGTCACTCACATTCAGATGCTGAATATTGATACATAATCAGGGAAAGCTAGAATATTCGTGTGAGGTAATTTGAAAATTATGCTTAGATTCACGTAAAGGTGAATTTATAATTACGCGGGCATCCTAGTAAGATTTCACCACGTTAATTAAGGCTTTTGTCTCAGTGTTGACGTGACAACTCCATATGATAAAGATTAGTGGTCAAATGAAATATAAACATACGAGTTATATGAACATTGTTAGATATTCACATGTTATATTGGTATTCACCAAGGATGTCATTCGATAAGATAAAAGATAAAATGATGAATAATGTATTGAGAAAGGATAAGATCATCTAAAAAAACCCTCATTTCATTCTTCCATTTTGTTAATCTAGGGTATTAACATCCATCCCCCATTCATTTGCAAACATGACATAATAATGATTCCTTAAAATGTTAGAACTAGTAGCAAGTAATATTAAAGAGATGATCTAGATGTCAAAGGTGATCTAGATATAAACAAATATGAAGACCTTAAGAGTTACAAACTAAATCAAAAGCACTTCACCTAAGCGATGATATAGAAAAATTATTAGAAACATAAATAATAACTCTATATATTTAAAAACTAAAACTCCAACCCATAATGTGAGAACATAAGAAATCGTAAAAGTACAATTAGATAAAAAGGCAAATACAAAACTATGCCCTTAAGGTGGTCAAGATTATCATTGCCACTCAACCATCAAACTAATCCGGGAAATGTAGAAAACAAACTACATAAAGGTTCCTCATCATATACAACTACGATTGTAGACAAAGAAACTGGAAAGTAGAAAAGTAAGCACAAAATTTGCTTATACATACTTCATGACCTGCAACACTCCAACCTTTGATAACAAAAGGAAAGCTATAGAGGCACAAGAGTGGTTGAATGAAATCTGTCTTAAACAATTGTACTTGCGCTAAAAGCAATTAGGTTTTATTCATAGTACACTAGTTCTAAATTTGAAATAATTACAAAGAAGCAAATTAAAGTTTAGTATAAACTATCTTTAGACAATACCTAAATTAAGAATCTCAAGATCCAGGCCACACATGCTAATGGGAGTCAAAAGAAAATAGTTGAAATTAGTAAGAATTATACATTTAACATGAATGGTAACATGATCCCTATAGACATAGTGCATATGAAAACTTTGAGAATTTGAGGTAGCTATGGGAATAGACTAGTTAACTCTCAAGCAAATAGAAAGAATGTACGATAACAAATAATACAAGTTAGATTGCCTAAATGATAAGAATATAGTAGTATCCAATGACCATGCAGAAAACACTATCATTATGACTCAGGCCATGACTCAAGCCCATAAAGTCTTTATAAGTTCTTGATAATGCTATCTGGATTTACCAATGCACCTGAAGTACTCAAAAATCTTACCAACCAAGTTTATAAACACTATCTGGATAAATTTATCATCGTCTGCTTTGACAGATTTCTGATATATTCTAAGGATAGAAGAGATCACGAGGAGCATATTAGAGACATCCTAGATTGCATAAAAAAGAAAAACCTTACGCAACTTTCTCAAAATATAAATTTTAGGTACGTACAGTTCAATTCTTAGATCATATGTTCAACGAGTAAGATAAACTAGTAACACCTGCTAAGAACAAACAATTAAAAATTGAGAAACACCATATAATCCCACATAATTTTGAAAATTTTGGGAGTTGAAGATTACTATAAGAGATTTATTCATGTTTCCTAAACACTAATAGAAATGAAAGAATTGTTAAGTGACTATAACTTTGATGCACGATACCATCCCGCAAAAAAGAACAAAGTTAATCGCTAGTTCACTTTATAAGCAAGAAAGGACCCAATTACTAAGAATTTATGCATCTAGATATAATGATATGTTGGAGCTCTTGAAGATTAACATTTAGTCTTTATATTTTGTTTTTGTCATAGTTTAGGGACTTATTTGTAAATATATGTTTCTTAGTTTTTATTATTAGTATAAATAGGATATTATGTATTTTGTGCAGGGAGACTTAGAAACAGACTTTGAGAGAGACTTTCTGTTAGAACTCACTCTTTACATTGTATCCAATTGCATTTTGCTATCAATGAAAACTCTATGAATTTTTGAAGTATTTTGCTTTTGTTGATTGCTTTGTGCTTATAATTGATAATTGCATTACAATATCAACACAGATCGATCCATTTGAACCTATCAAATGGTATCAGAGCTTTCGGTTCAGTGATTTGAAGCTTAAAATCGACTTTTGAGCTCTGTGAATCAGTTGAATCTGTGTTTGATAGCAATTGATCAATTAATTATTGATTTCAGTTGTGTTTCATCATTAGAAACATGAATTGAATCACAATTAAGTGATTTCACACATTCAGATCTGAATTTTCATCAGATTTGTATGGGAAACTGTTCTTCGTAGTCGAACTCAAATTCAAACAGAAATTCTGATTGATTGTTGTTAATTGAGAGAATTGATGATTGAGGATTGATTATCGGTGTATATACTACTTGATTGAAAGTTTTCAGATCAATTAATCAAGTTTTGAAGCATTTGATAAGATAAGGTTGTTATGAAGATGATGAATTAGGCGCTTGGAGTGTTAAAATCATTTGAAAATTGCTCAAGTGTTTAGGCGCATCAACACTGTTTGGGTGTTTCAGAGTTGGAAGTTTTGACACTGTTTGGACGTTTTACTACTGTTTGGACATTTTTGAAACCTAAGAGTTCTAGGTGTTTGAATACTGTTTGTGTGCTTCAGTTGAAAATTCAGAAAATTTGACTAAGTACCCAGGCGTTTGACAACTGTTTGGACACTTGACAACGTTTGACAACTGTTCAGGCGCATCTTCAGTTGGGCATTTTAGAATTCTACTAAGGCATTCTCTTAGGTGTTCCAAGTTCAAAGTGGGCGTTTCACAACTATTCATTCAACACTTAGAAATTTTTTCAAAAACTAAAATCCAAAAATATTGTCATTTCTTTGTTTTATTTCAAACTTTAAAAACAACAAAAACAGTTTACTTTCTTAAATTCAAAACTTAAAATGGCTAAGTCTGAAGATTTTGAGAACAGAGTTGCTAAGTTGAAGAACAGAGCTGAGTTCAAGAACTGGTCTCTCAGATTGAAACATCACTTAAACTCTATTGATACTGATCTTTGGAAGTCAATAGAGAAAGGACCATATATTCCTATTTCATCAGATGGTCCTGACAGAGAATCTGTTTACACCAAAGACTCTCAAGAACCATATCCTGAAGATGGTCTATATGGTGATGATCTGAAGAAAGTAAAGAATGATATTAAAGCTTATTCACTGATGTGCAAGGGTTTACCTTTGGAGGTGCTGACAAGAATTGATAGTTATCAGACTGGGTATACCATGTACAAAGCTTTAAAGATAATTTGTGAAGGTAGTAAAGAGATACAAGATCTCAAAAAGCAGAAACTGAAAAGGCAACTTGAATTGTTTGAGTATCTTTCTCGAGAAACAATAAATCAAATGATGAACAGATTTGTGCAACTCATTACTGAAATGTCAACTGTTGGTGTGAAGAATGATCTCAAAGATCTAAATGACAGATTTCTTAATGCTCTTCCATCTTCATGGAAACAAACAGTTACTTTGTTGAAGCATACAGAAAAGTTTCCCATGGATCTTGATCTTCTGATTGCCAAAATAGAATCAGTTGAAATTGATGAGAGTTCAAGAAACAATGATAGATCTACATCAACATCTCAGTATAAGTATGTTGCATCTCCAGCTAACATAGTGAAGAATGCATTTGTGGCTAAAGATGATAGCTCTCCAAAAGATGAGGGTGATTTGTTTGTTGGAGCTGGTTTCTTTACTGACTCAACCTATACAAGTGCTCCTGTCTATACAAATCAACCTTAGTCTCCTCCTAAAACTCAAATGCCTAAACCTCAAACTGAGACTCCATCTTCTAACTCTGTTAAACCTAGCAAAGTTAAAGATGTCATAAACATCCTTTTACAGGATGAAGAGTCAAAATCTGATTCTACTGCTTTTATGGCAAGCTTTCAAGCTTATCAAGGTAGTCATTTAACTCAAGTTGAATTGATTTTGCAGGATTTATTTGAGATGGATCCTGATGATGTAGAAGAGATGGATTTGAACTGGCAAATGGTGATGATAGCTTATAGAACTCAGAAACACTCTTATGTGAACAGAAATTACAAGCCTAGTGCAAACAAGACTGTTGGCTTTGACAAGTTAAAATCAAGGTGTTTCAACTGCAATAGCTATGGCCATTTCTCAAAAGAATGCAAAGCTCCAAGAAATCAAGGAGGCAATGGTCAAGCAGGCTCAAGTAGTCAAAGATATCAGCGTAAGTCTCAGAAAACATTTCAGGAGCCGTATTAGAGTCTTCCTATGCCAGAACTGAAAGAAGAATAAAAAACAACTGAAGAGCCAAAGAAAGCTTTAGTTGTTAGCATTAAAGATGGTTATGACTATTTGCTCAGAATTTGAAGAAATTATGAAATCTCGTTTCCAAATGAGTTCTATGGGAGAAATAAACTTTTTGCAGATGGAATTTTTATCAATCAAAAGAAATTTGTTGACAAGCTCTTGAAAAAGTTTAAACTGCAAGATTGTCAATCAATCAGAACTCCAATTGATGTTAACACCAAGATTGGTCCTGATCCGAAAGGAAAATCAATTGACCAAACTCTATACAGATTTATGATTGGATCTTTGATGTATCTTACTGCATCTAGACCTGATATCATGTTTGCTATTTGCGTCTGTGCCAGGTATCAATCAGACCCTAAGGAATCTCATCTTATCGTTGTCAAATGCATATTCAGATATCTCAAAGGAAAACCAGCTCTAGGGTTATGGTATCCTTATGATGGAAACTTTGAGTTATATGGATATACTGATAGTGATTATGGGGGATGTTGCCAAGATCGTAAATCTACAACAGATGGTTGTCAGTTTTTGGGTCCCAGATTAGTCTCATGGCAGTGTAAGAAACAAACAAATATCTCAGTCTTAACTGCAGAAGCTGAGTACATAGCTGCATCAGCAGGATGTTCTCAGATCCTTTGGTTACAAAACCAACAACTGGATTACGGGTACAATTTTCTTAAAACTCCAATTTACATTGATAACATAGCTGCTATGTTTATAACAGCTAATCCTGTCCAACATTCAAAAACAAAGCATATCGAAATTCGATATCATTTTCTCAGAGATAACTCTGAAAAAGGTTTAATCATTTTGATTCAAATATCAACTGAAAAACAATTGGCTGATCTATTTACAAAAGCCTTTTTACGAGGAAGGTTTGAGTATTTGATTGAGTCTATTGGTCTTATTAACCATATTGAAAACTGATTTTGATTCATCAAAATCAAAATAACCCTTCCTTCTTTTTAATGAGAAAATCAAAGAGAAACTGTCAAAGTTGACTGCCTAATTGTATATATTGTGTGTGTGTGTGCTAAAAGAAAAAGCAAATACAAAACTAAAAATTGCAAAATCAAAATAGAAAAATATAAAATGAAAATACAAAAATATAGTTTAGTTGTTCATTTCTTATTTTAGAATTGAATCTGCTATTGCAATATGTGAGAAATGATAGTACATCAGTTTTAATCAGTTGCATACTTCACTCGTTAATAAAGTCTGACGTGATTAGATATGATGTGCGGGTAAGCTCAAGCAATTATATTGAAAAAGTAGATTCTTGTGATTTAACTAAATCATTATGCATTTGTGTGTATCCATCTTAGTTTTAATGAGTGGTGTTGACTTATCTGATTGCTTGCTTGTCAAGTTACAAACTCACACCTCGTGGTAATATGAATAATCATGAGATCTATTTATAGCATCTGTTCACTTCTCTGTTATGAGTCATCATAGACCTGAAGTGACGAGGTATCCTCTGTTGTAAGTCATTACAGACCTGGATATTCTCACCTGATGCAAAAGATGCCAATGTGCACAATCCTTTCAAAAGTCCAAAATGGATGTCCTATGATTCTTTATGAATCATCTCTATCTATTTGTTTATGAAATGGATTCGGAGATTACCTAATGGTTCATCCATGGTGGTTTTCTCAGAGATTATCAAATGGTTTTACCATGATGATTATCTCATTGACCTAAACATGAGATCTGGTTATACATATGTGTCAGGTTTTTAAGTTGAGTAAAAATGCTTGCTTGCATTCCTTGATATGGGTCAGACTCTCTAAGTCTAAGTGTGGGTTACATAATGTCATATCTAATCGAACCTTAATCAATCCAAGAATTGAAAAAGTAAGTGTGCTGATACCTTTGCCAAAGTACTCATTGTCTGTCCTTAGATCTAGTGTCTCCTCTGCTATGGGAACGCTGACCTGGAACACACCTGATCAGGATTTAATCACTGTCTATGACTATCCACAATTTTTTTTGGTTAATGTGCTGATTGTTAACTAATATGATCTCACTGCAGGCATGTGATTCATTCAGTATATAGTAGAGTTTTATTCTGCTGTATTTTGATTTTTGCATGATTTTCTGTGTGCAGGCATGTTGATAATGACTGGTTTGTCTTTCTTTTTTATCAATCAAATAAACTTCTAAGTTTGTTAACTTAAAAGTTTAGGGGGAGTAATGATTGAAAAAGAAAATCAAAATAAATGATTGGATGAAAAGGATGATGCTAAAAGTTTTCAAGTATGTGTGTGTTTGATATGATTCAAAAATGAATTTGAAAAGATTTCAAATTAAGTTGAAATGTGAAAAAGCTTCTTGCAATCAAAAATAAAGAATTGAGATTATTTGTATTTTTTGAAAAATTTCAAAATTTTTAGACTAAAATGACGGGAAATTAGTTGAGAAATAAAAAGTAAAAGTTTGAGTGAGAAAGTGACTCTTAATGTTAAAAGTCAAAAAGTCAAAGATTTTTTAAAGTCAAAAAGTCAAACTTTGACCAGGTTGAAATTTCATGATAAACGGTGAAAATTTTCAAAATTAGGGTTTGGATGAATTTGGTAAGAAAATTCTAAGTGTTAGACGTATGGAAAGGTCCTCATGCGCCTAAACAGTTCTCATACGAACTGAGGGTTCATGAAATTGTCCAAGTGTTAGGTGTTTCAGGCTAGGTCATGCGCCTGAACAGTGTCCATGTGCCTAAATTCTTTCTGATAAAATCTAACCAAGTGAGTTCATGCGCCTAGGTCTCATGCGTCTCAACAGGAGTAATACGCCTATACAGTAGTCAGCGTCTAAGTCTCATGCGTCTCAATAGTGGTCATGCGCCTTCACAGTGGTCATGTGCCTAAGAGTTTTTCACACTTATATAAATTCAACACTTGACAGAATTTCATTTCACTTGTTCTTTCACACACTGATACTCTCTGTTCTTATTCAGTCTCACCCGACGATTATAATTCTCATATTGTTTAGTCTGATTTACTGAAATCCTTGTGATATTTAAGTATAATCTCTGATTCTAAACATCATGTTAAGTGAAAATCATCAAAACATAGAACATTAAACACACATTTGATTGGGCGTTTGAAAGCTATTTGAGCGTTCGAACCCTAAGGGTTTAAGAAATTTGAAATTTTCAGCTTAAATGTGTTAAAATATTCAAAATTGAATCTGAAATTGTTGATAACACATGTTTTCGATCAGATTGACATCATCAAAACTTAATTTCATCATAAAAATTTCTTGATAATCATGGTGTTCATCAGTCAAATATAATAATAAAAAATTAAAACTGAAATGAATCGACAATTTGAAGTTTTCAATAAAATTTCAATGTTAATCATTAAAAAAAAGTCTCTTAATTCTCATAAATCTAAAAGAAACAAATTACTTAGTGTTTATAAATTTCTAAAACTTGATTTTGTCTATAATAGTAAGTGTTCTAACTCTTAAAAAATTTTGAATAAAATTGATCAAGGTTTAAAAATTTAAAATCTATTAAGTAAAATTGAAAATTAATTAGTGTGCATAATTTGTCATATGTTACTTGGTTTTAATCTCAAAATATTAATTGATTTTATATCCAATACATTTGAGTAATTGAGTGTATAAAATACTTAGAAATATTTCTAAGTGTTATTGGATAAAAAAAAAATTGATAAATCATTATGAGATTTACATCAATGTAATACATTTATTCTTATACTTGTTTTTTGTAAATGACAGATGGCTGAGGTCAAGTTTGAACCTAAGCATAATATAGCAGCTTTTCTTAATGAAGATGTTAGAGAGGCAGCTGGTTATGAGGAGATGATCAGATTTCTTTTGAGAACAAAATATTTGTATGCTATGTGTGCTCGTCCAGCAATATATGCAAGATTGATTAAAAGATTCTGGAGAACTGCTGAGATTGAGATAGATAAGGAAGGAAAGAAAGTTTTGAGAGGATTTGTTACTGGTGATAGAATGATAGAAGTTTCTGAGCAGTCAATTAGAGATGCTCTTAGACCGGCAGAAAATGATGCTCAAGATTTATCAGAGTTTACTTTTAATGAATGCAGAGATACATTCATGCTGATGGGTCACCCAGATAACTTTCCCAAGAAACAATTTTTTAGATCTAGAGTTTTTAATCACTAGAAAGTTCTATGCTACATCTTTCAACACTGTATGTCAAAGAGAAGTGCTGGATGGAATTTATTTCCTGTTGATATTGCTTCTCCTATAGTTGCATTGGCCACCAATAGAAGATTTAATATGGCCAAATGGATAATGAATGGATTTATATTCAACTTGGAGAAAGAAAAAAGGAACAAATACTTGATGTATCCAAGGTTCCTGCAGATGATTATCAATGAAGAACACCCAGACTTTCATGTCTATGGGGTAAATGGTGAAAGATTAGATCTTGAACACATGACTGAGAATGTGTATAAAAGATTGGCTGTAGTTACTAGAGCCCAGAACATTCCAATGTTTGATTATATGAGGGCTGTAGCAAGGGATGAAGTGGATATCAATCAAGATCATTTTCATTTGATTGAAGATGAACCAATTGATCCTAATGATTTGATTGAAGATGTTATCCAAGAAGTTATTGAGGAAGAAGTAGATGATGATGATGATGAAGATGAGCATAATGATGATGAAAGCTCATCAAGTAGTGATGATGATAATGATAATGATGATCCTGATGATAATGTTAGTGGGAATGTTGAAGAAACTAATCAAGAAGTTGATAGTGAAGAAACTATGTCTGATCAAAGAGATGAAAATGTTGGTGATGATGAAGCTGAAGATGAAGTAAATGAGCAAGTAGGAGATGATGAGAATGAAGGTAATGATGATGAAAATGTTGATGAAAGTTTGGAACAACATTAGTCATTTGATTTTGATTACATTGATGTAATCTTATCAGAACCTACTACACAGAATGTATCTTCTGATGATATTCAAGAAGAACAGATTGTGATTGTGGAAAAATGTGATGAAACAAACTCACGATGCTTGTATGTAAACAGAAGATGATAGTGATGAAGCATTGATTGATAATTTGAAAGTTAAGAATGCTGAACAAGAAGAATTGATAAAGAAATTACAAGAAGAAAATGTTTTGTTAAAAGCTGAGGCTGTAAAAAAAGATTTGTTAATGACTGAACTTGAAGAAAATATGAAGAGATTGACTGAAGAGGTTGAAAAGCTAAGAATGATTTGAAAGAAAAAGAAAAGGGAACAGAATCAGAATCACAAGTGAATGCGATAGAAAAGATTTCTGAAATGGACAAAGGAAAAAAAAAGATTGATGAAGTTATGATAGATTTATCTGCTGCACCATCAAAGAGTCAGAAAACTGTAGATGACTCAGTGCATTTTGATGAAGGAGATGTGCAGAAACAAACTAAAGCTTTAGATGATATTGATTCTGAATTCTCTGATGATTGGTACAATGAAGTGCTTGATGATGAAGATGTATGTGAGATTGTAGATTCCCCAATTCAAAACATTCAAGAAGATATTTCCATTGATTTTGAAGACTGATATAACTATCTTGTTAAGAATAAGTACAATCGTGTGTTTTTGGATGGATTAATAGTGTCTCAGATCAATGAAGAATATGAGAAATGTATGTTAGCAGAATCATCAGCTCCGGTGGATCCAAATGAAATTTGTTTAGAACATGGAGAATGGACACCGATGAGTGAAAGCATTAATGTTGATGATATTCCTGTTTCTAAATTACACCATCCTAATCCTGAGGACATGAGCATACCAGCTTTAAGGATGTGGTTGCAATCAAGGAATTATCCAAGAAAGAGACTAAACAGATTGCAGGGTGCTTCATTGAGAAATTTAGTAAGAAGTTTTCAAGAAACTGAGAAACAAAACGACAAGATGATTGTGCTTGATACTGATAATCCACAATACTTGGAGATTACCAAAAGAACAAGAATTTTGAAGCCTCAAGAGATAAAGTCCATGGAGTTAGTAAAGAAAAATCATAAGCAAAGACAAGAATTGATGAAGATGTTTCCTGAGAAGGAAAAACAAGCTTATAAAGTGTCCATTGATCAAAAACAATTATGGAACAAAGCTAGATCAGCTGGGGACATAGTGAGAAATGTGCTGCAAACAGGACAATCAATTTCAGAGCTCTTAAATGCTATGATTGTGCCTGATAATACAAAAGAAGTGAAGATAGTTGCTTGGAAGTATGATGAAGTGTTTGATGCATTTTTGATTAAGAGAGTGAATGCTATTTGTGATGTTTATCATTTTTACTCTAGTATCATTACATTACCTATCCAAGACTTAAAAGAATTACACAAGTTACCTCTAATTAATCCTACCAAGGCATCAATAGGAGAGAACTTTGTGAAGCTTCTGGACCATGGAATCTCAAGAATGGCATCTTTTCTTAAAACACATTGTGATCAAGAAGATAAGAAGTATTTTCAATCATTAAAGAAAAAGAAGAAAGGAGAATCAAGTTCAAATGAAAAAGAAAGCTATTTGGAGACATATAGTGATAAGTACTTTGATAAAGTTACTAATCCAGGATTAAAAGTGATTGATGGTACTCAAACTTCCAAACCAATCCTGAGATGGTTTTATGATTCTGAATCATTTCAGTTGATGCTGGTAAGAAATGAAGATGATTGGGATAATGATATGATAAGTCTGTTTGGAGTTTTTGAGTTGAAACTGTTACATCCAAGCTACATTTCATTTTTATCAAATCAAAAGTTTGAGCGTGTATCATCAGAAGCAGCAGAAAATGATAGAAAGTATTTCATGACAATAATCAAGGTGATGAATGCAGCCATGGAGCGTATTTCGTTAAGAAAAGCTCTGGCTTATGCAAACATTGTAAAGAAAGATATACAGAATATACACTTCATGAGAATATCAAGTAAAGGAGTATTGGAAATTCATTCAAAAGATTATCAAAATCCAATAGAATTGTATGCAAACATTAACATTGCAGGGTTGTCAAAGGAAATATTGCTGGTGATGGATTCAATGGAGATTAAAACAAATGAATCAAAGCCTGAACAAGGTATTTTGGCAGCAAAGTTCAAGTCTGCAATAAAGAAAGCTTTAAGAGAGATAGAGATGTATAAAGAGAAACCAATGTTCAAGATAAAAGAAGAACCAAAAGATTTTTTTGACTAAAGACAATGCAAATCTTAGGGGGAGTATTGTTGGAGCTCTTGAAGATTAGCATTTAGTCTTTATATTTTGTTTTTGTCATAGTTTAGGGACTTATTTGTAAATATATGTTCCTTAGTTTTCATTGTTAGTATAAATAGGATATTATGTATTTTGTGCAGGGAGACTTAGAAATAGACTTTGAGAGATACTTTCTGTTAGAACTCACTCTGTACATTGTATCCAATTGCATTTTGCTATCAATGAAAACTCTATGAATTTTTGAAGTGTTTTGCTTTTGTTGATTGCTTTGTGCTTATAATTGATAATTGCATTACAATATCAATACAGATCGATCCATTTGAACCTATCATGTTAAGACAAACCTCTCAGACCAAATTGGAGTGCACAAGAAAAAGAACCCTTAATGGAAAATCATATTAAAAAGAAATGAAGGATTGGTAGATAAAACTATAAAAGTGATAGTATCTTCAGACTCCCCAATAATATATGGGTTTCGAGTCTTGGCTGATTACAAGATATGATAGTAAATAAAGTCCATAAATCAAAATAAACAACAATACATGTAGCAATAAAATGTATTAAGATTTAAGAATGATTATTGGTATTCAGAAACCAAAGATTAATCACAAGGCATGTAGAGAAATACTTTATCTACTTATGAGTCACGGTAAAACATTAGAAATTGTATAACTAGATTCAACTAACTTAAATCTCGTAATGAAAATGGAAGGTAAACAATAGACTTTTCTAATTTCAGGATCAAATTATAATTTATGGATATGAGACCGTCTAGGTAGTAGTTGATAAACCTAATAAACAAGCAAACTTTGTAGCTATCCGTAAGGACTATGTAATAGAAAAATTAGCCAAGATATTTAGATAGTCTTGCAACATGTTGTATCTATCTTAATACATATAGGTCAGAATGAGTTTCCTGTGAAGAAGGAAAGGACTTGATGATTTATGTTCTGAGTTACAATCATAGTTGGTTCTAGAGTGTATGTTGAAATCACAACCTAGAAGTTTTGCATATTTCAGAGGCAAGCATACGTTTGAAAGATAAAAAAAACATGAGGATGGTAAGACTATAACAGTTAAGAGAGATTCTATAACACCTGTGAAAACTAAATCCCGGTTTGAAAATAAGTAAAGAAAAGAAAGTTGGTTGCATGTTTTTACAACTATAGGGGCCAAAGTTGGACACTTGAAAACTTATCACTGTAACCCCTATATAAGGCGATGTGACTGCCCCATGCAAGGGTATTTTTCGAAGAAGGGGCTGTTATAAAGAGAAAGTTGGTGTTGTAGAGTGAGAAAGTCCAAACACTTATCAAGGTACTAACTTTCACATATAAAATGATAGATATAGGCTAGATCTATGTTATTCTAGTGTTTTAACACCATTTTGATGGTTAATGTTGACACCTTTACGTGTGCATGAATGTAGATCTTGTTTTTTAGCTTCTCAGTCCTAGGGTTCGTGCTATAGCTGGAAAGGTGAGTTCTAGATCCCCACTTTATGCTTTCTACTGGTTTTGGGGTTGATATGCATGCTCAAATGTGTTTTATGTATGAATCTAATAATTTAAGATGTAAAGTATCCATTTTCATGTCTAGGGTTTGAGTTTTATCAACTTCATGATTTATGTTCAAAGCCTATGAAAGAACCCTAGATTATATGTCAAAAACATAACCATTTTCAAAGAAAGGAAATGTATAACTTAGGTTGAATTCCATTTCAACTGAAAATGAAATCTCCAGTAGTCGTATTAACAATCACAGTCTAAGTAAAAGACAATGGGGATGAGGAAAATGTCACCCGGACAACTGTTACCTGCATTAGTCTATGCTGATGAATGGACTATTACCTGCATTTATGTTCTTTAGCCCCGTTGGTTCCTTAGGTAGTCTAATGGTAACCAATGTAGATGAGATAACCGTTACCCTATTTTTTTTTCCTCGCATTGGTTCCCTAGTTAGTCTAAGGGTGACAAAGGCAAATAGGACAACTTTTACCCGTATTTGTTTTCCTCGCAGTGATTTCTTAGTTAGTCTAAGAGTAACAAATGCGGATATGATAACTGTTACCCACATTTTTTAACTCAACCGTATAAACTTTTGTCCGCATCTGCCTACTCAGCCACATACACTGTTATTCACATTAACCCCATCCTTAACTAAGAAAGATTAATGTTATCCACATTTGTTTAACTCATCTGTATCAACCTCATATCTAGCCAAGAAAGATTACTATTATCCACATAAAGTTATGGTCATTAGCATTTGGTTGCCATCACCCGCATTAGTCTATAAACATCCTCATCTGATAATTACCATTATCACTCCTTACACTTGAATACTTCCCTCATGTTCACCTACTGTCTAAGTCTAAATGTATTATACCTAGTTATACCAATCTTATGAAATCTAGATAAGTTTTAAAAATATTGAAAAAGGGAAATGCTAATGTGATTACCCTTGTTATCCCGTGGCTTGCTTTGTGCTAGCATCTCAAAGGTTTGATTCGTGCTAATAACTCACTGGCTTACTTTGTGCTAGCATCTCATTGGGCTTGCTTTGTGCTAGCATCTTAATGGGCTTGCTTTGTACTAGCATCTCATTAGCTTGCTTTGTGCTAGCATCTCACTGGCTCGTTTTGTGCTAGCATCTCATTCGGTTTGCTTTGTCCTAGGGTCTCACATTCTCACTTGCCTACTCTATGCTAGCAACTATAGTAACGAGCTTAGTGCAAGTAGTTCATAAGCCTTGCTTGATTATGGGACTTGAAAACTGTATGTACCCATGATATGATTTCTATGATATGAATGATCTTTGATACGATCTATTAATAACCAAAATTTTCTCACTACGACTTAGTTGTTGACTGAATGTTTATGTTTTTGCATCATCATCATCATCATCATCATCATCATCATCATCATCATCATCATCATCATCATCATCATCATCATCATCATCATCATCATCATCATCATCATCATCATCATCATCATCATTATTATTATTATTATTATTATTATTATTATTATTATTATTATTAGTATTACTATTACTATTACTATTATTATTATTATTATTATTATTATTATTATTATTATTATTATTATTATTGTTATTATTATTACTATTATTATTATGAAATTTTCAGTTTAAGAATTATGTTTTTGTTCATGAAACCAATTGTGAGGTCACAAGAAAACTAGGTCTTACAGATTTTGAAATGATTTGATTTGAGGAATTAAGAAGATTGAGAAGGAGCAATGAGGATTCCAAACTAGAAAATCACTAGTGTTAAGCTAAAAATCTGTTACTAATAACATGTATCATTGGAAAACAAACAAGTGAGTAGATGTGAAGTTAAACATCATAAAAAGACTGTTAAAGAGTCTTGATTCTCAAGAGTGAATATTAAGAGAAACGCTTGAGAAAATTAAGAAATAAGATAATTTTATTTGTATCGGTCTAGTGGTATGGTCAAAAAGAGCTCGAGAAGACTTTGGAATTGATAGAAGAAACGAAAGACAAATATATCTTCAACTATTCGAGTAACCATTGAATTTCGAGGACGGAATTATTTTAAGGGGGAAAGAATATAACATTTCGAGCTTTCGGGTCAAATGATAGAAATTACACACACGCGAAATATGAACTCCACATTTTATATATGAGAAGAAGTTTTTTAGATTAGTTTTAGTGTCGTAAAAAGCCGTTAAATAGATTTAAATATAGTAATGTATTATATTTAAACCTGTCTCATTTTTAACGAAACATAGGTCGACTTGTAGAGAGAATGAGCTCATCCCAATGACATATTAAAAACCTTATAAAACGTTATAATTTATAAGTTATAAGAGAAAAATGATGTAAGTAGCTAAATTAATAATAATAATAATAATATTTAAAATACTCAAACAAGAGTATGTAAGAAGCAACGAAGCTTAAGAAGCACCTAAACTTATCATCCCACATCAACGTAGGGACTTTCAAGTTCTCCTTATCAGCCTTATAAATGAAACTTTGAAGTTTGAATTTCCAATATAAGTTTTCTTGAGAACACTATAAAATAAAGATAATCTCAAGTACTTAGCACCTCATTGGGTGTTGTTATTAGTCACTTTTGATGCTCTTGTAGGAGTGTGAATAGGGCAGATTTTACATCAAATTGCCGTAAATAGTTTTAAGTTATGTACTTGTTTAAGTTTACGTTAAATTTATTAATATCTATTTTAGAATTAATTATTATAATAATAATAATACTATTATTATTATTATTATTATTATTATTATTATTATTATTATTATTATTATTATTATTTTTAGGCGCAGTATTAGTATTAGTAGTGTTATTAATTTTAGGCATTAGGGTTATTATTAAGGGTGGGTATTGGGTAGCCTAGCCTTAGTTAGGCATGGACTAATCACACATGATTAAACAAAATAGCATATATAAACCAATATCCAACTATAACAATAAATCAGTAGTGGTATCTTTATCTAACTTAGGATTACTTAAACTGTATTAGGACTATGAGATATTATGAGGTTGTACCTGGAATGGTTATTGACATTGGGCAAATGTTAAGCAGTTGAGTTCCTCTGAACTGTTTTTTAAAACAGGATATGATGTTTTGTTAACTTGTAATAATTGTAGAATTGACGATCAATATCATCTTTGATATTGGGCAATGGTTGATAGGATGCTTGAGGGTTGCTTGTATGATTTTGCTTTAGCCAATGGAGTTTGTATACATAGTCTGGTTCTTTGAATTTATATTACGCTTACTCTGTTTCTATCTGTTTGCCATGGCAGTATATTCTTGTTCCAATAGTCAATAATAATATGTTTTGAATTTTGAATAATGTAATGTTCATAAACTAGCTAGTTTTATGTTGAGTCCCAAATGCTTTCTTTTTAAATGGACACACATCTTAGGTTCCAAGTGATTACAGTAAATGGAAATTACGGGCTATACTTATGAAGACATAGGGTTCTAAAGCGCTACTGGAGATTTCAATCTCTAGTATAGTTAAACGGATGTAATGATATTATCTAGTATGACTGATGTGTAGTATGCTATGATGTTTAATGAAAGTTAGACTTTTGTTGTAAACCCTATAATTACTATGTGTTTTGTATATCTGATGCATAACACTTCCCAGAGTGTGTCCTGAGACGCATGCGTTACATTACTAGAGGCATTTAGAAGTTAGATATTGCTTAGATGTTATGCATATTGGAGAAAAACATATGTGATAACAGGTTTGGATTATTATTAAACATTCCTGGGAAAACTAGCCACACCTTAAGATATTGAAGATGAACGATCTAAGCTATTCTTAGCAGGTCAAGCAATAAAAAACATGAGAAACAACACGTATGAATTTGGAGAGATCATATATGGAAAAACCAATGATTTGGTAAGTAATATATATTTATTTTGTTATGAAATATTATATGTATAATTATTGAATATTTTAACACTTGTTATCTTATAGGTTTGGCTTGAGCGGGAAATGATAAAGGAAGGTACATATGCTAAAAGGAAAGCAGATCTACTAGTTAGACTTTTGGGTCGTGAGGATGGAGGACGAAATATATTTATAAATACATATACATACATATATTCTTTTGAATATTTATATAGTTATTGATATTGTTTTGGATATTTAGTTTACAAGAGCAACACGAGTTCATGGTGGATTGTTCAAAGATGCCATATAACGAGTAAGAATGAATGCAAGCCCATGTTTTCATGGCTCCAGCTGTGTGTCTGGTGAATCATTCATTGATTATCCACCGATCGAGGTAATTCATTTATATGTTAACTTAAAAGTTTATATGTTTATATATAAATATTTATTTATTTACTAAAATTGTTGTATGTTATGTAGAATGTGATATCGTGCACGTTGTTATTTTCATTTCAACATAGTTCAAATGTGATTGTTGCTTCAGGGTAGGTATGGCCAACTTCAGACACAATCCTAAATGGGAAACAAATAGATGAGGGTTTTGTCAAAGTAAAAGTTGATACTGTAAACAAACATTAGGAGAAAACACATGTCCATGATTTGGGAAAAACTAATGAGATTGGTTAGGTTAGTGATACGCTTCATCAGTTCATTGAGTGGCCAAGGAATGCATTGAGTGTATATTTGTTTATATATAATGTTAATTTTTATATTATAATATTTACGTTAATATTTTTTGTTGTGCTTGTGAATTTAGAGATATCATGTCAATCAATATGGCTCAAGAAAGGCTCCAAGTCCTTGTTAATCAAGTCATAGAGGTGCCTCAACACAAATAAACCCTAGAGACTTTGCAACGACATCAACCACATGTACTTGTTTATAGTAAAACAAATTGTTTGAAAGGATCATTAAAAATTGTTTAACTTGTTTGTCATTTAAGATGGATGCAGATGAATCATATCATGTATCAATTTCAAATCAAATGCTTGCGCCAGAAAATGTAATCAACCAGGTTTTATGAATATAGTAAAAGATCAACGACATCTTTTTAATTCAATCTTCACACACACATATTTATATAATAAGAGTACTAATGTTTTATAAATCATTTCTTAGTTGGCGTAGGTACATTAATGTGAACAACCTCTATATCAACAACCAGTGCTAACTAATGATGCTCTCGATCCTAATCCAAAAGTTATTGATAATGAAATAACTAGTGTTTTTGATAAAATATAAGAAATACCTCATGTAATTCAAAACATGGCTAGAGTTTCATCAAAGCAAGTTGGTAATAACAATGGTATTATGGCTTTTTCACCTGACATGATGTATGATGAGATGGTTGATTTTTGGATTCCATATGTGCAGATGTTACAATTATTTTGTAAAAACTGGCTTGATATGACTATCATACATTGGTGTAAGTTATTATTGTTTTATATGGTCCAATAACATTTATTTACACAAATCAATTTACTAACTTTATATTTTTTCTCTAATCAAGGTACTTTTATATGTTAGACAATTCTATATGTGCTTTCTTTAATCCAGGTAACATCACAAGTGATGTGTGTATTAAGAATCCCACCACAACTGAAAAACACATCATGAATATATATAAAAGGAGAAAAGAATTCCAAATACAATCTTAGATCTTTAATTGATCAAGTTCTTGGGATTACATTTGAATGGGAAATGGTTAATGTATGTTTCTAATTAGTTATTAATATTTTTTCCTTTTTCATAAAACTAAATTAATAATTGCGATTTCAATGAAGTGTAAGAAACAACTATAAAGACATAACATGGTAAATACTGGATATTTCAAGTATAAGCCAACCCTTGATAATGATTTTAAATGACATAAGATAAAAAGACATACCAATTACCATATTTTCTACAACAATTCTATCATTAAATGTTATAAATAAAAAAAACTATGAAACTACATGAAATTCTCATTTAATTTTACAGTTTTGGTATTGTAAAAAAATGTGAATCTTATACGAAGTGTTAACATACTTAACTCTATTTTATGATTTTACTCATAGTAGGACAACTAAACTCAAAACATGCTCATTATCTCAAAAAACCTATCAAAATAGTTAAACCATTACTAAAGCAAGTTGCACGCATACAGGAGCTTTGAAATATATTTAAAAGTGGTAATTAATAAGGTATAAAAAGTTATGATAATTGCTTAAAAATTGTATTAGAAGGAAATAAATTATAATGTGCTCATCAACAATTAACAATTCGATATAATAGGTTTCGTTAAGGTTTTGGTTACTTTGATGCGTTCAGACTCGTATTATACTAACCTTAATTGTAAAGTCTTAAACTTTAACATCAAGCTTGTTCAACACGGTTAGCTGTGTAAAACAATAAAATAAATCCGAAGTTAAATGAATATTATTTCATTTAAAAATAGAAAGAGGGAGTGAGTACTAAGAAATTTACTAAAGATTGACATCTTTTAAGGTAGGAATTGAAATTTAAAATCCATAAAAGTAGAAATAAATTTTTAAAGATATATAAATCAAATAAAATATTTTTGCATTTTTAAAATTGATTTTTGTTATATTATTGCATTTTTAAAAAGATATTTAGAATTTATTTTTTATTCAAATAAATATGTAGATATTTTAGAAAATAATTATAAACTATTTAAAAATGACATGTGGCTGATGTTGTTTTTAGAAGATGACACTTGAGACAAAAGATGTTTGTATATTATAATAAACTAGGTTAGATACCCGTGTAATACACGGTTTGAAAATATATAAACTATATAATTTATAAATGTATAAATATTTCGTATGATTAAATTGCGTATTACATAAAACAATAAAAAACAAAAAATTATATTTTTAAGTTATATGTATTCGAATACTTCTTTGGATAATATAACATACAATTGACTCGTGTGAAATAAAAAACCAATTGTTTTAAATTGAAATTAACCCAAAATATATAAATATATCAATAAATAATTTTTTTTAAACTTTTTTTTTCAATTAAATGTTATTTGACTATAAATGTATGTACAATTCAAAATAACATATGATTACACAATTTAGTTGATAATATAAAAAAAATTAAATTAGAAACAAAATCAATTATTAATTTAGTTTATTAAAATAAAAACTTGACTAAAATAATATAATATTTTAGGCGGAAATTTTTTTTTATGAAGTAACAGAAAAGTACCATGTGCCATCCTAATTACTCTTTTATTATATACTATACATATGATAAGAAATTGTTTTTGCTATGGTTAATTGTATTTGATAGTCCACTAAGAGACAAATATACAGTAATGTATTTTGCTTAATTATAAATTATTGAAATCTTAGTTGCATTTTCTTGTGCATTCATCGTACTTCTTATAACACCTACCACAATCATCCCCAATCATGCTACAACAAAATCGTAGATCAGGACAATCCATTCCAAAACATGATGGTTGTGTCGCATTCATTAGCCCTTTGATTACACTCCTGGCACCTATATATTAAATTAAAAATTATTATTAACTTTATGCTTTAACAAGGAGATGCTAAATGTAATTTTTTTTATTGCTAGAAATTTCTTGTAGCAATAAAGTAATATTCTTAAATAAAAATCGAAACAAAAAACACTAATAGGAAAATTATTATGTTTGTAGGTTATACGTCGTGTGCGGCACATGTATTTTTATGTGTGCATCCCCTTTGCTCAAAACATATTTAATTATTTATTTATTTATTTACTATATTAGTAACTCGTGTATTATATTAGTTAAATAAATAAAATATTAAATAATTATTAATAAAAATTTATGAATTATAAAACTATATTTAAATATAAAATATGATTATAATTGCACATGAATAGCCACTTAAAGTAAATAAATAATAATATATTTTTCTTAAACTTTTATTTTATAAAACAATGTGGGTTGTAAATATTTTTTGTTAATAAAAATAAATTTATTTTAAAAAAATTATTGTATTTTGTATTTATTAAACCTTTTGTTTTTAAAAAGTGTGTTTTTAATAAAAAAATAGGTTTTAATTTATTAAACTATATAATTTTTAATATGAAAATGGTATGATTAATATTATTCGTATTCAATATTATTAATAATAATAAAGAGAAATGAGAAAGTTAGTATGATAAAACTTACAATTGTGTCAAGTTTTTTTTAGATTTTCTTTATTATAAATAGATAGATATATAGATAAATAAATAGGCTAGAAACTCATTTATTAAATGGATTATAGTTAGTAATAAACACAAAAAGTTACAGTATGATATTTTAATATAAGATATGATTAAAATTATATATACGTAATAGTTTAAAAGATATGACTAAAATTATATGCACGTAATAGTTCAAGAAAATAAAATAATTATACTATTTTTAACTCTCTTATCTAAATAGTTTTATTTTTAAACATTCGTTTTAAGATTTGTTTTATAAAAAATTTATTGTATATATAAAAATCTTGTTTATTAAAAACTCGAGTTTCTAATTATTTTAGTTGTTTTAATAAAACTGTTTTAGAAAATTTCATATTTTTTATATCTCTTTGTTTCAAAAAGGTTTAGTGTTTTAGAAAATTTTATATTATATATAAATTTTTTTATTATTTTATTTTAATAAAGAGATGTGATTATTAATTTTCTTAATAAAATTTATTTCTAAAAATATAACTTGATTTTAAAAAATCTAGATGAGAGAGATAAATGTATCAATTAATAAAATCGATTTTTAGTAGAGGAGGAAAATTAGTTTGATTGTTTAAATTACTATAATATACTTTTGGAGGGAAAATAAAGTGAGAATGTTTAAAAATATGACAATTGTCAAAAATATTGTTTAAGAGAATTACAAATGGCAAAAAAAACTTATTTTATTAGGGGCCGTTTAGTTCGCAAAATATTTTGCAAATGAATTGGAATTGGAATTGAAATTGTAATGTTATTGAAGTTGACAACATGTTTGATTAGTTAATTTTGAGTGAAATTAAAATTTTAATTTTGAACATTACATTGACTGTTAAACATTACATAGATAAGTGTAAGCAATGTGAATTACAATGAATGAGTGAAAATTTTCTAATTTCAATTTCATCCGTTGACCAACTAAACACGATTTTGTATAGAAAATTTTCCAATTTTAATTACAATTCCTGATAATTTTGTGAACCAAATATCCACTTAGATTTTGTAGATTTGTGTGTTGTTTGTGGTAAATGAGGTAGATAATACACTAGTAAACATATGTGCCCACATGACAAGACGTAAAACCTAAAAGTACAAAAAAGGATGATTTAAGCTTTTGTGGAAACGTTGATTCAAGCTTTTGTGGAAACTTAGTTGGCATATGTTATCTAGAACCATTAATAAGCAAAAGTGGATAAAATGATTCTATCTTGCAAAAGTATTATTATAATTTACAAATATAACAAAGCGCAAAGTTATTGATAAGATACCTGCAGTCATGACAATAAAAGTGATACTAAGAAAGAGAGTTAGCATGTGATTGTTTTCCATGACAAATTTTTTCAACTATAAATATATTATTTGAGAAAGTAAGGACTAACATATATAAGAAAAGTATCAGAACCAAAAGAAAATTCAACCTTCCACGAGTTATGCATGAAAATATTTGAAGTAATACATGTAGGATGTGTGAACTAAGACAAACAGTTTCTTATATGTGTATCTATATATAGTCATGAGTAAATAAGAGTATTTTATTATAACACTAGGTTATATCCCCATGTATTAACAAAAATATTAAATATTTATTGACGATGAGTAGTAATTGTAAAACGTAATTTTAATATAACATATGATTGAATTTACGTATGGTTAAGTATTTTGATTTTTTTTTATTATTTTTAAAACTTTCGTTTTAAAAAATTGCTTTGAAATTTTTTTATTATTTTATCAGTATTTTGTTGTTTAAAAACTCCGGGTTTGTTTTAAATAAATGTTCTTTTATAAAACTTTTATTTTATAAAAAGATTGAATTTAAATATAATTTCATAATTTAAAAAAGCTTCATTTTTTTAGAAAATCATAGTTTTAGAAAATTTTATTTTTGAAAGAATATATTTTTAATCAAAATACTTAGTTTTTATTTAATAAAAAAATATTTTAAAAATTATTAATTCAAGGATTTGAATTTATAATAGAGAGAGAAAGAGAAATATTTGGAAATTAGTTACTTGACTTTTAAAAATAAAATAAATAGTTTAGGTGGGAAAAAAATTAAGGGAAGCATTGTGGGAATGCCATGTGTCCCACATTGTAAAGGATTATTAGTATAGATGTTACACACACACACAATCAATATACGTGGAAACAAGTGTGTGTTTATGTATGTATATATATAGGGGTCAGTTACTATACAAAATGTAATTTACATGCCAAGCGTACAATTCACCAACGTGTGACACTTGTTTTTTGACGAAGGGTTAATTTCGTCCGTGCAACAATTACGCATATAATGTACATAATTACGCAAGTAATACTTATAATTACACAAATTATATTTATTATTACGCAAAGTAAAATTACTCATGTTATAAAAAATAATTACACAAGTTATATTTATAATTACACAATATATATTTATAATTACGCAGTTAATAATCGTACACATATCACGTAAACGTTTTTGTAAACTGTTGATTTAATATATATATCAATACTAAATTCAAATTAAAAAGAAAAAAATGCTCCATTTTATATTGTATTTTATTTAGAAAAACAATATCGTATAAAAAGCTATATGGATTTAAAAAGACCGGGGAAATATTAAAAAGTCAAAAAATTGTAATCTTTCCCTCCAGCCCCTTTAATGTGTGGTTAGGATATTTGAAGAACCACTTTTAACCACAAAATCAAAAGAACTATTTATCAAAACCAAGTAGATCAATTGTTCACATTAATTCATCGAAATGAAGTAAAATTTTTTGTTGTTGATTACCAAACGTTGTTCGCAATCAATAGTTCCCTCTGTAATCAATATATAGTTTTTGCAATAATATATATGTTGGCTTGCAATCAGTTTTTACAATTATATTCATTACTAGCATTAAAAAATACGTGTATTACACGGGTTGGATAATTAAAAATAATAATATATAAATCTGTATATATTTATAATTACTAAAATGTCTTAGTATATATATAAAATATTTTGAGAAGATATGATAAATATGATATCTTTTTATTTCAAATGAAAAGTTAATTAAGAAACATTTAATTCTTTATTTGAATAAACAAAAATTAAAAAGATGGTTATAAAATATGATTGATTTATTATCTTAATTATTAATTGCCATAAAATGGATGAAAATAATTTGGGCGAAAAAATGAAAACTTTGATAGTCTAGAATTTTGACAAGTGTACACTTGAGATACTCTTTCATTAGAGTAGTATGATGATATGATTTTTTTTGAAACATAATTACGTAAGATATATTGGGATTATCGATCTTCCAAATTGGATAGTGTGGTATGTAGAAAACTTATATATCTATACTACTATTTACAGCAAAAGTTTAAAAACAAGTGTAATTTTACAAAAAAATTATGACGCCTAATACAAGTGTTTAAGTATTAGGTACAAGTGTTCTATGCACTCGTTTCTATTTTGCCCCTTATTTAATAAACTTCTTATAATTAATATATTTTATAAAACATATTATTAATACTTTATCTATAATACAAGAATATTTAATTCACTACATTATATATTATATTATTTATAATACTTTAAACTAACATTTAAATTTATTATTATATAATTCACTACATTATATATTATACTAGCTTAGATACCCGTGTAATACACGGGTTGAAAATATATATGAAAACTATATAATTCATAAATGTATAAATATTTCATATGATTAATTTATGTATTATATAAAGAAAATAAAAATAAAAAGTTACATTTTTAAGTTATATATATTTGAATAATTTTTTGGATAAGATTACATATAATTGACCCGTGTAAAATAAAAAATCAGTTGTCTTAAATTGACAATAACCCAAAATATATAAATATATCAATAAATATTTTTCTTTAACTTTTTTCAATTAAATGTTATTTGACTAAAAAAGTATGTATAATTCAAAATAACTTATGATTACCCAATTTATTTGATAATATAGAAAAATTAAATTAAACACAAAATATATTATTAATATAGTTTCTTAAAATACAAAACTTGACTAAAATAATATATTAGTTTAGGCGGGAAATTATTTTTGAAGAGTAACAGGAGAGTGCCATGTGGCATCTTAGTTACTCTTATATTATATACTATAGATTATTTATAATACTTTAAATTAACATATAAATTTATTAATAGGCATTATATTATTTGAATACTTAACTATATAATTATTAAATACTTTTACAACAATAGCAGAAGCAACAACAAGTATTATGCTTAACTATATAGTTACTAAATACTTTTATAATAATAATGATAATAATAATCTATATTTATATTATCTATACTATTATATAAAACATTTGATAAATACATGCTTATAATTTTACTCAAAATTTAAGACACCTAATATAATTTTTTAAAAATAAGGTACAAGTGCTATATATAATAATTCCTAATTTACCCATATTTAATAAAATTCTTTCAGTTAATACATTATTTAATACTCATTTATTTTAGACAAAATTACAAATTATAACCTTTATGTTTTGCACATATTATAGAATGGAACCTTTTGTAAACAATTTCACTAAATGACCTTTATTTAGAATCTTGTTAATACTTTTTACCTTTGAGGTAATACTCATCCATTTAAGAAGTTAATTAACTACACATAGGTTGTACATGACGGGTAAAATATCTTTTTACGCTAAACTAGTTAATTTTTCTACAATATCTTAAATTAATTTTGTAAAACAGAACTCCATTAATCTTGACATAGTGAGAGGGGATTTCACCAATATCAAACATAAGAATAACTACTTGTTTGAGGAGATATATTTTAGGTCATGGTAGGAAACACGTTCAAACATTTTCCTGTAACTTATTAATTATTTATGTTGATGTCCGTAAAAACTTAACTCTTCAAAGGATTAACTACCTCCAATAGCCACTCTAGTTCTTCTCATTGATACAACAGAAAATGTGAAGATTGAACAATGGAGACACGAAACGCCAAATAATAATTGCATAATGATTTATACATAAGGTTACTTAGCATAGAATCCCATAACTAGAATGCTAGTGAAGCTCATTTACTAAAACCCTAAGATGTCTAGAATCACTTATATACATGCATACATACATACACACCTACATATGTATGTACAGTAACGTGTTTTGATGAAAATGATAATGATTAACGAATTAAATCCGTAACTCTTTATGAAACTTGGATTATATCGAGAGGTTATTGTGAACTGATTTCACTTATTGTTCATCATAAACCTTCCAAAAGATGTATGGATCCATGTGGGTAAATTGTTAGAAAGAAGGAAGGGTTATGACTACATTGGTGACCTTTTTTGGCTAAAAGAATATTTTTACCAATCATGTGCTACCCATGTGCAATTAATTAACATCTTAAATGTATGAAATTTGTTCCCAAAGACAAATTTTCAAAAATAGGTCATTAATTAAAAGTTGTTTCTTAAAAAGGTCTCAGCACATGAATTGTGTAAAACATAGAGGTTAAATTCGTAATTTAGACTTTATTTTAAGTATTATCTTATTTATCATATTTATATTAATATTAAAATATATATATATATATATATATATATATATTATTTATCTTACCTAATACTATTTGATTTAATATTGATATTATAATATATATATTTATTATTTATATAATCATTATATATTTACATAGTTATCTATACTATTATATAAAGCAAAACATTAACTATTAAGCATTGGGTACAAGTATTCTATACAATTATTTTTATTTTCCCTCTCATTTAATAAACTTTTTCTAATTAATACTTTATTTAATATATATTAATAATATATTATTTAATAATGTAAGATTATTTAATTCACTATATTATATATTATATTATTTATACTACTTTAAAAAAATATTTAATATATTAATAAGTATTATTTTATTTAAATACTTAACTATATACATACTAAATAATTTTTTAATAATAATAATAATAATAATAATAATAATAATAATAATAATAATAATAATAATAATAATTATTATTATATTATTATTATTATTATTATTATTAAATTTATAAATAAGTATTATCTTTTTGAATACTTAACAATATAATTACTAAATACTTTTACAATAATGATGGTAATAATAATCTATATCTATATTATCTATACTATTATATAAAGTATTTGATGTTGACACACTTGTGATTTTACTCAAAATTTAAGATAACTAATATAACTTTTTAAACATAAGATATAAGTACTATATATATACAATAGTTTCTAATTTGCCCATATTTAATACATTTCTCCCAATTAATATATATTTATTTTAAGTATTATATTATTTATAATATATTAAATTATTATTAAAATATATACATTTATTATTTTTATTTTTACAACTTAAAACTATTTGATTTAACTATTATATTATTTAAACATTTTAGTACATAGTCACTAAATATTTACATAGTTATAATAGTAATAATAATACCCAAATATATTAACATTGAACACAGGTTGGAAAATAGGCTCAATAACACTCGTTGCGGCATCACTATGTATAACAAATAAGAAAAATTATAATTAGTGAAGATGTAGGTTTTTTTAATGTTACAACAATAATTTTTTCCTTCAAACTAATAAAAAACCTACTTTAATTTTTTTTTAGTTTTACATTTAAACCTATAAGGATTTTTTGAAACTAACCACAATATTTCTTTCTCTTTGTTTTATTTTCAAATTGATACCTTCTCATTTTGTATTTTTTAAAATTTTATATTTAAGCGTTCGAGTTATGTCAAATTTACATTTAATCAACAAAACTTTTATTAAATTTTATACTTAAGCCATCGAGATATGTTAAATTTACATTAAATCAACAGAAAATTTTAAAGTTTTATACTTAAGCTTTCGAGTTATATAAAATTTTTTTTAATCAATTTACAATAGAGCTATTTAATTATAGTAAAGTCACAATTTATGCATTTACTATTTTTGTTCTCTATTTTGAGGTATTTATTTTTTATAGTATTTTTTATTACACTTTTTTTTTATTCGTGTTTCGCATGTAATATTATTTTGGGTGGTTAATACTAACGTATAAATCATCTGTATTAACTTTTAATTTTTATAACCTCTGCTACATAGCGCGAGTCACACCACTAGTTAGATTAGAAGCATAAGTTTTAGCATACAACTTAACATTCAGTTTGATCTTAAATATGTTGGAGGAAGTTTTATTTTTGTTCTAATAGTATTATGGCATACAAGAATTCGTAATTAGCTTTTGTTTATACCGGACGTCCATAACCAAATGAATTTAAGAATTTAATCGGGTGAAGATATTGAAACAAATCTAATTGAAGATTTTGATGACAAAGGATATTTGGTCATTAGTTGCGATACTAATGCTGAAATAGATATTAACCGCGTTGACATGGAGTTTAGGCTTGCTAACAAAGAAGCGAACAATGTAATGGGAAAGGTTTTAAATACCCCCGATGATGCATACAATTTCTACAACCATTATGCATTTTTACATGGATTCGGGATACGTATTTATTCGACTTTTAAGAATAGGGCAACAAATGAGCCTTACCTAAAGAAATATGTATGTAACAAAGAGGGTCTTAAAGAGTTGAAGCATGATAACTATAGAAATATTAATAAGCATTGTACGGATATAAGGACCAGTTGTGAAGTGTTTCTTAGGATTTCAAAAGATAAAAATGGGAAATGGTTAGTGAATGAATTTAGTTATTGACACAATCACGAGGTAACTTTTACTCAAATGAAAGCAATGAAACGCCACTTTCATGCAAAAATTCCCTGTTCAAACCTCTAATGTCAGAACTTAGACAATCCAGGTTGAAGCCTTGTCAAATTAAAAAGATTGTAAATACCATGAAAGGTCCATAAGAAAGTAATGTTACATAAAAAATGTGTAGGTATCCTGGCAGATCAATGGAAACAATACAAAGGTGAAGAGTTTTATGTGCTTATTAAACATTTTCAACATACCAATGATCTCTTGGCCTAGTGGTTAAGGGGGATGTGGGAGGCTTTGCCTCTCTTGAAGGTCCAAGGTTCAAACCTTGGCATTGGCGAATATTACTAACTTGGTGATACTAACTACTAACCACTAACCAGCCGTTAAAAAAAAAATTAAACATTTTCAACATAAATTTAATAAAGATCATAACTTCTATTTTGTTGTGGTTTTAAATACGATCGGTCTCCAAGAAATATATTTTGGGTAGACGGAAGATCAAGAGACTCATATGTAATATTTGTAAACGTTGTTGTGTTTGATGTCACATACATTATAAAAAACTTATGATGTCATTTTCTCTTTTTTTTGAGGTATATCATCATTGTTAGTCCATACTTTTTGCTAGTGTTTGGAAAATAAAAAAGAAGATACTTTTGAATGGTTATTTTAGACTTTTTACAGGACCATTTAAGAGAGTAATGCAACATTTTCATAAAGGTTGGGAGATATGCAAGCAACACTTAAAAGATTAAACGGGGAACTGGCAGGTGAAACTAAGAACAAAACTGAAGAACACAAACAAGAACACAAAGTATTTGGTTTTTAAGAATGTTGTATATTGCTTTGAATTGTTTTATAAATGTTGCAAGACTTTGTCTCTAAGAACTGATACATAAGACACTTTATACTACATCCTACAATTGGCCATACTTTGAAGGCCAGCTGGAACACTAATCTAGACTACAAGATCAATATAAAGTCGAAAGGCAGATTTTTTTTGACTAGTGACTATTACATGCCATAGCTCACATCCTTATCAAATACAAAAAGGATTAAAAGTACAAAGTAAAAAATTACAGACTCTAAGATCATAATCTACATTTGACAAAAATATGAATTTATCACCAACTAGTATAAGTTGGTGAGTCATCAGAGATGATAGTAAAAAGTGGTTCAGTTTTGTCAAAGTATGTCAAAGAAAGCATGTATTCTCTGTCTTCGGAAGAATTAGTCTCTTGGCTTCGGAAGACTTTGACCTAAAGCTTCGGAAGACTTCATCTTTGGCTTTGAAAGAATTGGTCTTTGGCTTCAGAAGATTTGACCTTTAGCTTTGGAAAATTTGACACTTATAGAATTTCTTAGTGCTTTTGTCAAATCTTCCGAATAACTTTCTTGTACTTCAAAATACATGCTGAGAGATCTTTAGTATGTAGCAGCCTCTAAAATAACTCTTACAAACTCCCCCTAGGCTGATGCTACCAAAACTAGAGAGTAGCTTTGAGTCTTGATATTCATTTGCTCATAGTCCTCGTTAAAATCAGGAACATCCCTTTCTTCATTAGGTGATCCGAATTCTTCAAACTCTCAAAGTATCTCTTCATGTCAAAGAGATCATACAGAGATCATTAGCTGATCCAGATTCTTCAAACTCTTAAAGTATCTCTTTATGTCAAAAAGATCATGCAAAGGAAGTGGAAAAAGCCCAGGACACAATGAGTCTCTGAGTAGCAAGAGGCTCTGCATCAATTGGAGTTGATTGAGCAGCCACTTCTTGTTCACCGTCAGGATGTTCTGACCTATCCTAAGGTGCAGAGGTGCATGCCTTGGACTTCTTCTTGTTTCTCTTGTCCCTTCTGATGGCCATACTTTTCCTCTTTCTATATTTTAAGTTAGAAGGTTGGTCTTGAGCACTAGATGTTTCTTCTGTATCCTTCTCAGTTGGGTCCTTTTCCTTCACATGTTTAGAAGGAGAAGGCTTAGGACCCTGCTATAGGTCAGAAGATGAAGCTAGCTTAGATACAGCTCTAGGATCAGGTTGTGTTATCTCTTATGGTTCAACCTTCATCTCAGCTTCATATGCAGCCTGACTTGGTGGAGAATACAAGTCTACCGGCTCACCCTCCTTGATCTTCTACTTGATCCTTCTGATATGCTCATCCATGATGGATAGAGACATAGGACCAAGTCTCCTCCATAGAACCATACAGTTTCAAGAAGCTCACCATCTTCATTCTGCGAGCAGACTTTTTCTCATTGGCTTTGATGGTGGCTTTTGACTTAGCGCGTCCTCTCTCATTTTCCTCTTAGCAGCTTTTCTTTTATTTTGAGCTTCTTGTTCTAGCTGCTTTAGATATTCAAACTCTATATACTCAAATAAGAGAGGGTGAAGAGCTGCTGCCTGATAGAGACCTGTGCCATTCAGGTAGGTTATCATGTTCTGTATTTCTTGTTCCCTACCCACCTGAGTTTCTTCTTCAACAGCCATAGTCTCTTTCTTAGAATTTTCTTGAACTAGAGAAAGGACATGAGCTTTGTATAGTCTTTTACTTTTTATTTCTTCTTTGATTTTGAGGAGCAATTCTGCAGCCTCAGCCTCCCTCCTCTCTTTTGAAACTTCAATGTCTGCTAGTTCATTTAGTTCATCCAAGGGAAGAGAGAATAATTCATCAATGTTGTAGTTCCTAGACCCTAGATAATTCAATCTAGCTGCCCTCAACTCATCATCTTGTGTGTTTGGCCTATGGGCAGCCCTGATTGTAGCTTGCATAAAGCTGGGGGTCTTTCTTGTTTTCTCTCCCCTTGTCTTCCTCTTCCTCTCCCTTTTCTCCTCCTCAATCTCCTTAGGAGTCATTTTTCTTTTCTCTTTATCAATTATTGTCCTGTATGACTCAGGGCGGAGAGAGCTTTAGCCTTCATGTATTAGTTCTACACTTGAGCTCTGGCAAGGGAGAGGTTGTGAAACACCTTCATCAGCTAGTGTCTCACTATGGGTACTAGGTGCTGAATTAGATCCCATCTCAAGGTTCACGGGTTTTACCACTGGGCCTTCAACTGAGGTTTCCCCTTCGAAGCTAATCTTAGGGTTTGCCTTAGTATCTAGTTGACCAACAGTTTTTCTTGCTAGCCTCTATCTATATAGCACTAATCTTCTTCTGAATTCTTCAAGCACCCTTTGCTGTATTCTCTCAGCTAACCTATCAGCCTGCTTGTTTTGACTTGGGTTGGTAAGTGGCAGGTCAACTAGAGAAAAACTCTTATGTTTCTGGTTGAGCTTGCCTGGCAGGCCTCTCAGCTAACTTGCCCTTGAGATCAGTGATCTCAAGTTACTGATTAAGGACCTACCTTTGAAGGATGGTCACTTGAGATTCAAGATGACTCACCTTGGAAACTAAATAGGTGAAAAGTTAAGATAGTTTGTGCACCTTTAGTTGCAGACTCCCCTCATCTTCATAAGAAGAATCATGAGGGGGGTTGAGAGAACATGACTAGAGTTAGTTTCCTCACCACCAAGGATTGATTCTTGGCTCATGGATTTCCTCTACTCCATGACAGCTTCAAGAGAAGTGTCAAAGGGCTGAGTTGCCATGGTTTAGGTCTTCATGATGTAATCACATACAAAAGTGAGAGCCTTTTTCGTACGGACTAATAAATAGGTTTAGAAAAGTCTAACTTAGTTGGGGTTGAAAGATGTGGGCTAGATATGGGTGTTGCAGGAGCACTCATCTCTTTTTATGTAGGGAAGGGGTAGACAGACTCATTGTACTCATTGAAATCCAAATCTTCATCATTATACAAATCAACGTCAGGAATTGGTTGGTTGAGATCTAGAGGCCGGGGAAGGTAACTGTCCCCTGAAGGTTGTTCACTTGAGTTTTAAGACTCAAAGTGAAGGCATTCATCTTGGGTAATGAGCTCATTAGGCTGAGCTTGAGGAACCTCAGTATTTATTAAAGAAGTAATGGGAGTTGTTTGCTCCTTAGGAGAAGTGGGAGCTCTTGGTTTCACTTCCTCTTGCATGGTAAAGTATTTACGGGCCTGCTCGATTTGAATAGACTGAGTAAGGGTTTGCTTAGAGTGATGGTTATTTGAGGCTGAGAGGGTGAAGCAGAGATATCAGGTGTGGGTTCAACATTGACTGGTGTTGTCAAGTTGTCACCTGGAGCAATGAGCTCTAACATTTTTGGGACCAGGGCTGTTTCTACCCATAAGAAATCAACAGTTGTTTTACTTATGATTTTGAAGATGTTGGGATTCATTTGTCCCAATTTAAGAGTATTACCTGTTCCTTTTATCTATGAGCCCAGTTCACAGTTGAGAATGTGCTGGATATATCTAGGGAACATATAGTACTCTAAGGAGTCCAAGTTAGCAAGCAGGTTTGTATAAACAAACTGAGAGTACTTGAACTAGACCCCTTGAATAATCCCATGGACTATGTAGGATAAGTCCTCAGGGATTTGGTCCCATCCTTCATGTTTGTTTGATAAATAGTGAATAATAACATGGAGGGGGTAGTTCCATTGATAAGAGAACTTACCTTTCTTAAAGGTCCTTACTGTGAAGTCCCATTCATAGCCCATCTATCTGAATGAGTCATTGACAGCTTTTTTGGGAAAGAGAGTTCACCTTCAGCATCATCCAGCCTCAAGATTGTTGATGGTGGTCGAAGTGATAAAAACAGTCTTCCCTTGCACTTGGGCTTGTAGTGCCTTCTCACCATCTAGTATAACCTCTTGGCAGGTCCTCTAGAATTCCAACAAATGATCTTCATATAGTGGAAGGTCTATTGTGAATGCTGTGAGGTAAAATGATTGAGCAAGAAAGCGGCAAACATCTGATGTTGATGTGCTTCGTCTTTGAGTGCTGCATTGGATTCTCTGTGATAGAGATAGTACTGTTGCTGTCTTTATGGATAGGAGTCTCCTTGAAATTGAATCCACAGTCCACCATCTGATTTTGAATCCAAAGCACTTGAGCACAACATCTTGCAGCAGCAATGTATTCAGCTTCATCAGTTGATGCACATACACAGGATTGTTTCTTGCATTGCCATGAGACTATCCTTCCACCAAGAAATTGACAACCCCCTGATGTAGACTTTGTAGTCATGTTGCAACCCCCATAGCCACTATGTGTATATGCATACAGATTGAAGTCAGAATTCTTTGGATACCAAAGTCCCAGCTTGGGAGCACCTTTGAGATATCTAAGGATTCTCTTGACAGTAACAAGGTGTCATATCTTGGGGTTGGCTTGATATCTTGCACAGATGTAGGTAGCAAACATGATATAAGGCCTACTATTGTGAGGTACATAAGAGACCCAATCATAGCCCTATATAGATGCTCATCAACACACTCCCCCTCGAGATCAGGTCCTAGGGAGTGGTTTCTAGCTATGGGAGTCTTAGCAACCTTACATTCAGTCAGATGAAATCTGGTTAGTATGTCTTGCACATACTTTGACTGGTTTATAAAAATGTCATTGTCAACCTATTTCACTTGAATTCCTAAAAAGAAATTGAGTTCTCCCATGGCACCCATTTCAAATATATTCTTCATCAGCTTCTCAAACTCTTTGTAGAGTCTTGGATTAGGTGACCCAAAGATGATGTCATCTATATAAACTTGAAACAACATCAAGTCATTCCCTGTTCTTTTGAGGAAAAATGTGTTGTTAATGGTACCCCTCTTGTAACCATGTTGGACAAGATACTATGAAAGTGTCTCATACCACTTTCTTGGAGGCTGATGCAGCCCATAAAGAGGTTTGTAAAGCTTGCAGACCTAATCAGGATAATATGGGTCTTCAAAGCCAAGTGGTTGTTTGACATACACTTCCTCATCAATCACTTCATATAAGAATGCACACCTGACATCAAATTGGTAAACCTTGAAATCCTTGGATGCAGCAAAAGTAAGTAATATCCTAACAGCTTCAAGTCTTGCCACGAGAGCTAAAACATCTATGTAGTCAATCCCTTCTTCTTGGGTGTATCCTTAAACAACTCATATAGCCTTGTTCTTGATGACAAGTCCTCTATCATCCTTTTTGTTCCTAAAAACCCATTTGGTTCCTATAGTAGTTTTCCCATGAGGAAGAGGACATAGGTTCCAAACCTTGAATTGAAGCAGTTCCTCCTGCATTGCTTCAACCCAGCTTCCATATTTCAAAGACTTATCAAATTTCTTTGGCTCAATCTGGGACACGAAGCAAGAATGCAGACAAACATTTTTATCATGGGTTTGTCCTTTTGTTCTCACCCTAGTCTCAACATCTCCAATGATGTTTGTGGTGGGATGGGACTTGTGTATTCTCAGTTGAGGAATCACAACAAGTTAGTTTGACAGATCTAAATTAGTGAAATTTAGATCTGGTAATTGAGTATCACTCACCATATCAACACACTTTTCAAGAAAGACTTGATTCAATGAGTGTGTGACATCATTGATATTGTCATCAGATTAGAGGTTGTGAGCATCATGAAATTTTTGATCACTATCACCATCTCCATCTCCTCCTACATTTGAAATCTCTTCATTTGAATGTTGTACCTAATAACTGTAATTGGTAGGCATTTTAGATGTGTCAGCTAATTAGTCTGTCATGGTTGTGCTAATAGGGTTTCAACCTGTAGGGTTTGTTACCACTTGAGATGAAGGATTTTTATCATTTGGTCTTCTCAGCTCAAATCTTGGGTCAGGATCTTTTGCTGATGTGTTACCTGTAGATCCTGAAACAACTTCACAAGATTTGTTAAAACAATTGGTAACTAAATCAAGATCAAATAGCTAATTAGGACTAGAACCTTTCACACTAGAAGTGTCCTCATTGAAAGTCACATTGCCTGACTCCTCAACTACATTAGTTCTGAGATTGTATACTCCTTTAGCTTGAGAAGAGTATCCAATAAAGTGTCCATCATTTGATTTCTCAGCAAATTTGGCTAAATGATCTTTAGTATTCAAGATGGTGTAAGGACATCCAAATGATCTGAGGAAACCAATGAAAGGTCTCCTTTTATGCAATAGTTCATAAGGAGTCATACCATGAGTCTTAACAACTAAAACTTTATTCTGCACATAGCAGGCAGTGTTGACTGCCTCTGCCCAGAAGGTGATGGGCGGTTTAGAGTCAGAAAGCATGGTTCTTGCACCCTCAATAAGTGTAATATTTCTTTTTTCAGCAACACCATTTTATTAAGGAGTTTTAGGAGCACTATATTCCTTGAAATACCCTTTTATTCACAAAATGAATTAAGGATAGGTTTTTAAGTTTGATTCCTTGATCACATCTTATGGTCTTGACCTTGTGATCAGGTATATTTTCAATCTTCAGAATGAAAGACTTTAAGATTTTAGGGGTTTCATCCTTCGTTCTTAGAAAGAAAACCCAAGTATATCTAGTGAAGTCATCTATGATCTCAAGACAATATGAAGTTCTTCCTAGACTCATTACACTTGTGGGGCCAAACGGATCCAAGTTTAACAAGTGAATGGGAGTATCGATAGAGTTGATTTCTGTGACAACCGGTAATTTCAGGTCAATACCCGGCCCCGACTTGATCATAATTACATATATCATACTTGATTTTTAATTGAATTCCATC
Source organism: Flaveria robusta (assembly GCA_025506415.1). Taxonomy (NCBI): domain Eukaryota; kingdom Viridiplantae; phylum Streptophyta; class Magnoliopsida; order Asterales; family Asteraceae; genus Flaveria; species Flaveria robusta. The sequence goes on from CM046472.1 coordinate 17,069,634, forward strand.
TATTGAAGTCATTTCACGCATTGCAAAATTTTACGCATAACATTTCATGCATCGGTAATTCGACGTAATTACCATTTTTACACGCGATACGACCGGCACACACCAACGTTGGTGATAATGAATATATATACGTACCAATAAATACTATAAAGTGCTTCAAAGTATTTTAGATTCTAAATTAAATACATTGGAAAAGTTTAAATTTAAAAATAAACCTTAACGTGTAAATTGATATTGTACCCTGATCAAACGTTTATAACGCAACTACTAGATACACGAATTATTATTAACATATCATCAATATTAAAATATATGATGTTATATGATTTCTTATCATATTTGGATGTGTTTTAAAAAGTAAAAGGTAAAAATATAAAAATATGTAATAATCTTCATAGTGCAACAAATACCACCCAAATACCCAACACTACTCAAAAACAAAACAAAACCCCCACTTTACAACCCTTTGGCCGTCCCCCCCCCCCCCCCCCCCCTTCCATGCAAAGTCATGCAAAAATCCAAGAATTATGTAGAGTTGTTTTATTTGGCTTGGAAACTTGAAATAATACCATTTTTGTGTAACTTCTTTTCTAGTGATTAAAGTATGATGTTCCCATGCCATTCCTAACCACCTTTTGAACCCTTTTGACCGTAGACAACCACCACATTTAAAAAAAAGTGCAATTCAAGTGTTGACTTGGGTTATAAAGGAGGAAGTACCACCATACTTCTCATCTACACCAACACCCACACTCCTCTCACTCCATTTCCTTCAAATTTCGGCCAAGGCTTCTTCACCACCATTTTATTCCATTTTCAACTAATTTTCTACAAATCTTAATTGATTTTAGTGCCATTGTTAAAGACCAAGTGATTTGTGAAGTTTCCAAGCATCCTACATCAACCCTTCCATCTTTTCTTGCTTGCTTTTAGTGAAAATACTATCCTTTTGTTTATATATATTTCATTTCATTATATTATTCATCTTCTGGATCATATGTAACTCATTCATCCATAGAAAGTCATTCTTGTTAAAAAATGGTTTTTTTTAACAACAAAGAGTTTCAATGATAATATTTCTTACAAAACATTTTAACATGAAAATTGATACTTGTTCTTAAAAAGTAAATATTCATAGATTCATGTTGAGCAAGTTACTAGTTGGTGATTTTATAAAAAGTCATAAAAGTTTGTTAAAACTCTAGAAAAGCTTCAAATGGGTTATATTATGGTTATGAAATTTTAGATGTTTTGCAAGTATTATCATGGACATTTATATATATCTTACAAGTTATACTTAGTGAGTGGTAATATAATATTACAAAAGTTGAGCTATAACTAGATGACTATTTAACAAAGTTAACACATAACTTGGCTATTTTGACATGGGACTTAAAACATAAATTAATGGACTTTATAATGTTAGTTATTAGGTCACTAAAAAGATGAGTTAAGACATGTTGGTAAATTGACTAAAGTAGCTAATTAATTCATAAAAAGATTTTACATTATAATATAATAAAATTATAAATAATTTAAAGAAACCCTAATTTAATATATGTAAGTTTCATAAAAGTTGAATAAAATAAAAAAAATAATTCTATTAAGAAAATAATTAAATAATTATTTTATGAGTAAACATATACATTTGTTCATAAATTATAAAATAATGAAAAATAGTGATTTTTCCTAGATATGAAATATTTCGAATTATATTACAATTAAAATAATACAAATATTATTTTAGCTAAGAAATTAGATTAGTTCAAAACCCTAATTTCTATAAATTACATATGAAAAATACATAACTAATTACTAAACACTCGAGTCACGTTTCGGATCGAGTCAAAATGATATTTAATTACTCAAACAATATGTCAACATTAAAATTCAAAGGCTTTTGAACACTTTCAAGCAAAGTGTAAATTATTAATAATTTAAGTAATGTATATATATTTCACAAATAATCATCATGTATCAACAACGGGTCGCCGAATCAAACACTTTGTTACCAAGTTATATAGATGAAATAGTTACATGCTCACATTAGACGTAGGAGCAATTACTTATACATAAGTTGCCTTATTTATTCTATGGCAAACTTAGGTCAGTTTCTCGAACATTTTGGATACTCACCAGTTTACATACCTAATTACCTACTATTTAACTCACGGCCCCATTTTTACTTGTTTTCATTTTGGGAGAGATTACATGCAAATTACTATTTTGGGAACACATTTACTTGTCAACGATTTCACATGTTATATAAGTTAATTACTTACCGTATGAAGTCTCGTGTTATTGGACTGTTAATTCATTTCCCAAAGCGATGTAATCATTTATAGTACTATTGGGTTTGACTATCCCCACCCAAATTAATTACCCTAACCTTGACTGGAGGTCTAAACGAGTGCATTATCATCCTGTTCACCCCCGTACTTACGGTAGGCACGGGTAGGGGCAATCTATTATATTTACAGTCTAGCTTCGGTTGCGATGCTTATATAATATTATAGTATTGTATGATCGACAATCAAATCATAGAAAGTCTTGTGGTCCATTACACTGATTATCTTTACTTAAAAACTGTGAACTCACTAACTTTATGTTGACATATTTCATGCATGTTTTCTCAGGAAAATAAGATTTGCACGAGCAGGGACTGCAAGAAGCCGAGGGCTGAGAGTTCCGGGGCAAAAAAAAAGGCTGGGAGTGAAGGGCAGAAGGCGAGTGCCAAAGCTTTCACGATGACCGGGGAGGAGGCTAGGACGGACCCCGATGTTGTGTCAGGTACGTTTCTAGTAAACCAAACTCTTGCTTTTGTGTTATTTGATTCTGGTGCTAGTAGGAGTTTCATTTCTGCTGCTTTCTATGCTAATTTGCCCGTTAGAAGTAGAAGCATTGATGAGCCCTTCGATGTAGAAACTGTCATAGGTAAGTCTACCAGGATTTCTGATCTGATAGAAGGTTGTGACATAGAACTAGAAGGTCATAGGTTTCCTGCTAGACTGTTTGTGATGACCTTAGGCGGGTTTGATGTAGTCCTAGGGATGGACTGGTTAGCGGCCTATGAAGCGAATATTGTATGTCGCAAGAAGATGATTCGATTGACAGCGCCTGACGGGAGTTCGGTGACGATCTATGGTGATCGAGTTACTACGATTCTGAAGGTAATTTCGATGGCGGTGGCGGGGAAGTGCATGAGGCGTGGATGTAGTGCCTACCTGGCTTATGTGAAGGATGTGGACACGTCGACACCACAATTGTCCGATGTACAAGTTGTGTGTGATTTTCCCGATGTGTTTCCAGAAGATTTACCAGGTGTGCCACCGGACCGTGAAATCGAGTTCCAGATTGATTTGATACCCGGTGCTCAGCCTGTCGCTAAGGCATCGTATCGACTGGCTCCAACAGAGGTGAAGGAACTGATGGTTCAATTGCAAGAATTGCTGGATAAAGGGTTTATTCGACCGAGTATCTCTCCTTGGGGTGCTCCGGTCTTATTTGTAAAGAAGAAAGACGGTAGTATGAGGATGTGTATTGACTACCGTGAGTTGAACAAGTTGACGGTGAAGAATCGGTATCCGTTACCCAGAATCGACGACTTGTTTGATCAGCTGCAAGGTGCCAGTTGGTTCTCGAGGATAGATCTTCGATCGGGTTATCATCAGCTGAAGGTGAAGGAGCAGGATATTCCTAAAACAGCTTTTCGCACACGTTATGGACACTACGATTTTCTCGTTATGTCTTTTGGTTTAACCAACACGCCAGCTGCCTTTATGGATTTGATGAATCGAGTGTGCCGGCCAATGTTGGATAAATCGGTGATTGTGTTTATTAATGATATCCTAATTTATTCGAGGAGTGAGGAGGAGCATGCCGGTCACATTCGGGAAGCATTAGAGACGCTTAGAAGGGAGAAGTTGTATGCCAAGTTCTCCAAGTGCGCATTCTGGTTGTGCGAAGTTCAGTTTTTGGGTCATGTGGTAAATTCCGAAGGAATCATGGTCGACCCAGCAAAAGTAGAAGCTGTGATGCAATGGAAGTCTCCAAAGACGCCATCCGAGATTCGTAGTTTCCTGGGATTGGCGGGGTATTATAGAAGATTCATCCAAAACTTCTCGAAGCTAGCTTCTCCATTGACCGAATTGACCCGTAAGGATGTGAAATTTGTATGGGGTGAACAGCAAGAAAAGGCTTTTGAGGAGTTGAAGGCGAGGTTGACGCAAGCTCCAGTCTTGTCGTTACCCGAAGGAAGCGAAGATTTGGTGGTTTATTCTGATGCTTCTTATTTGGGGTTGGGTTGCGTGTTGATGCAGCGAGGGAAGGTTATAGCCTACGCATCCCGACAGTTGAAGGTTCATGAGGTTAATTATCCCACTCATGATTTGGAGCTAGCGACTGTGGTCTTTGCATTGAAGATATGGAGGCACTACTTGTATGGAACGAAGTGCACTATCTTCACCGACCATAAGAGCTTGAAGTACTTCTTCGAGCAGAAAGATTTGAATATGAGGCAGAGGAGATGGTTAGAGCTCATTAAGGATTATGATTGCGAGATCCATTACCATCCAGGCAAAGCCAACGTAGTGGCGGTTGCCCTTAGCCGAAAGGAGAGACCTGAACCGATCTGGGTGAAGGCTTATCAATTGGTTATGACCTCCGACGTGATGAAGCAGGTCAAGGAGTTTCAAGACACGGTGTTGAAAGGAGATCGCCTTAACTCCGAAAGGATGAGAGGTCTAGTCACGAAATTGGGTGAAAACACTCTCGGTGTTAGAACCTGATTTAGGCGAATGTGGATTCCTCGTTATGGAGGCTTACGTGGAAAGATCATGGATGAAGCTCATAAGACTCGATACTCCATTCATCCTGATGCTACGAAGATGTATCATGATATGAAGAAAGATTATTGGTGGCCCGGTATGAAGCGCGACGTGACGGAGTATGTGAGTAAGTGCCTTACTTGCCTACAAGTGAAGGCGGAGCATCAGAAGCCATATGGGAAGATCCAACCTTTGGATATACCCGAGTGGAAGTGGGAGCATATCACCATGGATATTATTACGAAGCTGCCGTGAACGACAAGGGGGTATGATGCCATGTGGGTGATAGTCGACCGTCTGACGAAGAGTGCTCATTTCTTACCGATCCGTGAAACGTATTCGTCCGAGAGGTTAGCGGATCTGTTCATCAAGGAGATTGTGACATGTCATGGTGTACCGGTGTCTATCGTGTCTGACCGTGACACCCGGTTTACATCCAAGTTTTGGAAGAGGTTTCATGATGCGAACGGGACGAGGTTACATATCAGTACGGCTTATCATCCTCAAACGGATGGTCAATCAGAAAGAACTATTCAGACGCTTGAGGATATGCTTCGGGCATGCGTCATTGACTTTGGAGGAAGTTGGGACGAACACTTACCGTTAGCTGAATTCTCATATAATAACAGTTATCATCCCAGTATTGGTATGCCACCCTATGAGATGCTATTCGGTAGAAGGTGTAGGACGCCCGTATGTTTGGGTGATATTGGTCAGAAGGAGTTAGGGAGCATTGAAGTGATAGAGGCTACGACTGAGAAACTGGAAAAGATCAAAGTCTTTATGAAGGCAGCTAAAGATAGACAGAAGTCGTATGCCGATAAGAGACGTAGACCGATTGAATTCAAGGTGGGAGATAGAGTTATGTTGAAGGTTTCACCTTGGAAGGGTATCATTCGGTTTAGAAAGCGGGGCAAGTTGAGCCCGAGGTACATAGGGCCTTTCCGAATCATTGCTCGAGTAGGAGAGGTGGCCTATAGATTGGAGTTGCCCGATGAGTTAAGTGGAATTCATCCAACATTCCATGTATCCCATCTGAGGAAGTGCTTAACTGATGAGGATATGGTGGTACCACTGGAAGACATCGAGGTAGACGAACGGCTCAATTATGTGGAGCAACCAGTGGCTATCATTGACAGGAAAGAGAAGAGGCTAAGGAATAAAGTAGTTCCCTTGGTGCGAGTATAGTGGAAGCATAGAAAGGGATCCGAGTCTACATGGGAACCTGAGGAGGAGATGAGGCAGCATTATCCTCAGCTGTTCGAGGAGTGACAGGTTTCGGGAACGAAACCTATATAAGGGGGGTGGACTTGTAACACCCGGAAATTTTAAAAGAAGAGAAAAAGGAAAGAAAAAGGAAGAAAAGCAAAATAACCCAAGTTGAGGGGTTAAAGTTATACAATGGGCAAAGTTTGATAATAATTTGTTCAAAAGGTGGTCATGGCCGCCCATGACCCCTGAACTATTTTTCCATCCGATTTTTAGAGAGAGAAAGAGCAGAATTTTCTTTGGTTTTAGAGAGAGGAAGAAGAAGAAGTCGAAGTTCTGGTTAGTTTTCTGATTTATGGGGTGTTCTTGGCTGCATTTTAGCTTCGGGTATGTGCTTATGTGCTTGTATGTGTGTTCGGTTATGTGTTTTGGTGTTTTTAGGTGTTTGAACTCATAAGCATTCGGGTTTGAAGAAGTCTTACTCGGAAGTTGCAAGAGGTGAGTTCTAGATCCCCGGTTTTACATGTTTTAACTGATTTTAGGGCTGGAAATGCATGATATAACTTTTTATAAATTTGGGTGTGTGTACCCGTATGTACTTATGTGTGTGCCCGATGGGTGGGTGTATGTCTGGAATGATTTATGCTAATGTTCATGATTTTATACTTGTTTGATGCTTAGTATGCTAGAATCTAGGCTAGAACAGCTTCGATTGATGATTATTGGTCTGAAAATGAGGTAGTTAGAAAAGTAGTTGGCCATGCGCCTAAGTGCTCATGCGCCTAGGATCATGCACCCAGGATCATGCGCCCAAACAGTACCCAAACGCCCAAGGTTCATGCGCACAAATAGTGCCCATGCGCCTAGGATTATGCCTAGACGCCTAAGTATGCCCATGCGTCTAAGTCTGCCAAACGCCTAAGTGTCCATGCGCCTAAACCAGGCTCATGCGCCTGCATAGTACCCATGCACCTAGAAAGTTGTCCAGACACCTAAGTGTTGACGGTGCGCCCAAATAGTGCCCATGCGCCTGTCGCCCATGCGCCTAAGTGGTCATGCGCCTGCATAGTGCTCGTGCGCCTGCATAGTGCTCGTGCGCCTGCATAGTGCTCGTGCGCCTAAGACTTAGAAAATTTTCAGAATTTTCAGGAAAGAAGGACTTTTAGGCTATGACTTGGGATGTTTCCGGGGATGATATTTGATGATTATATGATGATTTTATGCATGTTATGGCCTGTTTTCTTTATGTTCCATATTATGTATTACTCCATGGCTTTACGTGGTGTGATTATGTTAATCAATGTAAAGTATTATCTTAACGAAGCGAAAGATCTAAGATAATGAAAGTGGAACATAATGAATGAACGAATGAAAGTCTTGCAAGAAAAATGTAAGGAGGTTCACAACTCCTTGAGAGTTGTTAACTCAACTGTGTGACATACAGCGTGCGATCTTGGCTGCCCCATGAGGGATTCACACACAGGGGAATCAGTCTTGGTGACTGTTCCATACGTGCGAAACGGGGTCCTTGTCACTAAACCCTAGATTAGTTGGCTTCGTGCCCAAGAGGGGGGTTTAGTATATGACAGGACCTAGATAAAAGTGAAAGATAATGTAACGTGCGAAATGTACGAAACGTGCGATAAGTACGAAAAGAACGATGACGGAAGATAATAATGCTATTACCTTGATGTATGTATGATGTATGATCATGTACGAAAGTATGAAAAGGTTTTAACGAATGAAAGGTAATATATACTTTTATAAAACTAGATCTCGCTCAGTAACGCTGACTTTTATGCATTTTCAGTTGGCAGGTAACGGTTGCTGAGGATGGCACGGGGTAAAGCTACTTAGCAAGGATTTTTGACTGGCATCCATTTTGTGTAATAACAATGTTTTTGGGTAGTAATGAAACCAAACGACGATTTGAAATGTAGTAAGGTTGTAAACAACAATGGTTAATATACGAAATGGTTTGTTAAATTATTCCGCTGCAAATGTTTGAATGAATTGTAATGTGATTTTAAGTATTATGTGCGATGTATGTCCAACTGTGAGTGTCCCGGGAATGGGGCCTTACAAGTTGGTATCAGAGCCAAAATTTAAGAGAAATGGGTAAATATTTTCCAAATAAACCTAAACTTAAACTGAAAATGGGACAAATGGAAGGATGCCAGCCCAAGTAGCTACGTGCCATCAGTTATTTTCTTTAATGTTAACCGGTATTATGTGCGCATGCTATCTGATTTATGTGTTCTTAGTAGATTTAAATACTGATGTAGTCAGGACAGGAAATGCTTGGGGTATGAAGAGTAAAGTAAGAGGCTAATCACAACTGGCCACTATAATTAGGGACTTACTAGACTTGACATAAACTGAGCTAGTACCTTGAATGACCGTGTTGGTGTTTAAATCTTATAGTGTGTTTAGAGGATGGCGGGTGGTAGATCTTCGAAGGCTTCTAGAGGTGGAGGTCGTGGTGGACGTGGTGCTAGACCGTGTGCCACAAGAGGTGGTGCTAAGGCTGCGGAAAGGGCACCCGAAGAGCCCGAGACTCATCACCAGGAAGGTGGTGATGAGAGTGCTAATTTGAGGGCCTCGGTGAAAGAGGCTGTCGTTGAAGAAGTTCATCAGGTCATGCAGACGATCCTGCTGTCTGTGGTGGTCGAAGTGATTAGAGCCGTGCGAGAAGATGAGAAGAAGGAGAAAGAGAAGGCCGCGGGAGAAGCGGGGCAGCGAGAGACTGAGACGGTTGTCCCAAGTGATGAGGAGGAGGAAGAAGCGGTGCCAGGAACAGCTCGGGGTTGTACTTATGGGGCATTTCAGAGATGCAAGCCCCCGACTTTTGATGGCAATGGCAACACTGCTGCTGCTCATCGATGGGTGAGAGAGATGGAGGCTGTGCTTGATATCAGCGAATGCAAAGAGGATCAGAAGGTGAAGTTTGCCACTCACTCATTTGTGGACTCGGCTTTGTGCTGGTGGGACAATATTGTCCAGGCCGAGGGTAGCAGGGTAATTGGAAAGATGAGGTGGGATGAGCTTAAGAAGTTGGTGATTGAGGAGTTCTGTCCTCACAGGGAACTTGATAAGATTGAGAGAAAGTTCCTACAGTTGGCGGCGAGAACCATTCCAACAGTATACCACCAAGTTTAACGAGATGGCGTGACTGGTGCCAGATCAGGTGACACCTGTGTCACGAAAGATAAAGAGGTATATCCAAGGTCTGCCGGCGGATATTCGCAGGCACATGATCGCCGCCCGGCCGAGCACGTATAGGTCGGTGGTTGATCTGGCGGGAAGGTTGTATGATGAACTGGAGGTGGTAGTGGTTGAAGTGAGTAAGAAAAGTGGTGGTGGTGATAGGAACCGGAATGGGAAGCGGTTTGGACGCGGTGGTGTCACTCCAAACAACAAGGTTGTCAGGGTGGATGACCGGCGAGTGACCGCCTATGGTGCGGGGACAAAGAGATGTGGTAAATGCGGAAGGGAGCATACGGGGGAGTGCAGATGGGGATCGAACATCTGCTTCAAGTGTGGAAAGCCCGGTCACATGGCTCGTGAGTGCGGGGTCGTGAGATGCTATAACTGTGGTGAAGATGGCCATCTGAGCTTACCATTTATGACCTTGCCTCTATCAGTGATGTATCCACCTGATTCTCCTCCAAAAGCAACTGCCCCTCTAATTTTTTCAAAATATTAAAGCAAAGAGCCATTGCCTGTCATGCGCCTGGAACAGCCACTGTTAATTATCCACACATTTCTTTTGGTATTCAGTTGTTCCTACACAAAAAGAGATGATTAGTTATATTCAGAAACCCAATCCTTGCTTGGGTTCATTAATCTAAGCAGAAGATAAATCAATAGTTATGGATCCTATATGCAAGCTTTGAGGATCTTGAGCAGTTGATGAAGAGGAAATTTCAATCACATGGCCTTCCTTCATCTTCCACACCATCTTTTGAAGACTAGACTTAGCCCTCAATGCTTTGGAATTTTTTACAATTTCGAATGTTTTGAAGACTGAACCTTCGAAAGCCTAAGCCTGCGCCTAAAAGGCGCAAGATTGACATCAGCCGGTGGGAATGGATGCCTAGCCGGTTGGATGAGTGGAGAGACATTGAGGGTATTCCCTCCACCTTCGAGGTGGGTGAGTCGTCACATGCCCCATGCCCGATACACCTTACTCGGGAGCTTGTGGAGCTCACTGTACCTCTTCTTGTGGCACGTTCTGCGAGGCACGATCAACAACTACATGAGATGCGAGTCGTGCTTACTGGAGTTCAGGAGACCACTGATATGGAGGACGTGGAGGGACGACTGTTATCGATCGAGGATAGCAGATACCTCGATGATCAGGCCCTACACATGATGCATGACCGACTCATTATGGTACAACAGGAGATGGCAGCCATGACTCAGAGAGTGGTGGCGGCAGAGCAAAGGGCTACACAGGCCGAGCAGCGCGTGATAGTGGCTGAAGAGAGAGTGACCATGATGAGGAGCGCTAAGAGTCCTCTGCTGCATTAGCAGCCGTATGCATGCTCATTGCTATGGTAGCGGTGCAAATAGGTGCATTTACTCGCTTATTTCATTGATTGCCTATCGTGAGCGGGCTGTGCTCATATAATATTGGATATAAACTTGTTTTAGGAGTATGTACTCTTAAAATATTTTTTAATTCGTATAATTTATTATCAAGTTATGTTATCTTTTATATATTGCGTGGTTACTTGGTTGTTATGATTGTTTACTTTTGGTGCACATGTGTATGACATTATTACAAATTGTCTTATCTTGCTTATCATTATGATTTGAAGAAATATGGCACCACGAAGGAGAAACATAAGAACCAATGTGGGAAGCAGTACTCCCATGACAGTAGAGGCTATTAAGCAGCTTGTGGCACAACGAGTAGCAGATGCAATTGCACATCACGAGGCGAATCGTAGCGTAGGAGGATTTGAAGTGAACGGAGGCAATGCAAGTGGCCCAGGAGGTGTTGTAATATCTAGCGTAACTAAAGACCTGAGATACAAGGGTCATTGCTAATGTTTAATTACTTTTAATATGATTAAACCTACAACACAGGATCTGATCCTAATACCAAAGGATTCTCTTACAAGACATTTCTAAACTATAAACCGCTTAACGCGGTAATGAAGGAGCTGTTGGTTTGGTCCGCTGGATAGAGAAGATGGAGTCAGTTCAGCGAAGCAGTAACTGTGCCGAGGAGAATAAGACGAAATTCGCCACCTGTGCATTGGAAGGTCAAGCACTCACTTGGTGGAATGGTCATGCCCAGACTTTAGGTATTGATGCTGCTTATCAAATCACGTGGGATGAGTTGAAACAAATGCTTACTGACACTCGAAATGAATTGCAAAAGCTTGAGGTAGAATTCTGGAACCACACCATGAAGGGTGCGGAAGTAACAAGCTACACCACCCGATTTCACGACCTTGCTCGTTTATGTCCTCACATGGTTAACTTAGAGTTCAAGCGTGTGGAAAGGTACATTTGGGGCCTTGCACCCTAAATCCAGAGCATGGTGACCTCATCCAAGCGAGCCACTATCCAAGAAGATGTCAGAATTGCTCACGATTTGACTGATCAAGCTGTACGTTAGGGAGTGTTTGTGAAGAAGACGGTGGTAGAGAGGAGCTATGACAACAAAAGGAAATGGGATAACAATCATGGTTGGAATGCTCCGCATCAAAACCAAAACAAACAAGAGGTTGTTAGAGCTTTTACTGCTGTCCCATCAGAGAAGAAAACAAAAGGTGGGTATGCTGGGAACCTACCTAAGGGTGACAAGTGCAACTTTCATCATTTGGGTGCATGTGGGGATTCCATATGCCAGAAGTACAAACATTTTGGCCATGCGACTAAGGACTGCCGAAAGCCCAACCCTACCCCCACGACAGGAAACAATCTTGCGTGCTTTGAATGTGGTGTTGCCGGGCATTTTTGCAAGGATTGTCTGAACTTGAAGCAAACTCGTGGAAGCAACGCATGTGGTCGAGCTGTTTTGATTGGACCTGGAGAAGCTCGACAGGACCTGAACATTGTCACGAGTACGTTTCTCTTAAACAATCACTATGCATCTATCTTATTCGATACGGGTGTCGATATCAGTTTCGTGTCTACTGAATTTAGTCCATTGCTTAGAATTACTCCTACCTATTTGACTTCTAAGTATACAATAGAGTTAGCCGATGGTAAGTTAATTAAAACCGACTGCACTTTGAGCTTGACGGATCACACATTCGATATAGAATTGCTACCCATAACTCTAGGTAGTTTCGACATCATTATTGGCATGGATTGGTTGTCGGAAAATCAAGCAGAAATAGTTTGTCGTGAGAAAATTATTCGCATTCCACTTCTGAGTGGAGAGACCATATCGATTCAAGGAGAAAAGTATGGCACGGTGCTAAGGATCATTTCATGTATGAATGCCCGGAAGTACTTATGAAAAGGCTATCATGCAATCTTGGCACACATGGTAGAGAAGCAAGCAAAGGAGAAAAGAATCAAGGACATACCCATCGTGCGAGACTATCCGGAAGTCTTTCCCTAGTACTTGCCCGGACTTCCACCTCAAAGACAAGTTGAATTTTGAATTGACTTGGTACATGGAGCTACACCAGTAGCACGATCCCCATACTGACCTACACAATCAGAGATGCAAGAGTTGTCTAATCAATTCCAAGAATTGTTAGATAAAGGATTCATACGACCGAGTTTCTCACTCTTGGGAGGTCCGGTTTTGTTTGTAAAGAAGAAGGATGGATCTTTTCGAATGTGCATTGACTACCTAGAGTTAAACAAACTCACCATTAAGAACTGGTATCCTCTCCCATGAATCGACGACTTATTCGACCAAATTCAAGGATCTAGCTACTACTCGAAGATGATTTACGTTCGGGATATCACCAATTACGAATCCGAGAGGCGGATATCCTTAAGACCGCATTTCGAACTCGTTATGGCCACTACGAGTTCATGGTCATGCCATTTGGGTTAACCAATGCACCTAGCTGTATACATGGACCTTATGAATAGAGTGTGCAAACCCTATTTCGATAAATTCGTAATCGTCTTCATTAATAACATCTTGATATACTCATGAACCAAGGATGAGCACGAGCAATGTCTAAGGTTAATCTTGGAACTACTCAAAAACAAGAAATTGTATGCCAAATTCTCAAAATGATACTTCTGGATTCGAGAAGTGCAACTTCTCGGGCATGTAGTCAACGAGAAAGGCATACATGTTGACCCTTCCAAGATAGAGGCCATTAAGAATTGGGAAGCACCTAAGACCCCGACTAAGGTGCGATAGTTCCTGGGTTTAGCAGGTTATTACCGACGGTTCATTGAAAATTTCTCCAAAATAGTCCAACCGTTGACAACTTTAACCCAGAAAGACAAGAAGTTCGATTGGGGTGAAAAACAGGAAGCAGTTTCAATTGTTAAAGCAAAAACTATATTGTGCGCCAATTCTGTCCTTACCAGAGGGAACCGATGGTTTTGTGGTGTACTATGACGCATCACGGTAAGGACTTGGTTGTGTCCTGATGCAACACGACAAGGTTATTGCTTATGCTTCTTGACAATTGAAAGTGCATGAGAAAAATTACACTACTCACGACCTTGAATTGGGAGCTGTCATTTTTGTAGTAAAGATTTGGTGACACTAATTGTGTGGTACCAAGTGTACTATATTCACTGATCACAAAAAGCCTTCAATACATCTTCGATCAGAAGGAACTAAACATGAGACAGTAAAGGTGGGTCGAGTTACTAAACGATTATGACTGTGAGATTCGTTATCATCCTGGAAAGGCGAATGTTGTAGCAGACGCTCTGACCAGGAAAGAACGAACTAAGACTTTACAAGTGCGAGCGTTGGCAATGACGATCTATACGAGTCTAACTACTCAAATTCAAGATGCTTAGTCCGAAGCACTAAAGAAACAGAATTTGAAGAATGAATCTCTTCGCGGCATGGATAAGCAATTTGAGATCAAGTTTGATGGAGCTCGTTACTTCATGAACCGAATTTGGGTACCAAATTTTGGAAACTTAAGGGATCTTATGATGAACGAGGCACACAAATCCAGATACTTCATCCACCCGGGCTCTGATAAAATGTATCATGACCTAAAGGAGTTATACTAGTGGCCTAACCTAAAAGCTAACATAGCCATCTATGTTAGCAAGTGCCTCACATGTTCAAAGATTAAGGCAAAATATCAAAAACCATCACGATTACTGCACCAACCAGAAATTCCACAATGGAAATGGGAGCAGATCTCCATGGACTTCATCACAAAGCTACCCAAGACATCCACCGGTTGTGATACGATTTGGGTATTTGTGGATTGACTAACAAAGTCTACACATTTCCTGCCAATTAAAGAAACTGATAAAATGGAAAGGTTGACGAGGTTTTATCTCAAGTAGGTTGTCTCAAGACATGGAGTGCCAATCCACATTATATCTGATCGAGATAGTTGATTTACCTCGAGATTTTGGCAATCATTACAAAAGGCCTTGGGTACACGGTTGGATATGAGTACTGCATACCACCCTCAAATGGATGGTCAAAGCGAACGGACAATCCAGACATTGGAAGATATGCTTAGGGCTTGTGTGATAGAATTTGGAAGCCAATAGGATACTCATCTGCCCTTAACTGAGTTTTCTTATAATAACAGTTATCACACAAGTATCAAAGCTACAACATTTGAAGCACTATACAGAAGGAAGTGTCGATCGCCACTGTGTTGGACAGAAGTAGGCGATAGTCAACTTACTGGTCCCGAGATCATACACAAGACCATAGAAAATATCGCTCAGATTCAGAATCAACTCAAAGCTGTGCGTGACTGTCAGAAAAGCTACGCTGACGTGAGACGCAAACCATTGGAATTTCAAGTGGGAGATAAGGTTCTACTTAAAGTCTCATCTTGGAAAGGTGTTATTCATTTTGGTAAATATGGTAAGCTAAATCCTAGATACATTGGACCATTTGAAATCCTAACAAGGATTGGTCCTGTAACTTACAAACTCAAACTACCTCCTCAAACTACCTCAAGAACTTAGTAGTGTTCATAACAGTTTTCACGTGTCAAATTTGAAGAAGTGTCTGTCTGATGAAACTCTAGTTACACCACTCGATGAGGTTCAGATTGATGAACAACTCCATTTTATTGAGAAAACTGTGGAGATCCTGGATCGAGAGGTAAAGAGAATAAAACGAAGCCGCATTCCAATAGTGAAGGTTCGGTGGAATTCCAGAAGAGGACCTGAATATACTTGGGAACGCGAGGACTAAATGAAACTCAACTACCCTTACTTGTTTGAAACCCTAGCATCTGCAGGAAACCCTAACTATATTTCGGGACGAAATTCTTTCCAACATGGGGAGTATGTGACAACGGGTAATTTCAGGTCAATACCCGGCCCCGACTTGATCATAATTACATATATCATACTTGATTTTCAATTGAATTCCATCTATTGAAGTCATTTCATGCATTGCAAAATTTTACGCATAACATTTTCATGCATTGGTAATTTGGCGTAATTACCATTTTTACACGCGATACGACCGGCACACATGAGCGTTGGTGATAATGAATATATATACGTACCAATAAATACTATAAAGTGCTTCAAAGTATTTTAGATTCTAAATTAAGTACATTGGAAAAGTTTAAATTTAAAAATAAACCTTAACGCGTAAATTGATATTGTACCCGGATCAAACGTTTATAACGCAACTACTAGATACACGAATTATTATTAACATACCATCAATATTAAAATATATGATGTTATATGATTTCTTGTCATATTTGGATGTGTTTTAAAAAGTAAAAGGTAAAAATATAAAAATATGTAATAATCTTCATAGTGCAACAAATACCACCCAAATAGCCAATACTACTCAAAAACAAAACAAAACCCCCACTTTACAACCCTTTGGCCGTCCCCCCCCCCCCCCCTATTTCATGCAAAGTCATGCAAAAATCCAAGAATTATGTAGAATTGTCTTATTTGGCTTGGAAATTTGAAATAATACCATTTTTGTGTAACTCCTTTTCTAATGATTAAATTATGATGTTCCCATGCCATTCCTAACCACCTTTTGAACCCTTTTGACCATAGACAACCACCACATTTAAAAAAAAAAGTGCAATTCAAGTGTTGACTTGGGTTATAAAGGAGGAAGTACCACCATACTTCTCATCTACACCAACACCCACACTCCTCTCACTCCATTTCCTTCAAATTTCGGCCAAGGCTTCTTCACCACCATTTCATTTCATTTTCAACTAATTTTCTACAAATCTTGGATGATTCTAGTGCCATTGTTAAAGACCAAGTGATTTGTGAAGCTTTCAAGCATCCTATATCAAACCTTCCATCTATTCTTGCTTGCTTTTAGTGAAAACACTCTTCTTTTGTTTATATATCTTTCATTTCATTATATTATTCATCTTCTGGATCATATGTAACTCATTTACCCACAGAAAATTATTCTTGTTAAAAATGGTGTTTTTAACAACAAAGAGTTTCAAGGATAATACTTCATACAAAACATTTTAACATGAAATAAATAATAATACTTGTTCTTAAAAAGTAAATATTCATATATTGATGTTGACCAAGTTACTTGTTGGTGATCTTATAAAAAGTCATAAAAGTGTATTAAAACTCTAGAAAAGCTCTAAATGGGTTATATTATGGTTATGAATTTAGATGTTTTACAAGTATTATCATGGATATTTATATATATCTTACAAGTTATACTTAGTGAGTGGTAATATATTATTACAAAAGTTGGGTTATAACTAGATGACTATTTAACAAAGATAAAACATGACTTAGCTATTTTGACATGGGACTTAAAACATATATTTTTAGACTTTATAATGTTAGTTACTAGACCACTAAAAAGATAAGTTAAGACAAGTTGGTAAATTGACTAAAGTAGCTAATTAATTCATAAAGAGATTTTACATTATAATATAATAAAAATTACAAATAATTTAAAGAAACCCTAATTTAATATATGTAAGTTTCATAAAAGTTAAATAAAATAAAAGAATAATTCTATTAAGAAAATAATTAAATAATTATTTTATGAGTAAACATATGCATTTGTTCATAAATTATAAAATAATGAAAACTAGTGATTTTCCTTGATATGAAATATTTGGAATTATATTTCAATTAAAATAATACAAATATTATTTTTGCTAGGAAAATAGATTAGTTTAAAACCCTAATTTCTATAAATTACATATGAAAAATACAAAACTAACTACTAAACACTCGAGTCACGTTTCGGATCGAGTCAAAATGATATTTAATTACCCAAAAAATATGTCAACATTAAAATACAAAGGTTTTTGAACACTTTCATGCAAGATATAAATTGTTAATATTTTAAGTAATGTCTATATATATCACAAATAATCATCCTCTATCACCAACGGGTCGTCGAGTCAAACACTTTATTACCAAGTTATGTAGATAAAATAGTTACATGCTCATATTACACGTAGAAGTAACTACTTAGACATAAGTTGCCTTATTTATTCTAGGGCGAACTTACGTCGGTTTCTCGAGCATTTTGGATACTCACCGGTCTAAATGCTTAATTACCTACTGTTAGGTGAGTTTTCATGGCCTCATTTTTACTTATTTTTATTTTGGGGGAGATTACATGTAAATTACTATTTTGATGGACACATTTACTTGTCAATGATTTCATATGTTATATAAGTTGATTACTTACCGTATGAAGTCCCCTGTTATCGGACCGTTAATTTATTTCACAAAGCGAGGTAATCATGGATGGTAGTACTATTGGGTTTGACCACCCCCATCCGGGTTAATTACCCTAACCTTGACCGGAGTTCTAAACGGGTGCATTATTAGCCTCTTCACCCCGTGCTTACGGTAGGCATGAGTAGGGGCAATCTATTACATTTACAGTCTAGCTTCGGTTGCGGTACTTATATAATATTATAATATTATATGATCGACAATCAAATCAAAGAAAGTCTTGTGGTCCATTACACTGTTTATCGTTACTTAAAACCTATGAACTCACCAACTTTATGCTGACATATTTCGTTCATGTTTTCTCAGAAAATTAAGTTTTGCACGAGGATAAGCTTGTTTGGGATTCACCGCATTCTAGGATTCACGCATACTTTTGGGACATTATTTCTAAATTGTCTTGTTTTGAAAACAATTTACATTTTGCTACTACTTCCTATGTAACTCTGAAAATAATTATGTATCTTTAAACGTGTTTGCAACGTATGCTTTTATCAATTCATGTAGTGGTCGATTAATGACTATGGTTTCCATGATGATCACGCCCCATGAGAAACCGCTAAGTTTGGGGTGTGACAATTTTCTTTGGTTTGTGAGACACTTTATATTGCTTTTCTATCAGACATGCAACACAATGGTCATCATTTGTAATCTCTTTCTTTCGCATTACAGTTACCAAATCATTCTTAATCATTTTATTCATGTTTTTAAAGTTTACATGGCATTTTCTTTTATGCTAGAGGAAAGACTCATCACTATTGGCTTTAGACAGAAAGTAGGAAACTAATCCAGAAGGGGATATTTTTTGAAAATCTATCTTGTATATATTCTTTTTCCTAGGGGCTCTGAACAGTATGTGCTCCTGAGGAATGATCACCCCAAATAATACACTCATGTTTAGTAAAGAAAATGTTATGTCTCGGGTCACAAAAGTGATATACACCCAAAAGATTGTACTCAAGTTCTTTGACAAAGTTTAACTTTTCAATGTTGAGCTTACCATTTGTGACTTTGCCCCTACTAGTGATGTAACCACCTGATTCTTCTTCAAAAGCAACTGGCCCACCATTAATTTTCTTAAAATCATGAAGCAAAGAGCCATTACCTGTCATGTGCCTTGAACAGCCACTATCAATGATCCATTCATTTCTCTTGGTCTTCAGCTATTCCTACACAGAAAGAGATGGTTATTTATATTTAGAAACACAAGCCTTGATTGTATTGGATTCATTAATCTAAGAAGAACATAAATCAACAGTTATGGATCCTATATGCAAGCTTTGATGATCTTGAGCTGTTGATGAAGAGGAAATTACAGTCACATGGCCTTCCTTCATCTTCCACACCATCTTTGGAAGACTAGACTTGGCCTTCAATGCTTTGGAAGTTTTTACAACTTCAAAAGTTTTAGAGACTGAACCTTCATAAGTTATTGCGTCCACCGTAGCAGACTTCAGTGCTTTGGAAGCAATTCTTTCTTCCGATACCAAATTTTCTTCTAAATGTAATTTTCCACCTATCTTCTTTCTATTTTCCTTGGAGCTTCGAAGGAAAGTGGCTTTCCTTCCGAATCTATCTTCTTCTTCTCAAAAGTCTTTTTGGTTATGTTGACAGTACCTTTGGGATTGTAAATGCAATCCTTAGCAAAGTAAAAGTTACTGCCACACATGATGCATTCAACTGGCATACTTCTAAGAGTCCTTTTTTGAGAAGAGGGCTGGGCTTGATCTCTTTCCAGTTCTTTCTTCACCTTTGTAGATGATGCAGCAGACTTCTGAGGGATAAGCTTGCTTTTGGAGAGGGATGGTTCAGGTAGTGCAGCAGTGGTGCGTTTTTTTATCAACCTTTATCTTTTGACAAGGATGGTTTGAACTTGAACTAGGACTCCTGGTACTAGAATCCATAGTTAAGTTTTCAATCTTCACCACTTCAAACCAACATATATAAAGACTTGTATCTACTTTAAGTTGAAGGTGGGTTTAATCTCTTGGGATTTCTTTGATTTTCTCTTGGCTGCCCTGATCGGATTCTTTCTTGCAGACTTGGCCATCCTTGGCTTCTTCTTCTAGCCAAGAGAACGGTGTCCCTTCTCAGAATAAGACTCTTTAGTCACTTCCTTTTCAACATCATCTTCATCCTTTTCTTGAGCTGGATCCACAGGAGGTAGCTCATATTCACTAGTTCCACACCTTGGTTATCTAACAGATAATAATGTGTGTGGAGGAGCTATTTCACTGGATCCAAGTCCTTGTTTGTTTTGATAAGACACTTTGGCATGCAAAGATGAGGACATGTTGTTCTTGAAGGTTTCCTCTTCAAGAACACATTTTTCTATCCTAGCTATGCTGATCATAAGCTGAACCTTGCATTTAGTTAACTTGGTAATGTGATCTTTGATTTGAGTCCTGTAATTTGTGTGCTCATGCTTAAGAGTAGAAATTGTTTTCTTTAAATCTTTTATTTTTAGTTTATAGTCATTTTTTGCTCTTTTGAAATAAGCTTTTAAAATATTCAAGGACTCAAGGTTAGATCTTACTTTCAAGTAATAGAACCTATGCATGTTTACTTTAACAATGCACGCAGGTGTATAGAGATGTTCTAATACCTTGGATTTATCATGGTCAGCCATCAAGGAATGGTTAGGAGAAACATCTTTAACCTGGAAGCTCCAGTCAAAGCCACCTTCTTCTAGAGCAACTACAGCTTGCTACTTAGGCTTCTCAGTCTTTGGAGCTGCCTCAGTGTAGTTTGGTCTTGATTGTGATTGTCCACCATTTGTTCTTGGTTCCTTGCACTCTCTAGCAAAGTGTCCCACTTGGTTACAGTTGTAACATTTCACTTTGCTTTTATCCAGTCCAAACTTGGCACTAGATACATTGCTATGAAACTTTCTCCCATTCTTTTGGTAAAACTTCTTGGCTCTGTGAGTGAGAAGAGCCATCTGCTAAACTATCTCCATGTACTCTAGGTCATCTGGATGGATGCAACCCAAGTATTCGAGGGTGAATAGAAAGTTTCCTTAACTTTCATCAGAAGACACAAAGGCTTGAGATGAGCTTGTATCTTAAAATGGGCTTCATTGGATATATCTCTCCATTGGTGTCTCTGGGAAGATGATGAAAAAGCCCTTTTCTAAGTTGTCAGGGTAGCTAAGAAGATGATGCTGAGGTTCTTTGCTATCCCTTTCAACAACATGGAGGGCAGAACTCTTGTGGGTACTGGATGAGCTGTGAGATGGATTTTGCATGTTCATCTCCATCTGTTAATCGATAAGGATACCATACAGCTCAATAAGGGTAAGACTGAAGAGGTTTTTAGTTCTCTTAATGGCCATAAAGTAGTGTGTCCATTCTATGGGAAGAGAGAACATGAACTTTCTCACAATTTCCCTACTCTCTAATTTTACACTAGTATCCACCAGAGTGTCCACGATCTCAACATTCCAAAAGTATTGCTGAGTCATGGTTTCACCTATCTTGAAGGTGAAATTCTCAAACTGCTGCTTCATAATATCTTTCTTGTTTTCCTTTGCTTCCTCAAACCCCTCATACATCAGCTTAAGTGCATCCCAGAGCTACTTTGAAGTTTTGCACTTCTTGAAGCCTTTGTAGATATTGTTCGGAAGAGCAGTTTGGAGAGTGGTCATGGCCTTAGAGCAGTTTGGAGAGTGGCCATGGCCTTATGATCTAGAGTTCCCGAAAATGCAAAAGAAAATAAAATGTCAAAAGTATCTTTGCAACACCATAAACTTTTAATTACTTAACCAACAAACATGATTTTAGTGTAAAAAGTTATCTAAATGTCTTATCTTTCCAAAACATATAAGCATGGCTATTATTGTTTAGATTTAGACCCCCAACTGACCAAGATACGATTAGATGTCCAAAATGTGTTGCAATGAACATAGTAGGGAAAAAAGACTTTAAAGGGCTTTTATGGTAGAATTAGAGCCTGATTTTCATATATACATATACTTTGGCGTTGTAGTGGGCCATTATATAGTTCTCATGATCTATCTATATGCCTTAATGCATGTTACAAGTAGACATGTAGCAATTGAATCTATTAGTAATAACCAAGATCCTAGTTGATAGAAGCCTCTGCATATCATAAGTTATAGCATACCTACATTGCTAATACAAGTTTAACCAATCTCTAATGTACCATATTACATGACAACTTTCGTAAATAAACTTAGTGATTTCATCTAAAACGATTTGCACATTGACTTACCAAACTTATTGACGAACCCTATACACACACACACATATATATATAGAGGAAACACACCGGTTTAGCATCATCACACTCCAGATTAAGGACTCTTTAAACCACTTAACAACAATAGTGTGTTCTCCTAGCCCCTTTTCCCTTTTAAATGCTTTTTGAGGAGAAACACACTTACAACAACAACAGCTTTGAATCATTGCTTTATATGTTATGTTAATACTTGAATATTGCATGAGTTTACCTTATCATTATCACATGCTAAAATTACCCATTTTCATAATGCAACCAATTAACTCTTGGATAGACGTGCTCGAACATATGAATAGTGTTATCGGGGTAGGCAACCACATTCTCTAGACTCGTTGAGCGTGGCAATCGACGGACACTTACATAGAATGTTTATTTCTGCAACAACAACAACCAAAACATGTGATAAGTAATCGAGGGTTTTTTAGTTTTTCTCATAGCTATAGTTTTGGTTGTGGGATCATGGCTTTATGTCTCGTATTTACATTTATATATAATGACTTGATTCATATTTACTTGCAACTGCTTACTATTATGACAACTGTTTATCGAGTCTCAAATTCTACAAGCTCACCAAGTGTTTTTCAAGTGATAACTAAGTGTGGTAGCCTTGAAATCAATCTTTTGCGCATCTAGCTACAATGGAAGATTGCTTAATATAGATTTATTATTTACGTTCATATGTGTAATCTTTATTTTGTAACATAAGTTAATGATGTAGAACCTATATCTTTTGAATACATTATGTTTAGTATTTCTCGTTACCATGTGTTTTAAAGAAACAATTTCATCACTCACTCGCGTTTCCGCAATGGCGAGGGTTTGACAATTCTCAAGTGCTAAACAAACTTGGATGTTTAATCTCTAAGGAGTAGCTGTCTAGCTGCACTTCATGTTTAGACACAGTAACTTGGATCAACCGCTTGTTAACAAACAATCTTGTTGTCATTTATCTTTAACGATATGTAGTTCGCTCAAAAACAGTGGAACAATAAGAATTCATGTCATGCATACGATAGCATTGTAATGGGTCAAAGTATAATGCATACTTAATAACACCGAATTCGGTCAAAATACATTAAAATTAGAGTAAATGCATTTTTCATCCCTAAGTTTTCATAGAAATTATCATATAAGGACAAAAGTTTAAATTTTGCCATTTGCATCCCAAGGTTTCATTAAAATTGTCATTTGAATCCATTTAGCCATTCCTAATTAACATCGTTAACTTTTTTCGTTAAGTTTCCTACATTAGGGGTATTTTTTTTAATAAATTACAAAATTAAAAATCAACTCTACGTGAGAGGTTTTATTCGTTCAGTCTCATTTGATAATCAACATTGTAATTTCAATCCACCTACTAGATAAAATAAAATATAATGATAACCACCTAAAAATGACTCATTTCAAATCACAATGGTGATTACCAAACGAGACTAAACGCATAAAACCCGTCACGTAGAGTTGATTTTATATTTTGTAACTGTTTTGACAAAAATACCCCTAATGTAGGAAACTTAATGGAAAAAGTTAACAGTGTTAATTAAGAGTAATTAAATATATTTAAATTGCAAAATTTAAACTTATGGAATCAAATGACAATTTCTATGAAACCTTGGATATGAAAAATACATCTAACTCTTAAAATTATGAACAACATTGTAACTAAAAATGTTCAAAGACACATGATCTTATGTAATAAAAGAACTTCTTATTTTATTATTTTACAAGCAATTTACTAAAGTGCAGGTACAAGACTTTCTTATCTTATCATGTAGGTTCACATCTACATGATGCAAACTTTACAAGATACTACAACCAAACTTATTGATGTAGTTTGAAACTTATATCTCCAACTACGCTAATTGTTGTAGCAAGGACCATTTATGAAGTTTGATTCTCATATCTTTATGTTCCTACTGTTTCGTTTTTACAAAGTTGACTTCTTCTAAACAAAAAGTTTTAAAATGTTTGCTGATGGGTTAGACAAGGATAACTCCAGTCCATGATTCTTGACCTGTATCACCATTGTTTGACTTCCATCCTCTAAGCGGTGGTGTAGTATTATAAGAGCTATAAAGATCTTGAATAGCTTTAAGTGTGATTGGAATTATCCGAAAAGATCCTTATAAATCACATGGTCTGAAAAAAAAAAGAATCAAATTATATAGAAGGATATCCACTTTGAAGGATCAAAAGAAGATCCTTACTTAGCTGCATGATAAATTAACAAAGAGATTAATGTTGGAAATTAGAGTGCTATCAATTAACACTTGAGAAACAGGTCATTGAGGAAACTAGTGAAATACCCGTAGTGCTTAGGCAATCATGATAGCTAGTACCTTATGATTAGAAGACTATACATGTATTGAATCAATGCTTCAAGATAATAATATCATCGCTGAATTTGATCATTACTCTTGTCATGTAGATGCTTTAGGTTGAGGTACACATGTAAAAGAGACTAAAAAACAAATTACAGCAATGCAATTCAAACCGAAGTCATTTTATATCAAAAGTGCAAAGCTTCTCGAACTAGAGTCGTTTGAGCTAGATGAGTCCTAAATTCAAAATCACATCTCTAACAAACACTAAATTAATGATGGACAACAATAGCGATCAAGAAGTATAGACAAATATTCAAACATAGATGAATACCAGGTAGCACTAAAAAATGAAGTTGAATTTTAAATAAGCAATAAAGACTCAAAGAGAGATAGAAGAGTTAGTTAGATGTTGATGCATGGAAATTATGATTGAGGAATCCATTGATCGATTGAGATCAAATGTTAAACTAAAGGTTTAGTTGAGGAATATATTATTATTCCTTGGCTGCTTGATCATCCTCATCAAGTTGTTGCTTCACCATCACCCTCAACATAGTACAAGGTTAGTATGATTAGTCTATTGTTCAAGGAAAGCTTTTTGCTTTGGCACTTTGGCTTGCTAACAAGTATGTGAGGAGCTTATAGAAAATTTCATTGAGTTTATTAGAAGTATTTTTGTGGATTCGTAGATTTATGTTTGGTTTTGTTAAGCCTGAAATTAAATACGGAAGAATCTAGAGAAGAAGAAGGTTATTCACGTCTGAGCTCATGATTTGTTATTCATCAACCACTTTCAACAACTAACAATTAATAGATTTATCGTTACTTGAGTTGTTTAGGATTTTAAGCCCTTACTTTCCCATATGGTTATTCTAGTAATAATGTTGTAGCCTCTAATATGCTTGTTTCTAATTTAATACAACTATTAAATTGATTTTCTTTCATCCAATTGATGCTTCTTTTATGTAATATGTTTATTAAATTAATCTTGCTAATACAAATATGTTATATAAGATGACAATACAAAATCTCGGGAGGGGGGTGGGGGGCTTATGGAATCATTTAAAGCGAGCCTTGAAGTTGAAAATACACAGTTGCTTGAAATACGAAAAGAAATTGAAGAGGACCATCAAAGGAAAAAGTCAAGATTGAAGGTATGCGGAAAGATTTTGACAGCCAACGAGCGAACTTTGAAGCAACAATGCGGGATATTATGACAAAACTATCAACTGAAATACTTCAAAATTTTAGAGATGAGTAGAATGTGTTCATTACTTCTTATAATTATAATTGACAAACTTATTTTGATCATGTTGTTATTTTGAGATTAGACATGTGTTAAGTTATGATATACAAATATATATATATATATATATATATATATATATATATATATATATATATATATATATATATTATACTAGGTTAGTGCCCAGTGTATTATACACGGGTTGAATAAATAAAATACTAAATAATTAGTAATAAAAATTTATGAATTATAAAATTATGTTTGAAGATAAAATATGATTATATGAATAACTACTTTAAGTAAATAAACAATAATATACTTTTCTTAAACTTTTATTTTATAATAAATATAGGTTTTAAATATTTTATCTTAAGAAAAATAAATTTATTTTAAAAAGAGTTTGTTGTATTTTGTATTTTATAAAACTTTTATTTTTAAAACGTGTGTTTTTTAATAAAAAATAGGTTTTAATTTATTAAATTATATAATTTTTAATATGAAAATAGCATGATTAATATTATTAGTAGTCAATAATAATAATAATAATAATAATAATAATAATAATAATAATAATAATAATAATTATTATTATTATTATTATTATTATTATTATTATTATTATTATTATTATTATTATAAGAAATGAGAAAGTTAGTATGATAAAACTTATTATTGTGTCAAGTCTTATTTTAAATTTTTCTTTTGTTATAAATAGATAGATGGATAGATAGATAGATAGATAAATAGATATGCTAGAAACCCATATATTAAAGGATTATAAGTTAGTAATAAACACGAACAGTTATAATACGATAATTTAATATAAAATATGATTAAAATTATATATACGTAATAGTTCAAGAAAGAAAAGAATTGTACTATTTTTTTAACTCTCTTATCTAAATAGTTTCATTTTTAAATATAGTTTTAAGATTTTTTTATAAAAAATTTATTTTTTATAAAAATCTTGTTTATTAAAAACTTGGGTTTCTCGTTATTCAGATTGTTTTAATAAAACTAGTTTTAGAAAATTTCATAATTTTTATAATTTTTTTAAAAAAAGAACTAATTTAAAATATTTTGTTTCAAAAAGATTTAGTTTTTTAGAAAATTTTATATTATATATAAATTTTGTTTTTTATTATTTCTATTTTAATAAAAAGATGTGATTTTTAATTTACTTAATGAAATTTCTTTTTTAAAAACATAGCTTGATTTAAAAAAAATATAGATGAAAAAGAAATATTACAATTAATAAAATTGACTTTTATTAAGAGAGAGAAATTAGTGTGAATGTTAAATTACCATAATATCCTGTTAAATTACCATAATATCCTTTTACAGGGAAAATAAAATGAGAATGTTTAAAATAATGACAAGTGTCAAAAGGTGGTTTAAAAAAATGACAAGTGACAAAAGAAACTTTCTTTTATTAGAGTTTATAATTTATATTATTACTAGTTTTAGTAAACCCGTGTATTACACTGACTGAATAAATAAAATATTAAATAAAATAAAATTTAATTAATGATAAAACGATATTAAAATATAAGATATGATTGAAACTACGTATACGTAAAAACTATAAATAATAAACAATGAACGATAGTATAAAACGATAAAACCCATTAAACTACGTATGATAAAACGATATTATAATATAAGATATGATTGAAACAGTCGTTTCAAGGTGAATTGGTCAAATAGGATCATTTTCTTCTCAGGATTCCCCCAAGGGTGCCCTAAAGTTCCTCCACCGAACTGTAGTATAGTTTCATCCCACATGAAATCCCGTGTGAATCAGCAAGGACCACCTTGCAAAAAAAATTAAACATTTTGTTTTAAAACTAAACGTTTTAAAAAAAATAGTTTTTTTTTAAATTTTCTTA
Source organism: Flaveria robusta (assembly GCA_025506415.1). Classification (NCBI taxonomy): domain Eukaryota; kingdom Viridiplantae; phylum Streptophyta; class Magnoliopsida; order Asterales; family Asteraceae; genus Flaveria; species Flaveria robusta. The sequence continues at coordinate 17,097,259 of CM046472.1, forward strand.
TTACAACTTTTAGTTTTAATTATTTTTAGTTAATTAATAAAAACACTAATTCTAAAATATTTTATATTTTTTTAAAAATTTTGATGTTTTAGAAAAATTTATTTCTTTAAGAATAACATTAATAAAAAGATCTCTATTTTAATTTATTAAAAATTTATTATTAATTTTTTTAAAAAGATTTGAATAATATTATTAGTAATTAATGTGTTTATTTAAAGAATAGAGAAGCGGGAAAATTTTGGTCAGAATGAATGTGGTATTGACATGTGTAATTTTAGTTACCCTTTTATTAGAGTAGATAGACAGATTATGTTGGTGTAATTGAGATACCATTGCATATTAATAGAAATTTAGTATTTCAAATGGCAAGCTGTAAAGTTGCATTTGCATGTAAATAAGGTTGTATTTATTATAGCTAAATTCTTAAGAAGTGTTGCATTTGATGTAAAAGAGGTTATTCTTTTATACTAAAAATCTTCATACTCTAATAAAAAAATAACTAGAGTGTCATATGACAGCACCATATTTATTTTTATCAAAACTTTCCCGCTTATCTATCCTATTAAATAACAACATTAATTACTAATGATATTTTATTTAATCCTTTTTAGATTAAAAATATATTTTATTAAATTAAGAAATATATTTTATTACTAATATCATATAAACTGGACATGTAGTCTTTGCTTTAACACCATAAGGTAAAATGCAGCAATAATTATGATCTTAATAAACATGTCAAAACTAAAAGATTTAAAAAAAAGAATTGCATAGAACCAACATATATCTGTTAAAACATAATTACATGTTTTTGGAGCCATCTTAAGAACTAAAGTTCACCATAGATGATGATCAAAACATAAAAACATGCCATTATTACAAGAGTTTGAATAAAGCCAATAACTTAATTTAAAAGAATCATATTTCATGATGATTAACACAAAAATAAAACTCAAAAATCCTTAGAACCAACATATATCTGTTAAAATAGAACTTCGCACCCCCATCGAGTTGTGTTTCCGTTTGAGTCAAACCATTTTCCCTCATCCACAATCAAAGTTATTCGATGCTTGAATCAAGAGCCGCAATAACCATCGTGTATCTTCTTTGTTAGGAGCAAGGATTGTGAAAGCATAGAAGATACCTGAGATTGAAAATAGATGTGAGAGGGTGAAAGCAAGATCAAATTGGTTGTATTTTGGTGTTCGGACCTTAGAGAAAAAGTGGTAGAGAGATTAGGGATTCACCTCATATGAAACAGGGTCATATAAATGGGTCAAAGATCCACGTGTATATACAAAATGGGTAAGTTGTGTTTGGGCGGGAAAATTAGAGGGAGGAGGCATTAAAGAATGCCAAGTGTCACATCTATGTATCTTTTTATTAAGTTAAGAAGATATTAAAAATTATCAATAAATGAAATCATTTTTTAATTAAAACGAGAAGCACTCAGCAAGCCGACTATCTGAACTAGGGCTGTTCACGAGGCGAGCCGAACAGAGCAGATCTTTGCTCGTGCTTGGCTCGTTTCTAAACCGAACCGAGCCGATCGACTCATTTACAACCGAGCGGAAAATCGAACGAGGCTTTTTCGAGCGTGAATTTTCCGAGCGAGCGTCGAGCGAGCGCAAACGAGCGGCGAACAATTTGTATAACCTGACTATCTAGTATGTCATTTGATTTATATGTAATGAAAGAAATAATGTTGGATCTTAAGTTTTAATTACGTAAAAAGTAGTTACATTTCATAGCATGACAATTTCATAGATGACAATACGTTGTGACTGGCGATAAAGCGAAAGCTGTAACCGCTGAGATGGTGAGCATATTGAGTAGAACGATGACAATGAGGGTAGGAAATGACCGACTAAGAGTAAGAGCGGTGTCAAAAACTATCTCTAAGCGGCTTAGGATTTCATTAGGCTTAGCGTTAACTTTTTTTATTAGATTGATTGATCTAGTATGCGTACATATAACTATATATTTGTGTATATTGTGCCACATCTACTAGAGTGCTATGTATAAATTATATATATATATATATATATAATAAAAATAATTAGAGCCGAACCAAGCCGATCGGCTCGTTTACAGCCGAGCAGAAATTCGAACGAGTATTTTTCGAGCAAAATCTGACCGATCGTCGAGCGAGCGTCGAGCGACGAGCGCTTTAAACAGCCATAATCTGAACCATACCATTATTGAGAGATGAAGATACACATACTAATATTCATAGATTGACTAGTAAATGAAGAAGGGTGATAACCATTGGTCTAACCAATTTAAAAATATATATACACAAGCGAACCCACTAGAGCAGCTAAAGATGATAGGCCAACAGAATAAGTAGTAATTATGTGATTATGTGAATCACAGATTTGCCATTGATAATCGTATATTGAGCTAACACTCAAACTTTAAAATACAAACAGATATGAGGTTGTTTTGGAAATAATGTTTGATAAAAAAAAAAAAACTAAGAATATTTAAACATCAAAACTATAATGAACAATCACATGGCTTTCTACATTCTTTACATGACTTATTGCAATAACTGTATGCATCTTCTAAAAAATTCTCTGATGAGATTTGCATTTTGAAACAAAATCTTTGGCTTATTACAACATCTCCACACTCAAATTTAGATATTATAAGACAGTGCAGCAAGTCAAAGAATTATGACATCAAACATTAGAAAATAAGTGTGTAAACTACATCAACTACACCCGTGAGCATCCCCCCTTCTCTTCTTAACACAATAAAGCTTCTCAAGTCTAAAGATAAAAAAAATAAGCATGTTTCCCTTAAACTACAATGATTCAAATAAAATATTATCTTATCATAAACTCACCCTTTTAACATCTGTCTGCATGTACCACAATTAGGCAAACATGCATCAAGAGTTCTATTAGGGCATCAAGAGTCCTTTTAGGGCATCAAAAATATGAAATCATTAAGAAAGTTAATTAACACCTTAATCTAAATCACAAAGCGAGGAATTGGAAGATATATTAGCTAAATCAAGATCATACCAGACGAAAATGATAGTAGATTGTAGACAATGGAGTGTTGATGAACGGTGTCATGAACCAATGTTCTTCACCACATTTATATTCAAGGTTTTTCTACATATATCTCCACCCCCTTCCCTTTTCCATTGAAGAACTTCGGAGCGATTTTACGTCAAACTTGATCAATTACAACTACAAAAATGAATACCAGAATAGGCCGAAAAACATTCCAATCCCAATTCGATTTCAGCGAAGCATATAAGTATTCATAGCCTTGTTGATCTGGGGTCAATATATAAGGTCACCTAATTCATGCTTGCACAAGATCCGATTGAATTCATCAAAAACGCACGTCATCACCAGACCTTTTGGATTAGCAATAGCGTAAAAACGGCTCAGACGAATTTATGATACAACAGATGACTGCAAAAGAGGTTGCTGGTGGAATACCAAACGTAACTTCCTCGGAAGCTGCCATGCCAAGATCCGCAACTAAAATTCGATCATCATCGCCTCTGAGACATTCAAGCGAGGGTGTACTCGTAACAAGTAGCACAAAGGAAATTCCATCAGAAGAATATGGGGAAGACGTCACCAGTAGATGCTTGAAGACAACATGTGTAAGCTATATGCCATGCAGGAGAACGGCTAGCAGAAACACTGGTCATTTCCTTTAACTTTTAACATATAGGATAATCTAATATTTTAATTAATCAAATTTTTTGTTAAATGAAACTACTTTTCAATATAAATTACAATGAAAATTAAAATTCAACTTTTTTACATTAATATTAAAACCATAAACTTGTGTACATCACTACAAACTAAATTATATTTCTATTCAAAATTAATATTAACATAAACAAAAATATGATGTAAAAATTAACAACTAATACTGAATGTGATTTAAAGCTTTAACTAGTGTGTCATAAAATATAGTATATACTTAAACTAATAAATGAAATAAATTAAAAGAAGAATTGAAATATACATCAAAAAACAAAAAAAATTTAAAAGCTAAAAACCTCATCTTTATGATATATCATTCGATGTCATAAATAGAACTTGTTTGATTCATATAAGAATAAAATTTTGATTCTTTGATCGCTATCTTGTGCTGATTCTTGAAATCGTAAAGAGTGGACAATGATGATATACATTAGGTTATAATGTAACTTTATATGTATATAAATTGTAGTTGCCGACCAAGAAGTTTAATATATATTATAATAGACTTTTTATTTTTGTAATATGCTTTTTATTCGAAGAACCCCTTATTAAAATATTAAATGATTTCAACATGAATTCCCCATATATACAGATTTCAGTTCTCACAATCTGATAAATGTATGCTTTAATTGGGAAAGGCCAAACATCGGTGGTTTCCTTTCGATGGATCCGTCCAACATTGTGGTGACAATTTTTCCTACTTATGTTTTTAAAGTACTTTACAACTTTCAAAAGTCATATCAAGAACTAAAACTCATAATCTGGATAATTAATTTGCATTCCAGCAACTAGGAATACTCTACACCAAATGTCACACACTCAAATTCTACCTACGGGGTTTTACCTCGAGTCGCGTGACAAATCAGAATCTTATATATTAATTATATCAAACAAAACTATATGAATTTAAAGTAAGTGTTTGCTTTTCAATTAGAGTAAAATATAGTTTTCAAGTAATTTATGTGAAAGCATAAAAGTTAATGTAAAACCATATCAGTAAATGTACAAACCAAGGTGTCAAATGAAAGCATTTAATATAAATGAAAACTATTTGAAATATTTCATGAGCATGAAAAACTCAACAATACAAGCTAATCCTTAGGCGTGATGGCAAGCTAAGAAAAAATTGCTAAAGTGTCTTAATATAATGTTGATGAGTTCATAGTTTTAAATAACAAATAATATGTCTGAAATGTTTGTATGGTAATGTAAACAAAGGTATATCCATAAGTCGCTAGCCTATGTGTCAAGTTACTTAACATTTCGAAACCGATGCTGACTTTTTTTAAGTTGTTTGTCTTTTCATCACGTCTATCACAAACAGTGGTAAATTTTAGGTCAATTAAACACTTGTTTGACCTCCAATCAAGTTAGCGTGACTAACATGGATGCGGTTTGTCAAACCCAATAATAATACTTAAAGTTATCTCGCTAGCTTGTTACTACCTATTCGAGAATGTAAGGACTTTTGTGATAATGTTGGCACTACAGTAACATGTGATATGTTAATAATACTAAAACCAAATAAAAGTTCATTTGCATGCTTCTTTGTTAAAAGAAACTAAAAAGTGGGTTCGTGAAGACTCACCTTAGAGTGCGTAAAGGTGAAGCAAATGCTAAAACAATAAACGCTATCTATCAAACATAAGTCTATACCCGTGTGTACTTAATGTCCATATCAACCCTATTTATGTCCAACAACATTACCCGTTGGTGTGATTGTGAAAAGCGTAACATGTTTAACAAGTTTGACCAAAGTTAACTTTTGTTGATCAAAGTTGACTTTTGCATCCAAGCTAAACATTTAACAATGTGATCACCTAACATGTAATTTCATACCAATTATATTTATCAAAAAATTTATTTTTATAAATCACCAATGTTCAGGGACAAGACTAGTGTGTGATTTGGCAGTTCTCCGAATTCTCGTTATATGAAGCTTTGTGTAATAGCTAACACATTTATGTAACCATTATTAAATGCATGCATGTATGATTGGAAAATAATGTTCATGCTAGTCTGAAAATGTTGAGTGTCACACCAAAACTAAAGCAAAAGAAGATGACTAGACACCGTCTAGAAAGAAAATATGGCACGATAGAAGCTTTACCCTCATACTTTTCTCCATTTACACATGTATCCCTAACTTAAAACAAAATTTTATTTTCTTTCTTTCTTTAGAAAATTTTAGGGTGTTACACCTTTCATGGCATCTATTTTAGTTACACAAGTGGCTTCACAAAATAGATATAAGACCAATCAACAAATAGAGTGGCACCAACGACGATCAATCCATACTTGAAACAACACTAGGCTACATGAACGTATGACTATCCATGGGTGTAACGATTTGAGTGGCTCATATGACACACTATACCCCCATGATCTAGTCAATCTCATTCGTTTTTGTAGTGAGAGGGATGGGGGGTCGTGGAACATCCTCCAATTCATTGTCATTGCATGTTTTGAAGAACATAAAAAACTAACGAATGTATACATTCGTCTTCTTCAAGATTTACTATGTGCGTATTTTAGAAGGTTGATTGATGGATATATTGGCTTTGTATCACTCTTAGTTTGTTATCAAAATCAATTCACATAACCATAATGAATAGTATGTACCTATTACACATTTAATCCACGGAAGATGGAAAAATTTGTTACCTCAATCGATGAATTCATCTAGGGCGACAGATTGGGGGAATCATAATAACCTGTACAATTACTTCATTGTAGATCTTGATGGTGAAGATTTGATGATTAACATATGATGAGAAGTTTTGTTGATGAACAACATATCCAAATTTAATATATCTTGCAAGAAAGTTGAAGCCCTCATTGGTATCTCTATTCCTTCTATAATATGCATCATCTTTATCATAGTACTTGGCTTTGTGTGCTTTCATAACATAGAGGCTTAGAATGATTTCATAATCATGTGTGATTGGTTTATCAGATTATGAGTTTTGATGATCAAACACAAAGGTATGTGCTTTCTTTAAAAGCATTACATGATGATAATGTGATAAAATAAAAAAGCTATGAAAAGATAATGATTTACTCATTTAATCAATCACATACATCATAGGGCATGTTATATATACACCTAATTAGATAAAGGCCCTTCACCGATCGTCGTGTGCCTCTTAGTCAATCGAAATTTCTAAAACATGTCCAATCAGTCATTTGGATGTGGTCATGGTTGTGAATATGTATATGACGAACGAGCATACGTATTGTAAGGTGTTTTGTGAATATGTATACGACGAACGAGCATACGTATTGTAAGGTGTTTTACTTCCTAATTATGCTCTTAAGAGACCATATCTTTTTACAAGCTGTTTTAATTATTCAGTTTGAATATTTATTTAATTTTGTCATGACTCGATGTATTATTCCTTGATAAGCTTGTATTTTTGTATTTATTAAATTATTAAATGACGTATTATTCCTTGATATATGTGCCAATTATACGACATGATGTAATATGTCATAAAACCTACTATATAAACCATTATATGTTAATTTTATTATGGTTTAATTTTGTATTCATGTCTCTATTCAGTTGATTAAAAACCTAGTGTTAACGATATTAATCTTGGGCCCAAATATCTTTTCGATGGTAAGGATTCAAACTACTACAATAATGAGGATACTAAGTATTATGTTGGTGATGTTTGTAACTATTCCCATCAATACAGGTAGAACTACTACAATGGTGATGGTAGTAAGAACAACAATGATGATAATAACAGTAATGATGGTAGTTATAACGAGCAATAACACTTGTAAGGGTTTAAGTAAACAAAATCATCTTTTTTTTTCATCATACAAATAGATCACCTTAGATACAAAATTTGCACACTCTCGGTGAATAATTCCATCAAATTCAAGAAACCCAAGCCGATGGACAGACGAAGAGGATGTCACATAAGGAAAATCATGCCTCAAACTTTCGGGAACTATTCTACCATTTGGGCAATCATCAATCTTTGTGACAAGGTTTCAAAATGTTTTCATCAAATCCTTAAACGTGTCAAATACTATCGTGGTTGTGAGCTAAGCACCATGTGGTTTGATTTGAGACAGAAGATCTCAACATTTCATAGTAATTACAACAATTACTTAGACAACCGCCATATGGTATGGAATGATACTAATTGTATGACAAGGGCTTAAGAACAATACCAGGCCACAGTCAGTATGACTTTTAATAATGTTTCGGGTTGAAACTTTCTTAATGTTAATCCTAAATATGATGCAAGTGTGACACTTAATGATTTTAACAAATAGATTGTCTAGAATAAAAAATCAAAGCTCAACACAGGTGTGCCTAGTTTATAAAATTTGGTTGTGTGATATTATTCACCTAAGCTGTGAATGGCTACAGATGAATAAATTGATGTTATCTAATGGATTGCTACACAAAAAATTTTTATTGTTAGAGCAATAAGGTTACTCATCTATGGGGGTCTTGCTTTACTGATGTTCTAAAGAGAGTATGGGTGTTTGCTCTAAATTACTCTACTCAAAGGGCTAGTTTGTGCATCTTTAATTTTTACATAGCATGGCTATTTATGGATAAGGAATTGGGGCCGGGGAAAGAATATTCTATTTGTTTCCCATAATTGGACCAAGTGGGTGTAGTTGATTCCTTATTCTCAGCTACCTCAATCGTAAGTTTTCTTATTGTGCTCACAAAGACAAGCTATGTTGAGTTGATTTAGGTGTCTTGAGCTTCTTGATGAAATCAACTTATATGAACAATTTGATCAAGTTTAGGTGCCTTGTATTTCTTCTAGAATTAACTATAGAATATATTTGCTCCATCTGATATTACCAAGAATTAACTATAGAATATATTCTAACATTAAGTCATCGTTTAAGGTGTTGTTAGAATTCTGATCTTATTTATCACAATTCTTATTTGCTCAATCTGATAATGGCCATCTTTGTCAGAACTTGCGCCTCTTTAAACAAAATCTTTGCTTCTTCCTCAAGAGTCTTTAGTTCTTTTGTATAGATTACATTAGAAACTAGCTATTTTGAATTTTTACAGAAGTTCTTATTTTAGGATCTTACCACTTCAAGATCAACAATAATAAAGATATAGTTTTCAGTTATGTTTAATTATCTTTAAGTAATATTTATTTTTTTGAACTTATAATCATATTTTTTCTTACTAAAAACAATAATTTAAAATAACAGTCAAAAGTTTACATCTTATATTATGCGTCTTGCATATAGTTTAACAGCCAAAACTCGTCGATATCTTAAACAACCATCTCATAAATTAACTTCTTGTTAATCTAATAATTTGTTTTAAACCATCCTACTTAATAACATAAAACTATGACTCTTAAATCTTGATCAATATGACCATCATTATGCGGTCACACAATTTTATGGAAACTACTAGTTCATCAATCTATTCTTGGCCAAGGTGCTACAAATAATGTGTACGCCCAATAAACCATATGAAATAAAAATCAAATTGCAAAAATATCTGCCGAACTTTAAGATGAATGTACCATTAATCATCTCAAGTATTTGGAGGACATTCATATCGAAAGAATATATCAACTTGTAGGGACTTCATATAAATCTAAACAAGATGCACGTTTTCATCATCATCAGTATATACATCAACAAAAAAATCACAATTATATTTTGGTTTTTCTTTAAAACTACAACACTAATACAACACGTAAGGCCCCGAAACCAGGAACACTTACAGTTGTTCATTCGTAGCATAAACATTTAATAAAGAAATATTCGCAGCAGAAATTATAATTTCTTTTCATCATAAAAAAATAATACTTGTTTCAAAACATCTTTCTTTCTTCCTCAATCATCAAAAATGTATTAATGGTTACATCCATTCTCAAACTCTTTGGATGTCAGACTTGAACCATCCAAGTAGCTTCTATGTTCATGTCTACACCTCCCCAGCACCACCAACAACGTGCCAACTATTATGCATACAAAGTCAGCGACACTGAGTGAGTTCTAGTTTATATACAAATATAGGGTTGTAAACGAGCCGAGCCAAGAGGGGTTCGGGCTCGAGCTCGATGGCCTAACGAGCTAGCTCGGCTCAGCTCGAAAAAGTAAGCGAGCTGAAAACCCAAGCTCGAGTTCGGCTCGGGAAAAGCTCGAGCCACCTCGTGGCTCGTCGAGCTGGCTCGAATTTTTTAAAAAAATGTATTTTTCACATTTTAATATAAATAAAAACAAAAAACTGATATTAAAGGTAATCAAACAATGTTAAAGGTTGTTAACAATAAAAAAACATACAACCAAGTTCTAGTAACAAAAACAAATGTAAACAACCAAGTTTATAATTAATTGTTTTTTTGACCAATACATAAAATACAAAAAAACAATCTTGATCTTCTTTTCAAACTTCTTTTCTTCATTCTTAACTTCTGGCATCATACCATTTTTTTCAAGCTACTTTTCTTCATTCTTGACTTCCTTAAAAACTTCAAGTGCTACACATAAAAATATACAAATTATATTAGCAAGTGCTACACATAAAAACTTCAAGTGCTACACATAAAACGTCAAGTGCTACAACAAATAATGTAAATTTCTATAAGTTTGGTTTTGATTAATTACCTTTCAAACTAGTTAAATGCCTCATCATTGGTTCGTACTTGAATTTCTAAGTTTTCTTCTTGCTTTGCTGATTGCTACAAAAAAAATGTACAAATTATATTAGCAATAAAAGTATAAAATTACAAATCTAAAGATGAACAACAAATAAGAATATAAACATACTTCTAAAGTTTGAACGGTTGCTTTTGATGTGGACTTAATCCAATCACCTCCACAAACAAGAACCTCCACCATATCTTTGGTTAGAGAGCTACGATAGTCATCTAAAATGCGTCCTCTGGCACTAAATGCCGATTCTGATGCAACCGTGCTGATTGGAATGCAAAAACTATTACGAGCCATTTTGCTTAAAACCGGGAATTTGCTAGAACTTTGACTCCACCATTTTAACACATTAAAATTTTGGTTCTCCAAAACTAAATAATAAGGCTCCTCTAAGTACACTTCAAGTTTATTTTTTTGTGAAGTTTCAACCGGTCTAGACTTGAGAAAAGCATAAAAGTCATCTTCTTCTCTAGCACGGATGTTTGGGGCATCGATTGATGTGCTTGTCGAGTTGTTCTTAGAAGCCCTAACCATGTGAAATTCATTGGAGTATTTTTCATAAAGAGACTTTAACTTATCTATTACATCATCAACTCAATCATTGACCTCATTGGCCGGATACAACCTCTCAAAAGTCTAAGAAATTGACATCTTTTTGAAACGTGGATCTAAAATAGATGCAATTGACATAAGTATCCCAATTTCCCCCAATACTTCTCAAACTTGTCAAACATAATCCCACTCATCATATTTAAGAAACTATCATTTGATATATAAGCATTAGTTATCTCTTTTTTCACTTTATAAATCTCAACAAGAAACAAATTTGTTGTCGGATATAATGTACCCGAAAATAAATTTGTAGCATCCAAAAATACCTCAAGTACCTTGCAAACCTTTTCACCCGGAGCCCACTTGTCATTTGAGAGACCATTCAAAGTTAGAATCTCTCAACGCGTAACCTTGAAACACATTTTTGTAATGAATAGCTGATTCAAGCATTCGATGTGTAGAATTCCATCTAGTATTTACATCGATGCATAAAGATAGACACGTGTGGATACCAAGAGTGATTGCTATTTTCCCAAACTTCTAAAGGCGACCCAAAGACTTTCTCAAATACTTGACTCCTTTTCTAATTTTCACAAGACAACAATCAATTGTTCCTAAGCCATCCTATACTACCAAATTTAGTATGTGAGCACAACACCTTACATGAAAAAACATCCCCTCAAAATGCAATTTTCCCTTTCCTTGAAAAGTATTCCTCAAAATTAAAGTTGCCCAATCATTATTAGATGCATTGTCTAGAGTAATGGTACCTATTTTGTCTTGAATACCCCATTTAATTAGACATTCCAAAATAGTATCAAAAATAACCTCACCACTATATGGTGGTGCAAGCTCATTAAAACCAATTATGCATTTTTGCATTTTCCAATTAGAGATAACAAAGTGAGCTGTTAAACACATATACCCAACGGTTTGATTTGAAGTCCAACAATCACTAGTAAGAGAGATTATATCAACAGTTTTTAAAACTTTTTTTAGCTTCTCTCTTTCTACTTCAACCACTTTTATGCAATCCTTTTTGAATGTCGACCTACTTACTTTTTGATAAAGAGGATTGTTGTACTTCATTAACTCATTAAACCAATTATACTCTACAAACGAAAAAGGTAGCTCATGGGCTATGATCATCTTTGCAATAATTTCTTGACATTTCATATGATCATAAACCCTATTTAAATTAATTTCAGATGCACTATCACTACCAGATGGCTGAAAATTAATGAAACTTTTTGTACCTTTTAACCTTTTCATGAAGGACATGAAGTCAAGTGTCGCAAGAGATGTGATGTGGTCCTTGAACGTTGTGGTACATAGGCTTTCTTGCAGTGGAAGCACTGATGTTTCTTGATTATCTTCCTTTTTTTCTTCACTTCTATGTCTATAAAGTGAGCCCAAGCTCCAGATGTAGACTTTCGCTTTATACCATCTTCTTCAATGTTTGAAATTTCTTCAACATTATCCTTAGTTGGCTCGACACTTTCTTCGTCACTTAACTCAAAATGATCATTACTAGGGGTATCAGCTCCACCAATTGATTCTTTGTTAAAAGACATATTAGATCCTACAAATGCAAAATATTAAGATCTAAAATATGTTAAAATACAAATCAACAACATCATTCTATTAAAATACAAATCAACAACATCATTATGTTAAAATACAAATCAACATCATTCTATTAAAATACAAATCAACAACATCATTATGTTAAAATACAAATCAACAACATCATTCTGTTAAAATACAAATCAACAATATTATTATGTTAAAATACAAATCAACATCATTATGTTAAAATACAAATCAACAACAACGTTCTGCTAAAATACAAGAGAAATTACTCACAAAACTTGGTTCTACTGTTAATATATCATTTGGTTAGAATACAAGAGAACTTATTTGTTGTAGCTGGAGTCACAAAGCCCAGTTGTTATGGTCGCGGTGGGCTATGGTTGCGGGGGGTTGGTCGCGGTGGTGGTGGTCACGGTGGATTTAGTCGCGGTGGTTGTGGTCGACTGGTCGCAGGGGGCTGTGGTCGCGGGGGTTGTGGTCGCGGGGATTGTGGTCGCAGAGGGATGGTCGCAGTTGGGGAATCTGTCACGATCGCCGATGACTGTGGTCTCGGTGGCTATGGTCGTGGTGGGTGTGCCGGTGACGAAACTAGGGTTTGAAGTTTGAGAAATGGAGAAGAAGACTAAAGTAGGGTTTCTTACAATTTTGGGGTTTGGGTTGTTTTGAGTTTTGATTACGGGAGTCGGGACTAGAGATTTGGGTATGGGTGTTTTGTTTGCGCTACCACAGTAATATTATTATAAATAATAATAATAATAATACTAATAATAATAATAATAATAATAATAATAATAATAATAATAATTATTATTATTATTATTATAATAATAATAATAATAATAATAATAATTAATAATAATAATAATAACAGTATATTATATATATATCAAGCCACGAGCCGAGCCACCCATAGATCTGGTTCGGCTCGTTTAGAAATCGAGGGGGCTCGGCTCGGCTCGTTTTGGCACGAGCTTTTACAGACCGAGCTTTTTTCGAGCGAACTTCGAGCCGCGAATATTTTGAACAGCCCTATTCAAATATACTTTTTCATTCTTTAAAACATTTACCTTTCCTTACATGAGCACACATTAATACATACACATTAACATGTTTATTTCCTTATCTTTCATTATCATTCTTTCATTCATTATCCTTCACTATAACAGATCAGCGTCATATGCTGAGTCCCCAACCAAGATTATGAGACTGACCATAATCTCAAGACCTAGCAACAACGATCCTATTCCGTACATGGTCAATCACAAGGATCAAACCTCTGTGAGAATCTTCATACGCTATACAGCCTCCCAGAGTTAAGCTAACGACCCCTCATTGAGTCGTGAACCTCCATTTATATATGGCAACCTCTAGGTTAGACCCATATGTGCATCATCATGGGCTAGCTAAGCTGCAGATAGTTGAGCTAACAATCCCTCAATGAGTTGTGAACTTCCATACATGCATTTGCAAGACTATCGTTCATTTATTACGTGTCACTTTTTATTATCGTTATCTTTCACTTTTTTTACATAATACTTTACTTATAATAGTATATAACATACCAAGCAAAAATTCACCATAAACTTTCATCAAGAGAAAACAAATAAAACATAATAAAATCACCTATAGCATAACACTTAGCTAAACGGGAACTACCTTAATCAAATCAAAGCATGCAAAAACTAAAGATTCACGCGAGAACTTTTTATGCACGAAATCATCACTATGGGAGAAGTATAGGTCGCACGAGAACATTCATTTCATGCAAGATCATGCTTGTCTCGCGAAAACATATTTACATTCGAAATCCTTGTAGCTCAAGTTACCTAACTCATGAGAAACCTCCTGTTGTGCGAAAACTTAAAGGTTCCAAACGAGAACCCCACGACTCAACCTACCCATCAACATAATCTCGGCTAATACATCTAAAACTTAACCATTTCCATCAAAATCATCATACAAAGCCTAAATAAACGTAATAATGCGCATAATAGCCCTAAAATGTATACAAACTTGAAAAAAAGGGGACTAGAAACTCACCAGTTGAAGATCTAACCCAAAATACACTTTCCCGATAGCTTCTTAATCAAACACTACATATTCACGCATCATATTCATCAATAATCAGCACTTGATACATAAACGGGTAATTACACGGGTTACATACCTGAAACACCTCAAATTCTTGTTTTCTCATTCTAATTCTTAACTTTCTCTCTCTAGCAGCAGAAGTTTTCGCGCGAAAATGAGGGCAAATAGGTGCACTCATGTGAAAACTTCTTCTTCTTTTGATTCCTTGAAAACTTCGGGGCGTTACAACATTACACAACTTCTTCTTCTTCTTCCGACATATTCGTCACCATGAACCAATACTTGACATATTAAATCAAACCACTCAAATTGGAGAATCATCTAACGATCATAACCCGACAACTACTCAGTTCTATGCATTTCATTCAATTGCTAAATCATATGTTTATTTATCAACGCTCATACATTTTGTACAAAAATAACAACTATTACAATTTCAGATACATTAATCTCACATGTATATATTAAAAAACATGCCGCTAAATGTAGATATCCTTTTCCACAATACCCTAGTAGTATACCATAAAATCTTTAAGTTTCGTAACACCCATATAATACACCATACATGACTGGACATCTTCATTGTATAAAAAATGCACAAAATTTCTAGACCAGTTCTGTCTATTTTGCCAACTATGTTATCTATTGGTGTGAGAATGCTGCCGGCGATGACAAGTGCATTGTAAAATAAGCCGTTCTAACGCATTCTATTTCTTCTCCTATTTTATTTCTTTTGTCAAACAATGTCTTAATTAAAGTTGTTCTAGTTCAAGCGCTTCGAATAGAATAATTGACTGATAAAACAAATAAACATATGCTCGTTTACATAGTATGTTTATATAGAATCTTACGTCATGTCAATTAATTGGCACGTTTATCGGTGAATAATACGTTATGTTAAATAATTATAAAAAATAAAACCCATGAAAACCAAGGAATTATATATCATGTCAAATAATTTGAGAAACAAACCAAACAGCCAGTAAGACCTTTCATGGGCCGTTTACATAACTCCTTAACGGATAGTAAGGCCCTTAACAACCCGTTTTCTCTACGAGTCACAAAGCTACATATTTTGTTATAAGTAGATCGATACGGTTGGCATTGACCCGTACGACCTGCTATGATTTGATCAAACAACGTCCATCAAACAGGTCAAAAATGTACCAATATCCCATATCTTCATCACACATATGCAACAAATAGAAACCAAACCCTAAACCTCAAACATACTTAACTCCACCTAAAATAACCTGAATTTATGAGAAAACAATCATAATGTAGCAACACAACAAACACTAAAAGAAATACAATTTATTCTCTCTTTCACTCACCTAACTCCACACAAACCCCCCTTCATCTCTGCGTGCGGGTCCAAGTTTTATCTGTCACCGGCCACCTCTCTCCCTATATGTATATACCCATAATATCATCATCATCATCATCATCATCATCATCTATATATACACTCTGTAATTTCTGGTTGAAGGCAGTTGTTGGCACCAGGAGGAGAGGGTATTGCAGACAAAACCATCATACACACACTTTCCGATAATGTCGTTGAAACCCACCTCAAGTTTCACCAAACAACCTCTGTGAAAATGAGACTTCAGTCTCACAACATTGTAAAAGTAATCAACATTGGTACAAAAGCAAATGGCTTTAAAGGCTGTACCCATCTGGGTTTGTTCTAATCACTCTCTTTCTCAATCTGATTTCGTTCAAAACAAGAAAAAGTTCCCCAATTTTAGGGTTCATCTTGCGAAATTGAGCAAATGGGAGTGTTTGGGTCTGAAATTGGCCCAACCTGAATGGTCGCAAATCGATGTTGAAGATGATGAGAAGCCTTTGACTCCATCTGATTTGGGTTCAGCTTCTGCAGATGAGACAATTGAAGAGACCCAGATCACTGAATCTAGAGGGTTTCATAAAGATTTGAATTCTTTACCAAGTAAGTTACTTGCATTGTTCAAGATTGTGTGTTCTTGTTTGGATTTAGGTGAATTTGATTGGGTTTATTTCTGTTCCACAGAAATCTACCAATTTCTTAAAGTTTGATGTCTGTTTCTGTAATGATTGATTGTAGCAAAAAGAATATTAAATTGAGCAAGAATGATAGATTTTAGACAAACTTTATAGATGTAAATGCGAAAGAAAGACTGATTTGGAACTTTTTGTTGATAATATTCATTTCTGCTTCTTTATTTTTGTAGTCAATAATGGTGTTACCAAAAATCTGTATAAAATTATCACTTGATTAGTGTTAACCACCCAACTACCCCCTTTAAGATAGGTGAGACATTGTCATAGTGTAGCAAATTTTCAACATCAAATAGTGATGAACATATTTCATAGACATTTTAAGAAATGTAGATATTTTATAAAGATTTGAATTCTTTACCAAGTAACTTGCATTGTTAAAGATTGTGTCTTCTTGTTTGACTGTTGTTTAAGAAATTTAGCATTTTTTTGTTGGTTCCTGGCTCAAGCAGTTTGGGTTTATTTAGAACCTTTTTGTTAATCCATCCATCTGTTTCACAAAAATCGACCAATTTTTTAACTTTAGATGTTACTTTTAATCGTCTAAATTGACTGCTGCTAATACAGTATCTGCAAAGATTGATTGTAGTTCTATTATTGAACCTTGAAATTTTATTGCTTTGTAAAAGGGCGGAAGAACATTAAATTAGGCAACAATGAGTATCAGACAAACTATAGAGATGCAAATGGTAAAAGAAAGACAGATTTGGAACTTTTTGGTGAAATATTAATTTCTGCAGGCGAAATAATGGTGTTTCTGAATTTATGCCTCCTCCTCTTGCTTTAAAAAGCTGAGACATATTAAAATGTAGCAAATTTGCAACTTCAAACATTGATAAACATGTTTCATAGACATTTCAAGAAATGTGGATACTTGCATTGATTTCTTGTAACATCTACTATCATAATCTGGCACCTGTTTATCAGAGGTAGCCTTGAGGATGTATACTTAGACCTTTGTAACGACTAGGGGGTCATCCATGGTTTAATATTTACTAGCTGTTATTAGGAAAATTTCTGAACCGCGTACATATGTTTTCTTGTTTTTCGTATCCTGTAATTCGGCTATATGTGTGTTCATTGAACCTAGTACGTCTGCCCTTGTTCACATTCATTATGTTGACGCAATTTGTTCAACTTGTAATGCTATCAATGGATAAGTTGCCCAACTTGTTGTGGTTTTACGCCTTGATTATATGGATAGATATTAGTTGTGGGTCAAACCAGTTATTGTTTGTACATCTCTTGGAGCGATCTCCTGTTTTTTTTAATTATTTTCCTATATTAATGTATCAATAATAATTAGGAAGAATATATTATTTCACTAATAATCTAAATTTTGAGTAAGTGATTTTGAACGTTTTATGCATACCTCGCTTAAAAAACCTTGAACCGGCACTAATCACAAGCACATTCCTATTTTGCATTTGCATTCATTTGATCTCCTCAAGTATTAGTTGTCTACCTTTGACTTTAATTATCAAATTTGTTTCTAAAGAAACTGAAATTTGTTGTTTATTTATCTACAATTCTAGCAGCAATTATCATTATATATATGCTTGTTATTGTACATTCTAACATAGTTATCCTTATTCGTAAAAGAATAAACTGATTCATATAAAGTGTAACATGAAAGTAGTGGTTTGGCTTCCAAAGTTGAAGTTATGTTTTAATGATACATGTGTAAATTGCAGAGCCCTTATCGGCTACAGATCTGGTCTCTTCTGGTAATGATGGATCAAAGGTCCGAGTTGCTTACCAGGTAAATACATGATTATTTCATACAAACAAATCTCTTTTATTTGTTTATTACATTTCAGTGTTTTCGGTTACTTTAGGGTTTACCAGGTGCATATAGTGAGACTGCTGCTCTTAAAGCATACCCGAAATGTGAAACAGTTCCATGTGACCAATTTGAATCTGTATTCAAGGTATCGCCTTTTCTTGTTTTTATTTCTTTGGTATGTGTAAGCATGGAATTTGATAGATGCCAACTAGATTTTATAGCTAAATAGCAAATAGATTATGTGTGCCAAGATGGGTGGAATGGTGGATAATGGGTTAAATGTTGGGAGAAATCATTTTTAGTACATCAAACGGCCATGATGGGTTGGGTTGGCCCACAAATACTTTCAAGAATACTTATGAATAATTAATATGTTAGTTACAATTATTTAATGATCTAATTTTAGAATTAAAGGAATTAGGAGGTTAAATGCATCTCAATTACATTTTTGCTACTTTTAACTCATTTGCCCATACTCCGTTTAGCTGAAAAATGTATTTAAGCCGTTTAAGATATTACACAGCCCAAAGCGGCATTCATTGCCGGTAAAAGAAATACAAAGGTACATATTATAAGAAGATTATTAGCTATGAGTATACTAATCACTAATGTATACTAATTAACCTTTTTCCTCAGGCTATTAACTAAGAACTGTATAAATTGGGTGAAATAATTTAGCTAAATTGTTGATGCATTTATTTAAATCTCAGGCTGTTGAATTATGGTTGGTGGATAAAGCAGTACTCCCTATAGAGAACTCGGTTGGGGGAAGTATTCACAGAAATTACGATTTACTCCTTCGTCACCGGCTGCACATTGTTGGTGAAGTTCAGTTAGTTGTTAATCACTGCCTGTTGGGTGTCCCTGGAGTAAGAAAAGAGGAGCTAAAGCGCGTTTTAAGCCACCCTCAGGTTTACTTTAAAACTTATATTACTTATTTACCTGAATCAATAATCAGCATTATATCGTTGGTATTCAATTGGGATGTACATGATTATTTCATGAGTTACTAGGGGTATTCTAATAAATACAGGCTCTTGATCAATGTGAGATTGCACTGAACAAATTAGGTGTTGTGAGAGTTAGTGCTGAAGATACCGCTCTTGCAGCTCAGGTAACTTTAAATTTGTTACAGTAAATATTGTGTTTATTTTTCTTTTTTAATATTCTTTTAACTTTTGAATAGATTGTAGCCTCTGAAGGCATACGAGAGACAGGAGCAGTTGCAAGTTCTCGAGCTGCAGAAATATATGGACTTGATATTCTAGCACAAACGATCCAGGTGTCACCTAATTATCATCTATGTCATATGAATCTGTTGCATTATAACATTACATTCACATCAATTATGATTGTATAGCCTTCAATTATTCTTTAAAAATTTGTGGTGGTGGTAGCCCCGTCACATCTATGGAGCTGATAAAATGAGTGGGTCATGTAGATTGGGTAACGGGTCATGTCAGGTTCAATTTGGTATGTGTTGAGTTGGGTTGACCTGATATGATTCTTGTTAAAATATACTAATCTTTTTCATATACATTAGCTGCCATGTAGGATTATAAAAATCATATTAGTTAAACATTGATCTCATAAAAACTTTTCAATCTCATAATTCATTTATTGATTGTCCCAGGATGATTTGGATAACATTACACGTTTCCTAATACTAGCAAGAGAACCTATAATCCCAGGAACGGATAGACCCCATAAGGTAAATAAAAATAAATAAATAAAAAACTAACCTTTTTTCTTCATCTTTCAAAACATGTTATTGATGCCAAAAGTTATTTCTTTTTTATTTTCAAGACAAGCATCGTCTTTACATTAGAAGAAGGTCCAGGAGTATTGTTTAAAGCATTAGCCGTGTTCGCTCTAAGGGAGATCAACCTATCGAAGGTAAGTTCTTTATTCACCTTCTCATTTTAGAACTGACATTTTAGAGAACATTTAAATTTGAGTATTAATCAAATGTTTAAAATACCCCTTTACATCTTTTCCAAGATCGAGAGTCGACCCCAAAGGAAACGTCCACTCAGGATTGTTGATGATAGCAACAAGGGTAGCGCTAAGTGAGTGAAAACTTTGAATTTGTGTTTGAACTCACATTCAACCAGTGGATGATATTAAAACTAAAACTTCACTTTTGACATTCACAGATACTTTGACTACCTATTTTACATTGACTTTGAAGCTTCAATGGCTGAGCCTCGTGCCCAGTACGCTCTAGGACATCTACAGGTACATCTTTTGTACTTCATCATATACTAAAGGTGGAAATTTCGACCCATATACTTGAAATGGGTCGACTCTAGTTGTTGCATAACTGTTAAGATCTAGATCTAGTCTTAAAGTAGTAGAAGAATAAACCAAGATGAAACAAAATTTGTTTGATGCATTAGATAATACCAAATACTGAAATTGTTTCCATAATCAACTGGTTTTATTTTGCTTAACATCATAATATAGACCTCAAAAAGCATGCCCAAACCTTCAAAAAGGTGACACAGCGGTAAGCGCTTGAGTCCCTCCCCCAAGAGGTCTGAACCTAATTCCTATTCGTTCGAATCTAACTCCTTGAATCCACCTACCTATCGCAAGCTGCATTTTATCTGATCTCATTGGTTAGCAGAGTATTAGCTCTTCACACTTACCATATATTCATATTATGGTTGTCGCAGGAATTTGCCAGGTTTCTTCGTGTTCTTGGCTGCTACCCAATGGACACGACTCTATAGATCATAACTTTTTGTATGCCGTGTTTGTCAACTATATTGGAAGAGAAAGAAACAATCACCAAGGCTTGTGGCAGATAGGATAATCAAATCCTTTATTTTATTCGTTATTCTCGTGTTATTTTCATTTTCGGTTGTCATTACAGAGCAAAGTAACTTCAAAATTATCCCTGAAGGAATTGTTGAAAGTAGTTAAAAATCTCATGCATAGTTGTTGCAATGAATAATTTAAATTACAATGCATCTTGTCTAGTTCCAATATGTTTTTTGTGTTTATTGACTTGTTTCAAAGCAACAGTTAACATTATATCTGTTCATAATTAGCCCGATTAAAGCTTGCTAATAACACCGCTTCTAGCTAGACTCGTAAGTCAGCTCCAAACTTATCTGACTCGTATAAGCATCCAAGCTCAGTATCATGCTTGAATAAATTTCAGTCCTTGATTTTTCTTTATATTCGTAGTTTGATATTTCTTTATATTAGTTTGATATTGTTATTTCTAAGTCATTTATGATTTGAGATTGTTCGTTAATTTGTTACGCGAGACCTGTATCAAAAACGTAAAATCATCACAATTCAAAACAAACGAGTTAGGAGTCTCGAGTTGGCTTGAGTTGGATATGAGCATAGTTAAAAAGCCCTAGAGTTGCTGATTTGATTGAGGTGATTTCTTTTGACCTAACAAAACAAAATATCACATGCATAATTTCATATCAGTTTATTTATTTATTTATGTTAATAATTAGTAGCCGGTTTAAATTATTTAAATTGTGATAACTTGTTTAAAGGAAGGAAAGATAACCTAATTATTTATCCTGTGTGAAACGTGAATTGAATGATTTTTATAATCGTGTTTGTTTTTATCAAACTATCCTTACCACCAAGATCACAATCTTTTTCTTTCTCTTTTCACTCAACTCCATTTAACTTACGGTTAATAACAAGAATAGTTTATATTTCTATTACAGTTTTTAAATGGCTATTGCTATTTATATGTGTAAGGTCAAAATAATCATAAGTTAAAAATACAATTATTGTCATATAATATGTTTTTATTTACATAAAACATTAATGTGTACTTTGGTGAACTATAGCATATTCTATTAGTTAAATAATCTTAAAAAAACATTTAATCGGTGTGTGAAATCCTTGCACATGTTGGACAAATGGGTGAAAATGGGTTTTCACCAAGTGAAAAATGATAGTTTATTAACTTTGGACTAAAATTAATATATGTAAATGATGTCAATATACTTGTTATTTCTGGGTTTGTGTTCTACTATGTGAGTATTTCACAACAAACCAAACATCGTCTAAAACGGAGTTATAATTAATGAGATATTGATACTTGAAGTTGTATGTTTGAAGCTTTTAAAGCTGTCAGTTTATAACGAGAGAGTTTTTTATCGAAGCAGCTTCTATATAGATTTAGTTACCACCTAGGTCTAAGTTGGGCAATAGTTTTGAAATAAATAGCTCTTTCAGTTTGACTCAATTGTTTCAAAAACTCTTTCATTAATTTCAACTAGGTTTCAAACCAAGTTAAAAAGATGTATTAAAAACAATTTATACACTTTAATTTTGGTTTAATTATCTAGAATATTTAGGGTTTTTAGGTTCTTGATCTCAAGTATAAAAGCAAGGCTTATTGTCTTGTTTCAATAAATTTGAACAATCAAAAACCTGAGAGACTTTGTTGTAGTTTGTTTTTTTCCGAGTTAAAATGTCTACAATCTGCGGATCACATGTGCAGATATCTATACCAAACCCCTACGGTATGTAAGAAGAAAAGTGTCTGTTTTTTTAACGTTTGTAGACTGCTAAAATAAACAGGTGGTGGTGTACGGACGGTGGTGGTAGTTGACGCCGGTGCTGGACGGTGGTGGTGGTTGATGCCGGTGCTGGACAGTGGTGGTGATGGTGGTGGACGGTGATGGTGATGGACGGTGATGGACGGTGGGTGGTGGTGACGGTGGACGGTGAGTGGTGGTGAAAGTGGACGGTGGGTGCTGGGTGGTGGTGTTTAACCCTCTGCAAAACTTAAAAGTGGATGGATAAAATCTGCATCAAGAACAGCTCACGCAGACATTTTTAAATGAAACGTCTTTGAAAAAAAAACAGTCTGTAGATGGCGGTGCTATGCGCGACGCAGACAGGAAAGTCAATGCAACCCTTTTTTAGAAATACAAACACCATCTTTATAAACATAAAAATATCAGCAATCTTTTGGTGTTTTGCGGGCTTAGTAGGTTGATTTTGGTAGTTCAATCTATAGTTTTTGCTAAACCTGAGAAACAAACAAGTTCTCCTCATAAACTTGAAATTTGTTTTAAGAGAACCGTGTTTAAACACACACCACAACTTCTTCTTTTTCACTCTTTCTTGCATATGTAAGATTAGGTGTAAATCTTAAATTATGTAAAAAAAACTGTGGGAATCAAAGGGTTATCGTAAAATAAATCACTATTATTATAATAATAGCATGAAATTATGTGTTTATCTACAAACACTTTGATTCCTACAAGTTTACAAAATAAGATAGTTTATATCAAAACCATCTCATATATATATACTAGCTTTAATTAAACCCGTGTATTACACGGGTTTGATCAAATAACATATTAATAGAATAAAAATTTATTAATTATAAAATTATATTCTAATATAATATATGATTAACGACTATAAGTAAAAAAAATTATATTAACTTTTTAAAATTTTATTTTAAAATTTTCTTTATTTTTTCGCAAAAGTAAATTAGACATTTTGTTTCAAAACAAATTGTTATAAAAAGTTATATTTAAAAAGTTTGATTTTGTTGAAAAGTTTCTTATATTATAAAATTCGTTTATATAGAAATAACACTAATAAAAACATTTCTTTCTTAATTTACTTATAAACTATTTTAGATTTAAAAAATAAATAAATAATAGGGTTAAAAGCATATTTACCCCTTTAAAACTTTTTATTGGCATATATACCCAAGCAAAAATTTTAAATGCATATTTTCCCTTACAAAATCTCATAATTGGCAAATTTACCCATTTCCATTAAAAATAGTTTGTGTAATGACTAATTTGCCCTTATTTTTACTAAAAGTTCATAATTGGCAATTTGCCCCTTACAAACTTTATAATTGACAAATATATTAAAAGCATATTTCCCCCTCTAAAACTATTTAATGACATATATACCCATATGTAAATATTGATTAATTTTTTTGGAAGGATAATATTGTCATAACAATAAATTGGGTATATATGCAATTAAAGTTTTTGCTTGGGTATATATGTATTTAAGAAATGTTTACAAGGGTATATATGTAATTAAAAGCATATTTATCCCTTTAAAACTTTTTATTGGCATATATACCCAAGCAAAAATTTTAAATGCAATATATCCCCTTATAAAATCTCATAATTGGCAAATTTACCCATTTTCATTAAAAATAGTTTATGTAATAACTAATTTGCCCTTATTTTTACTAAAAGTTCATAATTGGCAATTTGCCCCTTACAAACTTTATAATTGACAAATCTATTAAAAGCATATTTCCCCCTCTAAAACTATTTAATGGTGTGACATCCGGTAATTTTCCGTTACCAAACTCCGTTAGTTCCGTTAGGCCTTGTATACACGTGTCGTGAGCACACACTAGTTGACTTAATAATAATTATCTATGGTAAACAAATGATAACCTAAATAATAATGTTGATTATTAGTTGTGGTTATGTGGTTCATGCATTTTAAGTTATTGTTTGTGAATTTTACTTGATAACGTGACAACGTGTAACTATGATCTCATATGCTTTGCTATTAGTTGAAAATGTATATGATTATTATTGTTGATTAGTAATGTTTATATTTTGTAGTTAAAATCTTTAAAAAGTGTTAAAAAGATTAGTTTTTATAAAATATAAACAATGGGGTTTATTTTATAATTGGAATGAAATTAAAAGTTACCATATTTAAACAAATTAAACCCAACCCTAGCCCCCATTCCATCACTTGCGGCCGTAACCCCCTCCCAACATCTTCATCCATTCGATTTTGATCCAATAACAAGTGCACAAGTCAAATTTAAATTGGTTTCAAGTATTACAAGTTGTTTTCAAGTGTTAATCATCATCTAAGCACACCTAAAGGTTAGTTTTAACTTTTCATGGTTTTTGTTCTTGAAGAACCCTAATTCGAAATTGATGATGAAAAAGTGAAATTGATGATTGTTAGATGTTAATTTGATGTTGGTTAGATTGTATGAATGTTAGATCATGTTGATTGTGCAAGAAATCTATGATTTGATCATGAATCTCACACATTGCCTAAAAAGGAAACTTTTGTTCTTGGAATTCATGATTTGATGATTGTATGATGTTAGATACATTGCTTGGATGTTGGTTTACATGAATTGTGCAAGAAAAGTCATGAAATCTAGTGGTTGTTCATACCTTACTATAAGCGGAAACTTTTATGCATGATGATTGGGAATTTTGATGAATTAGTGATGATTATCATGTTAGAATGAATGTTATGAATTTAATTAGGTATAAAGTTGATAAAATTATGAAGGAATTGGATGTTAGATTGCTTTTGGGTGTTACCTTCCCAAAAGGAAAACTTTATTTTTGAAGATCATTGGATATGATGATGTGAGCATGTTTATGGTGTTAGGGTCATGTTAGAATGCTTATGGATGATGTCTAATGTGGTGGAATGTGTTACTTGGGTTGTATGGATGCTTGATTGACCATTTAAGGAATTTAGGTTTTTGGTGATTATACATGATGATGAATTATGGTTAATGATTAGGAAATCATGTTTGGGATTGGAATTGATCATTGTTGTGTTTGTTGGTTGGAATGAATCCTGTTAATCAATGTGAATATGATTGTCATACACGCGTGCGAATCTGAGGCCTCAACTTAGTAGGATTGGCAGGGTTTAGGGTGTGAAGTCGTGAGTGGCTTCACATGGCATGTTGTGCATGATTAGACTTCATGAATGAATTATTAGTTGTGATATATTTATAATTGTGTTGAGCATGTTGATTGTTTGAGATTCGCATGAGTTGTATGATGATCTAGGTTGAACTTGGGTTGATGATGTGATATACGTGAATAGTTTGTTTAATAATCATGTATGATAAGTTGATACGCTTGATTAAACGAGATTTCAATTAATATGTCACCAACGGGTCAAACGGGTCAAACGGGTCAACTAGGTTAAATGAGTCTTGTTTTTCAAAACCTTGGGTCAATGTGTTTATTGAGCACCTAGGGTTGTTAAGTTTTCTGTGCACACGTACTTATGTACTTGCGTGTTCTAGGTAACCTTTGAAGGGTTGTCTTTCCATCCATCATCAGTTCTCTCTTATCATTCTCTTTGCACATCAAGTGAGTTCATGCCCCACTATTTTATAAACTCTCTTCTGGGGGAGATAGCATATTTGTTCACAAACGCTATATTATTATTTTAAGTTGTGTATGTTTTAACATAGTGTATAATACCTTGAAAGTCCTCACACTTTCGGATCGTTAATAATGGTAACTAGCGGGAAATCTTGGGTAGTACTACTGGGTTTGACGAGCCCCACCTGTGCGACTCGAGGTCAAACGGGTGCAATGTTGTCCTAAACACAAACATCTTCACGACCTGGTAAGTTGTGACGGGAGGCAACAAACGCAACGTAGTCAGCTTCGATCGTGAAATCACTATTGTTATTACTTGTGAATATAGACTAGCTATCTATTTCAATGCACTTCTTATGTTATATAAATTATTACTGTTTATGTTAAACGCAAACTCTTGAACTCACCAACCATTGTGTTGACCTTTTTAGTATGTTATTCTCTGGTCGTTAACTCAGGTTGCCATTAGGAGCACATCACGGGTCCAGCATGCATTCTAAGACTTCATCTTAAGTCATGACATTTGGATTTTATTTATGAGATTTAAATAATAGGTTGGCACGTGTTTTGCCAAATTTTACATTTATATACTCTGGGTTTGTCTTATTTACAAAACGCTTCCGCATAGTTTTAAAGTTTGAACTTTGATTGGTTTTAATTTTAAATGTGGCATATAGTGTCGTTCTGAGTAACTAGTGACTGTGATCCTGGTTTGTTCGCACGCCTCGCGGTAAAACTCCACACGTGGAATTTGAGGGTGTGACAGATTGGTATCAGAGCCACTCGTTATAGGGAACTAGGTTGCATACACACTAGTCTATAATGGCACACAGTTAGTTAGTTACTCTTTGCTTATTCTCTTACTGTATACTCATTGGCATACGCATCACGTGCACTGCAGCATGGCATCATCATCACGGGTTTTGGGTAAAAGACCTGCGCGTTCTGAATCCCCTCCTTCTCCTCCTGTACCTCATCGAGAACCTGATTAGCCGCGATATCCTTACCCTTCTAGAGAGATAGATTTGGATCAGCCATTTGTGTCACCTGAGCTCGATCCTCCTCAAGATTGGAGATACTATGCTACCTATGTGAACCGTATGGTTTACAGGGAGTAGGTCCCAGGCCCTGCTACTGCTGGACCCAGGACCAGGTCAGCTACTGCCTCTACGGCACCTGCTCTGCCCTCACTTGACGTTCCTCTCGAGCAGGCTGTGGCAGCTTTAGTTGCGACTTTGGACACTGAGCGTCGGCGTATCAGAGTACGCACTGACGAGAACTCCACTTTATCGTATGAAGTGCGCCAGCTACGCCTACTAGTGGAGACACTCCAAGAATGACTCTCGATGGCTATTACTGGACATCATACCCTGACTGGTACTGTGATGCAGCTTGTGGAGCGTATGGACGAGCAGGAGCTTCATAATGTGGTTGTGGAGGATAGGTTGACTGGACTGGAGGCATAGTTTGCAGCACTGCAGATTGTGGACAATCCTGCACCAGCAGAAGATGTTGATGAAGATCCCGAGGAAGAGCCGGAAGAAGCCCTAGACGGCGGAGATAGTGATGGATCGGATTTGTTTGATTGATTCTTTTTCCATTTATATGATCTAGACTGCATAGCGTTTTTTTTAAAACCTATGTGGGAAGGGTTGTTTCCCACACAACTGAAAACTTGAAATTTTGACATTGATTGGATATTTTGTGAGTTACTTACAATTTATTTATGATAAGTTATTATTTTGGTTATAAATGTTGTGGTTGTGGCAGTACATTATTTCTTATTATTTACCATACTTCAATGAGATTAATATGTTGGATGTTACTCATTATTGTGTTTGTAAATGTAAAGTGAAATATGGACGGCCGAGGTAGAGGACGTGGACGTGGACGTGGCCGTGGGCGTGGTGGTGGACGTGGCGCCGGCATCGTGAATATGACCCTAGCTGAATTAGCTGCCCTGATTAATCAGCATGTGCAGGCAGCACTGAACACTCAACCCGCCCAGTTTGCAGGTAAACGGTGACTTTAGTCATCAATTACGCGAATATTCCATTAAGTGATAAATTCATTCGGTTCGATTTAAATACTCTGTCACGTTGAATACAGGACCGCCAGGGTGCACTTACAAGGCATTTATGGATTGCAAGCCCCATACCTACAGTAGATCTGAGGGAGCTGTAGGGCTCGTGAGGTGGTTCGAGAAGACTGAATCAGTCTTCGCCAAATGCAACTGTCCGGCGGTGGACGAGGTGAAATTCGCCACGGGGACACTTGAGGGTGCAGCACTCACGTGGTGGAATGCACAAGTGCAGATGCTTGGCCAGGCGATGGCAAACGCGCTGTCGTGGGATGAATTCAAAACGATGATGACAGAGGAATACTGCCCTCGTAATGAAGTTCAGAAACTAGAAGCCGAGTTCTGGCAATTAAAGATGGAAGGATCTGACATTGAGGCTTACACTACTAGGTCTCATGAGCTAGCTACACTCTGTCCTCGTGTGGTTGACCCGCCGAGCCGACGAATTGAGCTCTACTTACGTGGGTTGGTGCCGGAGATTCAAAGTATGGTGATCGCTGCAAATCTCCCTACTATCCAACAGGTCATTCGATTGGCTCATAAACTCACTGATCAGGCAGTGGAGCAAGGGAAGTTACCCAAGCGGGGCGCTGTGACAAGCGTGCCTGACAATAAACGCAAGTGGGAAAGTAATGCCAGCAAGGGATCGACGTCTGGTAGTCAACCTCAGCAACAACAGCCTCAACAATAACAGCAACAAACGAGGTTTGATAACAACCGCAACTTCAACCAATCATCTGCCCCAACTCAAGGACCTAGTGGTTATGCGGGGAAAAACCCCAAATGCAGCCGATGCAACTACCACCACACTGGCAGGTGTGACAGCTTTCGATGCCAGCATTGTGGGAAGGTTGGACACGTGGCAAAGGATTGCCATGGGGAGTTGATGAAGAAGCCTCAGCAGCCTCAGCAGGCCCAGCAGTCCCATGAAACGCCAAAGGGTTGCTTTGAATGTGGAAAAGAGGGGCATTACAAGAGAAATTGCCCTCAATTAAAAAGAAATGGTAATGGCAATGGAAATGGTGGTAATAACAATAATAGGGGCAATGGTGACAATAATGGTGGCAATAATGGTGGAGCAAAAGGGAGAGCCTTTGTGATGGGATCAGGTGAGGCTCTAAACGATCCTACTACTGTTACTGGTAAATTTCCTTTTAATGGTCGTTTTGCTTCTGTACTGTTTGACACTGAAGCCGATAGGAGTTTTATTTCTACTAAATTCTGTAGTCTCCTAAGTGATATGCCTTCTGCGTTGGACTCTAAGTATACCGTAGAATTAGCTGATGGTAAGCAAATCTCCGTTACGCATATCCTTAAGGGTTGTAAGATAGAACTCGCTGGTCATACCTTTGATATCGATCTCATGCCTATTACACTTGGGAGTTTTGACGTGGTTGTGGGTATGGATTGGCTGTCTGAGAAGCGGGCAGAAGTCATATGCCATGACCATGAGAAGGTCATTCGCATTCCTCTAAAGGAGGGAGAGATTCTCACAGTTAAGGGCGAGAAGAGTGGTGTAGTGATAGGCATCATATCTTTTATGAAAGCCCAGAAGTGGCTACGCAAGGGTCACTTAGCCATATTAGCCCTTGTGACCGATAAACAACAAGAAGAGAAGAAGATAGAGAATATCTCGGTAGTTCGCGACTTTCCAGAGGTGTTTCCAGAGGATCTGCCTGGACTACCACCTCATCGTCAGGTTAAGTTTATGACCCTAGTTATATTAGTTGGCAAAGCGTCTTTAATATGCGAACTATAGATGCTTGGAATTATGGTCTAGCAAATTCTTGCGACTCAAGTTTAGTATTACAAAGATTTTCATGATCATCATTCGTAGATGACATAATCTTTCTTGGAGTACCGGTAGGTCTACCACGACCCTTACTATGAGTACTTCCTCCTCTTAGCATAGTCAAAGCCAACATGAGAGAGTAGGGAATTAGTATTCATATGATGGATTATGATCCGGAACACTACAGTATTGATACCCAATACATATGCAACCAATCAATTTATTTTAAAGCATCTTACCTAGTTTAAGTCTAGATACTGTCCTTCTACATAGTTCGCTTAAGCCATGGCTCTAATACCAACTTGTAATGTCGGCCTCCCAGGGGACATCCTGGGAGTGTTACGCATCGGATATAAAGAAAACATAGTAATCAAAGAATACACAACGAAAGTCTAACCATAGTTATACAGCACAACGTATTATACTTTTGTTATATTACATAATAATATTAGAGATCCAAATGTTCATCATCACTCTAGAATTTTATTTCCTCATAAGCTAGCCCATAATCTCTAATCCTTGCAATCACTTGGCCCATAGGATGTGTATCCATAAAAGAAATATTTGGAACTTTGCATAGTGCTACCGAGTTTATAAACATAGTGTTGTTCAAAACATATTAATATTGACTTTTGCATCTAGCAGATACAGCCATGGCAATTAGATAGGAACAAAGTTAGCACAGTATAAATTCACATAACCAGCTATGTATATAAACTCCACTTGTTAAAACAGAATCATACAAGCATCCCTCAAGCATCATATCAAATATTATCACATATCGCAAATGCTGTTAATAGTCAATTCTACAATTATTACCATTTAACAGAAAATCACATCGCGTTTTAAAAAAACAGTTCATAAGAATTCACCTCAATCAATTAGGTTGGGGATATCGTCTTCTCAGGTTCATTACTATCGAGTATTATCTTATACACAAAATAATATTATTTAAGTTATGTTCTATTTAACAACTATCTCAAAAATGATTCGTTATCCTATTTTTATTTGTTGGCATTATTTGGGCATTTATTTTCTTACCTTATGCTAACCCTTGGTACAATCCTTACAAGTTGGCATATCTTGGGCATTTTCCTCATGCACGTGTCAACCATCGGGGGCTACCCAATATCTTTCCCAATAATAACCCTAATGCCTAACAATAACTATAAATAAAATAACAACAACAACAACAACAAAAACAACAACAACTTTAATAATAATATTAATAATATAATAATGATAATAATAATATTAGTATTAATAATAATAATAACAACAACGATAACTAACAACACCCAACGGGGTATTGAGAACTCGGGATTCGCTTTATATTAGAGTATTTCCACGAAAACTTACATTCTAAATACAACCTTAAGGTTTCTATTTATATAAAAGCAGGCAGACATATGAAAGTAAAGCATGCGATGTGGGATGAGATTGAGTGGCTAGCCTGCCTACTTGCTAATTACTTATATAATGAATTCTATATTTTATATTAATTATCTTTGATAACTTTTATAATATAGCATCTTATAAAATTTTGAATATGTTGTTGTGATTAACTTATTTTTCACTATGAGTTCATTTATGTTTCGTTAATAACGAAGCAGTTTCAAAAATATAATATATAATTATTATTATATTTAAACAATCTCTTATAATAAGAAAATTTTATTTAAAGAAAATTATTATATCTATTCATCTGATGGCCTTTCTGAGCTTCCATCTTCATACGGTATCCATCAAGGATTTCATATATTTCAGTCATGGTGAGAGTGTTGAGATTCTCAGTTCTCTGGATTGAGACATAGTAAAAAGTCCATTTATGAGGAAGTGCACTCAAGAATTTTCCTCACTATGCCTCTTTTCTCAAGAGTTACTCCTATAGACTAAAGAGAAGAGATCAAGTCCATGTACCTGACGTGTTGCTAACTCAGGGTCTCACCAGCAATGTGTGTGAAGTTCTCAAATTGCTGCTTCAGTACATCTTTCTTGGACTCGTTGGAATCAATAGAACCAGTGTACATCAACGTCGAAGCATCAAATAGATCTTAGCAGTCTCACAATGCTGAAAGCCTACCATTATGGAGTTTGGTATGGCTGTAAGTAGCACAGTCATGGCTTTGCAATCAATGTCCATATTCTTGAAGTCTTCATCAGAGTAGTCTTCAGGAGATTTCTCAATCATGGCACCATTACTAGCCGTGGATGCCACCTTTGGCTTGTAAGGACCATGAGTGACTGATCTCCATATTCGACTATCTTGGTACTTGATGAAGCCTTCAATACGTTTGCACCAGGCTCTAAAATTATCAGGTGTGATAATCGAAGCCTTGGTCATGGTTCCCATCTCAAACTCAGAAGATTTCTAGTTAAGAGCCATTTGAGTGAAGTGAGTGAGAGTGACGAAACTAGGATAATTTAGGATGGTTAGATCTTATAATCAAGAGCCTAAGAAGCTCTGATACCATTGCAGGATCAATGTTAGTCACTCAACACAAGTTTATCACTCAAACTCACTAAATCTCACTCAGATGATGAAGCAAAGTCTTTAACTAAGCTGATAATAATATAGTAAGTAAAAGAACACAAGAATGGTTTTCAAGATACTTGTATATATTACTTCTCAACATAGTGTTACAAGACTTGCTACGAGCATGCACACTTGGTGAGTTACAATGAAAAACTATATATACTACTATCTACAGCCGGTAATACTTAGAAAACCAGCTGAAACTTACAACTAGACAAATACTACATTGCTAGAAGTAAGGTGTCTAAGATAAACTAATATCCTAGATTAGGTAGACATGACAGGTTCATGACTTACCTTTTGTTACTAACTAAAGTTGGTAATTGTACTAACTGATAAAAGGTGAATAGTGGATTAAAGTATGGTCAACTACATGGGCGTGGGAAAGCGCCATGCAGTATATCAGAGTTGGCAGCGAGTGTCAGTCGGACCATACTTATGTCCACTGGATCATAGTTGATTCTTCTGAAGCTTAAATGGCTTCGGAAGAATAAGTTCTTCCGACGCCATTTATACTTCGGAAGAATCAACTTCTTTCGAGACTTCTTCAAGTCTTCATGACTTCATTCTTCAGAAGTATTATGTCTTTGATCTTTTAAGTGTTTATACTTCAGAAGGAAAACTACTTAATCTCGAAAGACTTGGTTTTCCTTCGGAAGCTCTTCAAACTTAAGCTTCGGAAGATCTTCAACTTGTATTCGGAAGAGCAGCTTTGTCTTCGGAAGACTTCTTCAGTTGTACTTAAAAATCTTCAAAGTGTTGTTTTGGTTGCACCAGCCTCATATCATCCACATATGATCCAACACTAATGATGTATCGTGATCCTAGTCTGTAGTTGTCAAAATTCTCTTTCAATTTTGTCTCTTTCAAATTCATGATAACATTTTTCAATGACAAGCTCCTTTAACTCATTCATGGTCAAAGTAGCAACAATTCCAAGTCCTTTAGCCTGTTTGACATTATCCCACCAAAATAATGCTTAAACTTGAATGACTGAGTGACATACATGACAATCTGTGTGGCTATGCATCCACTAATTTCAATAACTAGTTTGTTCCATCTTATGGATCCACTAAAAAGTCACCATGGCATCTCTTTTCCCGTCAAATATTAAGGGTTTATATCCCTTCAAAGCTTTGTAAGAGCAACCCTACATAGGTTCAACTTCCAAAGCATCATCTCTGTTGTTATTGATGTTATTAATATGTGCATTGTGCTCATTACCACCATTGTTTATATAGTCTCTGGTGCGTTTATGACCCTAGTTATATTAGTTGGCAAAGCGTCTTTAATATGCGAACTATAAATGCTTGGAATTATGGTCTAGCAAATTGTTGCGACTCAGGTTTAGTATTACAAAGATTTTCATGATCATCATTCGTAGATGACATAATCTTTCTTGGAGTACCAGGAGGTCTACCACGACCCTTACCATGAGTACTTCCTCCTTTTAGCATAGTCAAAGCCAACATGAGAGAGTAGGGAATTAGTATTCATATGATGGATTATGATCCGGAACACTACAATATTGATACCCAATACATATGCAACCAATCAATTTATTTTAAAGCATCTTACATAGTTTAAGTCTAGATACTGTCCTTCTACCTAGTTCGCTTAAGCCATGGCTCTAATACCAACTTGTAATGTCGGCCTCCCAAGGGACATCCTGGGGGTGTTACACATCGGATATAAAGAAAACATAGTAATCAAAGAA
The DNA here is from genome assembly GCA_025506415.1 of Flaveria robusta. Taxonomy (NCBI): domain Eukaryota; kingdom Viridiplantae; phylum Streptophyta; class Magnoliopsida; order Asterales; family Asteraceae; genus Flaveria; species Flaveria robusta. Next base: position 17,131,993 of record CM046472.1, read on the forward strand.
TACAACGAAAGTCTAACCATAGTTATACAGCACAACGTATTATACTTTTGTTATATTACATAACAATATTAGAGATCCAAATGTTCATCATCACTCTAGAATTTTATTTCCTCATAAGCTAGCCCATAATCTCTAATCCCTGCAATCACTAGGCCCATAGGATGTGTATCCATAAAAGAAAGATTTGGAACTTAGCATAGTGCTACTGAGTTTATAAACATAATGTTGTTCAAAACATATTAATATTGACTTTTGCATCTAGCAGATACAGCCATGGCAATTAGATAAGAACAAAGTTAGCACAGTATAAATTCACATAACCAGGCTATGTATATAAACTCCATTTGCTAAAACAGAATCATACAAGCATCCCTCAAGCATCATATCAAATATTATCACATATCGCAAATGCTATTAATAGTGAATTCTACAATTATTACCATTTAACAGAAAATCACATCGCGTTTTAAAAAAATAGTTCATAAGAATTCACCTCAATCAATTAGGTTGGGGATATCGTCTTCTCAGGTTCATTACTATCGAGTATTATCTTATACACAAAATAATATTATTTAAGTTATAACAACTATCTCAAAGATGATTCGTTATCCTATTTTTATTTGTTGGCATTATTTGGGCATTTATTTTCTTTCCTTATGCTAACCCTTGGTACAATCCTTACAAGTTGGCATATCTCGGGCATTTTCCTCATGCACATGTCAACCATCGGGGGCTACCCAATATGTTTCCCAATAATAACCCTAACGCCTAACAATAACTATAAATAAAATAACAACAACAAAAACAACAACTTTAATTATAATATTAATAATATAATAATGATAATAATAATAATATTATTAATAATAATAACAACAACGATAACTAACAACACCCAACGGGGTATTGAGAACTCGGCATTCGCTTTATATTAGAGTATTTCCAAGAAAACTTACATTCTAAATACAACCTTATGGTTTCTATTTATATAAAAGCATATTTATATAAAAGCAGGCAGACATATGAAAAAGTAAAGCATGCGACGTGGGATGAGATTGAGTGGCTAGCCTGCCTGCTTGCTAATTACTTATATAAGTAATTCAATTTTTTACTTTAATTATCTTTGATAACTTTTATAATATAGCGTCTTATAAAATTTTGAATATGTTGTTGTGATTAACTTATTTTTCTCTATGAGTTCATTTATGTTTCGTTAAAAACAAAGCACGTTCAAAAATATAAATATTTAAACAATCTTATAATAAGAAAATATAATATATAATTACAATTTTTTTTAAATATATTATATTTAAAAATATAATATATAGTCATTTTACTCATTAATTACTTGTTTGGTATCATACGAAATATGAAGTTCATATTTCTTGTATTTTAACTATAATTTCTGATTTGAACACTTAGGATGTTACAACCAAGAATTACATAAGGAATGGTTATCAAGCATTTCTAGCCTACATGGTGAATAAAAAACGATAGAAAAGCAACTTGATAAGTTTGAACTTAGGCTATTGATGAAATGTTCACGAACACATAACGAATGAGATTTCTAACTCGTGTTTGTTTGTTATGTTTGAACTAAACCTCATTCGGCACGTGGATAATAATATTACAAATATTTCAAAAAAATAATAAAGCTAGTATAATAATATTACAAAAAAATAGACTGTTCATGAACTGTTCACGAATACAATAAATACAAACAAAGATAAACAAACACAAACAAATGTTAATGAACATAGATGAACACAAACGAAAGTTTGTCAAGTTTTTATCACACACTTAATATATTTTTCCGAACATACTTCATATAATTATTATATATATAATTAACACTAAAATCAATAAGCATGTCATGCTTTATCAAAAACTTAAGTTGTAAATAGTCAAATGGGGAATGTTGGGGAAAGCATATAAAGTGGTTTAATGAACGGTAACTACTTATATAAGTGTTTGTGCTGTTTACATATAACTTATGTGTGTTGATAGCTCAACAAGGGAGGCCAACTTGGCTGGTTAGGTCCGTAGGTTGTTAAAGCATAACCCCAAGTCATTAGATTTTACTTTTTCTTGTCGTATTATTATAATAGTTTTAGTAAACTCGTATATTACATATGTTAAATAAATAAAATATTAAATACAATAAAAATTTTAATTAAAAAAGATATTTTAAGATAAGATTTTATTGGAATTACATAAAACTAAGTACTATAAGTAATAAAATAATGACATCAATTTTTTAAACTTTTTTTCTTAAACTATTTTTATTTATTCCAAAAAAATTAAAAATTTTCTTTCAAAACAGACAGTATTTACTAAAATGTAATTTTAAAAATTTTTTTGTTATAACTCCCAAATTTAATTATTTCTAGTTTAGAAAAAAATTACTTTTAAGGAACACCAATTTTAAAATATTTCATATTTTAAATGAAAAATTGTTGTTTTATAAAAATTACTTATTTTTTAAAATATGATTCTTTAAAATAATATTAAAAGATCTCTTTTTAACTTATTAAAAATTATTTTTAATCTAAAAAATAGTTAAATAATATTATTAGCAATTAATCTAATAATTTAATAGGAGAGAGAAGCGGAAAAATTTAGATGTAGATGCAGATGTAGATCACTACAAAACATGTCGCAGCTATGGATCCTCGATCCGTTTCATGATGTCTTAACTTAGATCTCATCGTTGATTAGTCTCCGGATCTAACGATGAATGTTTAATCGTAACCCGAAATTACAATGACGTCATTAGAAGTAATATGTCGCCACTATTGCCTGAAACATTAACTCGTGATCGTTCCCTCCACATCCATTATTTTCTCCACTCCCAAGCCCTAGCAGGTGCACGCGATCTCCAGCCACCAACCTGTCGTTGACCTTCACCATCGGCTACTTCCCGCCACTCCACCGCAATCGTCTCCATCTAAACCCTTACCAACCCCCATCACCACCACCGACGACCTCCACCATTGGCTCCTCTCCATCATGTTGTCGCCGCTTGTTACTCCGCGACCTCCGCCAACCCACAGCTACTACCACCACCACTACCGTGCTACCAAATGCTACCACCAATAATGGCGCCAATACATGAAGTCTCGCCATTGCCACCTTTGTCGGAAGTCACCACCACCACCGTCAAAAGTTAATGGTAAGTTTTTGTTTGTTGAGTTTCAATTGTTATTTCCGTTTTGTTTTCATTGGTATTTTTCTTAGTTTTGATTTCTTTTTTAATTTGTATTTTAGTTTTTTGGGTAAAAGTTGTTGTTCAAGCACTATCATCTTGTAGGCTGTTGATTGTCTCTTTGAATTCATGTAGATTTAGATTAAGATTTCATGACTAAGGTAAATTAAGATCTATCTTTTGTTTTTTTGTTCTTCAAACACCAATTTATGCTTGGGTTCATGTTTATTTGAGAAAAGAATGTAAGGTTTATAGAAAGGCTGATGCACCCAAAACAATCAAACTGCTTCCTGCATGCATGCACTTTGTACATAGTAGAAGTTGCTTCAGAAGTTTTACATTCTGCATAGAAAAGTATTCTAAGTGTTAAATCTTCCGAAGCCAAAGACCAAATCTTCCAAAGCCAAAGATGAAGTCTTCCGAAACCATCAAGACAGAAGACTGATTTCTTCCGAGGACAGAGAAGACATGCTTTCTCTGATCTACGTTTTCAGAAAGCTGACCAACTTTCCGCTGCCACTCTGATGACTCACCAACTTGCATAAGTTGGTGAAAAGGTCCATGTTTTAGTAAACTGTAGATTATGGTTTTAGTGTTTGTAACTCTCTACTTTATGTAATGTTATCCTTTTTGTAATATATTAGGATGTGAGCTATGTCATGTCATAGTCACTAATCAAAAGGCAATCTGCCCTTTGACTTTACATTTATCTTGTTATCTAGATTAGTGTTTCCAGCTGGCCTTCAAAGTATTGCCGGTCGTAGGATATAACATAAAGTATCTCAGGTCCTTGTATCTTAACTCATGCTTTTTTAACACTTGTAAAAGAACTTGAGAGCAATATACTTAATCGTTGAAAACCACATTCACTTGTTGTTTTTAGTTCTGTCTCATTGTTCGCTTGTGTTCTTAGCTTCATAATATTGTCCCGGTTCCCTATTTGATCTGTTAAGTGTTCTAACACTCTCCTCATTGTAAGACTAGTTGTATTTACCTTTCTTAAACGGTCCTGCAAGGGATTTGTGTAATTTTAAGGTTTTAACTAAAACTTATTAAAGATAGTGAATTTATGAGATAACATATAACATATACTTGAAATTATGCTTGCTTGAGAAATATATTTGTTAATTTTTGTAGGTTTAAACTAAATGGATTTGGGTATTTTGCTCTTTAGTTGGTTAAAAATTACTTGAAAATTGTTTAGATGTCTTTTAAACTATTTGAATATTTGATATTTGGTAGACTATTTATTTAAATGATTGAAAATTGTTTAGATGGTGCTATTTAGTTCGTTGAAACTTGGTTGAAAATTATTTAGATACCTTTAAAAGTATTTGAGTATTTAGTTATTAATTAAATGCCAATTTGTGTGAATCTTGTCAATTAAGTTTCAATTTGTATGTTTTAAACTTATAAAATAGTTTATTTTATTGTTCTTATTTATGATCCAAATAAAACTCCACTTACGTAGGTGTAAGCTTTACTTTACGGGAAACAAAAAAGTAGTTAACTATAATGAACAAGAATAAGAAATTACTAAGAACATCAAAAAAGATACATGACATTACTTTGAACCAACTAAAATAATATTTATTTATGCTTAATTTTATGTCCGCTTTGATATAAATTATATACAGATTGGATCTAATTCAAATATAGTATGATCTTAGTGTTTTTTATTTCTAATTCTATTTGATTTTCATTTCATATATGTCATTGCGAGATGTTCATTTTTATTCATGTTTCGATAAACATTTGATCCTAAACCAAGCTGTACGGGTTCGTTATTTCCAAATATAATCACCCTCTATCATAAACTAAGTTTTTAAGATCACAAAATAGCAATACCTTTTGTTTTAATATATAAAAAATAAGAATGCTTTCAGCCACTAGGCTTGCGACCTCTCCATTCACGCAACACACTTGAGCTCGATCCCTCATGGCTTGCGTTTCTTGTACTGGGTACGTAAATATACACATCTTCACATCCTAATTTCGTTAAACAGCTCGATTTCTTCATCTTGATTTTCTAAAAGGTATTGTGTTTCTTAGTTCTCTTTCTTTTTTAAGTTTTAAATTCATGAATATTATCTTTTTAGTATCATCATAACATGTCGGATCATGTTCATATGACTTTTTTTGGGGTTAAATTTACAATAAAGATACTTGAATGAAATGTATAAAGATGGAAAGTTTGATTATTTGTATTTTCTTTTCTCTCGTAAGTATTAAATTATAATGTTTTTTACTTTTTCAGATTTCGCTTATAGTGTTGCGATATATATATTTTTTGTTCTAGGTTTCGACATGAATATTAATTTTATGTTAAAACTACTCGGGTCAAATATGATATTATCCTAATTATTTTTTTTTAAATTCAGTCTCATCTTCCTTAATATTAATTATATAACGTCTTTTTAAATTCCAAATATATCCGTGCAATATCCTTATTTTATATGCATTTTAAACAAATTTTATTCAAAATTGTGTCCAGTTAAATATAATATATTGTAATTTTTTTTATTTTTAAAATCAATTGGTATTCCTTATTTCATTACATTTAGATTCAATTTCCATCACATCGCAATGTGAAAATGCAAAATTTTAGAGTAAAATACGCAAATAAAAATAGAATAAAGATAAAACAGGTTGTGTACGTGCTAACATACGAATATGTGAGACTTGCTTGGGTGTCTAACGGCTTTTCAATTTCTTATAAAAAAATTATTGATGTTTCGCTCGACCCGTCAACTTGCATACTTGACCCCTTCACGACGTTATTGCCGATTGACACAATTTTTTTTACTAGCTAGAAAAAACATACAAACAATTTGGAGTTCAAGTATTTTCTATTTTCTTTTCTGTGACGGTTGTAGAAGAAAATTTCTCTTCATGTTTGTCACCTTCACGCGTGTGACATCCTTACATAGTTTGTACATAAAAAGTTGATTTGTGCATCATTAAATTTATTTTGTAATAGGTTATAACATATGTAATGCATATCATATTGTATTTGATGATATGTTTAGTAATATTCGTGATGCATAAATCGACTTCGGTATATATGAATCACTGAACCTCCATATGAATAATTTTTTGTTATTTCAAGGTGTAATGATAATACGAAAAGCATAGCGAACTCATCAACCACTTTAACAAAGCCAAGACTGAATATTTGACAAATAATACAAATATAATTATGATTTCGTCGGTATTAGAATCATGTATCGGACCTTACTCCACTAAGTATATATGTACCATACGTCTAGTATACACAAAAATACCATCCAATTCTATACTGAAATTATTATGTGGCTTATTACCTAATTTTTCAAATCCATGGTACACAATTATTATTTGTATATAACATACTAGGTTACGATTCCGTCTAATACACGTGCTAAATAAATTTATTGTTATATTATTAATAATATAAAAAGTTATATCTTAAATAATTTGTATTATACGGATTGAATAAACCCATGTACTACACATTTGAAAATTTGAAGTTAACATTTTGAAATTTTAATTATAGATAGTTATTAATTAATAAATAACTATTATAGTATTCATAATTAAGAGGATAGAGAAGCGGGAAAACTATTATTAGATGGCCTACAATGGTGATAAGTCTCCGGATTTATTTTTATTTATTAAGAGATAATTTCTTCAAAAATCTTACATTTTTCAAACTCATTCATATTTCATCTCTATAAATACCACTTTTCATCACCCCCATTCATCACTCCCATCATATTTTCATTGCCCTCTAATTAGCACCATGAGCACCCTAACCAAAATCTTGATAACCCTCAACATTCTCATGGCCCTAGCCATAACTCTCTCTTCCACACCAACCAAAGAAAGTCTATACGACATTGAAGGCGATAAAGATGATATAATAGTGTATGGTTTACCGTCAGGGGTTGGCAGGTTCCTTGCCCAACAACCCATGGGCTTGTTGAGATGCGACAGGAACCCTAGACTTTGTAGCGCCAAGGATAGCCCCGGACCAGACTGTTGTAGCAAGAAATGTGTTGACGTGATGAGTGATAAACAAAACTGTGGGCTCTGTGGGCGCAAATGCAAGCATGTGGAGATTTGTTGCAAAGGATCATGTGTGAACCCTATGGAGAACACACATCATTGCGGGGGATGTAACTATGCATGTGAAAAGGGCGACTCTTGCGTGCATGGGATGTGCAACTACGCGTAGCATAAACAAACTGTTTAAAGGACATACGTCATATCGGTATAATTATGAACATATAGGCGTAAACAAACCGTTAAACAAATATGTGATTAAGTTAATTCAAATATATATCTATATGATGATCGTATGATTGCAAAACTATAAAAGCAAACTATGAACATTCACGCTGTTTTATATTGTTTTATATATAGCGGGCCAATTTATTTGTATTAATTAGTTATTATTGTACGGATTGTAACAGTTATTTAAAACAATAATTCAGAAATGTTTATGAATTATATGATTCTTATTGACTCAGACCATTATACGCAATTTATTCGTCGAGCTAACATGCAAAATTTATGTAAATTTATCATTAGAAGTTTTCTGAAATATTGCTGCAGCAGTACGCTCCTAAAGAAATATTTTGAAAGAAATTATTGTGAGTGATTCTATCAAACGGGTGGGGAAAGTAAAAGAAAATATTGAGCAATAGCAGCTATGACCGACTCATGCTAGGGATGTAAACAAATCGAGTTAAGTCAAGATGGGCTTAAGCTCGATCTGCTCATTTAAAAAACAAGCCAAGCCAAGCCGGTTGATTTATCTTAATGCTGAAATGATGGGCTCAAGCTTGGCTTTTTTACGAACCAAGCCAAGCCGAGCCTGTTAGTTTATACTAATGAGCTGAAATGATGGGTTTGAGCTCGGCTCGCGAGGCAGCTTGCTTATTTTTAATAATATTGATTTTGTTACTTTTTACACATATCCATATATAAATAATATTATTAAAAATAAGCAAGGTGCCTCGCGAGCCGAGCTCAAACCCATTATTATATATATATACAATTTTTGTCCTTTAACTTTATAGCAAATTTCAGATATTGTCCTTAAACTAAAGAAATTACAGTAATTATCCTTTACATTTTAATTTTGATACACGTTTAGTCCTTTACTCTAACGTTCGTTAATTTTACTGGTTAAGTTAGGTCACATGACTTGCATGTGAGGGTAAATAGGTCATTTTACCCTTATTAATAAATACATGAATTATGAAAACCCAACCAATCCACCCAGCCCCGTCTCTTTCTCTCTTTCTTTCTCTCTTTCTCTCCCTCCTCTCTCTCTCTCTCTCTCTCTCTCTTTGTGCACAAAGAACACCATATCCACCGCCTTCCTCTACCAGCTTCATTGGCATCCTCCGCCGCCTTCCCCGACCCACCTCCGGTCACAACCGACATCTCTAAACCATCACATTCATAACCTAAACCGCATCCATCACTGCCACCACCGCACCCACCCTAAACCACAAGCGACCGCCCACCTGGATCAACTCCCAACTTGTGACCAACCGACCACCACCATCGTCACCTCCATCACCATAAACGATCGAATAATCAAACTCATTCACCATACTTTGTCGGCGGCTCAACACTCCCTCTTTCAGATCTAGGGTTTGTGAAATTGTAAACGACCCAAGATCGAGATCAAGAGAGAGGGGTGTTAGAGGAATCTACAACAGTTATGGGGTGGTGGTGGTCGGAACCCTAAACAACCCACATTTTTTCTGTTTTTTTGTTTGCGTCTGATGTATATATGTATATATATATATATATAGAGAGAGAGAGAGAGAGAGAAAGAGAGATAGAGAGAGTAGAGATAATAATGGCGATGGTTGGTGGCGACGGTGGCTGGAGTTGGTGGTGGCGGTGGCTGGTGCGGTGGCGATGGTTGGCGTTGGTGGTACTAAAGATGAAGGGGTGGAGTTTTTGTTGAAAAAAGACAGATAGATAGATAGATATAGTGATATATATATATATAGAGAGAGAGAGAGAGAGAGAGAGAGAGAGAGAGTAGAGAGATAGTGATGGGTTTTTTTATATTATATGTTTTCTTTCAATTTGTTTATTTAATTTGTAAGATAATAAGGTTAAATGACAAAATTGCCCTCATATGCAAGTCATGTGACTAAACTTAACAGAAAATTTTAACGCCCGTTAATGTAAAGGATAAAATCTGTAATCATTTTTAAACGTAAAGGACAATTAGTGTAATTTTCTTAGTTTAAGGACAATATCTGAAATTTGCTATATAGATAAAGGAGGAAAAATGTAATTTACGCTAATAAATAATAATAATAATATTTTAATTTATTTGTATTAATTCTCTGAATCAATATTATAATAATAAACGCCTTTTATATTTTTATATTTGTTTTTTTTTTTTGGTTGAAAAGTATCAAAAAAAGTATACTACTATAATGTATTTACATATTGGTTTGATAGCAAAATTTAAGCATAGATAATATGTTATAAATTATATAAATTACAATTTAGCTTTTAATATAAATGAGTCAAATGAGCAAGTCAATGAACCAGCTAATGAGCGAGCCACGAGTCGAGTTTATCTTGACTCGGGCTCCAGTCGCTTACAAATGAGCCGATTTAAGCAAGAATAGAGCATTTTTCAAGCGAGGGATGACACGGAAGACTTTTAAATATTACTACCCATGTGCTTTAACAAATATGCGAGGGCTTGAGACTCTAATGCCTATAAATCTAGTTCCGTAGTGAAGTGAATGATTATTAGTCTTTATTCTTTTGAAATCTTATACCAAGTCAAAGTATCACTTCAAACTCAATTTTTCCTTCAATATTCATATAATGGAAATATGTGCTAAATTATTGAGACCTGTTATGTATTCTATTTGCTAAACTCATTGGGTGCTAAATGGAAGCCTTTGAGACTTCCCATCGAGAGGTATAGCTCCATAAAAAAATGCCATGTGGGTTGAAGTATCACCTGATATAGTTTGTTTCAGGTTGAGCGGGGTGGGTCGCGTCATCAAGTTCAGTTCTTCGAGTGAAAGAATGATTCATCTGTCAGGATGATCCGGTGTTCAGGTCAATAATCAATTAAAGAACTATGATGTATATAATTGATTACGTGCTAAAGGAAGTGTCATAATGTTTGATAGTGTACAACGATGAAACAGATACTGAAGATAATCTCAGGATTTTAATTCAGTTTAGACCCTAAATGGTTGAGTTATATCCGTAAGACTATACACGTTTACAAATTGGTCGTTTACTCCACCATTAACAAACTCTATCCAAGAATGTTTTTTCTTAGTATGAGCTCGTCACCATCATCACTTATAGGTGAAGATCAGTATACAAACTGATTATAATGGAGTGTAATCCAAGGAAGTATATTAAATTAAATTAAATATATATTAAACATAACTTTCTTACGTGAGAGTATGCACTATAGCTAATACGTACAACTATTGAAGCCTGTTGTACACCCCACCCTCCACCTTACTATTCACGAATATATATTTATTTTTCTACTCTAATAAAATGTTAACTAAGGTGGCACGTATCAGCACCACATTCATCATCAGCAATATTTTTACGGTTCTCTCTCCTATTTAATAATTACTTTAATTACTAATAATATTATTTAACTTTTTTTAGATCAAAAATAGTATTTTAATAAATTAATAAAAAGTTCTCATTATTTAATTATTTCTAAAAAATAAATTTTTATAAAATAATAAATTTTTCTAAGATATCAAAATTTTTTAAAAATATTAATTATTTTAAATTGGATGTTTTGAAAAATCAAATTTTCTATAACCAAAAATAATTAAAACTAGGAGTTATAATAAAAAAAAATTTAAAAATAATATTTTTTAATAAGGTTAGTTTTAAATTAAGATGTTAATTTTTTTTGTTGGAAAAATGTTTAAAAAGTTGATATCAATATTTTGTTTCTTATAATGTTTACTCATACGTAATTTTAATCATATCTTATATTAAAATATCTTTTTATACTTAATAAATTTTTATAATATTTAATATTTTATTTAATCAACCCGTGTAATACACGAGTTTACTAAAGCTAGTTATATATATTCTAATTGATATGTTTTATCTTGTATATACTTGAGTTGGTCTTTAATTTTGTAATGTCTCTCTCTTCTCAAAATATGGGAATTATAGTTAGGATCTTTCTATTATATAAACATCTTCTTGGGTTATCAATGGATCATCGAATCATTCAAATTTACATGGTATCAAAGCCTACACTTAGGCTCATACCGTAACCATAGTCGTCGGTCGGATCTTCATCCAACTCATCGTAGCAGGCGCTTATTTTTTCTCTCCGTTGTCACTTTATCATGGCTGGAGACAAAGAACCCATCCCGTCCAAGAAGCAAGATCCCAATCATCCTGTGTACACCGTCACTAACATTCAACACAAGGTGCGTGTGTTGGATGGCACGAAGTTATCTTACTCGGTTAGGGTTCTTGAATCTAATTCAACAGCCTACGCGACTGGAAGAGTATCAAGAGCTTGTTTCTTAACAAAAAAAGATCCTGGGCCATGACCCTCAAACATGAGTTCACAAACCTCACCCTTCGAGTATGCCAAACCTTGATGCCTACTTTCAACGGCTAAAAGAAATTGCTGGACAGTTAGGCGACGTTGGAGTCCCATCACTGATCAACTTCTCGTCCTTCAACTCATCTGTGGGTTACCGTCCGAGTTTGACACCATTGCATCCTATGTAAATCAATTGCTTCCTACTTGGGAGACCGCCTGCAGCATGATTCAACTCGAGCAATGCTGCCAAAGCGCATGTGATTCCCTCTCTTATGCCGCCCCTATTGCTACTAACATCAACCACAACCAATCAACTGCTCCACCTCGCCAAAAGCCCCAACCTAGGAAACCTCGGCAGCCCACTCGATGCCAGTCAAGCCGTGGCCAGCAGCCCCTTCTCGGCCTAATGCGGGCCCACAGTCAAGCAGCCCGCAATCCTTGCTCAGGCCCAACGTCCGGCCACCTCATCCGGTAACATATTGGGCTCCATGCTGGGCCTCCACCCCCCGTGTCCGTACCCAACTCAACCAAGGTGGGCCGCGTCCCTATGGCCCATTGCATCCTAGCCGCCCTCTCGACACATACCTCTGGCTCAATAACCATCTCAGGCCCACCTTACCGACGTAAACCCACTGGAACCGACTATACTTGAAGATGCTTTTCAGACTATGACTTTGGGCCTCGGAGATGATCAGTGGTACATGGATCCCGGAGCCACCTCCCATCTAACTGCAGATCCAGGTAATATCCACAAGCCTAGTATTAATACTATCAACTCTATATTTGTTGGAAATGGTAATAGGATGCCAGTTCTGGGCTCTGGTCACACCATCTTACCCTCCTCGTCCAAACCCATTCATCTTAATAATATCCTTCATGTCCTAAACCTTATCGAAAGCTTAATTTTTGTTCGTCAATTTACTAAAGATAATAAGGATTGTGTTTCATTTGATCAATTTGGTTTTTCTTTGAAAGATCTTAAGAATAGGACTCTTTTGGCCGCAACAATAGCACCAGCCAGCTTTACTCCTACAACACTCATACCTCGGCTTCCACCTTCATTGCATCTTCACTCTCTAATGGCATGACCGGTTGGACCATCCCGACAATAATGTCATGGATTATTTTATTTCTTGCAATTTTATTTCTTGTAATAAACTTAAAAATATCTTTTTTGTCATTCATGTCAAGTTGCTAAATATAAGCATTTACATTGAGTTATCTACTTCTTATTGTTTACAACTGTTTGACATAATTCATTGTGATTTATGGACCTCACCCATTCCAAGTAAATCAGGTCACAAATACTATATGGCCCTTATTGATAATCACTCTCAATACAGTTGGGCCTACCCTTTAAAATTTAAATATGAGACATTCACTAAGTTCTCTCACTTCCACCGATATATTAAGACCCAATTTAATAAAACCATAAAAGCATTTCAATGTGACCTGGGTGATGAGTTTGACAACAACACCTTTGCCGATCAACACGGCCTTCAATTTCGCATTGCCTACCCTCAAACCTCTCAACAAAATAGTAAAGCCGAACGTATGATACGTCGCTTAAATTACATCATGTTATCCCTTCTCACGCGAGCCTCCTTACCACCATCCTTTTGGGTTGAGTCCCTTCATACGATCGTCTACCTCCACAACATCTTACCAATCAAAACCCTTAACTTTTCCACCCCCACCTCCATCCTCTACCATAAAAATCCATCTTATTCCCACCACCACTCTTTTGGTTGTGCTGATTACCCCAATCATAACGCTACCCGACCTCATAAACTTGCCCCTATATCCTCCACCATGTGTGTCTTTTTTGGCTAAACTGTCAACTTTGTGGCTATCGGTGCCTCGAGGTTTCCATAGGAAAAATCTACCTATCCCACCACATTACTTTTGATGAATCCACATTCCCGTTCTCCAATCCATCACACCACTCCCCACACTCCTGCTCCTTCCTCTACTCAAATTCCTCACCAATTTTCCTCCACCAACTTGGATTTTAAAACTTCACCACACCATCCATCCACAACCCCTTCATCACCACCACACTACCACTTTACCAATCACCACTGCCCACGTTCCCAACCTACGGCCCAACCAACCTCAACCAGCACCACCACACCCAAACCCACCACCAATCCCACAGCCACTAGCCATTCCTCACATTCGCCACCCGCTACCTTATCACCTTCCGCTGTTGGGTGTCGAATCCAGCAAATAAATAAAAATGTGAACCTACCATGCACACACTAAGAGGCCGTTTGGCAACCTTTTTATCATGCTCTTAATGGTTCAGATGTATGAATGGTTCAGCACTTAAGGTTCAGACTGTTTGTTTCGCGAGCAAATGTCTGAATGGTTCAAACATTTGTCTCTGAATGGTTACGCATTATACTAATGCGGAATGGTTAAGAGGTCTAATGCTAAATGGTTAAGACCACTTATTTGAATTGGTCAGACATTTGCCTTTGAATAGTTAAATGATATACTAGCTCTTAATGGTTCAGACCTCTTAACGGTTCAGCACTTAATAGTTCAGACATTTTATTGCTTCAGCACTTAATCATTCAGATATTGCCAAACAGCCCCTAAGAATAGTATGAGCGGAAGTAGGGTTCATGTCGTCAGGGATACGTGTCAATTATTTTATACCAAAAACGTTTTAGCATAGTTACTTTGATTGATTACATGTTAAGGAAGGTGGGGGTTTTAATTAAAAACTAAAACTTAAAGTAAATTGCAAAAAGTAAAAAAAATCCCTGTAGGCTGACACGGCCGTGTCAGAACTGTACGCGGCCGTGTTAAGGTTCTGCCAGAAAAACGAAAATTGACAATTTTTTATATTTTTTATTCTGGAAATAAATTACTAAAAACTCTAATTAAATTGTGAAGTAAATTAATATATGAAAACTAATTTCAACACTAAGGTAATTTCTTGATTCGATTTGACTTATGATTATTAACGATTATGGTGCAATGACTATTTTTAATCAATGATTTGTATCGATACTAGACATCACACCGTTCGGATATCCAATCTATCTAATGTCTAATCAAGCACAGTTCATTGATTAGAGCCAACCTGCTACTCTAAGCTCACGCCGTTCGGATCTAGCGTGCGGGTTGCAATGATAGAATTATTAATTATAATTAAACACACACGCTATTCGGTATGTTTAACTAGATTGCATGATTCTATAACGAGAATGAATTCATAGACAAACCAAAACCGTTAATTGTTCCTTATATCAAAAATCAAAACTTTATTAGGGTTTTAAATCTTGAAGAACTTTATTAAAGAAATTCATAAAGTGGCCAATTTTATTAACAATCTAATATATACCGGATTAGATCCAGGTTTAAGATCAAGAATCAAACAAACAAACCATAAAAATAAAAACATCTCATAAATGCTTCACATAAGTTCAAACCCATTCACAGAAATTAAACCCTAATGTTGAAACTAAATGTGCCCTAGCCGGACATGACGGCTAGGTTTAATCAAAAACAAAAGAAGAAAATTTACAACCTCAAAAAAAAAAAGAAAATACTTAATTGTATTCAATAAAATCCCAGCCTCTCAAAAGATTCATTGTTGATTCGTCCCTTCTGCTCTTCCTTCCAAAGATTCTTCTCCCCCTCATCTCAACCAGCACCACCACAACCAAGCCCACCACCAATCCCACAACCACCAGCCATTCCTCACATTCGCCACCCGCTACCTCATCACCTTCCGCACCCCTTACAACACTTCCCCCACCTACCACTCAACCAACACCGCCACCTAACCATCCAATGCAAACCCGATCCAAAATAGGATCCTTAAAACCAACTGTCCCATTAAACCTTCATACTGACACAACCCAGTCATATCACCTCTTCCCTCTTCACACAAAACTACCCTAACTGACCAAAACTGACTTAATGTTATGAACGATGAATATGGGGACTTGATAGCTAATAATGCATGGGAACTTGTGCCTAGACCCTTGGATGGGCACATCATTAGATGCATGTGGCTATTCCACCACAAATATCATGCAAATGGCACTCTGCATCGTTACAAGGCAAGACTGGTAGTAAATGGCAAATCCTAACAGGCTGGCATTGACTTTGACGAGACCTTCAGCTCGACGATTAAACCCACCACTATCCGAACCGTTCTAAGTCTAGACACTTCACGTTCTTGGCCCATCTATTAATTGGATGTTAAGATCACATTTTTACATGGTGATCTTCATGAAACTGTCTACATGTTCCAACCTTCGAGTTTTGTACACAAACAACACCCTAACCATGTGTGTCGCCTAAAGAAATCTTTATATGGTTTGTACCATCGCTTTGCAACATATATTCTAAAGTATGGCTTCAAGCCGACCACCAGCGATACATCCCTCTTTGTATAGCGATACATCCCTCTTTGTATACAACAGGGGCACCCATATGGCATACCTGCTATTATACATTGATGATATTATTCTAACAGCTTCCCACCTGACTCTATTGCATGATGTTATTACTTCTCTCTCACAGGAATTTGCCATGACAGATCTAGGCACATTACATCATTTTTTGGTTATTAAGGTCACAAACAATAAGGGTGCTCTTTTTCTCTCACAGTCTACTTATACTACAGGCATCCTATCTCGGGCCAACATAGACAAATGTAAGCCCTGTGCCACACCTATCGACACAAACACCAAACATAGTGCTACAACTAGCTAGATTCTACCGGACGACAATTTGTATCGCAGCCTCGCCGATGCCCTCCAACACCTCATGTTTACAAGGCCGGATATCTCCTATGAAGTACAACAAATTTGCTTATTTATGCATGCTCCTCGTGAGCCTCGCTTTGCATTTATGAAACGAGTATTACGCTATCTTAAAGGTACATTGGACCATGGTATTACTATTTCACCTTCCCAATCAACTCATCTCACAACCTATTCTAATGCTGACCGGGGAGGGTGCCCGACTCCCGCCGATCTACATCCAGTTACTGTGATTTTTTTGGGAGACAACCTTGTCTCCTGGTCCTCTAAACGCCAGGCAATCATTTCACAATCCAATGCCGAAGGAGAGTATCGGGGGGTCGCAAACACGACAACGAAGACCGCATGGTTACGCAATTTGTTACTGGAATTACATGTGCCCATAACCCGTGCTACTATCATCTACTACGACAATATTTCGATGGTATACCTCTCACAGAACCCGGTGCAACACCAATGTACCAAACATATAGAAATTAATATTCATTTTGTTCGAGACAAGGTTTGTTTAGGTTCTGTTCGTGTCTTAAACGTCCCTTCCGACTATCAATATGCTGACATCTTCACCAATGGACTATCTCGACGATTATTTTAGCAATTTCGGTCCAATATTTTCATTCGTCAAGCCAATGCTTCGACTGCGGAGGCGTATTAACGGATATATATATATATATATATATATATATATTATATTTCTATTGATATGTATTATCTTGTATATATTTGAATTATTCTTTAATTTTGTAATGTCTATCTCTTCCTATAATATGAAATTTATAGTAAGGATCTTTGTATTATATAAACCTCTTCTTGGGTTATCAATGGACCATCAAATCATTCAAATTTACACTTTCCACCGTCTATATACAAACATATGACAGCGGTTCTTATGGACACACCCCAATGGTGCTGCTGCTAGTGGAGGTGGTGCCCGCTCTAGTCAGTCGATCGTTTCCTTGCCTCATGTGCGCCCTCTTTCATTAATCGTTGTCTTCCGGCTAGACATGCAATCGGTTTACTAGTGGCGATGGAGGTTGTTGCCGCTTCGGCTTAGCTGTTGTTTCCTCGCCTCCCATGGGCCATTTTCCCATAGCATTCGTCCTCTCAGGACCTGCGCTCACTTATACTCTCTTATCATCATCACTTGAACTGGTCTATGACTTTGGAATAGGTGATGACACTATGGTTGTACCATCCCACCATCGGTACCGCTATTATTATTCGATGATAAGGATGATGGCCCTGCCTAAAAACCCATTGGATCTATTTTACTAGGTTTATGTTGGTATCTTTGATATTACGGATAAACCTTTTTGTTAGTTGATAATGAGGATCTGCACATCTGAAAACCTTTGCTTCACTTGACAATCATATCTGAGAACCTTTGCTTCACTTGTTGGTTATTGCTTGTATCTCTGCTATTTAGGATGCAAACCCTAATTTTAGTTTTGTGATGACATAGATGATACCAGAGAACCAATTACATCTATTTTGGTCTCATTTGTGTTTTTCCTTCTCTTTGTTCAATGATGATAAGACCGATTATTTGTTTTTTGGGTTTCATATTGATATCTTTGTTATACGGTTGTTTGATGATGAGGAGGATGGCCTCATATGAAAACCCTGTAGTATCTTTGTTATTTGGGGTCTTGTTTTGAATGTGTCAGTTGAAATCATTTTGTTCCATGATAATGACAATCTGCTCATTAGAGAACCCATTAGTCGGTTTTTATTGGTTTCTTTGTAATTTAGGGTGCAAACCCTAATTTTAGTTATGTGATGATGTGCGACACCAGACAATTTCACGTCAATAATCGACCAAGACTTAGTCATAATTATGCATATATACATGAGTTTTAATGGAGTTTTATTTATTTGAAGTCATTTTACGTATAGCAAAGTCCACGCATAACATTACATGCATTGGCAATTGGATGTAGTTAATTACCAGTTATAGAGTTATATAACTTTCATATAAAGGTTTGTCGAAAACGAGAACTTAAAAGAATAGATCCTGTGGAGCAGCGAGCATGGAATAAGAACAGAAAAGAAAGAATTAACCTCGTGTAATAAATGAAATATGTGATTGTTGGCTTTAATAATTACTTAACCAAGTTTGAAAGTATTGGTTTAATCATTAGTTAGTAAGTTTACGATAAATCCAAACCAGCATAATAGAATAAAACAAAAACTCTATTTATATGATTGTTTGGTTTTAGTATTCTTGATTTCTTAGAATAAGAGAGCTTTCTTATGATCTAACCATATATATGTGTATATCTAGGTTTATGCTTAAAAAATTAATAAAAATATTAATAGTTTAAAAAATTTAGAATGATTATGAAGATTATGAATAGGTGAGAAAAAAACCTACATTTAGTTTAAAGTATGAATTTTGCAAGGACCAAAATGCCGCGATATAAGAAATTGATTCAGAAACAAAATCAACAATTTAGAAATCAATAATTATATTTATTTCCATTTAATTACTTTTTACCTTACATTTGAAGGAAGAATATTATTGTCGTTATGAGTGAATTGAAAAGTTTACCATGGATTCTAACCAAGATAAAAACTTTCAAATAAGATGTTATGGATCAAGAAAACAATTGAAGCAACAAGAGAGAAGCTTTGAAAACGGTGTCAAAAAGTTAAAAAAGAAAGGTGAAAACATGCCATACATGTTATAGAGTTGAATTAAGTTTCATATAAAGGTTTGCCGTAAACAAGAACTTAAAAGAAAAGAGCCTGTGGAGCACCAAGCATGGAATAGGAACAGAAAAGGAAGAATTAATCTCATGTAATAAATGAAACATGCGATTGTTGGCTTTAATAATTACCTACCCAAGTTTGAAAGTATTGGTTTAATCATTAGTTGGTAAGTTTACGATAAAAGTTGTAACTTTTATTAGTATAAGGGTTAATATATAACTAGTTTAGTTGTATCACTTAAAAGCTTGCCTTCCAATGGAGGCACCGGTTTATAGGCTGTAGTATAAAGAGGAAGACAATGAGCAATTTTGTTATAATTGATTCAAGAAAGAAAGGAAATTCAAAGAGGGAGATTAGTTTTTCAATTCATTTATAGTTCATATTTCTTGAAACAACCGGTATATAACAAACTTAACAATCGGTTAGTTAAGTCGTTACACATTTGTTACAACAATTACACTTTAACCACAAATATTACAACTATTACAATTTGCCCCCTCAACAATTCAATTCTAAAAATGCATGCAACAAAACTTCCACCCCTAAAAGAATTCTTGTCCTCAAGAACTAAAAGTAAGAAACCAAAGAACAAACTCATCCAAAAATTCCCATGAAGCATCAGTCAGTGAACCACCATGGCGAGCTAAACGGCAATCAAAAATAGCCCTTGGCTGCAACAAAAACCGTGGGTTGGTGGGTAAAAGTAAAATCGAGGTATGCATGCCACGTGCAGCTTTTACAATAACACATGAAACACAAGATGAAATTGGGCATCCACAGGTAAATCAAGATTATATGCCACCTCACCAACCTTCTCCAAAATCAAGAAGGGACCATAGTAATTTCAAGCCAACTTAGAATACTTGTGTTGACGCATCATAGACTACACAGTTTTGCAACTTCAACTAAACCCTCTCACCAGCCTAAAAGGTACGCTCAGACCAACGAGCAGTTGTTATTTGAATCACTCTATTGTGGGCCTTTAGTCTACTTTAAGTTTTGAATCATGCAATCACGATCACGGTAAAAATGTTCCACTGCATCCATAGAAGTGTCATCGAGAATATAAGGCAAATAGAATAGAGGAGGATATCCATGCAAAGCCTTAAAAGGGGACATCTTAATAGAAGAATGATAGGTGGTATTATACCACCAATCAACCAATGGAAGCCACTTCACCCAAGTATTAGGAGCATCCATTACCATACAACACAAGTAAGACTCCAAACATCTATTCAACACATTCGTTGCACAATCACTCTAAGGTAGGGGTGTGCAAGAAACCGAAATAATCGAACCGTAACCAAAATAACCGACGCAACCAAACCAAAAAAACCGAAACCACTATGAAACCGACGATTTGGTTTGATGATTTTTGAAAAACAGATTTTTTCGGTTTGGTTTTGGTTTTGCTTGTAATCAAAACCCAAAAAAACCAAACCGAAACCATACAGCCAAACTTGTAAATTTAAAGGTGTAATGATACACTTATAAGCATTATTAGCCTATTAGTTAGTTGTTTAACTTATGTTATCTACAAAAGATTAAGTATTTAGGTCAAGAATAATCTTTAAATATCTTTTGTTTGAACTAATAGATTAAAATGTTTTATTGAATTTTTTTGTTCTTATATTTTATGGATTGCATTTAATTTTTAATGTCAACTAATTTACAAGAATATTTAGATTATATATAAAGAACAACAAAATGATGAAGGCCAAAGTTTTTATCTTAACTTAATTACTTCAAAACAATTTTATCTTTAAAAACTTGAAGTCCAAATGGTAAAACCGAAACCAAACCGAAACTGAAATGAAAATCGAAAACTAAAAACCGAAAAAACCAAAAAAACAGAAACCAAACGGTTTTAAAAACTTAGAAACCGAAATTTTGCTTTTGGTTTTGGTTTTAAGCTAAAACCGAACCAAACTGACCATGCTCACCCATACTCTAAGGGTAATAAGCTATCAATAAAGCCAACTGAATGCCATGCAAACGCATAAATTCCTACCAAACAATAACTAAGGAAAATGGGTTCACGATCAATGACAATGGATATAGGATTACCATGTAGTTTGATGACATTATCCGAGAACCTTTGAGCAACTTGAACTGTTGTGAAAGGGTGGGATAATGGTAAGAAATGACCATACTTGGTGAGTCTGTCAACAACCACCAAGACAATATCCTTTCTTTTTTTCCAAGGCAAACCACTAATAAAATACATGATAATGTTAGTGAAAACATGCTGAGGAACTAGTAAAGGTTGCAAAAGACTTGAGTTGTTTCATCCCATGCTTGTAGGTAATCTCATATGTGTAGCTCATGAGTTTAGCTAACCATGTATGTTACGAAGGATTAGTTGTCTTTTATGTTAGCAAATATCTCAAGATTTTCTGATTGGTATGAATCTCAAACCATTTAGGAATAAGAAAGTGATGCTAGTGCTTGACATCTAACAACATAGTTGGTAATTCTTTCTCGTAGACTAATAAAGCTTGTTGTCAGATTGATGCCATACTGATGAAGGCTAATGGGTGGTTATCCTACATAAGATTAGCCCCAAACCCTTTCGAAGAAGCATCTGTTTCAACAATAAAAGTCTTATTAAAATCTAGAAGAGCAAGTACTAGGGCTATAGTCAGTGCTCCATTAAGAAAATTAAAAGCTTGCTGGGCTTCAATAGACCACTCAAAAGCATACTCGCATAATAGATTAGTTAGTGGTCTAGCTATCACCACAAATGATTTAATGAACCGTTTATAATAGCCAGTTAGGCCTAAGAACCCCCATAATTACTTGACATTTATAGGAAAGGCCACGGCTGAATGGCTACAATTTTTGTTGGATCATTTGACAACCCCCTCCCCAATCTGAGATAATGTGACCTAAATATTCCACTTGAGAGCCAGCAAATGAACCCTTCAACTTTTTGGTAACTGGCCTGTTTTTCCTTAGCTATAGGAGAACTTGTTTCAAGTCAACCAAGTGTTGTTCCATAGAAAAACCATACATTAAAATATCATCAAAGAATTCTAAGGTTTATTTTCGCACTAACGGTTTAAGTTTTGAATTCATCAAAAATTGAAATCTAGCTGGTACATTGGTGAGACCAAATGACATCATCATAAACTCAAACAACCCTAAATGAGTTCGAAAAGCAGTCTTATGAATATCAACATTGTGCATCCGATCTTGATAGTAACCAGCTCTTAAATTCAACTCTGAAAACGCCACAACCTGCCCAAGTTCATCTAATAGATCTTTAATTAGTGGAATAGGAAACTGATTCTTGATGATAGCATCATTTAATTTTTGGTAGTCGACACAAACCATCTACTACCTTTTTTCCTCACTAGAAAAACTGGTGAAGCAAAAGCACTTTGACTATTACAGATTACCCCTGAATCCAATAGTTCTTAAGTGTGTTGCTCCAACACATCCTTTTGTCTAGCAAGATAATGATATGCCCTTTGATGATGGTAACTGACTCATCTTTTAAAATAATCTTGTGGTTACAACGACGGCTAAAAGTTAAAGAAATGGGAGTTTGAAACACATCTTCATAGGCCTATAGTAAAGAATCCAAAGAGAAATTAGGGACACCTTTAGAAATAGTAGTTTCATGTTGATAACTAGTGTGACCCAAGGATTGTAAGCTGAATAGCTAAACAGCTAGACATCAGCCAGTGCATTGGACTGGTCCAACAAATAAACCATCTTCTCAAAGGTACATAAAGTAGCTTGATTACTAGTTGTACCATTCAATATAAATTCATGACCTTCCACCTTGGATTGCATGGTTAGATCTTTGAAGTTACATACAATGTCATCTAAAGTTTGTAATCATTATATTCCCAATACCATATCATAGTTACTAAGTGGTATCAATAATACATCAATTGTAAACCAATTCCCTTGCATAAGCCAGCTGCATTCCTCACAAAACTTTTTTCAAGATAGTTAATTACCATCTGCTATGGTAATATTCATAGGATCCAACACTATACTTGGACGTTACATCTTGTATCTAGTTGAATAAGAAGCAACCCCCATTAAAGCATGTAAAGAGATTTAAGGACTATGTATAGTTTCAAAACTCATTTCTAATTGATCCAGCTGAGTTACTCCACATCATCAATAGTAACTATTACATCAATGGAAAACAATTGTTTGCCTTTACATTTATGCCCTCGAGTAAACTTTTATGTACCGCCAAAACACAGAGGGCTCGTAGTACCCCCTTTTCTTGATCCCGCCTTTTCTTAGCTTCGGTAGGGAATCACCTACTACCCCTTTCAAGCTTTTCTTTGCAATCTATTTAGGAGATAGACGAGGGATGAGCCTTGCTTTAATAGGAAAGGGAGGCAACAATGGTAAATTAACAGCACTAGTTGTAGGTAATCTCCATGTAACGGACTCACTACTTTTAGAGAAGGTAGGGGTATATATTAGCTTAAATCTGTTATTCCGCATAGACGGTTGAATCATCGACATGGCTTCATCTTGAATGCTTGCTAACATATAAGCGTCAAGCAAATTCTTGGGCCTCAACAATCGTAATAGATAACCAATTTTAGGTCTAATAGCCATCAAAAAACAGACTGACAGTGTATACATCACAGATTGATGCCTTAGTCAAAGCTAAATCAAAAGCTTGATAAAGTTATCGTAAGCTCCCTGTCTTTCGTAAAGTTGCTAAAGCTCCCATAGCATCTTAACCCAGAACTAAAGCATATTTAGTTGAGATAAAGCACTTGTATTCCAACCATAACATTCCAGCAATCGAACAACCACGTGATTGCACAAATGATTGGTGCCACAAGAGAGCTATATCTTCTAAATGAATGATGGCATACCTGACTTTCAACTATTCTAGCATTTCAACTCTACATAACCATCATTTAACATCTTCACCACTGAATTTAGGGAATTCAATATTAGTGAGTCGATTACTGCTTCGATTGTTTGCCAAATCACCATTGCCACTGCTACTATCGTTGCCATGACCGGTACTACCAAGATTATTGCAATTGCTTGCAAAATATTTAGTATCTCCATAATTTGTAACTTGATTGACCCCATATTACTTAAATTCTTCGTAGTCACAACTTTAATCACTTCTAACTCGGACAAATTCTATCCTGATGTAGTTTCTAATTGAATCAGGGATGCATCATAATCTTGTACCCATATTTCCAATAAGTGATTACGCACCATCATCCTTTTTCACTGCTGGTATATTTCGATCAGCAATTGTCGTCGATAAGACTTCGATCAAAAGTCTCCGAAAGGATTCGAAGTCTCTGATACCAATGTTGCGATTGATTTAAGAAAGAAAGGAAATTCAGAGAGGCGGATTAGTTCTTCAATTCATTCATTGTTGTTATTGCTTGAAACCACCAATATATAACAAATGCAACAATCAGTTAGTTAAGTTGTTACACGCTTGTTACAACAATTACACTTTAACCACAAACATTACGACTATTACCATTTGACCCCCTGAACTATTCAATTCTAAACTTGCATGCAAGAAATTTGTAATCAATGAATCAGATTTTCAATTTATTTAAAAGGCTTATGTTTCTTGGTTTTGGGATACTATTATGGTATCAAAGAAGAGATTTTTCAAAGTGATTCCGCTAACCCTAAATTACCATGAATGATCCCCAACCACACAATACCCACGATCATCAAATTGGAGGGACAATGCGACTGTACACTCGATAAAAGACTAATAAAAAAACTACGATCACTGCCAATAGGAAATTGTAGTTAGGAACCAAAGAAGAAAAACAAAGTTTTGTGTTGTTGTTCGCTAATCCATTCAAATTGCCAATTTAATTTAAAAATTGATTCGGTAAAGAATAGAAAAGTTAAGCGTTATGTTTGCTAACATAATCTATACACATATTCAACTGAACTCTCAAAACCAAATCCCAGATTATGAATAGAACGAATAAAGGAATGAAATGCATGAGAAAATAAAATAAATCATTACATTTTATTATCGTGTTTGGTTACCCATTAGTAATTGATTGAATCATTACTTTGTGTTGTTTGTTAGGTAGGAAAATACGAAATAATAAAATGTAAAAATGGTTATGCTGGTGATGGTTCTCGGTAATGGTTGTTGGCGGCGGTTGTGTGGCTGGTGGTTGGCAGCAACGACGGTGGCGGCAGTGGTGCCGATGGTTGGTGACGGCGGCGGCGGCGATCGGTGGTTGGTGTGTGGGGCAGCGAGTTGTACATTGTAGGCGGAGCCGCGGGTGGCCGGTGGTTGGCGTTGCCGCGGATGGCCGGTAGTTGGCAGCAGTGGCTGGTGGCTAGCAGCAATGACACCACCGCTAGCCGGTGGTTGGTGGTGACAGTGGCCGATTGTTGGCGGCGACGACGGCGACGGTGGCCGGTGGTTGGCGGCAACACGGCGACGGTGGATGAATAAATGGAATGAGAAAAAAAAAAGGGTGGACGGAATAAATTTGAGTGAATAAAATCAATTATGTAATGGTTTATTTTATTAACTTTACCAACCAAACATGTTTTTTTTATTCACTATCAATGGTTTATTGCATTACGCACTTCATTAATGTGTTACAAACGCTAGCTAACGGTTAAAAGTGACTAACAATAACAACGTGATACATGAACTCGATGACACATCCTAAGGAGTCCAGAAATATTTTGTATTAATACTCCATAAATATAATTAAGAAAATTGTATTATACCCTACTAACATATGTACTATATTATTATTTCAATGACTTCAGAAGCTCAATCTTCGTATCCAAAGCCCCTTAACATCCTAGTAGCATTTGTCAAAATATCTTAGTAAATTATGTTCCTTCAGTCTTCAATGATGAACAAGACTGAATAATCCCAATAGAGATGCACAAAAAGTTTCAACTTACATGACCGACCCGATAACCGAACCATTAATAACCAGTATTGTGAAAATAAGTTTCTTGTAGATCAAGCAAACACAGTTTGTAACTGGTTTAAAGTATTCAGAAGCCAACTAGTTTGATACGGGATTTTTAATGGTTTTTTAGCTGGCAATAAAAACATTTTATAACTGGTTAATAACAAAACTAGTTTTTAAAATAACGTTTTGTTTACTATTTTGATTATTAACTGCACCAGTTAATAACTAACCTTTTTTTATTTTTTTTCTTTTTTGTGCAACTCTAATACAGTTCCCTTAATCAATCAGATCTTTTACTTGTTTAATACTTACTGATTTAAATATTGCCAAACAACCCCTAAAATTTATAAACTCGGCTCTTTTGTCAACCCCTCTTTAACATGTTTGATTTTGTCGATTAACACATACCGATAGGCAACCATCAATTAAATAATAACCTCATAATATTAAATACGGATTACTTAGACACCTAGGCAAGTTAAATCTTTAATTATTGTTTTCTTAAATTTAGGTTTTAATAACATTTACAATAGATTTGGCAAAACTTTTTTTATCTTCATATTTTAAGATAAATTTAATAAAATTACTCTAATTCTATTTCTTATATTTACAACTTATTCATATATTTAAAAAAAAAAAAAAAAAAGCAAATGTTCAAATACAAAGGGCTCTAAAACTAAAAAATATAATAAGTAATCTCAATAATTCATCTTTTTAATCAATAGTTAAGATCAATTTATAGGAAAATTTTGTTAGATGGATATTTTAAGAATAGCCATTTTTATTGATTTTTTACAAGTTCCACATTTTCTTAAACGTTAATAACTTTATATACGATATTATTTTTTTTATAAAAATTACACCAAAAAAACAAGTGTTTTTTATCTTTAAAACGAGTAAAGTATTGTAATATGAAATATTAATACATTTTTTTTTATTTTTAACCTCATATCTTATTATTCTGTATTTTTGTTAGTTATTGTATTTTTCTAAATACTATTGTATTTCTCTAGAATGATAAATTTTAAAAAAAGTATAATGATGGAATAATATTATTGTGAATCTTTAATATGTAAATCTTAATAATAAATTAGCAACTAATTAATCTAATATATTAAAAACAATAACAAAATAACACATTGTCTCATTGTGCTTTTTATCATAATTCTGTAATCTTGAATACTATAAGTTTTGAAAAATATATTGGTGATATAAAAGTATTGTGTACTTATAATTGTAAAACATAATGATAGATAGCAACAAGTTTTTATAACGTATAGAAAATAATGACAAAAATAACACATTGTGTTATTTTTAAACCTATGAGTTTTGATAATACATTGGTGAAAGTATTTTATTGTACACTTCTAATTGTAAAATATAATGATAGATAAAAAGTTTGTATAATCTATGAAAACAATGATAATAATAATGCAAAATGATCTAAAACGTAAACTACAATAATGAATACATATAACAAATAATGTAAAATATATGATACAATAAACGTATATGACACACTTAGTTGATGTATTTGTCACAATGACCAAAATATTCTCTCGTTAAAACAATATAAGTACACATGTCAAGCACACTATCATTTTTAGACTTTTAGATTAAATATCTTTTATACTATAACTCTACCATTTTAAGAAAAACTAAAAATAGTTCTTAAATTTAAGAAAAATAAAGTAAATCTTTACATTATTAAGGATGACAAACGAGATATGGGAGAGTTTTTTAAAAAAAGAGATAAATAACATAATAATGATTTTTAAGTAAATTATAAGAATAAAAATAATAAACCAGTGCTACAAAATTAATTCAATATGTGTAATTTGATATGATGCAAAATTATAAATGGAAAAAGTTCACACAATGGTATCCAAATTTTCCAATTGTTTCACTAAAACTCTTAAAGCTTTTTTATATCACTCAATTTCTAGTATATATTCCAATCTTTTGTAGTATTTTTATAAATATTTAATTTTTTAAAAGTTAAGTTAGGCAAATAAGACATATATAAATTTTGATTTCCTCAGTAAGTGAATTTTTTCTATTCAACTTGTGTTAGGAGGTAACAGTAAGGCAAAAAGAATCCATAACATAATAACAATGTTCTAAAATTATTAAATGCAGGTTATATTAGCTCTTCCAAAAAAATGGTAGGTTACATTAGACAAAATTAATCACTAAAAACTAACCAATATTTATATATGTTTTATTATTAGTTAGGATTAAAAGACTCGGTAAAAATTGAGTGATTTTAAAAAAACACGAAGGCTTTGAGTTACTTCTGTTATTATTCTGTAAAATTACATTTATTTGTAATATAGGTTTAAGTTTACATTTTTTTCATTATTTTTGGTTTCAGTTGTTTTTTCTTCTTTATTATTCTGTTATTATTCAGAATGTTTATCAGTTCTATATTTTTTTATGAACCTTTGGGTCACGCAGACATTATTGGGCTGTGGCCCGATCTAGCTAAAGAAGACCTTTTGCTAAAGTCAACATTTTTTAAAAGAAGAAAAGTTTGACCAAACATTTTTTTTTTACTTCGTGCACTCACGTCTCCACAGTCCACACACATTGCAAGTCAAAATCGTGTGTACCACATAGTTATAGATTTTTATTTACATATTGCTACCTCATATTTGTGTATACTTAAAACCTTTGCCAAAATGCTAAAAAAAAAATTTGATCAAAAACTAAGAGATGGAAAAAAGCTTAAATAGAGCGGAATTTAAAGCACGAGGTTCTTATACGGGACTGCTAATAATCATAAATGAAAACATATACATGAATGTATTTAATTCATGTTAAAACTTTTATGTATAGCTATAACAAAAGAATTAAATAATGTGTATTATTTTATATGTAGTTATAAATGCATATAAATACAATCAAGTAAATAATAAAAAAAATATAAAGGAACTGAGGCGCGAGTTTGTAAACTAATCACGAGCCATATTCACGCTTGCTAAAACTATTCACGATTCGTGCCCGAAGTTAACACATAAAACTCAAAGCATGTCGTGCTCAAACAGTTTAATTAGCTCAGACTTGAATCAACTCATTTCAAAATGTTCAAAGTATCAAAAATTTGCTTGTGATAAAATGATGATGAAGGGTGCAAAATAACAAAAAGACAATAATAAGGGGCCAAGAGCGTAATTATCCAATCTTATATATTCTGATGATCTCTCTAATTGTTTTATCATATCTCACTTGGTAAGATTCATGGCTTCACTCTTCTTCATCCTAAGTCTCCTATGCTTTCATGCTTCAATCTCACATGCGGTTTACTATAATGCCCCTAAACCCGTTACCACTTACATTCCAAAATCCTCTTCGAAAGCCTTAAATGTAATCGATGCATGTCGACTTAAAACCTCTAATTGGGCCTCTAATCGCCGTGCATTAGCTGATTGTAGCATTGGCTTTGGTAAAAGTGCTATAGGAGGAAAGTATGGTGCAATATATGTGGTTACAAACCCTTCCGACGATCCCATCAACCCTAAACCAGGCACGCTTCGCTATGGCGTGATCCAAACAAAGCCCTTATGGATTATATTTGCTAAAGATATGGTGATCAAACTCAAGAATGAGCTCATTATGAATAGTTACAAGACCATCGATGGACGAGGGGCGAAAGTGGAAATCGCGTATGGGCCTTGTATAACCATACAAAAAGTAAGCCATGTGATCATTCATGGCATCAACATTCATGACTGTAAGCCTGGGAAATCGGGCCGTGTAAGAAGCTCTCCCACGCATGTGGGAAGCCGTCGAGGCTCAGACGGGGACGCCATTGATATATTCACATCATCGCACGTATGGATCGACCATTGCTACCTAGCTCGAGCTTCTGATGGGCTAATTGATGTCATTCATGCTTCAAATTTTGTCACAATATCTAATAACTTCTTTTCTCAACAAGATAAGGTGAAAGTACTAGCTTCTCAATATGCCTCATAAATAATATTATCATGTTCCAATCATGGTGTTGATCCTTATGAAACGATGCAGGTTATGTTATTCGGGCACAAGGACAACAATCTTGAAGATAAAATCATGAAAGTGACTGTTGTTTATAACCATTTTGGCCCTGGACTAGTTCAAAGGATGCCAAGGTATGCTACATGACGTTTTAATGTTATTTCATGAAACAAATGTGATAAAAAGTTCATAATTAACTTTATCTTACAAACACAAAAAATTTCAGGGTGCGGTTAGGTTATGCACATGTGGCAAACAATCGATACGATGCATGGGATATGTATGCAATTGGTGGAAGCGCGAATCCAACTATATTAAGCGAAGGGAACTATTATGTCGCCCCTAAAAATAGATTTCACAAAGAGGTACAATCTTTAGACTGAACATAGTGGTGCCCTTAAGGGCGTCAAAGTTGCTGATGTGGACAAAATTGGAGCGTGAAAGCCACCACGTCCTAGTTAACGGGGCTTCAAACTTATTTTTAGCAAAACCCTTAACAGCCATGAAAAGATATGAAAGAATTAATTTTTTCTTGATTTTAACAATATTTAACTTAAAAGAGTTTTAAATCCACTACACTTGATTTAAAATGATTTTAATAAATTTATATTTGCCTAAGTGGCAATTTAACAAAATAAATCACTACACATAGATTTAACAAGTTTCATTAGGGTCTTACGGTTTTTCCGTCCAAGTTTACGTGTCTAAAGATATATTTCTGAAATCATTTGTAGGTGACTAAGAGGGAGGTTAAGAAAGGTTGGAAGAATTGGAAATGGAGATCTTCTAAAGACGTGTTTGTAGGTGGAGCGTATTTCGTTCCATCCGGATGGGGAAGTTGTGCTCCAGGTTACACTAAAGCGCAATCTTTCTTCGTTGCTCATGGGTCTCAAGTGCCTCGTCTTACCGCCAATGCTGGACCACTACGTTGTAGTTACAAAAAAGCATGTTAAAACATGCATGTTTTGTTTCGAGTTTTCTTTTTTGTATAACTGTTTCCTAAGATACGTTCACGGTTTTTTTCAACGTATCGGTCATAAGTGTTCATGAGGAAGTGTGAACCTAGACCCCCTTCATTTGCTTCTCGAAAGGAATAAATCAACATTTTACTATTGCAAATTGATTTTCTTTTGTAAGGGCCTTCAACTTAAACAAACGTAAGGGAAATTCGGTTTAAAAAAATCCAACACAAAAACAAGAGTAATCAATGAAACTATTTTCTTTATCCGTCGCGCGTTGCGGCGTTTCTTTATCCGTCGCGTGACGGATTAATTTTTTTAAAAAAAATTATAATAACAAAATATTAATACATAAAATTCTCTTAACAAGATAAAATAGTTATTTAATAGGCTAATTTTTATAAAATAAATAAATACGTAATATATATGGTTTAGAAAGGGGAAATATGCAATTAATTTATGATTTGAGAAAATATATTATTTATGGTCTTAAATATAGGAAATATGTAAAAATCTCAAATTTCAAATGTCCTTTTGATAAAGCCCTTCGAGTTTTAGTACGGTGTATTATATGTTCCCACGGACGGGTGGACATCATGTTCGACTTCGGGCACCATCGAGAAAACCGTTGGAACCCTTGCGGGTAGCTGCTTCAAGTTGGTCTTGCTAGTTGACGACCTGATGAACCCAAATCACATAACAGTAATATTACACTTTAATTTGGCCGTTAGAGGGCTTTAAACATATAGCAATTATTTTTATCCTATAAATTAACAATCGTTCAACCACCACTATCTACATTATTTTCATTCTCCGCTTCTATTATTGCAAAAAATCACCTACTCAACAAAAAAGAGACGCAATATTATTATTGCAAAATCATCATCAACTAGTTCCGGTTCATCATAATCTAGCGGGGTTTAATATTTTACCGAAGTTGTCGACGCCGCATTCTAACATAAAGATACGATACCTTAAAAAATATGTATATATGTGCTTCGTGATCATGTAAATGCTCATAAGATTGTAATAAAAGATTACTTTGTTGATGAGCCAAAATATGATGAAGATACATTTAGAATGAGATTTCGAATATCGAAGGATTTATTTCTAAAAATTATTATAAAAATAACAATAATTTGAATGGTTTCAAGAAAGGTTTGACGTGAGGATTACAAACTTACCAGAATGTCATATTACCGGTGTACATTCCGGATCCTCCGACGAAGACAATGGTTGGTGATAGTATCATTTCGGAGTTGCGGAATCAAAATATACCTTTTCAACTTTAATTTGTTCTTTTGAAACAAGTTGGAACAAAGTTGAACATTCTGTTTACGGATGCTGAGTAGTTTAGTATTTTTTTTATTTCATATATTTTTATTTTTTTCCATTATCTATGTGTTTTTTTTCTTAATAAATATTATTTTTTAAGTTTGTTGCTTTTCTAATTTTAATGGTTTTTATTATTAAATATAAAATTTTATTATATCTAAAAATATTAAAGTGGCTTTGAGTTTAATGATGCTATATTTGAGTATAATTAGGATTTTTTAGGTTTTTGTTTCTAACTCCAACCTTATAAATTATATCTTTCTTTCATGTTATCCAAGGTCATTTTTAAGATAGAGTTATAGTAAATATATTTAATGTAAAAAATTTTAAGAAGAATTATAAGCTTGACACGTGTCTTATTATTTTAAAAATAAAAGCAGTTTTATCATTGTGTTAAATATATCAGATTATTGTGTCATAAACATTTATTGTGTCATATATTTTACATAATTTGTTATATGTATTTATCATTATATTTTACGTTTTAAATCATTTTGTGTTATTATTATCATTGTTTTTATAGATTATACAAACTTGTTATTGATTATTGTGTTTTACAATTAATAGTGCATCATAATATACTTTCACCATTGTATTTATTAAAATTTATAGTGTTAAAAATAACATAATCTGTTTTTTTTGTTATTATCTTTTATACATTATATAAACTTTTTTGTTATTTATCATTGTGTTTTACAATTAGAAATACACAATGATTTTATTTTCTCAATGTATTTTTCAAAAACTCATAGTGTTCAAGTTTACACAATGACGAAAAAAAACATAATGAGACTTTGTGTTATTTTATTATTATTTTTATTGTATTAGATTAATTAGTTGTTAATTTATTATTCTGTTTTACATATTAGAGATTCATAATAATATTATTCTATCATTATATATTTTTAAAATTCATCATTTTAGAAAAATATAATAGTATTTTTAAAAACACAATAACTAATAAAAAGACATAATAAACTGCACTAAAAGACACAATGACGAGATATGTGTTTAAAAACATAAAAAAAAATTATTGAAATTTTATATAACAATATTATACTCATTTTAAAGATAAAAAACACTTTTTTTGTCGAGTAATTTTAATAAAAAAAGTAATATCGTATAGAAAAGTTATAAATGTTTAAAAAAATGAAAGAATTTACAAAAAGTTAAGAAAATTGGCTATTCCTTAACTAACCCTCTAATCAAGGTTTTTCTACAAATTAATCTTATCTATTGATTAAAGAGATGAATGGTTAAAATTACTTATTATACTTTTTAGTTTTAGAGCTTTTTGTATTCGAACATTTTTTTTATTTTTAACTTTTTTTAGAGTGATTAGTTTGCATATTTTTTAAATCAATATTTAAAGTAATATATATATATATATATATATATATATATATATATATATATATATATATATATATATATATATATAGGATAAAAAACGAATGTTAACCGATGTTTATTGCGATAACCCATTAACCAAACTAGTGGTCCACAGCAGGCCACGCCATCACTGTAACTTAAATTTACAGTGGTAAATTAGTGGTCCATAATCAATTTTAAAAAAAAAATTTTAAAATATAGCAAGAATATACTTAAATTAAAGATATTAAAATGATCTATTTAATGGTGTAATTTGTATAAAAACATAATATCATACAAAAATGTTAAGACGGTTTTAAAAAAAGGGAAAAAAATTTAAAAAATGGAGGGAAAATTATTACATTAGTGGTGTAATGCGGTGTAAAAGTTAGTTATACTACATAATCATAGTGTAAGTGTTTGTTACATTAGTGTTAACGGGTTATCGCAATAAAGGTGGGTTAACAACCGTTACTTCCCCTATATATATATATATATATATATATATATATATATATATATATATATATATATATATATATATATTTATTTAAACGATCATGAATAGTGCCAATCTTCTTCACTATTAGTGGTTATATATTTTGTTGATGGTATTTCTAATAGTTTCGTCCTTTGCCTTGGCGGTAAGTTCTCTTGGTTTTTATGCCTAGATTTGTAGCATGAGTCAAATCGTTTACTTTCGTATTATTTTGACATAAGAGATTTTAAGGAAATCTTTTATGTGATTGGCATTAAAAATCCATCGAGATCAGCCCAATGGGATTTTGGAATATCTCATAAGGCTTATATTGATCGTATTCTTACATGTTACAACATGCAACGTTGCTCCCTGTAGTTGCTCCCGTAGCTAGAGGAGAAGTTTCTTATTCTTTCCATATTAATCGCTTATTTATCTTATTCTCTATCGCATTCAAATGTATGGATGAGAACTATACCTCCAGGTCAATATAGGTTTTAAAACAGGTTTCGATCAATATAGGTTTTAAAACACAAATGACAAAAACTCATTGTAACGTACATTTTATATTTTATAATAAAGTTTAACAACAAGCAATAATCCTAATATTAATAAAATATAGTCTGCATGGGCCCATCCTGAGCCGTTAAAAAATAGCACTTAATTAAACCCACCATAACCCATGCAGCCCTACTAAGAATCCAACTTGTATCTAATCAACTCTTCAAAACCCTAGTAAGATTGCTTTCGATTTCTCCAAAACATATTGATCCAACATGTCTTCTATGTCTAAAGAAGTAATCACAATCACCGACGTTAATATCACCAATATGCGAATTGATGATGATGCAGAATTTGATGAAGAAGACAGCAACTATAACGATGAAGATGAAGA
Organism: Flaveria robusta; assembly: GCA_025506415.1. Taxonomy (NCBI): domain Eukaryota; kingdom Viridiplantae; phylum Streptophyta; class Magnoliopsida; order Asterales; family Asteraceae; genus Flaveria; species Flaveria robusta. The sequence continues at coordinate 17,167,247 of CM046472.1, forward strand.
TGAAGATGAAGATTCTGCTTCTGTGGAGTTAGGCTTTTTCAGCAAAAAGCCGAAGGATGAATGGTCGCATCCTCCTAGCAAAGCTGGAGGAACTCCTGTAACTACATTCACATTCTCATTCCCTTTTATCTATACTATAATTGATTAATATTTGAATCATTTTTAATTTTTGGTGATTTAGGTCTGGTTGAATCCAATCAATTTACCATCTGGTAAATCATGTCTGTGTGACATCTGTGGTCATCCTCTTCAGTTCTTGCTTCAGATATTGTATCATATTCTCCACCTTAAATTTATTCAAAATTTTACACTTTTGTCATCTAAACTACATGTATGTACCATACCCAATAATACAGAGACTTCAATCACAATAATATGTCTAATAATTTATGTCTGTAGATTTCTGCTCCTCGCTCTGATGACAAATCAAATTCAACATACCATAGAACCATATTTGTATTCATGTGCACATCAATGTCATGCCTTCTTCAGGACCAACATGAACAATGGAAACACCACCCACAAAAGGGCTCCCGGAGGTATTCTTAATTCATACTCTTAATATGAGATCGATAGTCTCTTTTTAATGCAACTTTTTTTTATAAAGTATTAAGGTCTTCCGTTGTCAACTTCCTTGCGACAATCAGTTTTACTCCGATGGCTGTGACAACCCTTTACGGACAACAGGTAGAGAAATTTTGTTTTCTGCAGACTGCAGTTCCATTTGGTTACCTAGATGAATACTTAAATTTTTAATTTCATTGTTTTGGTAGCTCCGCTTTGTAGTTGGTGTGGTACTTGGAAAGGAGATAAAGTTTGTAGCAACTGCAAAAGAGCGCGTTACTGTTCCAAGACGCACCAGGTTGTTACCGCGCTGCAATGTTACTTTTTTCTGTTTGGTTATTTATTCTTGTTCTTTTTTCTTTATGCAGGCCCTTCACTGGAGTTCAATTCATAAAACTCAATGTAGAACAATGGAGCTTATGCTTCAGCCATCTAATTCTACAGAGGATATACCAAAAGGCTAGTATTCTTTCTTTATAGGGGTACATTCTTTGTTATATGTGATATTGAATCAATAAGTGACTGGTTATTATGTGGTGAAGTGCTTATAGTTGTTTCCATAAATAATAATCCATTTATTCGCTGAAAGTTACAAATATTTTATATAATTTAATGTTATACATGCATATTTGCCCATTGATATGATCACAAATAAACTGTTCTCTTGATTTGGGTTGATAATGTCCCTTTCTTTGGCTTTATTGAAGCATTTTTCTTCAACTCCCTAGTCAAATGTTGTAACTTTTATAAAAAATATGAGCAAATGGTGGTATAATGACCATATACTTATAAATGGATTTGTTCAATCTTAAATGGATCGAATAAAACAATAGATGTTGAAAGTCATGTTTAATGCTTACAAACTCCTTAGTTGTTCTATTCAAAGATTTTATTTGATCTTAAAACCATACTAAATTGATCTGCTTTGACCTGACCTGCCATATTTCCACCTCTCTAAGGAATACTGAATACCTCATTGGTAATATTTGTTCATATTATTTGTTCTAAACAGCTGCAAGCAATGATACCTGGCCAGAATTTGAGATAGATATTGAGCATGAATCTGAGTCTGACTCTGAAATGTCAAACATCAACGCATATGGAAATGCATTACGTAGTGATAATGAGGTATAAAGCTGTTTTACTGAGTAAACTATTATGTGCGTACGATTTACTTCTTACAAAATTCAATCTTTTTGGTTAAAGGATGAAGGTGATGCAAAGAGTTGGGCATATTTTACCCAAAGAATAGCCCGGCACCCAACTCAAGTGTTAAGGTGATTTTGAAACCTTGTTCTGGTTTACATCTAGCACAGAATCAAAGATTAATATTATCTCATGTTGGTGATGTTCATGTTTTGAGAGTGAATATAATGTTTGCCCTCTAGTTTAATAAAAGAGTGAGTCCTTTTTATTGGCACAAAATGACCAGCATGATTGGAATATTGGATCTCAATCTTTGAAAGTTGAAACAACCATCAAAGTTACTCTAGTAGATAAAGAAAAAGATTTCAATCATGATCATATATTCATTCGAAAGAAGTTATTATAGTTGTTAAAAGAAAATATATGTACATTAAGTTTGCTTCGCGTGAAAATCAATCTAATTGGGTTTATCAAAAATAATTTCTCCAAGATTTTACTTTTCTATAAACAATTAGCGTCTCAAATATGATTACTTTTCTTTTTGTTTCAGTAACAATCTGATTTTTTTTGTAATGTGATTTAAGAGGAATTATGCATTCAATTACACTTTGTTACGGCTTTCAACTTGCTTGACCCCTTGATTTACTTTTTCCCATTTGACATCAATCGTGTAGAAGTAGCGTTAAGAATCATGAAATGAAAAGCGAACTTTTTTGTTACGATGGATATAGACTAACGGTTAGTTAAAAGAAAATTTGAGATATCCCATGTGGGTTAATCTTTGTTTTGTTACTGTTGTAGGTATTCTAATGATTCGTCTTCTGAACCATTGTGGCCCATGTTAAGTGGTCGGCCGTCAAAAGCTGATATACCTAAATGCAGGTCATGTGGCAGTGATCGGGCTTTTGAATTTCAGGTAACTTCATTTTCTTTTCTTCACATATGGCCTTTGGTAGATCTGGTAAATTTGACCCGTTTGCTTATGAATGGGTCAATTTGGGCCGTGTAATTATCTAAAAGGTGAATGGGTTGAAAATCATCCCAAAGTAGCTTTCAAATGCACAAAGTCTCTTTAAGTGTATTATTCAAAGATTTTGATTATTGCTGTAACAATATTGTTTTACTTATCTTAAGAAACACATAATTATTAGTAAGTTATTATTATTTTTTTGACTATCTGATGTAACAAACTTTAGTTCCATCACTATTTGATAAAATTTACCTGATATAATGCAGAAAATCCATTACCAGTCACCTTTTTTGATCATGTATAGTAGATCAAATTGTAACAGAATAAAAATTTGTAACATCAAATATCAAAAAGAAAACATAAAAGATCATTACATTTTGGTGGTAATTGACCCTTAATAATAGTTAAGAAAAATGGACAAAAAGCGCCAACGGGTCAACCTAACCCAACCTTTGACCCGTACTAAGGTATGCGCCATTTAACCCTTTGGCTGGGCCATCTTGTTTACCTACATGCTGGTTTCTTACATTGAAGATTTCATATTAACATCCATGATACTGGGTGCAGATTATGCCACTACTGCTTTACTATTTTGAAGTTAAAAATGATTTTAACTCACTTGATTGGGCAACCATTGTGGTGTATACTTGTGAAGCTTCTTGTAATGGCAGTCAGTCATATGTAGAAGAATTCCCTTGGGTTCAGCTCACGTCTCAAACAAGTTAACTTTCTCTTTTACTTGTAAAAAGGATCTTATTATCTCAATTATATTTATATTTTATTCACTGATTGTGTTGTATGCTTTCTTTTTCATCTAATATATGATATGATGAATTTGACTCTCCCTTTGTTGTTATTGTGAAATTTCTATTTTGCATCGGCTGGAACCGAATGAGGCCTTGTTCTTGTTCGTTCGTTAAGCTTTTGCCAACCAAACGGACGGTTCACTGACACATAAACGAATGGAATTTCATGATTATGTTCATTCATTTATTAAACGAATGAACGTAAATGAATTTTCGCCGAATGGTTCATGAATGATTCGCTTAACATTTACAATGAATGATAATTATAATTAAAATTGAATTTTGTTTTTATCTCTTTTTAAGTATCATCTGGTACCTTCTAAATATGATTTTACTTTGCTTATGCCAAATTTAAACTCAACATAAAACACATAAAACATCACCTCTAATGATGAAAATTCAAATATATTTCTATTAGACCAACTTCAATGGAAAGGTTTTGATGTTTTTAAGAGAGAAGGTGATGAAGGGTAGAAGGGAAATGGAGAGGGTTTTTGTGTGTGTGTGTGTGGGTTTTGGGGGGGGGGGGGGGGGGGGGGGGGGAGTTGGAGTTAATAGTTAAAAACATGACTTCTTGAGTATGTGAAGGGGAGAGAGGAAAGAAAGGGTGAGTTTTGTGAATTGTAAACGGGTATGAGAGAAAAATGGTGGGACAATTGCTACCTAGACTTATTATTCATCATGTTTATTAGTGATGATCTAAGTGTTAGAATTATTTGTTATAGTTTGTATAAAGTTTTTATAAATAACAATACCATGACTTAATATACACAATGAAGTCATCAATTTCTATGGGGAAACTTTTGGTGGGAAAATAAAAATAAGAAGGGTTAAAATAGTGATAAATGTCCACCTTAGATGCATATTTATTATAATAGTAAAATAAGATAAGAATATAGGTTAAGTATATGTAACTAGTACAAATTACATATATGTGACTCGCTTGGTCATAATCTTTGTTCTTTTGGAAATAAAATAAAGCATGTATAATTATATAAAATAATTAATAATTAGGTTGAATTTTACTCAAATACATTTTAAACAACTAAAAAAATAAAAAAAATTATAAATTATGGGATTGACTAGATTTAATGTTTATGGTCTTTTTCTAAGATGGTGGTTTTCATTTAAAACCAATGTTTTCAGAACCGGATCGGACGTCGAACCGGACGCCTTACTGGTTTGTTGGTCGGACCGGATTTAAGAACCGGATGACGTCATAATTATATATATAGTATATTATATATATAGTTATATATGCAATTAAATATAAGTAATGTATATATGTATTTTATAGTTATATATAAAACTTAACTATAATTTTATATCCAACATACTAATTTATGGTTCAACACCCCGTTTTTACCCATTAAAATCAAAAAAATAAAAAAAAAACAAAAAAAAAACGAAATCCGGTCCGAACCGGTCCGGTTTCCCGGTCCGACCAGCGGTTCGGGATGAACCGGCCGGTTCGACCGCCGAAAATCGAATCGATGAGAACCGGACCGGCCACCCAGCCGATCCCCGGTCGGACCGGCCGGTCCGATCCGGTCTCAAACATTGTTTAAAACTACTCATGTTTATGTAAAGTTAAATAAATGATACAAACTTAATTACACGGTTGGTCCTTATAGAATGTTCATATTACATGATTGCTTTCAAACTTTAGGAAATTACATCCTAAGTGTTTGACAAATCGTAACATTGTTTTTAGAATGGATGACCGTTAGTTTTTACTTTATAGGGTTAATTGTACTCTAACACTATAATGACCAGCCACCATCACCTTACCATCATAACCACCACCACTCACCATCACCATTGCCTAACCCATTATCATCGTTCATTATCACCAGATCACCACCATCACCATCGTTGAACCACCATCACCATAGTTTGATCACTCAGCTGGAACCCATAATACCATCAGCGTCTCCACCATTGACACCCAAATCAAACCTAGATCGAACATCGAAATCGAAGTGGGAGACCCAAAGTGCTAGTAGCAATCGTACAACCAACCTAAAATCGAAGCTGACGTTTACTGCTCAATCATGCAACCGAATCAATCGTTAAACTAAAATCATTGCAATCGGAGCAATTGTGACATAAAATCTTTGTAATTGTTCTTTTTCCAACACCTTAATCCTCTTGCTTCAATACCATGAAATAAAATAGTAAAAAAGACCTTCAAGATAATAACCATTTTCAAGAGATAAACTCCAGCGAACCACTTTGCTCATTTCTTCTTTTCATCATTCCATCCATTCCCCTTTCAAAGAAGTAAAATAGAAAAAGAATTTATGATCTAGTCTAATTGAAGACTTTAAATGCCCATGCTATTTGAGGAGCAATTGTTGCAAAGAAGTAGGGCACGTGGTGGCGATGAAATTGGAGGAATGATAGTAAGTGTCATCGAAGAGAAAAATGGAGAAAGTTGGGGAGGAAGCAGTGAAAGATGACATAGATGGGATGATGGTGATGCTTGGTGATGTTGATGGGCCTGGAAATGAATTTTGATGGAAATGGGACGAAGGGTTGGAAAGAAGATGAGGTGAGTAGTTTTAGCCTTTTAGGTTATGTTGTGTTTTGTAATATACATTTTAATGGATAGTGAAACTCACAAAATAATATAATATATCAATTTCTTTTTTAATAGTAAAAGGTATGTTGGTATTTTAACCTCTAATACTCATTCAAACCAAATACCACATGTATTTACGATTTTACAAACAGTTGAAACCAAGCATATAATCTCGACTAATCTTTTAACACGAACAGAACATGGAATTTATATTGGGTGTTTGGGATTGCTTATTTTCCTCTTATTTTTGATTTATTAGCTTTTGAGAAGTTAATAAGTCAGAAAAAGTGTTTGGCGAACCTAAAAGTACTTTTCAAACTGATTTTTCGGGCGTGTTTGGGATTGCTTATTTTGGTTGAAAATGATTTTTGATAAAAAAGACTTGTCTTCATTAACATATGACTTTTCATAATAAGTTTAAAAAAAAATGTTTGGATTAATTTATAAACTAAAAATTTGTAAAATGACCAAAAGGACATGCTTTTAAAAATGTGGGGAGTTAATATGAGATAGCAAAAAGGTATAATAGGAAATTAGACTAAAATAAGTTTTAAAATTTAATAAGTAACCTACTTCTTACTTTTTAAAATTTTATTTTTACTATATATGAAAAATTAGTTTGAAAAGTATTTTTAGATCTGTCAAACCTTTTTTTAACAACACCCACTTCATACAGAGTTAAAAGGAGGTTTTGAAAAATAATAAGAAAGTTAATTATTAATTTTTGAAAATTTCTTTTAATCCAAATTTCTATTATACCTCTCTACTAATTCATATTAACTTCTCTATCATTTTATAACATTTTAATTTATAAATAAATCTAAATATATTTTTAAAATTTATTTTTAAAAAATCATAAATTAATAAATTATTTTTTTAAAAAATACTTTTCAACCAAAATTAAAAATTCCAAACACGCCCATAGTTGAGGATTTTGTTTTATCTTTTGGAAAGAAAAGCTTACCGCGGAAGGAAACGAAGAGAAGATGTATGTGTCAACGGTCACATTCACATTCACTTTCAATGAGAACGATGAATCAAGTGTTAACATCTGATATCCCCATAGAGATCGTGAGCGAAGAAGAAATGTCACTCATCGAAGCCGCTTTCTCTATGGCCTCCACTTCCCGTCGTCACTGCGCCGGTGATATCGAAGATGGAATTCAAATCGGAAACAACAAGAAGAAGAATAATAATGTATCTTTTCTGCGTCGATTCAAGAGGAAAACGGGCTTATTCGTTACGGATATCACATCTACGGTAACAACTCTTTCTGTTATTAGAATAATCGATCAATTAGGGTTTTACTTTGCTTGCACCGTGAAGGAATTGGGAATTATAATATTAATCTGTTAATTTTGGGGGATTTTGTGTTTGATATGATGTTAATTTTGACGTTGATTAGGAATGGTGTGAGAAACAAAAGGAGTTCTTTCTTGTTTGTGGGAAGCCAAAGGCTAGTGAAGCTATGAAAGCAGGCACTGCTCGTCATGCTCTACTTGAACAAGAGGTACTATTAGCTACCATCAATTCTAATTCCAAAATTGTTCTTTTTCTGCACTCCTTAAATCATCAAGTTAAACTAGTAAGACTAGGTTTAGGGTATACTAATTTGGGTTTTTGGTTGTTTATAGAATAGATTGGCTTTTGGTAAAATACATGTTTGTAAAGTCTAGGACTACATATTACATGATTTGGGCCTCCTGTAATCTTATTATCAGTTTGAGCAGAAGCTTATGTGTCAGTTTATTTTTTGAACTTGCATGTATACGGTACCCGTTTTATATGACGTGTAGAATTATCAAACTTACGCTCTTTGTTTGCAAGTTGTTGTTTTAACTTGTATGTATACTGTTTTTGTTACACAATGTTGATAGTAGTTAGAACTGTTTAACTTTCCAGTTTGATTTTCATACCAATAGTAATAATCAGGCAATCAGCAACGCTTTAATCTTAGAACGTAACATAATTAATATCATCGAAAGACTTTCATATTACATGATGTGATACAAGCGGTTCAAGTTATAAGATTGCAAGGATAAAAGGCAGTCAGCATATATTATGATCATAGCTCTATTTAGAAACGGGAAGTTTAAATTACTAGTTTTAAACTTAAAACCAGATCTAGCTATGACCTGGATGCAGGGCCATTTCAATGTACTTGATGAATTCACAAGTCTTTAATGGGATCTTGGTGTCATAAACCACTTGCACTATAAACAACAATTAGAATACGTAAAAATAATACACGACACTTTGGGGGGGGGGGGGGGTAAATTTTACAGAAGTTGGTCTTTTCTGAAAGGAAACACACTTTTTTCCTTATTGGTAATGCAGGTTATAACAAAGGTTGAGGTTGTCATAAGATCAGCTGAAGAACACTGGGCTTTAAAAATGATTAATTTCATACATGGCACAAATCAATTATTTCTGGATGGTTTAACGCGTGAGCTGCCGCTGTAAGCTTCTTCAACTCTTCAATATCTGCCTACACATGTTTCTACCTCTGATGTTTCCCGTGTTTTGTCATATTACCAAAAGCATTATAGACATTAACTTGAGAATTTATTCCTTTTCCGTAAATCTAATATTCTAATTGATTGATAACATCATCATCAGGATAGGGTTTGTGGAAGACAGAATTTATTCCTTTTCCGTAAATCTAATATTCTAATTGATTGATAACATCATCATCAGGATAGGGTTTGTGGAAGATGTATGTGTGGTTGGAGTTATTGATGAACTACACTTGAAAACTGGAACAATAACATTAGTTGAAACCAAAACCCGTTCACAAAACAATCTTCCTTCTGAACCTCAACAGAGAAACGGAAGGCTTCAGTTGATGTGCTACAAGTACCTTTGGGACAACCTTCTTGTTCATCCATTTCCTACTCAACACTTCTTACAATTGTTTTCTTTGAACCCTGATTACAAGCTATCACAAGAAATCCGTGAGATTGCTGTTCAAGCAGGTGCACCTGTACAGGTAATTTTCAACCCGAGTATTGTCATAATACTTCGTTTCAAACGGTTCAGACGGGTAATTTGTAAATAAAAACTTAAAATTGAACCGAAAAATTTAATACTTAAAACATGTTGAAAGTCTCACCAAGTATATTCAAAATGCATAAAACCTCTAGGAATGGCAAAAGAACGAGAAACCTGAAGCATTTGGTACCAGTAATGAAACAGGTATACAGGTATGGGACTCTGTACGGGATAGGGTTTAAAAATTTTCATGGGTTTGGGACGAGTATGATATTAGGTGATACACGCCTGATCACCTGAACTCATTTACTAATAATCAGAATGGAATATATTAGTATATTATATAATCTTAAAAGATATAATAAATAGTATGTTGAGGTTGTTAGAAACTTGAAGTTATTAAAATTCTAAAATTGTTAGAAGTGTTAGAAGTGTAGTTGAGTATTCGATATTTCTAGTTGATTGTGAGTTTATTTTAAGATTAGGTTTCAAGTAATTGGCAGTTCGGTAAATTTAAACCACACAAGACCATAAGAAGGTATACCCCCGAACCAGATGGTAATAATGGTATTATATTATTTTATGGAACTAAAACCTGTCTCAATATCATTTCATTTGGAATTTAGTTCTTTTTTCCCGATTATAAATAACACATTATGTTTTTATTAACTTACTGAAATGAGAAAAGATGCCCTTTAAGATATAGACATCTTTCTTATATTCCAAAGTTGATCACATATGCAATTTATGTTCCTGGATATGTTTGCAGACACTTAAAGACGTACTAGGAAAATACCAATACGTTTGTTCCATGCTGCCAGAATCTCAAGAACAGCTTGTGTTAAGGTAAGCCAAATGGCATCTTTTTATCATTAAATGAATTTTTTGAAATAATAAGCTAAGTTAGTTTGATGATATTATTGATCTGATTGTTCTATTTGTGACAGATATGAGTACCAGAAAGACCATTCGTTGATAAGTGAGAACCAGTATTTATATGATTCTGATTGGGTCGTGGATCAAATTCGGTCCAGTCTTGAATTTTGGAAGGGTGAACGAGAAGCAAGTTATGCACTCGAGAATGAGCATTGGAAATGCAAGCACTGCATGTACGCGTCTAGATGCCCGGTAAACACCATACCTACTGCCCCTATACAAACTTCAGAAAGGAAATAAGTGAAATTGTATTCTTCAACTTATTTAAATTGTAGCCTTTATTATTCTAAAGTAACAAGGTATTTAAAATGCATCATTTTGAAACAATCGTATTTGTTCATTACACATCATAGTACATATAAATAAAACCAATCACTTAGAAAATAAAAAGGAAAACAATGCAAAATGTTCTCTCTTATGTAGTTCCAACAAGTAATTATTCTCGTGCTTCGTGACAGATTAAGCTTCATTCTAAATTTCAAAACGTACATGTCACGTTGGTACTAAAAAAATTGAATAACCATTTCTCCGTGCTTCGCGGTGGATTAAGCTATATATAAAGAAAAGCAAATCCTTTACAAGTTGCAGCTTGTTAAATTTTAAAAAAAAAAAAATTGATGTCAACATGTGAAATTGTTCAAAAGAATTAAATTAAAATAACTACAATTAAACAACTCCATTTATTTAGTTAAAATGATAGCTATGTCCCTTTAAAGCAAGTAGAGTAGTTTTATAGGCTCCTTTTTGTTAAAGTTTGTCAAAAGTGGGAAGAAATTGATTCACTTACCTCTTTTAACGCCTGTTAAGGGCTTGGCTAAACATGAGTTTGAAGCCCCTTTTAATTAGGATGTAGTGGCTTTAGCGTCCCACTTGTGTCCAAATCAGCAAATTTGACGCCCTTTAAGGTTACCACCTCGTCCAGTCTAATAACTTGTTGCCTATCTCAATCTTTAAGTAGCCATGCAAATCTCATTTCCAGAATGTCTTGACCATATCTGTTTCAGAAAACACAATGGAAGTAGTAGTACACCAACATAAATTCATAAGAAAAATAAATCCAACAACAATATGGTTTATATATATATATATTTTGTAGGTGTATAATCATCACTTTAATAGACTAATAAATGAAACTTTGTGATAATTCAAGCCTGTAGTGAAGTGAACAATGTAGCAGATCACTTGCACTTGCACTATTTTGTGGCGCACATCCACCATTTTTAACCGATAAAAGCTGCCCCCTTTGTTAAATGAAAAAGGGTTTCCCTTCATCCTGCAGTAGTGTAATGTAAAATGGCAGTTAGATAAGAATTGGAAAAATGTCATATGATCTAAAAAATCAAAAGACATACCTAAGTGCTAAGTCTCTACTCACACCATCCATTGATGTATCTTCACAGGTCTCACAAAAAAATTGGCGAATTGCTAATGAGAAGCTAATACTAATTTACTTCTAGATAACTTTAAAGTCCCAAATTAACTTGACTAGTCGAGGAACCATACTTCGTTGACTTATAGACAAAACTCTCTGTTTTAGGTAACCATCAAATTGCAAATATCCATGAAAGTAGTATTTTACAGAGTATGGTCTGCAAACCCCACACTCCAAATCACAGGATAATATTTTTTTTTTTATTTGAATCTTATTAATGAGTTTGGATAACACCAATCAAACTTATCAAATTACAAAGCTAAAAGAGTAAAAAAATAGTAATCCCTTTTCAAATTCATAAGGTGAAGAGAGTAATGGAACCAAAAGTGCTTAAAATCCCAACCAAAAATGTTATCACTAATGTGCCTTAAATTTCCTTCATGCCTTATCAGAAAAAGAATACATGAATGAATGTGACTCAAACGAAATACATAAATATATAAATAGTTCTATTGGCATAACCAAGAAAGCTAAGCATCAAACTTGGGACTAAAAGCTTTATTTAACTATGATAACCAAGTTTTCGCATATATTGCACTTGTTTAGAAAAATGCAGGTCTCATTAGGCACCATACACTGCCAAATAGGTGTTTAAACAGCAAATGAATCAGTTCCAAAAAAAGATGAAGACACTCATACATTTTGACCTTTGAGATCAAACTGAATAGCACTCAAATTTCAAATGTCAAGACCTGTTTTTTCTATTGGTATCATATGTGTTATCTTTGTAACATAGAAACATGCCATAAATATAACACTACTCTTCAAAATATACATAGGTCAATTCCAATGCCTTCCGCTCTAAAAATGTATATGGATTTTGTTTAGAACAGAACTTAAGCAAAGATTTTTGAGATTCACAGCATCTAGTAAAAATGAGACGATGTGAGAATAGAAGATTTAGACTATATAATCAACGGAAACAAAGTAAATTTTTTTGGATGACGCATCAACACCATATAAGTTTTCTCACCTTTCTTAATTTTTTCCCAGATTTTTTCCGTTTTGTATGGGATCGTTTCAGTTTTTCCATATTTCTTTTTTTTCAAGTTACTTTGTTTTTTTAATAATAAATTATTTTTCTATAAGGAGTTTTCTCAAGAGTGGGTTGGGGATGTAGTCCGGAATCCGATCAAGATAACACGTTTCCTTTAAAACAAAGTCATATATTTGACGTTTCAAAAGAATAAAATAAAATATCCTAGAACAATATATTTAGGAAACAAAAATTTTAGTTTGAACAGACTACAAGGGGTTAGGAAAAAGTGAATTGGATTTAACCTGGACTGGTCTAGGCATGGGTACAAACAACATAGAGCATAAAGAACTTCCTTGAAGAAAAAAGAGAGAATGCATATGAAAGAGGTTGTGAACTGAATAACGCATAAAATGAGTTTTAAATAAAAAAAAACATGTAAATTAGTAGATATAGTAAAATTAAATAAGTGGGAAAATAATTAACAGATTACTTGCACACCATGTGATTGTCACTTGATATAAGCACATGACGTAAGATTGATACAAAACTTTACTAATATAATGGCATTTGATTTTAAAACTATATTATGTTCACAACATCAAATATTTTCAAGATACTTATTACATTATATATCTATACTATTGAATAAACAAGGACGGGGTATGTTGATGCAACGTGTCTAGATAACGACCACCTGATACATTGTCACGCAAGTCGTATATTATTATTGAATAGTAACATTAGAAATTAAAATAAATGATTAATGATTAGCAATAATAAATAGAATATATACGTACATAATTATTTATAATACTTTTTCAAATTATAAAATGGATATTTAGCGGTGTCAGTCTCGTTGACAGCAACACAGTTTATCATACCTTGTGTGTAATCATCTGGTTATCTCTCCGAATAATTATATCATAATGATTATTATTTTATTATTTAAATACTTTTTATTAATCTATATGTTAAATTTTGCAAAGTCAATGAATAGTAATTTGCAAGTGGGTGATGCGTGAAGTACTATTGTGACATGCATGTTGTTCAATCGCTTCTTTTTGCCCGTCCTTTATAGGGTCTCTCTTCTCTGAAATGTCACTTTGCCTTTTGTAGAGAGAGAGAGAGAGACTCTTCACCGTCAGTGAAGGAAACTGTTATTTAAGATTTTCTTTATAAGGTGAAAAGAAGTTATTAGAGATAGGGATGGGCAGAGATGATGGAGCTGCGTGGGTGCTCAGAGTGGATGGCGGTGTCATTGTGTCGGTTGCGCCTCTTCTCCGGCTTGATTCCGAGGTTTTTAGGTTGTGGCTTTCACGCACTGGCGGCCGGTCCGCCCTGGTTCCAACTGCAAGATGGGTTTAAAGCCTTGCCTAACAGTGGCAGGTTGTCCGGGCCTCCCCATCATCGCTAGTGGTTGTGTGGTTGTCTATGTCGTTGTCCATTGCATGCTCTGTTAGGGGATGCGATGATGGCGGTGAGGAGTTTCTTTCTCCCCGACACCTTTTCTCAGACTACCTGAATGTTTAGGGGTTTTTGGCTTAGATTTTCTAGATCTGGCCGTTGTTTATGACGACGACGATTGTTTTTGACCCGATTTTTGCTCTATCACGTTTCTTGTTGACGTATAGTTCGTCGGCCGTCGTCAGGCCATTCAAGGCGGCGATAGTGGTGGTGCGACCACATTTGTTGCTGCGTGAACCCTTTTTTATGCTGGCAACTTTTGGGCCTTTCTTTTATTTACTGATTTGGTTTGTAAAACCTGTAATATGTTTGTTTTTGTTCTTTATTTACTTTAGGTTTATCCTTCAGTCGGTGACAATGAGCGTTTGTTTGTCCGAGACTTTCTTATCTGATCTGGTTGCATGTTGTATCATTATATGAGTTAATGATAATGAACCAGATGAAGTGTTCATCTGAGATTGTGGGTTGTTTGGTTGTAAGGTGAAAATGGTGTTGGTTGTCATGGCTTGGCAACCCTGTTGGGTTTGCAGCGAAAACATTTGTTTTGAGCCCTATTATAGTAATCTGAGTTCTAATCTGTTTTGCATCGTCTCTATGTGTTGGTGAATGATTGAATGTCATGGTTTTAGTATCTATCTCTTGGTGAACGATTGAGGTGGCTGGATGGTGAGGCCGCGAAGGCACGTTGCCGTAGGTGGCAAACGCTTGCTCCAGCCATGTCGTTTTTGCTATTGTGGTTGTTGTTAATGATGTACTTAATCGATGGGTAATGATGATGGCCGGTGATGATGATGGTTTTCTTGCCATTTGATCCTCAATTTCATTGACGGATAGGTATTGATGATGAAAAAACATGTAAGGTGTTTGTTGTTTTGGCGTGGTAAACGATTGTTTGCAGTCACAATGAACCATTGGTTTGTCAAAGCCTTGGTTTTCTACCCTGGTTTTGTTAATAATTTAACAACACACAATTATAATCCCTATATGAGCATTGTTTATCAGTTGAGCCTTTATTAGACATACATCTGGTTATGCCTTGGGCTACACTTCTGTAACTCGGCTATGTTCAATACATTAAAATTATACGTATAGCTTCGTTAACTAACATAGAATTCATGTAAATAACACACTAGTCTAAGTGTCTAACTTGGCAATTTATCAATGGTTTATACTTTATACCAAGAATTCGGATTTTACAGGCTATTCGACAAGTTTTTTTTCAAGAAATCAATGACATGGTGGGAATCATCTTTTCGCTCACATGTTTTGCGCTCTGGCCTCGATAGAATACGCGCAACTTGTAAAGCGCGTTACAACAACCATGTTGGCGCTCGTGTTATTAGTGATTTCAGCACTTGTTTTCATGTCTCAGCCTTAGTTACAATCAGCCATATCAAGCACATAAAATCTAACCATATCATTGATTCATACCAATCACTGTTAAAATACATAGATATTAATAAGGAAACCCATTTTGCTACTTTCGCATATTGGCAAAAAAGATCGAAAATACAAGTAAAAAAAACCTTAATTAAATAGCTTACAAGCAGATATAAGAGCCAATTCTGCACTATAGCAGCAGCAGTAGAAGGGCTTATTTGAGAAGCTCCTTTATTATTTGCTTAATCTTTGGTCAATGTCATTGATCTTGCTTTTAGACTCAAGAATATACCCCTGCATCGACGACAATCACTCTTGATGATCTTAAACATCATGTCTTTGAATCTTTTTTGTAAAAGTAAAACACTTACCAACACATTGCGACAAAGCTTTGGACAATGACACGAAACTGCAGTGGTACGTGGCGGTGGTTAATCCATCCAATTACTGGCCAAAACTGCAAATTAGTTGGCAAATATTATTCACTACTTAACAGTTAACACGTAAGAATGGAAAATAAAACAAGCAGCTCAGAAAAGAAAATTATCGTACACTCCATGATGCATACTGCACTTTCGGGTATTCACTCTTGATTTTAGATTTTACGTGGATCCATTGTCTTCCTGCATATGTCGTGACATAATCGTAAGTTCTTATATGGCTTGAAAACAGTGGCAAATTCAAGATTATTGACATGAATATACACCATCATGACAGTATACTTCTTACTTTTATTCACCACAAAACATTAGAAACTCTTCTTTCTTTATATAAACAAGCTAGAAGAACTTCATATCTTGTTTATAGTGTTATCTTTAAAGGTGGTTTAAATTGGTGCTTAATTGAATATTGCAACTTCATATGATTGCAATTTTCTGATAGTTAACGACTTAAAGGTCAAACTCATCGAAATTGGAGAACTGAGTATTAAAGTTCCTATTTTTAATCATATGAGTATCTGATTTTGTTTCTTCTAGTCATAATAATGACTTTTAGATCAGATACCCAAACACCCATTTAGCATTTGGAGTTTAAAGTGACTCATAATTAATAGAATCATTTATTAACTAAATCAATACTAATTTAACATATTTACTAATAAGACCTTACCCTCGATAACAAACCCGTAGTAGAGCATAAACATCAAGTTGTTCCATGGACTTGCTGTCAATTGATCGACCACCACCTGAAATTGTCAATGAAACCGCCATTAGGCATCACATACCTTGGTTTTAAGATAGCAAAGTTTCATTATACATTTATACGCGTATGGCCATATTAAAACGTTCGTAGACTACCTTCTTGGCAACTGTTGTGGAGTCTTTTTTGCCCTTGAAGAGTTTATCCAACAATAAGTGGTAGAAATGCCCAAACGGTCCAAGATACGCACACCCGAAAAGCTGCATAGCAATGATCCATAAAGATACATAGAATCAAAAGGGATACGTGAATCAATCATCCAATCCCAACCTCCAAGTGATTTTAACATAAGAATCTCCATATTAATTTATGATTTTAGCATAAGAGTCTAATACATTACACTTGAAGACTATTTTAACAACTAATCCCAATATTTTATGACAATTAAACCACTAAACACCAGGTAGATTAAAGTCAACGAATTGACTTCAAAATTCAACAAACACAAGATCAAATTTTAATTATCTAAACCTCCAAAGATTCAATTAAAACATAAGATGAATGATGAACAGATCATACCACTTTGAGAAGAAGTCGACGGATTTGCAGTTTCTGGATGCCGGAGAGTTTTTGTGAAGCTACATCACTGATCGCCGCTAGAACTCCGGCGGTCAAAGCCTATAATAAGCAAAATTACAGTGGTTAATGACTTAATTCTAACAAAACAGAAAAAAAACACACACCCAATTCATTATTAATCAAGAATAACAAAACCCATTTCTTGGTTCAATTAAAAACACAAGATCCCAATTCAAAATCAGCTAAATTAAAGAAAATTCACTTCGAAATCGACAAAAGAGAGTACCTTTGTTCTTAAAGGATGCTGCTGAAGCTGCAAGAGATACTGTTGAAACCCTCTCTTTGCAATCGACATTTTTGAGGGTTTGTTCTAAAGATTCGATGTGTTTGAAAGGGCTATAGTGTGTATAAAACTGTACCTACCACCTATAAATCGTCGAATTTGACATGCTAATTTTGAATTAAATAATCTTGAATTAATTAATATGGAATTAGATGGGATATTTTTGGATATCCCTTTTCCCCTTTTGTCCCGTTAACCGGCATTGCAGACTACAAGAGCCAGTGGTGCTGCAGCAGACTCTTTTGAATTGATCAAATATTGACGCTAACCAAAGTTTGTGATTTTATTATTATTTTGGAGAATTTTTAATTAAGCCGGTCGTATTTGGATTTCATCTTATATTGGTTAAGGATTTAATAATACGTCATGATTCATTAACATGTTTGAATATTTTTTTATGTGGCAAACACGCTCTTGTGGTAAGTTTGAGAAAGGAATATTTGAGTTCTGGTAGTGTGTATGCGCACATTAATAGCATGTTAATAGAAGTTCTCGTGTTAATGCAAGTTTGGTCTTTGGTTGGTTTTTATTTTGTTACATACCTAATTGTAGATAGGAATTTGATTGGGAAGTATGCATAGATGTTGTTAGAAAATTTAGTGTAGTTAGAACATATTTTTTAAGTGGAACGACACTTGACTTTTTTATATATTAATGAACTAGGTTACAATCTCATGTAATACACAGAATAAATAAATTTACTGAAACATGTTTAATAATATAAAAAGTTATGTATTAAATATTTTGTATTATACGGATTGAATAAACATATGTATTACACATTTGAAAATTAAAAGTTAACATATTTTAAATTTTAATTATGGATAGTTATTAATTAATTAATAGCTATTATAACATTTATAATTAAGAGGAGAGAGAAGCGGGAAAACCAATTATTAGATGGCATAGAATGATGACAAGTGTCCGGAATTATTTTTATTTATTGGTATAGAGATAAGTGAACTTTCTGGAAATACAAGTTACCTACTCTAATTTTTTATAGTGGAAAAACAATAAGCAAACTACTTTTATAAATATTATCTAAGGTTTTGGGAAGCTAAACCCACTTGCTTATCACTTGTTTTTCTTTCTTATCTTGTTGGATTGCAACATGATTTTTTTTATTTCTTTTTTGAAATTATGAATTTTCTAAAATCAATCAACATTAACCCCTTAATTCAAGTCTTCATTGCAATCAAATCCTTATCTCCTAAAAGTTCCCATATTTTAGCAAATTTGACTCTCAGTAGGGCTTTAGCCAAAATGCTAGCTTTTTGTTTGTCACCATTCGCGTACTTAATTGTCACCGATCCTCTTTTGCAACGAATCCCAAAATTTAGCTTACTCTTCATGTGTCTCATTACTTGTTTAACAACTCCCATAGCTAATGTATGGTCTTATGTGGGTTAGATATCGAAGACACCAGATGATTTTTTGATATGCGGTTGCATCAAGTGGTTCCAAGCCTTTGTCTTTTCGAAGCTTAAGACCTCGATCTATGGGGAACTTTGTAGTATTACAATTCCACGTGTTTGCATTTTTGAGAATCTTCGTGGCATAACCTATTTGTTTCAAGGTTATACCTTCCTTGTCTTGCATAATTTCTATTCCCAAATGGTAATTTAGCAATCCTAAATCACTCATTTTAAATCTATTTTACATTTGTCTTCTGAAAAAAGAAATTTCTTCTTTGTAAGGTCCCGTGATGATTAAATCATCAATCTAAAGTTCCATTAACAATGGACCTATTTTGGTAGTTCTTTTGTACATGGCATGTTCGTTTGGACAACAAATAACACCAACCTTTTAGGGCATGTTGAAAACCATAAAAAGTAATATGCTTAAAATTATACCTGTTGATAATGTATATTGCCCCCCGTTTTGAATGTTTTTTTTTTGTTACAAATTCATTTGAAATGACATTTAATCGTATTTTATATGAATTTTATAGGTTTTGATGGTGACTTGGTGCTTTTGATGAAAAGCTCAAGAAATAAATGATATTGATTAAATTTGGCTACTATGTCAGAATCAATTCAAGATTGTCTGCTGGATGACATGACCATGTCACTTTACGACACGGCCATGTTCGGCGCAGATCTATCTTTTTAACCTAAATTGAGCCTCATTTTACACATACAATTTTGGGGGTTAGAACCCTAGTTTTCATTATACCTCAAAACCATTTGAGCATCTATTGAAGGAAAAGAAGTCAAGATTGAAGATCAAGCACTCCAAGAAAGAATCTAACAACATACATCCCATCTAGCTAGATTTGGTTCGAGAAAATCTCATGACTTTGATTATTCAAGTTTTTTGGGTGTTTTTCATGTTAGCATGAGCTAAAACTCTTGATTCATTTCGATTAGATGATTCCTAGCTAACTTTAATGATATACATGTGATTTTTGATGATGATTATGTTGATGACTTTAACATGTTCTTGAATCTTCTTCAATGATTATGTGTGTTTGTTTGATTTCATTATATGATAAATCTCGTTGGTATCTTGATCATGTTATGTTGGAAAACGTATATGTTAGGGTACTTATTCATGAATATGTATATGTGTGTATGAATACTCATGGCATTTGACTAGGAATGATGGATAGGGATTGGAATGTATATGATTGTTATTCAAATGTGTATCCTTGTGTATATGCTTGGAAAGACCATTACGTTTGTTGTGAATTCCTCATATGATTGTGTATGTGTGATTATGGTTTACTAGCGTAAAGTTATGGTTCATAAATTCGTGGTATGATATCACAAGTTGGAGGACTTCATGATTTTGTTTACATTACGTGATTCGAGGTGGTTGGTATATGTTAATCATATTATCTTTCCAAAGCATTATGGGACTAAATAACCTTGATAGGAGTTTAGTTTATATTTATATTCAACATAATTGTATCATTGGATTTTTATAAAATGACTTTAGGTGGTTACTATGTTAACATTATTTTAACTTTTCAAAGAGTCATATGATTAGGTAGCCTTGACGGGGTTTAGTCTATTTTCATGTTACACATGTATAGAATGATCACATTATGAATTTATGTATGTTATCATTGTTTTGCTAGGTGAATTCAAAGTCTAAGTGATCATTCCTATAGCTTGATTATCTCTCTTGATTGTTATCCATACTTGTCTATTTGTGTGTGGTTTAATTTTGATATAAAAAATCATTTCTATAAATTTAAAACCAAGTGTTGTGGAAATTATTATAAAAATATATATTAACCTAGGTGTACAAGATCGAATACCTAATTGGCTAAAACCTCAAGCTCTAATTCCAATTGTAACACCCCCACCCTGTGAGAGCAATGCTAGGAACAATTAATACCATTATCGTAGTGGAAACTTAACATGATCCGTGAAGCTGCTACTTCTTAGCGTCATATTCTTCATTTGCTTTCTTAACCATCACTAGGATACATAATTAAAACAAAACATATGTAAGTTGGTAATGCTAGTGAGCTAAAAGACATCCAAAACATTTATCTTAAACTTTATTTTGGTTATGCATGAGCTCATGTCTATCTACACATATTTAATCGCTTGAGCATATTCAAGTTTTATGTTATTTATTGCCTAACTGCCTGCCTTTAAGGTCTTATACATTACACGACCAAGACTCCACACCCATTAGGTTTAAATGCAACATATGTAAAGCATAACACAAGATTTATCAATTTGCAAAATGTATGTATCTTGACTCTATTAACACACCTTGAATAAATCATATTCATGTACAGTGATTTCCAGAGTATCCCACACTTACAATAGCCAAATACCTATATAACATAATAAGCCTAGTTTATTACTAGTAATTAAGGCTATATCAATTAATTAAACATACTTTAACTAAACAAAACCGTACCTAACGATTCTTAGATGTTTCTAGATGAACTAAGAGCCTCAAATAGACCTCTTAATTGATTTTTGAGTGTCTAGAAGTGCAGTTTAAGGCATGGTGGTGCCACTACTTAGGCACGGTCATGCCATCTATTGGCACGGTCGTGTGCCTTCGTTTGATCATGGTTGTGCTTCATATCTAGGGAGAGTCGTGCCTTGCTACAGGCACTATTGTGCTTTTCTATAGGCACGGTCATGCCTTGTTCTTCTTCCAAGGTTATGGCTCCCGTAACTTCAATTCTAACTCAAGTCATGCTTGTCAGAATTTTAGATATTCTACATGTCAAGTTTTTTAAGTTGTTACAGTAAATCACTAAATCTCTTAAATATTATCATTAATATTTTTTTATTTACTTATATTATAAATATTGATAAGAAAATTTTAATATTCATCTTCCAAACATAATCTGTTCTTAGATTCTCATTGCTCTTTGAGGTATCTTTTGATAATTATTCTCTGTGATTGTTAAAAAAAATAAACAATG
This sequence comes from Flaveria robusta, assembly GCA_025506415.1. NCBI lineage: Eukaryota > Viridiplantae > Streptophyta > Magnoliopsida > Asterales > Asteraceae > Flaveria > Flaveria robusta. The sequence continues at coordinate 17,188,963 of CM046472.1, forward strand.
GCCACCTAAATTACCACTTTAGACCAACCTTCCAAATGTATTTTATAATACTTTCTTTTTTGTTATTTTTTGGTTCAATAACTACTTACGAGATTTAGATGGAACATACATAAAGTGTTTAGTGGCTAATGAAGAAAAATATAGAATAAGAAAGGGAGAGATTTGTTGTAAACATTCTCAGGATATGCAACTTGTATTTGTGTTACCTTAATGGAAATGGTTCACAAACAATGGAAGAGTTATTTGAGATGCTCTTTGTAGGCCACATTGATTGAAAGTTTCAAGGCTAGGTATGCACATTCATATATAATTAAATTTAGTAATTGAAGTTGGGTAATTATAATATTTTAGGTTATTATTTGGTAGATGTGTGATACACAAATAGAGAGGGTTTTCTTGCCCTTATAGAGGTCAAGGATACAAATTAAATGATTGGTAGACACCAACTCACTTCCCCAAAAGAATTATTTAACATGAGACATTTTTGCACAAGAAATGTCATGTTTTGGCATTTGAAGGCAAGGTGGAAATTTTTTATAGACCACTCATACAATCGTATTGACATCAAAAAAAGATCATAATGGCATGTTGTATTCTTCATAAGTTTGTAGGAAGAGACGCCACTAGATCCATCTAAGGCCGAAAACTTGACAAATGAGGGAATGAGAGACTTGGAAATAAAGATTGAGGTGGAGATGAAGATGAGGATAATATAACCTATATTGAGACTTCAATTAGTAGACAATATTTAGAAACAATATATCTTAGAGTATGTTCGACAAGTGAAGTGCTACCAATTGATCAAGAATATCTTATAAACATATGGATTATCTTGTATATGACTTTTTGTTACTTTTGTGTTAGTTGTTGTATAGTTGTTGCAATTTATGATCAATAAGTAGATAACTTATGTTTGACTTATCATTTTTTACTATTGCCAGAAACTTGGTCTGCCGTAACCTTGTTGCAGCATTTGCGCTCTTTAAATTTCAATTCCATAACCAAAATTTACCAATAAAACACATTTTTAATTTTCGAAGAAATCCTTTAAGTTCCAATTCCACTTGCAATGAATTCAGCAACCTAAACCGCCCCTAAAACTTTCGTCAATCAATTATTGAAGCCAATTAGATAAGTTCACTATATCAGCTACTCAAGATATGTGATTAAACTGTAAGCTGCCTCGTCCCCCAAATGATTCGTTCAAGACTATAACCACAATTGATCAATGTATTCGGACATATTCTTGATCAAAAACCAATGGTAACAACATACCGAATTGAAAACCAACGTCTAGATCGTCTCTTCTATGCCGCCTTAGCGAATCCAACTCTCAGATTCCCATAGTCGAATATTGTATGGTAATTTCCAATAAACACATCTCCTAGGATCCTATAGCATCACCCAAATGTTACTTCACATGATATAACCAAAATAGTAAGAAAGCATGAGAGTGATTAAAAATATATTTCACTCCCTCCATAGATAATCCTTCCATCATACATTCCAAAATGGATGGGTTGGCTAGATTAAGAATAAGTCCAAATACATTAATCGATTGTGTTAATAAGTTAGGATGAAACTTTAAAAAGATGATGCTTCATTTCTTCCTTCAAAATGTTTATCAATGATTATTTTGATAACATAAGTATGAATCTAAAATATTAAAAAATACATAGCTTATTTTAATTAATCAATTGAAAACATTTAAAAAATAGATGGGGCGAATTTTGAGCGTGACACTTCATTTTATGTAAGTTTATAAAAAATTAATCCGTTCAAAATGCAACCCAATCTAACACGTTTTAAAATGAATGGGTTGAAATTACCACTCTTACATGTAGAACCATGTGTTTAAACAACAAAAAAACTACACACGTACCATATAGGTCCGTGAGGAGGAGGAATATCAAGCGGCATGAAGCCGCTAACACACCTAGCATGATCACCGTCACCATCTTTAACAAGGTACTACAAACATCATCATAAAAGCCAAATTGATGTACCAATAGATCTTTACGCGTTATGACAATATCAAGCTATAAGACTACCTCGCGTGGTGAAAGAACAAATTCTTTGCTGCCAATCATAAATGAGATATTGGGCATAGAGGCAATCTTTGCACAATCAACACTCGAGAAACCCATTGTCCTCGGATAACGATCAGAAAGCTGAGGTTAATGGACTTGTTAGTTTCTATGAAAACTAACAACAAAACATGAAGCAAACAGTTGGTCTCATGGTCTGTACCTCTTCAGATTCGGGCTGCAGCTGACGCGCAAAGCTATCGACTCCAATGGCCTTGTTTATCTCGGTGATCACTGACTAAATGTAAAAACAACATAACTGAAAGCATTTATTCTGATTACTAGATTCAGAATGTATAATACTGAAGTTCAGATTATCATACTGTTGGGCCTGTTATCAAAGAAGTTCCTGAGTCTGCAATCGCGGAACATCCATTATGACAGTATCCTGCATTAGACACCAATGTATTGTATCGAATGCAACAATGAGCATGAAAATTTGACATCAAAACAAAAAGAAAACATACCACTTGATTTGCCATTGATAAGAACATCTCCCATATCAAACTATCATAGAGTAAAACATCAAAAGATTAATCATTTACATGTTTAATTGTATTGGATATTATTAATCTATAATTACTTTTTAAAAAGAAGCATAATGGGTAGATTAACTAATTACCAACCTGCCAATAACCCTTTTTTGTGATTGGAACAAAAGTGTGATTACCCTTGTAATGCTGAGGATCAACACCTCCAAAAATGATTTCACCTCCTTTTTCTTCATTGGCATCGCGGTTTAACCAAATTGAGAACAATGGATCTTTAACTAGACCTTGCTTAAGCATATTGTCCCTAATGTATGGTATTAATATTCGTTAACGTGCTAATTCAAGTATAGTTTCTATAACCATATTAGTTATTATAGGAACTTTAAGAAAACAAATATACCATACTGGAGTAGCATTTCCTACAGAAATCTCCTGGAACCCAAGTCCAAGTATGCCATCGAACTTTCCAGACATGAACGCCACTCCAGGCTCCTCTGTCGCCTCGATGAACTCCTGATCATATATCAAATCTTTGGACTCTTTAACGATATGAAATCATAGAGTGAAACATTAGAAGATTGATCACTACAAGCTCATTTTCACCTGCTCTTTTATAACCAAATCACCAACTTTAACACTGTCTTTGCTAACGAATCCAGCTATCGATCCACTACCGTATGAGATTGCAGCATAATGCCCTGTACGTTACAAGACCCCCGGGTCATACGCAAGTACGAGTGTCGAAACAAAGGTGAAAAAATGGTGGGTTGGGTTGAAACAGTTGTTTTTTATAACGGGTCGTGTTCAGTTTGCCTAAAAGCCAAAATTATGATCATTTTTTATAGTTTTTCTCAATAATTAACAAATGACATTATAACAATGATCAGTATCAAATAACAGCTTGTATTATTTGTAAATCTGTTTGACTCGTTTCCCTTTTAGCTAATATTCTTTATTTGATTAGTTTCAGATAAAACACAACCCATCTAATCATCTACCCATGTAAATGGATCAAAAATTTATTATCTTAAGCGGACTCAAACCCGATGGTATGTTACTAACCGTTGCTCTTGTATGTGACTGACATTCTTGATCTGTATTTCGAATGAACGTAGCAAGACATCTACACGTACGAATACAACCGATAAGTTTTCTTGCACCATAAAGATCACAACTTTACATGTATGATTTACATAAACTCACCGAGAAGAAGCATTCTGATGAAGGCACCCAAAGATTAGAGCTACCAGTGTCAAAAATCACAGTGAACCATTGAGGTGGGGTACCAATGCCAATCTCTCCATAGTACTGAGTGTCCTTGTAGTTCTTTAACAGCACGATATCTGACCCGTGTGGCCCGTTAGGATTATTATCGTGACGAGCTCTCAAGGAATGACTCGACTCACTGAGAGACATAACACGATTCGCGTGATTTGGTTTCAGTTTGTTTAACTTGATTCTGATGCATCCATTAGTCAGATCAGAAAGGATCAAGGTAGGATACAGAAATGAACATATGAGGAGAGTTGCAATTGCTCTTTGATGATGTTTCATGTTGGCCTATAATTATTTCAGTTGAAAAATAAGTGGTTAGTTATAAATCACAGCATGTTTATTTATTTTTTGTTCTTGTTTATTGAGTAATAAATGTGATATCTTTTATTTAAGGTAAAGTTTTTATATCCATATTTTGTGTAATTCATTAACTATACTTTAAATTAAATCTTACATTTATTAATAAGTTATTATTTCATATCCTTTTTACTTTCTTTTCGCCTTGAAAACTACCATATGAAAATGAATATCTTCAAAACCAAATAATATTTCATAAACAAACAATATAAGGAAACAGCGGAATAAACATATCAATATTGATCTATAAAACGTGTATAATATGAGTAACCAGTGAATAAATTTCATAAGTACTTACCCTGTCCTCTTAATTATGAATTAAATACATTTTCTATATTGAGATCTCTAAATCCATATTGTAAAACGTAATATGAACAACCATTAAACAATATCATATATACTCAACCCGATAAACAGCCTTTTAATCGTGATTAAAAATATGTTTTTTATATCAAAATTGTTAAAATCCATACATTAAACGGGGTTTGAGTAACTAATGAACAAGTTCTATTTATAACAAGTAGAAAAATGGATACATATATAATTTAGCTGTTAAAAAGAAATATATAATTTAAACTTGAAAATTTAGAAAAAAACCGAGGAAGAAATTACAACTTACAAATGAATTGATGAAACTCCAAAGCTAGAATTTTAGAGAGATACAAGGGAATCATACATGAGTATAGTTAATTTGTTCATATAACATATGAAGCCCACGAGATTTTAGTCTTTCCCGTTGGATTAATCATGTGATCTAATTAGTATTAAGGGTTTCTATTTAGTCATTGTGTCTAATTAGGCACCTTTCAATTTGATAATATCAAATTGAGCCCCTTGCATTCATTTCAAGTAATGACTTAAAATGAGTGATTGGCTGGTTAAAATGGATAATGTATCTCGAATCGGTTGGTTAATTAACATATTCAAATATAATATAACTAGTTGATTGACCAAATAACATGTATAAGTTCAATTGTTTTTTTTTCGGTTGTGGTGGGTTTACAAATAGGGTGTTATAGGTTTAAAGTTTGAATTCGGGCATTGATATCATATAGTCCGCACCAATTAGGGTTTAAAGGGTGTCGTGAGAGATAGTGATTGGTTGTTAAGGTTGCAAGACATGTGATACTACGCATACAAACCCACCGATGTCAAATTGCACCACGTCGAATACATGAGTGACTCATCGGAGTGACTCAGCGGCAAGATGAAGGAGGGTGCTGGTAAGATGAAGCACTAGACGTATTGTTTTTTAGAGCTACAAAACATTCCACTCTTAAAACTAATGAAGCTATGTTCCCTCGAGCGGAGATAGTCATGTCGATTGCATCGAAGACGAATAATTAAGGTTGGGTAATTTTGATGAAGAGTTGTAATGGTTCAACCCTTTTAGGTCCTGATGTAATAGCAAGATGTTATTTGTAACAAGTAGTTTTGTTGGTTTGATAACTGATCATATTTTATTCATGAAATAGATTGGATTGCTATTAGTTTACATACAACAAGCTCCATTGAGACCTCAAAAAATGAACAAATTCCTTTACATAGGAACATATTCAAAATTTGTCTCTAAAAAAAGGCACCCCTTGCTCTCATTTAATCCGCATATCTGGAATGCTTTTTTGAAGTACTTTGAGTTCGGAGATTACGCATCATTATAGGAACTCTTATATTTATTTCACAAATGGTCTATGTGTGCGATAAGGACATGTCGCTATCGGTGAAAAATCACTGAGAAAGGAATCATTTGCTAAACCCACGAGCCAAAGATAGAATTCCCAAGTCGAATAGGAAACCACCTATTATGATTCATACAAGTTAAACCCTCTAATCAATAATTAAACCAAAAAAAAACCTTGAAATTTATTAATTTTTTTGTCAAAAATTTCCACTAAAGCTAGTACACAATGATTTTGATTCCTATACGTATTATTCCCCGCTCTCCTCTTTGGCCTTAAGAAAGCTGATTTTAAGAATTAGTGATTATCCTTTTTTTTATTGCATTTACCCCGCTAAACCTGTGGTTTTATGCGTGTTGAAGTGACAGGATAGGGGGCTGTAGGTTTTTTAAATGGAATCTCTTCTTATGTAATTGCTAAAAAGAAAAAGCAAATTACTGTCTTGTCTTCCCTTTGTCTTTGTGTATGCTCTCTTGGCTTGGCTTAGTGTCCTCCTAGAAGAATACACACTCTCTTTCTTGGGGGAGTGGAAAGATGTTATACATAACAAATACTCACGTCTACCTTTATATTTATATAAGAGAGAGTTTTAGATATTACACTTGATGGCCGTCCTAAGACTAAGAGGATTTCTGATTGTTTAGAGGATCCAATTAGCAATGCTCATCTAGCCTTCAAGAGACAGGGTGAGTTTTCATCTTCGTCTTTGGTCATGTGGGGGTTAGGATCTTCTAACTCAGAATTAGGGTTGAATCATTGGCTATGTTTAGAGCCGAAATAGCAATCGAGATCAAGGATGAGATTTTTGCTCCATATTAGATAGTTAAGTAAAGAGAGCTCTAGAAGAGCTATTAGAAATAATGATTTCTCTTTTTTTTATTAAGGAGGATAAGTAGACCTAAAATGTGGAATCTAAAACTTGAATAAAATAGTTAATACTCGTGCCATTAAAAAGGAAAGGTGGTCTAATACAGAAGCCCTGCTTTTAAGAAAATGCTCTTGGTCTTCTCTTTTATAAAATTGTAATGGCATAAGCAGTCAAGTTTAGGGGATGGACTTAAGGTTAGTAGTCTCTAGAAGTAGATTCATCCCCCTCTTGGTTGGTGATGGCTAGATCTTTTGGTATAATGACTTGTGATAGTCTAGCTAGTGAAGTTGGGTTATCTAGCAAATGAATCATCTCTGAGGCCAAGTTGACTAAGTAAAAAATTAGCCATTCCATCGTGAGGGAATATCCCATACAAGACCAAGTAGTAAACGAGAAGATGCCTGATTGAGGAGCTTCAAGTGATGACATGTTGAAGTGCAAGGAAAAACATGTGCCCTTTGTATGATACTATTATTTCATTCTGTGCCAAAGTTAACAAAATGATTGAAGAAGGCAGGTGTAAGTGGCCAGAGGTTAGACCTTTCAACAGGTCCCTTAGAGTCAACTCAAGAACTACTTGACTAACCAGTAATAGAAAACTAAAAAGAAAACTATTTTGATGGTGAGTATTCATCTTTTTTTTATTATTATAGGATAAATCTTATGAGATTGACACCTATCTTTCATTAAGCACGAAAACAAGTCAGTCAAACAAAACCCCTAGACAAGGAGCATTTTCTCAATCTCTTCTAGAAATAGGAGCTTGAACCTTAAAAGTGGGAAAGCTTATATCTCTTATAAAGAATAAACATACGAGAAGGAGAACTACACGAACTCTGCAACCTTACTAATGACTAAAAAATGCGTCCTATGATATGGAGCAAGGGAAGTGTGTAGTTTGTCACACTCTCTACCTTTCAATTTCAAGACATTTTTAGGTTGGTCAAGTTATTAAGTGCTTGGCCTTTAATAGCTTTGAGAGTCTTGAAAACAATGTAGTATTCTATTAGGAGCATTTTGCCCCCTTGATATCAAATCCATTGTTAAGAGCGGATCCAAAAAAGAGAGGCATGAGGTTTTTTTTTGAAACGATAGAAGATACTTAATATCTTGTCATGAAATAGTGAGGGACCATTCTACTGCTAACAGTAAAGGACAAGAATGATTGCAAGAAAGGGTGAAGGTTCTCGCTAGCTAGTGCCATATATAGAATAATACCATGAAGGGTGGGGGGTGATAGTGCCCGGTGACTATAGACAAGCCAAGAAGTCTATGATTGAGTATAGGTAGTGCAAAAACTGAAATTCTCTAAATCTACTTTATGTTAAAACTTTTCACGATGTCTAAGGTATTTGTAAGTGAAATAATAAGGGTGTATAAAATGCATCCTGAACCATGATTTCCACAAAATCATAGTTTAGTTAATTGTTCTATTCTTAAGTAGTAACATTGTAGTAATATTATTTTATTTTATCTTGTGATTTCATCAACTTCTTAGGCATATTATGACAACAACAAAAAAAAAAAAAAAAAAAAAAAAAAAAAAAAAAAAAAAAAAAAAAAAAAAAAAAAAAAAAAAAAACCACTCACTAGTAACATCTTTTATGTAGTAAATCCAGTAAAAAAAATCCAAGATTTTTATAATGGGATCACTTTTTTTGTACCCGGATTTCTAACAGCTTGATTTCAGAACTTTCGTGTCAGATCGTTTTTTTTTTTTTTAACAATTCTTTCCCTACTAAGTAGAACCTAATCAACTTGTATTTATAACGATTTGAACCCACAACGGGCAATCATTAATGTCATTAAGCCATGGCCCATAGACATTAGGTCGGTTAATGATCTCCGAAGTTTTAACAAAGTTTCAATCACTAATATCAACAACTAAAATCATTAAAGTTTCAATCACTTAAAGAAATAACTACTTTTAATCAAGTTTAATCGAAATAATAAAGTATGAAGATCACTATCAGTAGTGATTTCTTAGTGATTCAGTTTTTTCATATGATCTTAGAAATTGAAGATCACAGTCACAATAACTAACTAGGTTAAGTGTCATACTTAAAAATATTATAGATCTGTTTGTAAAGACTACAATGCATTAGAAGGAGGAATTACCATAATGTACGTGTTAGGTTACACCACACTTTAATTTATAAACAGAGGCTATACAAAAATAATAAGTTATGTGGAGTCACTGACCCCTAGTCAACAACATGGGTCAGCCAGTGGTAAATCACATATAACTTAAGCCATTGGTCAATTTATGATTGATACAACAAAGTAATTTGGGTTTTAAACTTATATTTGCAAAGTGTATATTGTAATGTTAATTTCGTTATATTTTACTTCATACCTTTGTTATAATATCATGTAGCATCATCACAGTAATTAAGATATTTATTTAAAAAATACTTTGTATGAATTACTGTTTTTAGCAATATGCAAACTTACCATTCTAGAGATTTTAAAAAGAACTATGAGATTAATGGAGAAAAAAGTAACCTGCAAGGACAACATATGACACACTAAGAAATCTTGAAGGGGTATTATTAGAAGGATGTTTAAAAGCATTAATTCAAGCATCTAAGCTAGGACAAAGGCACGTATCAATCACATAGCAATATGAACCGTTGGATTTGTTTTGAGCAACGGTGATTAGTGAATAATAAGATGGATTAATAAGTAACTATCATTGATTAAGGGGAATGTGAATAATGTGAAAGGGAAACAACCAAAAGCAACCATGGTTAGCTTACACGACACCTAGGCAAGTCAGGTAACACTCAATGTTGTTTAAAAGACGTTCAAACCGATTGTTTTTAAACTTTTGTTTTTTAATATATGGTTAAAAATATAAAAACCGACCATGTAAAAGGACCTGCCGTTTAGGTTATCATTCATCTTTACTCTTTATTTTTGTAATACTATGTGTAATGGTTTAACTAATGGTTTTAGTTAAAAAGCAACCATGTGAAAATAATTTGTGTTTTTTTTGTTATATTAATTATATTATATTAAGTTTATTTATTATAATTATATTATATTATCTTCAAGTTTTTTAGTTATAATATTCATCTCATTCGGTTGTTCTTCTAATATCCTGGTGGAGTAACTCAACAATTAGACTTTTGATTCTCATTCGAATCATATCGACTATTGAAAGAGAGTTAGCGAGACATTACCAAATAGATTTGGCCGAAAAGAGACAACGACAAAGAGATTTGGTCGAAATGTTGGAGAGATACCCGACGAGACCCAACAGGTATTGTTCATGAAAATAACGGGTATGTCCGATAACCCGCGCGTATGCTCGACCTGACGGGTAAATATCCGATACATACCCGACGAGATTTGAGCAGGGTATGGGACACACTTATATAATTGGGTATGAGTTTGGGATTGCCTAATCCAACCCATTGTGTTGAGCCAAGCCCCGGCTAAAACGAGTTCTTCCTTGCTCGTCCACTTTTCAATGGTTTTTTTCAATCGCGGGGATGTTTTGGTTCTTTGGGTAGATTAGATAATACAGATTTAAAAATATTTATGTTTTGATATGTTTTTGGTAGTTTCTAAACTAAAAAAGATGGAATGGATATATTGTTGATTTAATGGGTTGGTGAGTGGCTTTAATTGTCAAATAGTTTTAATTGTGGATAATGTTGAATCCAAATTCTCCACATAACAAAGACTTTGATTAAGGGTGTTCAACAAATCGAATTTGGATTCTATAATTAATCGAATCAAATTATTCGAATTTTGATTTTGTGAAACTGGATTTGAATTCGAATTAGATTCGATTCGTATTCAATTTCGAATTCAAAACCAAGTTTGAACTCAATTTGATTCGAATTTGATTGTCAAATTTGAATTCACCCAAAAAAAATTATTTTAATTTTTATTTTCAAAACTAATAACCTTTAACATATAAAAGAATTAGAGAAGAAATCGAAGTTAGGAAATCAAAAATAGATATTATAGGTATTAAATTATTAATTGAATTCACGCCAAACAACAAGTACTGATTTATTCTTTATCATAGCCTTCAAACGGTTACGTATGACATTGCCAACACTACTAACACAGACAACCAACAACAATCAAGGTGCTCGGAAGCATAGAAACACCACCTCATTGCAACTGCAACCTATAGGAACGCCATGCCTAAATAACAAAAGACCCAAGTTTCTTTTACCTCATGATATTAAACAAATGTAATAAACTCTCAGATGAACTAAATTTCACCATCATAGAGCCAAAAACATAAACCAAACAAAGGCTTGAGTTTCTCTTGCCTCATGATCCTAAACAAATGTAATAAACTCTCAAATCAACTAAATTTCACCCTCATAGAGCCAAGAACATAAACCAAACGAAAACCTAAGTTTTTTTTGCCTCATGATCCCAAACAAACGTAACAAACCCTAAGATGAACTATATCTCACCATCATAGGGCCAAAAACATAAACCAAATAAAAAAACCACCAAGCAAGCTATTTATGATGAGGAATAGGATTTCCAAACAGATCTAAAGCAATATACCCAACAAAAAACCAAGGGTCTGTGCCCACCAGGTCTCGGATGCATTTAAACGGATGCATTTAAACCTATTGTCCATTGACCAAATTATGAAAAGCAAACCAAACTTTAATTATCGACAACCTACCACAACAGGTATGCAGAAGCTCACAAGTTGTCGAAGATAAGTAATGAGAAGGGGTCTGAGAGACGAATACAACCAGATCTCATATAAGCTACAACAATCATCATCGATCATACAGAAAATAGAACTCAAAATAGCTCTTCCAACGAATATGTTTCCAATCGGAGCCTGAAAAAGTTCACATTGCCAAAAGGCCATCATCGGCGGATATCATAACTGATTGCGCCTCGCGTCAAACCAAAGGAGCACCACCATAATATAGGAGGCGGCGGTCAAAACTAAGTTCGCACCACCCAATCAGAACTCGAAACATGAAAATAGAGGAGGCAGAGGCTAATCGGACGTGATAGCTTGTGGCCGCCTTGTCAGAAATGGTCGCCAAAAGGCGAATGCCCTGAGTCAACGGCAACCCCCAAAACCTGTCACAACCAACGCCGTCGACACCATGCACCGGCGGCAAAGAGCCACCGCCTCTTGGTCACCGGTAGCTCTCAAATAAGTGACAAATGGGGACCGCCTTGCTGGAAGTAGGCAGCCAAAAGGCAAATGCCCTCACCCGATGGCAACTCGCAAAACCCGTCTTAAACAACGCCGACGAAACCACGCACTTACAGGTTTGAACCCGCCGGCAAACCCCACAACCCACGTCGGTGACCAAACGGGCAGAAAAAAGTTTCAGATCTATAGCACACAAATGAAGCACAGGAATGTGTGCGTGTTTGAAGAAGATAAGGACGCGTGGTCCGCGTGGATAATATAGGCAGAATGAAAATTCCAAAACTGCCCCTCAAGTACTGTTCATCAAACTTCTCTTTTAATAGATAGAATAATTAGAAGGTGTTTTAGGGGGAAAAACGGAACCATCCGTGGACATCCTAATTTTAATGTACCTCCCTTCTATTGTGAAGCATTTAAATTTTATAACATATAAGTACGAATTTTTAAAAAACTATCCCATCAAAATTTTCACCTTCAAAACTACCACACAATCTATCTCCTTAATATCATTCAAACCCTGAAGACGGTGACCACCATGGATGTTGTATATGCTATTAAGATGCTAATCTTTTGTTTTTCCAATTACTGTATTACTTAGATTTGGAAATTAAAATGTTTGCATGATTTCTGAGGAACTAAATCTTAATGTAATGCAAAATTTCTTAATTAATCCTTTGATGCATGAAATTTTGATCTATGATGTTCTTGAATCTGTAAACTGCATGCCTTTTAATTATGCATATATTATTTGAATTTATCTTAACTTTTTCTAAATAACCTCAGCAAAAGTGAATCAATTTCCCAAATTATAATGTTAATTCATTCCTTTTGAGAAGCAAATGAAGAGGCCTAGGTTCACACTTCCTCATGAACACTTACGACCCGATATAACACGTCGAAAAACAATGGACGTATCTTAGAAAGTCAATAAACAAACACAAAAACTCAATTCAAAACGTCTTTTTTTCTTAACATGCTTTTTTGTAACTACAACGTAGTGGTCCGGCATTGGCGGTAAGAAGAGGCACTTGAGACCCATGAGCGACGGCGAAAGACTGTGCTCTAGTGTAGCCTGGAGCACAACTTCCCCATCCAGATGGAACGAAATACGCTCCACCTACAAACACGTCTTTAGAAGACCTCCATTTCCAATTCTTCCAACCTTTGTTCACCTCCCTCTTAGTCACCTACAAATAAATTTACAAATATATCTTTAGACATGTAAACTTAAAGAAAAAAAAAAAAAACCTAACACCCTAATGATACTTGTTTAAGATATATTGTACCTCTTTGTGAAATGGATTTTTAGGCGCGATATAGTAGTTCCCTTCGCTTAATATAGTTGGATTCGCGCTTCCACCAATCGCGTACATATCCCATGCATCGTATCGATTGTTTGCCACATGTGCAAAACCTAACCGCACCCTGAAATTTTTATGTTTGTAAGATAAACTGATGAACTTTTTATAACATTGTTTCATGAAATAACATTAAACTGTCATGTAGGATACCTTGGCATCCTTTGAACTAGTCCCGGGCCAAAATGGTTATAAACAACGGTCACTTTCATGATTTTATCTTCAAGATTGTTGTCCTTGTGCCCGAATAACATAACCTGTGTCATATTGAAATGATCAACAACTTGAAAGGAACACAATATTATCATTTAAGATGCATGAGAAGAAGCTAGTGTTTTCACCTTATCATGTTGAGAAAAGAAGTTATTAGATATTGTGACAAAATTTGAACCATGAATGACATCAATTAGCCCATCAGAAGCTCGAGTTAGGTAGCAATGGTCGATCCATACGTACGATGATGCGAATATTTCAATGGCGTCCCCGTCTGCGCCTAGCCGATGGCCCACATGTGAAGGAGTGCTTCGTACGAGGCCTGGTTTCCCTGGCTTGCAGTCATGAATGCTGATGCCATGGATGATCACATGGCTTACTTTTTGTATGGTTATACAAGGCCCGTTTGCGATTTCCACTTTCGCCCCTCGCCCATCGATGGTTTTGTAACTGTTCATAATGAGCTCATTCTTGAGATTGATCACCATATCTTTGGCGAATATAATCCATAACGGCCTCGTCTGGATCACGCCATAGCGAAGTGTGCCTGGTTTAGGGTTGATGGGATCGTCAGAAGGGTTTGTAACCACATATATTGCACCATTCTTTCCTCCTATAGCACCTTTACCAAAGCCAATGCTACAATCAGCTAATGCACGACGATTAGACGCCCAATTTGAGGTTTTAAGACGACATGCGTCGATCAAGTTCGAGGCTTTCGAAGGGGCTTTCGGAATGTAAGTGGTAACGGGTTTAGGGGCATTATAGTAAATTGCATGTGAGATTGAAGCATGAAAGCATAAGAGACTTAGGATGAAGAAGAGTGAAGCCATATGGATTTTGTGAAGTGAGATATGATAAAACCATTAGAGTTCGTCAAAATATATAAGGTTTGATAAGTATACTTTTGCTCCCTTAAAATTGTATTTTCTTAATTTTGCACCCTTCATCATCATTTTATTACAACACAAACCTTTTATACTCAGAATATTGTGAAACGTGTCAATTCAAGTGTGTGTCTAAATGATTTTGAGCTCGACTTGCTTTTAGTTCGGTGTGTTAAGTAACGACTCGACTTATGAATAGTGCAAGCTTCATTTTTGCTCATGGTTAGTTTATAAACTTCTTTTATGGTTTACATCTTTTATTATACTTATAAACTTATACAAAATAAATTATTATTACCTTACAAAAATATATTCATATAAATAGATTTTCATTTATGCCTCTAAGTATACATGTACGAAACTCAAGCTTTAAACTCGGCTCGATTTAAGCACTCTCATCTCTAGTTTTTATCAAACAATCGTATAATTTGGGCAAAGTTTGAGGGGTATACACAAATATGAGGTAGCCAAATGTAAATTAATCTATAACTTTGTGGTACACACGATTTTGACTTGCAATATGTGTGGAGACGTGAGTGCACGAACTTAAAAATAAGGTTGGGTCAAACATGTCTTCTTTTATAAAAATGTTGACTTAAGTAAATAGGTCTTGTATTAGTATGGATCACAGCCCAATGATATCTGCATGACCCATTGATTCATAAAAATAATGACCCATTAATACATGTATTAATCTATCTATTATAATAAAAAAAAATATTGTGTATACATTTAACACAATTCTAGACATCCTAATTTTATTTTTCTAGTTTTTTTTCCTATTAAATAATTACATTAATTATTAATGATATTATTTAATTTTTTTAAGATTAAAACTAGTTTTTACTATATTAAAAAAAGATCTTTTTATAAATGTAATTTTCATAGAAATTACTTTTAAAAAATAATATTTTTTTCTAAAACATCAAACTTTTTAAAAATACAAAATATTTTAAAACCAATGTTTTTAGAAAAGTAGAATTTTATAAACCAAAATAATTAAATTTAGAGTTATAATAAAGAAATTTTAAAAGTTACATCTTTTAAAACGGTTCGTTTTGAAACAAAATGTTAAAAAAAATTGAAAAAAAAGCTTGAAAACAAAAGTTTAAAAATTTAATATGATTGTTTGATCACTTATAGTTGTTAGTCATATTAATTTTATTCATATTTTATCTCATAATATCATTAAGTAATTAATATGTTTTTATTACTTACTATTTAATATTTAATTTATTAAACTTGTTTAATACACGGGTGACAAATCTAATTAGCCATATAGTAAACAAGCGTGATTTGCCCATGCGTTGTGGCAACTTGTTTTTAAACAAAATTCATATCAAAACATACACGTCGCAATGATATATTTAGAATTTTAAAAAACTAATTACATTTTTGTGAAATTTTTTTTGTCATAATGGTGTGTACGAAAGTGAACCTAAACCTGGGTTGGAATCGAATAAAGTTTATATCAAATCGTACATAAAAATAATCACGTGAATGGACTATACATTGAATTTAAAAATAAATATTCCACTCGGCTTTGTTTCCAACGAAATTTATGTTGAAATATAGATAAAAAACGATATCAAGAAATTCAAGAAAAAAAATATATTATAGGATTTATAAGAGAAGGAAAATAAAAAGAACATAGATAATATAATATAAGAATAGAAAGCAAAAAAACTTAAAAACAATTCAAATTGAGCTCAAAACTTAAAATTGACGTGTGACAAAATTTTAAGATCGCAAGCATCTATTTATAGTCAACTTAAATTAGTAAGTATTTTAATTATATCAATACTATATTTTTATACGGTTATTTAGAGCTAAATCAAAGATTACAACACATAACATAGTTCTTTAAAGCTAAACTAAAGATTTTTTATTTTTTTTTAATTTTATAGTTTGTCTCATATCAATGGTTGGATCAAAGATTCACATAACAAAACAAGTATAAATAGAGATGACTCTCCACTTGAGAATTTTAAGCATGCATTCCATGATTTTCATGTCCTTGGCAAAGTTAGGTAAACAATGAATATTTTTTGTTAATAGAAATTTATTTTTTTAGTATACAAATTTAGATATTTTGTCGAGACTTGAAGCTAGCTCATGGCGCGTAGTCTTGGCTCGGCTCAGGAGCTCGTGAGCCGACTTAAAATATTTATATATATAAGTTTCAATATTAAATGTATTAATGTTAAAAATATATAAGAGTTGGATATGCATCATGAGCATATCATTTCAAAATAATAAAATCTTATCATGTTATATATCACTTTTAAAGTACTGATATGTGATTATATAATATAAAGATGATATAAAAAAATAAAACGTGTCAAACGTTATTTATATCTAATAGTAAAAAAACATGAATAAATTAAGTGTATTGGTCTAGGTCAATAAGAATTATAATTCATAAACATTACATATTTATTGCTTTCAGTAACTGAGTAACTCTTAACTAACTAATGCAAATCAATTGGCTAGCTATATATAATTAAACACCAATGTCCATATATTGTTTGCCTTTATAATTCTACAACCATACCATCATCATGAAAATAAATAATATTCCAATTTACTCAATCGCATATATGTTTAACGATAACATTAGCCTATTCGTTCTTAACTATATATCATTATGATGTATGTCCTTTAAGCGGTTTGTTTATGCATAGCTGCACATCCCACGCACACAAGAGTCACCGCTCTTGCAATCATAGTTGCATCCACCGCAATGGCGCTTGTCCACCATTGGGTTCACACATGATCCTTTGCAACAAATCTCCAAATGCTTGCATTTACGCCCACAGAGCCCACAATTTTGTTTATTGGTAATCACATCAACACATTTCTTTCTACAACAGTCTGGTCCAGGGCTACCCTTGGCACGACAAAGTCTAGGGTTCTTGTTGCATTTCAACAAGCCGTTGGGTTGCTGGGCAAGGAACCTGCCAACCCCTAACGACAAATCAGACACTATAATATTATCTTTATCATGTTCAATGTCGTATGGATTTCCTTCTATTGGTGTGGAAGAAAGAGTTATGGCTAGGGCCATGAGAATGGTAAGGGTTATCAAGATCTTGGCTAGGGTGGTCATGGTGTGTATAGAGGGTAATGAAAGCTAATTTGATGGGAGTGGTGGATGGGGTTGATCATAAGAAAAGGTATTTATAGAGATGAAACATGAATGAGTTTGAAAAAAGTTAGGTTTTTGTAGAAATTATATACAACGAAAATGATTTGAAATAATTAGATAATAATCCACTTACTATTTTCAATCTTATATGGATGATATTTTTGTGTATACTAGACGTATGGTACATAAATACTTTGTGGAACAAGGTCTGATATGTTTGTATTATTTGTTTGTGGTAAAATAGATTCAATAATTTAGTAGTTAGATAATAGATATTGGCAAAAGATCATCTTAGTTAAAGTGGCTGATAAGGTGATTATGCTTTTCTTCTCATTGTACCTTGAAATAACAGAATTTTATTCATATGAAGGTTCAATCGATTTATATAAATATGGGAGATCGTTTGTTCATCACTAATTACAAAGCATACCATTGAATCAGTGGTGAACAAGAATTTTTTAAAAGTAGGTCAAAATATAAACGTCATATATGTGTTAGCTTACATCGATTACTTTTTACCAAACAATATACACCTAGAGTATAATAATAAAATAGTATATGGGTAACTTTGTAAAATAATAATCAAGTTTCAGGATTGTCGTAATTAGTTCACTCATAAAGTTTTTTGTTCCAATCAGATCACTCATAATTTTTTTTTTCCAGTTAGATCACTAAAGTTTCAAAATTATTCTAATTAAGTCATTCATAAGTTGCAAAAAGCTTTAAAAAATTTGAAATGTTTAAAAATATAACAATATTTATAAAAAATAAATTATTTTAAAATTTTTACGAATTATTTAAAAAAATTGAAAAAATATGAGTGACTTAATTGAAACACTTCTAAACTTGTAATGATCTAATTAGAATAAATAAAAATATTAGTGAGCTAATTGAAATATTTTTAAAACTTTAGTGACTTGATTGGAACAAATAAAAATATAAGTGATCTAATTAGAACACTGTTAAAACTTGTTTACTATTCTATAAATTTTTCCAAATAGTATAATAACAAAATAGCATAAATCTATACTTCAAACTAGTTTTTTTTCATGCTACGTGATGAAAGTCTGGTCAATTTTCCTATACGAATGTTGCGTTAATTTGGTTGTTATTTGTCCAGCTCGTCTAAAACCATAAAAGAAGTTTGGTGGCGAACTCAAATGTAGTAATGTACTATACTTAAGTTGCCAAACTTGAAAAAATAATAACGAAATAAAAAAATTAAAAATTAAATTAAAAACTTTACTATAAACAGTTTAATTACAAACTCTAAAATCCTAAACTTTAGCGGACCAAAGTAATATAATCAAAAGTTAAGACTAAAAGTTTAAATACGTAAGATTATTATGATTAAAATCTAATAAATTCAAAACTATACTATTCATATTTGTCTTTGCAACTATAATTATAAACTACTAAACTAAAATAAAGAGACAACTATTACTTGGTCGGGTATACCATATGGGTAACTCTTAGACATGTGCCATTTTTATCCACACTTGAAGCATATGGTTAAACCCGCTTTACACTCTCCAAAATGCTCCCCATGACACATCTCACACTTTAATCTTACCTTTCTCCTTCTTGGATCATGTATCTTGCTTCTTACTCTCGCTAGTTCTCCCTTTCCATTTTATTTAGGTACTTTTTGTAGGATTTGACTCTCTTTTTATTAATAAGATTAATAATAATAAAATAATAATAATAATGATACTCTAGTTATTGTAGAAAACATGATAGCATAATGTCGTATACAAAATTGAATGAAAATAAATATATAATGGCATCAATATATATAATAAACTTGATTCAAACCGATGTTTTTATTGAAAACTTTAAGAGCCTGTTTTGAGTCAAATTTTCAACCCATTGAGTATCTTCACTTGTCTTTAACTACACAAATGAACAAACGAATTATTGATGATTATGATTGAGGATTCGTCTTCAACACAAATCCCTTATAATAGATTTCACACCTCCACCTAGACAACATGTTTATCTTTCATGATACAACTGTTGAAGCAGTATGTACTACCAGAGATTTCTTCGCACTCGAGGTTTCATTGGGTGAAATTAAATATGAAATGATGTTTTCAAGATTAGAAAAGAAAAGATGTAGTTAGTGATGTGATGGAAGAAATTATTCGAAGTTCTCCTCTATAGTAGGTTGCTTGACTTTCACATTTATTGTATGACTTTAAGAGTTTTTCACTCTAAAAGATTAATCAAAGATTCATTTTATACTTATACCAAAGCTTCATATTTAATTTAGTTATCTAACCACAATTATGGCATATTTATTAGTAAAAACGGAAAATACATTTGAATTATATCAATTTATTATGATTTTGAATTAAAACTCATTATTTATTCATGAAATGGAATTATGAGATATAAAACAAATCATTGTTTTGATTTATAACATAGATTTATGAGTCAAAAACAAAACATCCATATTGTTCCGTGGCATGTTTTTGTTATCATTGATAAAAAAAATGTATGATATCCTATTAATAACATATCAACACTAAATATGATGTAAGACTACATACTACGATAATCTAACTTAGCCCAACCTTTTATAAGAAAAATAATTTCTCA
This sequence comes from Flaveria robusta, assembly GCA_025506415.1. Lineage (NCBI taxonomy): Eukaryota > Viridiplantae > Streptophyta > Magnoliopsida > Asterales > Asteraceae > Flaveria > Flaveria robusta. The sequence continues at coordinate 17,209,088 of CM046472.1, forward strand.
CTCCTCCGTCTCAATAACCCTTTCATGTATGTATGTGTGTGTGTATATATATATATATACTATATACATATATATATATAGGGTTGTGTTCAAATAAAAACTCAAAAAATTTATGTAAAACAATAAATCAAATTCAACCTCTGATTTATAAAAATCAATAACTTATATTTGTTTAACTTTTTATATACATGATCCAATAAAAGTATAACATTCTATTATATTCTTCAAAATAATATAAATCATTAATCTTTATAAATCAAATGTGAATATTTGGTATATTGGTTAACACAATTTCTTTTGGTTTTCATTTAAATATAATCCTATATATATATATATATATATATATATATATATATATATATATTATGCAGACGTGAAGTGGTGATGTGAATTTTAGGTATTTTTATTTTTTAAATATAGTAGAAATCTCGACCCTCACATCATCTTTTCTATTTATTTCTTGAGTCAAAATAACTCAATAATAACTCGATTTGATGGTTTAATGATCCAATTTGAGTAAAATATACATGAGTGACCTAATTAAAATATTTTTGAAACTTAATTAATATTCTGTGACTTTTTCTTTTAAATTTAATTGTTTCTCTACAAGAGAAAATTACATATAATTTTCTTTTATATTTTTCTTATATATGTATATATATGCAAGTAGATGGAACTCTGATAAGTTACAAACATGTAACCCATAATATTACATATATAACTCTTACTTACATATACGTAATCAAACAATAGGATGAAGTCATCTTCTGTCATAATCATCTATATTTTTAGAAGACAACTCCTGCTTTAATTACGTAGTTACGTATACATAACAATATACGTAAATCATCATCATCTTAATTTCTTGTACTAAAATCAAAGGTGGAGATGCGATTACATACTCTAGCAATGAGTCATGATCGTTTGTTTCCTCCAATGCTCTAGCGGTGGTTGCAAGTGGGGGTTCCATCAAACCTAACAGTACTCCAACCGATTATCACCTCTTTTTTTCTTTTTTCTTATTAGTCGATTGCTTTTGTAGATACTCAAAACCTTGACCGCAACAATCAAATAACTAAGAGAAGATTTCACAAAATCACGCATCCAATCTATCGCCATCATAATCCATGGTTGGCATCGTGTTTTCTACTGTCCTCGTTGTGCTCGTTAAGAGGTTGTTATCTGCAAGTTAAAAATTAGGGTTGCAATGGAAGTAGAGAAGAAAGTAATTGGGAGAGAGATTAAGGTTAGTCAAGAGTAAAATAAGAAATTTAAAATTAAAGTGTATAATTACCAAAAATAGTGGGGTGGAATTTTACATTAATACCCTTTTAATAAAAAAATAAACAAATATTAGAAATTATGTGATTGGTTAAAATTGGTTTTCTTGGTTTTCTTATAATTTAGTGGTTTTCTTAGGATCCCTCCCCTATACATATATATATATATATATATATATATATATATATATATATATATATATGTATATATATATATAGGAGGGATCCTAAGAAAACCACAAAGTTATGAGAAAACTAGAGAAAACCAATAAAAACTGTGACATCTGGTAATTTTCCGTTACCAAACTCCGTTAGTTCCGTTAGGTCTTGCATACACGTGTCGTGAGCACACACTAGTTGTCGTTGAACGTTGGTGACTTAATAACAATTATCTATGGTAAACAAATGATAACCTAATGAATAATGTTGATTATTAGTTGTGGTTATGTGATTCATGCATTTTAAGTTATTGTTTGTGAATTTTACTTGATAACGTGACAATGTGTAACTATGATCTCATATGTTTTGCTATTAGTTGAAAATGTATATGATTATTATTGTTGATTAGTAATGTTTATATTTTGTAGTTAAAACCTTTTAAAAAGTGTTAAAAAGATTAGTTCTTATACAATATAAACAATGGGGTTTATTTTGTAATTGGATTGAAATTAAAAGTTACCATATTTAAACAAATTAAACCCAACCCTAGCCCCCAAACCCCCCCAATCGGCCGCAAGCAATCCCAAACCCCCTCCCTTTGCGATTTTGATCAAGAAACACACACACACATACGATTCCCATCTAGTTCAAGTATCTCAAGGTGTTGGCAAGCATAATTCTTGATTTCTACAAACTTAAAGGTTAGTTTTGATTAGTTTTTCATGGTTTTTGATTCTTGAAGAACCCTAATTCAAAATTGATGATGAAAAAGTGAAATTGATGATTGTTAGATGTTAATTTGATGTTGGTTAGATTGTATGAATGTTAGATTATGTTGATTATGCAAGAATTCCATGGTTTGATCACATTGTTCACACATTGCCTTAAGAGGAAACTTTTTGTTCTTGGAATTCATGATTTGATGATTGTATGATGTTAGATACATTGCTTGGATGTTGGTTTACTTGAATTGTGCAAGAAAAGTCATGAAATCTAGTGTTTGTTCATACCTTACTATAAGTGGAAACTTTTATGCATGATGATTGGGAATTTTGATGAATTAGTGATGATTATCATGTTAGAATGAATGTTATGAACTTGATTAGGTATAAAATTGATGAAACTATGAAGGAATTGGATGTTAGATTGCTTTTGGGTGTTACCTTCTAAAAAGGGAAACTTTATTTTTGAAGATCATTGGATATGATGATGTGAGCATGTTTATGGTGTTAGGAGCATGTTAGAATGCTTATGGATGATGTCTAATATGGTGGAATGTGTTACTTGGGTTGTATGGATGCTTGATTGATCATTTAAAGAATGTAGGTTCTTGATGATTATACATGATGATGAATTATGGCTAGTGATTAGGAAATCATTATTGGGATTGGAATTGATCATTTTTGTGTTTGTTAGTTGGAATGAATCTTGTTGATTTATATGATTATGATTGTCATACACGCGTGCGAATCTGAGGCCCCTACTTAGTAGGATTGGCAGGGTTTAGGGTGTGAAGTCGTGAGTGGCTTCACATGGCATGTTGTGCATGATTAGACTTCATGAATGAATTATTAGTTGTGATATATTTATGATGGTGTTGAGCATGTTGATTGTTTGAGATTCGCATAAGTTGTATGATGATCTAGATTGAACTTGGGTTGATGATGTAATATGCGTGAATACTTTGTTTGATAATCATGTATGATAAGTTGATACGTTTGATTAAACGAGATTTCAATTAATATGTCACCAACGGGTCAAACGGGTCAACTAGGTTAGATGAGTCTTGTTTTCCAAAGCCTTGGGTCAATGTGTTTATTGAGCACTTAGGGTTGTTAAGTTTTCTATGCACACGTACTTATATACTTACGTGTTCTAGGTAACCTTTGAAGGGTTGTCTTTCCATCCATCATCAGTTCTCTCTTGTCATTATCCTTGCACATCAGGTGAGTTCATGCCCCACTATTTTATAAACTCTCTTATGGGGGAGGTAGCATACTTGTTCACAAATGCTATATTATTATTATAAGTTGTGTATGTTTTAACATGGTGTATAATACCTTGAAAGTCCTCACACTTTCGGATCGTTAATAATGGTAACTAGCGGGAAATCTTGGGTAGTACTACTGGGTTTGACAAGCCCCACCTGTGCGACTCGAGGTCAAACGGGTGCAATATTGTCCTAAACACAAACATCGTTACGACCTGGTAAGTCGTGACGGGAGGCAACAAACGCAACACAGTCAGCTTCGATCGCGAAATCACTATGGTTATTACTTATGAATATAGACTAGCTATCTATTTCAATGCACTTCTTATGTTATGCAAATTATTATTGTTTATGTTAAATGCAAACTCTTGAACTCACCGACCATTGTGTTGACATTTTTAGTATGCTATTCTCAGGTCGTTAATTCAGATTGCCATTAGGAGCACAACACGGGGTCCAGCATGCATTCTAAGACTTCATCTTAAGTCGTGACATTTGAATTTTATTTATGAGATTTAAATAATGGGTTGGCGCGTGTTTTGCCAAATTTTACATTTACATACTTTGGGTTTGTCTTATTTACGAAACGCTTCCGCATGGTTTTAAAACTTGAACTTTGATTGGTTTATTTTTAAATGTGGCATATAGTGTCGTTCTGAGTAACTAGTGACTGTGATCCTGGTTTGTTCACATGCCTTGCGGTAAAACTCCGCACGTGGATTTTGAGGGGGTGACAGATTGAGAGCCATTGGTTATAGGGAACTAGGTTGCATACACACTAGTCTATAACCGCACACAGTTAGTTAGTTACTCTTTGCTTATTCTCTTACTGTATACTCATTGGCTTACGCATCACGTGCACTGCAGCATGGCATCATCATCACGGGTTTTGGGTAAAAGACCTGCGCGTTCTGAATCCCCTCCTTCTCCTCCTGTACCTCATCGAGAACCCGATTGGCTGCGGTATCCTTACCCTTCTAGAGAGATAGATTTGGAACAGCCATTTGTGTCACCCGAGCTCGATCCTCCTCGAGATTGGAGATACTATGCTACCTATGTGAACCGTATGGTTTATAGGGAGCGGGTCCCAGGCCCTGCTACTACTGGACCCAGGACCAAGTCAGCTACTGCCTCTACGGCACCTACTCTTCCCTCACTTGACGTTCCTCTCGAGCAGGCTGTGGCAGCTTTAGTTGCGACTCTTGACACTGAGCGTCGGCATATCAGAGTACTCACTGACGAGAACTCCACTTTAGCATATGAAGTGCGCCAGCTACGCCTACTAGTGGAGACACTCCAGGACCGACTCTCGATGGCTATTACTGGACATCATACCCTGACTGGTACTGTGATGCAGCTTGTGGAGCGTATGGACGAGCAGGAGCTTCATAATGTAGGTGTGGAGGATAGGTTGACCGGATTGGAGGCACAGTTTGCAGCACTACAGATTGTGGACCATCCTGTACCAGCAGAAGATGTTGATGAAGATCCTGAGGAAGAGCCCGAAGAAGCCCCAGACGGGGGAGATAGTGATGGATCGGATTTCTTTGATTGATTCTTTTCTATTTATATGATCTAGACTGCATAGCGTTTTCTTTTAAAACCTATGTGGGAAGGGTTGTTTCCCACACAACTGAAAACTTGAAATTTTGACATTGATTGGATATTCTGTGAGTTACTTACAATTTATTTATGATAAGTTATTATTTTGGTTATAAATGTTGTGGTTGTGGCAGTACATTATTTCTTATTATTTACCATACTTCAATGAGATTAATATGTTGAATGTTACTCATTATTGTGTTTGTAAATGTAAAGTGAAATATGGACGGCCGAGGCAGTGGACGTGGATGTGGACGTGGCCGTGGGCGTGGCGGTGGACGTGGCGCCGGCACCGTGAACATGACCTCAGCTGAATTAGCTGCCCTGATTAATCAGCATGTGCAGGCGGCATTGAACACTCAACCCGCTTAGTTTGGAGGTAAACGGTGACTTTAGTCATCGATTACGCAAATATTCCGTTAAGTGATAAATTCATTCGGTTCGATTTAAATACTCTGTCATGTGAATACAGGACCACCTGGGTGTACTTACAAGGCATTTATGGATTGCAAGCCCCATACCTACAGTGGATCTAAGGGAGCTGTAGGGCTCGTGAGGTGGTTCGAGAAGACTGAATCAGTCTTCGCCAAATGCAACTGTCCAGCGGTGGACCAGGTGAAATTCGCCACGGGGACACTTGAGGGTACAGCACTCACGTGGTGGAATGCACAAGTGCAGATGCTTGGTCAGGCGATGGCAAACGCGCTGCCATGGGATGAATTCAAAACGATGATGACAGAGGAATACTGCCCTCGTAATGAAGTTCAGAAGCTAGAAGCCGAGTTCTGGCAATTAAAGATGGAAGGATCTGAGATTGAAGCTTACACTACTAGGTCTTATGAGCTGGCTACACTCTGTCCTGGCATGGTTGACCCGCCGAGCCGACGAATTGAGCTCTACTTACGTGGGTTGGTGCCGGAAATTCAAAGTATGGTGACCGCTGCAAATCTCCCTACTATTCAACAGGTCATTCGATTGGCTCATAAACTCACCGATCAAGCAGTGGAGCAAGGGAAGTTACCTAAGCGGGGCGCTGTGACAAGCATGCCCGACAATAAACGCAAGTGGGAAAGTAATGCCAGCAAGGGATCGACGTCAGGTAGTCAACCTCAGCAACAATAGCCTCAACAACAACAGCAACAAAGGAGGTTTGATAACAACCACAACTTCAACCAATCGTCTACCCCAATTCAAGGACCCGGTGGTTATGCGGGGAAAAGCCCCAAATGCAACCGATGCAACTATCACCACACTGGCAGGTGTGATAGCTTTCGATGCTAGCGTTGTGGGAAGGTTGGACACGCGGCAAAGGATTGTCGTGGGGAGTTGATGAAAAAGCCCCAGCAGCCTTAGCACGCCCAGCGGCCCCATGAAACGCCAAAGGGTTGCTTTGAATGTGGAAAAGAGGGGCATTACAAGAGAAATTGCCCTCAATTAAAAAGAAATGGTAATGGCAATGGAAATGGTGGTAATAACAATAATGGGGGCAATGGTGACAATAATGGTGGCGACAATGGTGGAGCAAAAGGGAGAGCCTTTGTCATGGGATCAGGTGAGGCTCTAAACGATCCTACTACTGTTACTGGTAAATTTCCTGTTAATGGTCGTTTTGCTTCTGTACTGTTTGATACTAGAGCCGATAGGAGCTTTATTTCTACTAAATTCTGTAGTCTCCTAAGTGATATGCCTTCTGCGTTGGACTCTAAGTATACCGTAGAATTAGCTGATGGTAAGCAAATCTCCGTTACGCATATCCTTAAGGGTTGTAAGATAGAACTCGCTGGTCATACCTTTGATATCGATCTCATGCCTATTACACTTGGGAGTTTTGACGTGGTTGTGGGTATGGATTGGCTGTCTGAGAAGCAGGCAGAAGTCATATGCCATGAAAAGGTCATTCGCATTCCTCTAAAGGAAGGAGTGATTCTCTCAGTCAAGGGCGAGAAGAGTGGTGCAGTGATAGGCATCATATCTTTTATGAAAGCGCAGAAGTGGCTGCGCAAGGGTCACTTAGCCATATTAGCCTTTGTGACCGATAAACAACAAGAAGAGAAGAAGATAGAGAATATCCCGGTAGTTCGCGACTTTCCAGAGGTGTTTCTAGAGGATCTGCCTGGACTACCACCTCATCGTCAGGTTGAATTTTAGATCGATTTGACTCCCGGAGCAGCTCCAATTGCGAGAGCACCTTATCGGTTAGCACCAAACGAACTGCAGGAACTATCTACACAACTTCAGGAGCTATTGGATAAAGGATTTATTCGACCGAGCTCATCACCGTGGGGAGCACCTGTACTTTTTGTTAAGAAGAAAGATGGTACTTTTCGAATGTGCATTGACTACAGAGAGTTGAACAAGGTCACAGTCAAGAACCGATACCCTTTGCCTCGTATTGATGACTTATTTGATCAACTTCAGGGATCAAGCTATTACTCAAAAATTGATTTGAGGTCCGGTTATCATCAACTGAGAGTTCGGGAGGAAGACATCTCTAAAACCGCATTCCGTACTCGTTATGGTCATTATGAATTCTTGGTCATGCCCTTTGGATTGACTAATGCACCAGCGGTATTCATGGATCTCATGAATCGTGTGTGCAAACCCTACCTCGATCAGTTTGTTATCGTGTTTATCGATGACATATTGATCTATTCTAAGACTAAGGAGGAGCATGAGGAGCATCTACGTCTAATCTTGGAATTGCTTAAGAAGGAACAGTTGTATGCCAAGTTTTCTAAGTGTGATTTCTGGATTCGTGAGGTGCAATTCTTGGGTCACATTGTTAACGAGAAAGGAATACATGTGGATCCTACAAAGATTGAGGCTATAAAGAACTGGTCGGTACCCAAGACGCCTAGTGAGATAAGGCAATTTCGTGGACTGGCAGGGTACTATCAACGTTTCATCGAGGGATTTTCAAAAATCGCTCAACCTCTCACAGCTTTGACCCATAAAGGAACAACATATAAATGGGGTGAGAGTCAAGAAGTCGCTTTTCAGTTGTTGAAACAGAAACTCTGTAGCACGCCGATATTAGCATTACCAGAAGGAAGTGATGATTTTGTGGTTTACTGTGATGCTTCTATCCAAGGACTTGGTTGTGTCCTGATGCAACGTGGCAAGGTAATAGCCTATGCCTCGAGACAACTGAAGGTGCATGAAAAGAACTATACTACTCATGATTTGGAGTTAGGTGCAGTGATTTTTGCCTTGAAGATCTGGAGACATTACTTGTACGGTACCAAATGCACCATTTACACCGATCACAAGAGTCTTCAGCATATCTTTGAGCAGAAAGAGCTAAACATGAGGCAGCGACGCTGGGTGGAACTGTTAAACGATTACGATTGTGCTATCAAATATCACCCAGGTAATTCGAATGTAGTCGCTGATGCTTTGAGTAGGAAGGAGACTGCTAAGCCCCGGCAAGTGCGTGCTTTGCAGCTTACGATTAGCACTCATTTGCCTGAACAAATCAAGGACGCTCAGACAGAAGCTTTGAAAACGGAAAACATTGGTTCAGAATCCTTACGTGGGATGGACAAACAGTTGGAAGTCAAATCCGATGGAATCCGGTATTTCATGGATAGACTTTGGGTACCCATGTATGGAGATTTGAGAGATTTAGTCATGGGTGAAGCACATAAGTCTAAATATTCCATACACCCTGGTTCTGACAAAATGTATCATGACCTGAAAGCGCACTATTGGTGGCCTAATATGAAGGCAGACGTAGCAACGTATGTGAGCAAGTGTCTAACCTGTTCCAAGGTTAAACTGGAATATCAAAAGCCATCTGGGTTACTGCAACAACCTGAGATTCCTTTGTGGAAGTGGGAACAAATTTCTATGGACTTTATTACTAAATTACCTAGAACTTCTAATGGTTGTGACACGATATGGGTGATCGTGGATCGACTGACTAAGTCAGCTCACTTCTTGGCGATCAAGGAGACTGACAAAATGGACAAGTTAACCAGAATTTACCTGAAGGAGGTAGTTTCGAGACATGGCGTGCCGATCTCAATTATCTCTTATCGTGATGCTCGTTTTACGTCTCATTTCTGGCAGTCGTTACAGAAATCTCTGGGAGCGCGGTTGGATATGAGTACTGCATATCATCCGCAGACTGATGGACAAAGCGAGCGTACTATTCAAACTTTGGAGGACATGTTACGTGCTTGCGTAATTGATTTTGGAAATAATTGGGGAGTTCATCTACCTCTGGTCGAATTCTCGTACAACAATAGTTACCATACTAGTATTCAGGCAGCACCATTTGAGGCGTTGTATGGCCGAAAGTGTAGATCACCAGTTTGTTGGGCTGAAGTTGGTGATAGTCAGCTCACTGCCCTGAATTGGTGCACGAGACTACCGAAAAGATTGTGCAGATACGGAACCGTATGGCTGCAGCGCGAGACAGGCAAAAGAGCTATGCAGACAAGCGACGGAAACCTTTGGAGTTTCAGGTCGGTGACAAAGTGTTGTTGAAGGTCTCACCATGGAAAGGCATCATACGATTTGGCAAAAGAGGCAAGCTTAACCCGAGATACTTTGGACCATTTGAGATTCTTAAAAGAATAGGTCCAGTGGCGTATCGGTTAGACCTGCCTGAGTCATTAAATGGCGTTCGCAACGTATTTCACGTCTCAAATCTGAAAAAGTGCTTATCTGATGAGACTTTGGTTGTACCACTCGAGGAAGTACAAGTGGATGAGCAATTACGCTTTGTTGAGGAGCCTGTTGAAGTAATGGACCGTGAGGTCAAAACTCTTAAGCAAAGCAAAATACCTATAGTCAAGGTTCGTTGGAACTCAAGACGTGGACCGGAATTCACGTGGGAACGCGAGGATCAGATGAAGCTCAAGTATCCTCATCTGTTCGAAACGACGATCACAGCCGGGGAAGGTACTGATTAAATTTCGGGACGAAATTTCTTTCAACATGGGGATGATGTGACAACTCACTCGATTTCGTTATGCCAATGCAGAAAACCAGTGATGTAACACAACCATGTAACACAATTTTCGGGACGAAAATTCTTTCAACATGGGGATAATGTGACATCTGGTAATTTTCCGTTACCGAACTCCGTTAGTTCCGTTAGGTCTTGCATACACGTGTCGTGAGCACACACTAGTTGTCGTTGAACGTTGGTGACTTAATAACAATTATCTATGGTAAACAAATGATAACCTAATGAATAATGTTGATTATTAGTTGTGGTTATGTGATTCATGCATTTTAAGTTATTGTTTGTGAATTTTACTTGATAACGTGACAATGTGTAACTATGATCTCATATGTTTTGCTATTAGTTGAAAATGTATATGATTATTATTGTTGATTAGTAATGTATATATTTTGTAGTTAAAACCTTTTAAAAAGTGTTAAAAAGATTAGTTTTTATAAAATATAAACAATGGGGTTTATTTTGTTATTGGATTGAAATTAAAAGTTACCATATTTAAACAAATTAAACCCAACCCTAGCCCCCAAACCCCCCCCCAATCGGCCGCAAGCAATCCCAAACCCCCTCCCTTTGCGATTTTGATCAAGAAACACACACACACATACGATTCCCATCTAGTTCAAGTATCTCAAGGTGTTGGCAAGCATAATTCTCGATTTCTACACACTTAAAGGTTAGTTTTGATTAGTTTTTCATGGTTTTTGATTCTTGAAGAACCCTAATTCGAAATTGATGATGAAAAAGTGAAATTGATGATTGTTAGATGTTAATTTGATGTTGGTTAGATTGTATGAATGTTAGATTATGTTGATTATGCAAGAATTCCATGGTTTGATCACATTGTTTACACATTGCCTTAAGAGGAAACTTTTTGTTCTTGGAATTCATGATTTGATGATTGTATGATGTTAGATACATTGCTTGGATGTTGGTTTACTTGAATTGTGCAAGAAAAGTCATGAAATCTAGTGTTTGTTCATACCTTACTATAAGTGGAAACTTTTATGCATGATGATTGGGAATTTTGATGAATTAGTGATGATTATCATGTTAGAATGAATGTTATGAACTTGATTAGGTATAAAATTGATGAAACTATAAAGGAATTGGATGTTAGATTGCTTTTGGGTGTTACCTTCTAAAAAGGGAAACTTTATTTTTGAAGATCATTGGATATGATGATGTGAGCATGTTTATGGTGTTAGGAGCATGTTAGAATGCTTATGGATGATGTCTAATGTGGTGGAATGTGTTACTTGTGTTGTATGGATGCTTGATTGATCATTTAAAGAATGTAGGTTCTTGGTGATTATACATGATGATGAATTATGGCTAGTGATTAGGAAATCATGTTTGGGATTGGAATTGATCATTTTTGTGTTTGTTAGTTGGAATGAATCTTGTTGATTTATATGATTATAATTGTCATACACGCGTACGAATCTGAGGCCCCTACTTAGTAGGATTGGCAGGGCTTAGGGTGTGAAGTCGTGAGTGGCTTCACATGGCATGTTGTGCATGATTAGACTTCATGAATGAATTATTAGTTGTGATATATTTATGATGGTGTTGAGCATGTTGATTGTTTGAGATTCGCATAAGTTGTATGATGATCTAGATTGAACTTGGGTTGATGATGTAATATGCGTGAATACTTTGTTTGATAATCATGTATGATAAGTTGATACGTTTGATTAAACGAGATTTCAATTAATATGTCACCAACGGGTCAAACGGGTCAACTAGGTTAGATGAGTCTTGTTTTCCAAAGCCTTGGGTCAATGTGTTTATTGAGCACTTAGGGTTGTTAAGTTTTCTATGCACACGTACTTATATACTTACGTGTTCTAGGTAACCTTTGAAGGGTTGTCTTTCCATCCATCATCAGTTCTCTCTTGTCATTATCCTTGCACATCAGGTGAGTTCATGCCCCACTATTTTATAAACTCTCTTATGGGGGAGGTAGCATACTTGTTCACAAATGCTATATTATTATTATAAGTTGTGTATGTTTTAACATGGTGTATAATACCTTGAAAGTCCTCACACTTTCGGATCGTTAATAATGGTAACTAGCGGGAAATCTTGGGTAGTACTACTGGGTTTGACAAGCCCCACCTGTGCGACTCGAGGTCAAACGGGTGCAATATTGTCCTAAACACAAACATCGTTACGACCTGGTAAGTCGTGACGGGAGGCAACAAACGCAACACAGTCAGCTTCGATCGCGAAATCACTATGGTTATTACTTATGAATATAGACTAGCTATCTATTTCAATGCACTTCTTATGTTATGCAAATTATTATTGTTTATGTTAAATGCAAACTCTTGAACTCACCGACCATTGTGTTGACATTTTTAGTATGCTATTCTCAGGTCGTTAATTCAGATTGCCATTAGGAGCACAACACGGGTCCAGCATGCATTCTAAGACTTCATCTTAAGTCGTGACATTTGAATTTTATTTATGAGATTTAAATAATGGGTTGGCGCGTGTTTTGCCAAATTTTACATTTACATACTTTGGGTTTGTATTATTTACAAAACGCTTCCGCATGGTTTTAAAACTTGAACTTTGATTGGTTTATTTTTAAATGTGGCATATAGTGTCGTTCTGAGTAACTAGTGACTGTGATCCTGGTTTGTTCACACGCCTCGCGGTAAAACTCCGCACGTGGATTTTGAGGGTGTGACAAAAACGGTCACATAATTTATAAAATTTATTATTACTACCCTCTATATATATGTGTGAGTATATATAAATAAGGGTATGGATCAAATAAAAACCGTAGCATGATTTTACATATAAGTCACACATAGGTTACGTATATGTAACAATTTTTCATTCGACATAGTGTTACGTATACGTAAGACTCTTCATTCTCGTATGTATGCTCAACATACGAGAAGCAGCACAAAACTGTGCTATTTGACGCGAAGCAACACAAAACTGTGTTGTTTGACTCGAACCGGCACTAAACTGTGTTGTTTGACTCGAAGTGGCGCAGAACTATGTTGTTTGACGCAAAGCAGCACATAACTGCTTTGTGTGACGCATGTTTTGACGAAATATAACACAGACAGTCTATGTTATTTTACTGTAAACAACACATAAATTTATGTTGTTTTATAAAATCTTTTTACACTAAACAAAACAAAACATGATCTCTTACCGAAAAACAATATATAACATAAAAATAATATATAAGGTGTTTTCTTATCATGAAACAACACAGAATGCATACTTTTATCGTAAAACAATACAATTTTAGATTAATTTTAAGTGAAGTTTTAACATTAGACAACACAAAATATTATGTTTTACCCTATACCAGAACATAACATGTTTTTTTAACCCTAAAACAATACATAATGTGTTGTCTTAACGTTAAATAGCACAAAAGTGTTGTTTTACAGCAAAACAGTACATAATGTGTTGTTTTTATAATAAAACAGCACATTTTCGTAAAAACGATTTTTTTATTAAAAAAAATATTGTAATACTATACTCAAATTAAAGAGTATAAAACGCTTGATTTTATGGTGCGATTAATTTTAAAAAATAATATCGTATAAAAAAGTTACGAATGTTTAAATAAAATGGAGGAATTTGAAAAAAAGTCAACAAAAGTGGCTTTCCCATACTACCATTGGCACCATTTTTATGCCTAAAAATTGATATTCACCATTGATTAGTGAAATAGAGAGCTAAGATATTTTCTTAGGCTTTTTAGGCAAATGAGTTTTTTTTATTTTAACCAGCCCCTATATATATATATATATATATATATATATATATATATAAGGTAAGGTTCTAATGAGAACCCTTAGTTTTTGTGAAAACTCATTAATCCTAACCCATTAACCCTGTTTGGTCTATTGATTTACTTTGGAAAACAAGAGATCATGCCATGTGTCCATTAATTTTTTTTAATAGAAAAGGGTAATATGGTCATTTAACCAACCTAAGAAAATGCAGATTGAATATGGTGATGACAAGTGTTACCACCTAACTTTCTCTTTCCTCTCATATTATTTTCTTTTTTTATAAAAATAACTTTACACTCAATTTTTTTATACATTTATAACTTTTTTATACTATATTATTTTTTTATAAAAATTATATCATTAAACTCGTATTATTTTTCTCTTTAATTACCATATAGTCTCAATATTTTTTTTGTAATTTTGTTTGGAAGTCTGTAGCTACATCACTGTAATTAGTATTTCTAACACTTAAAAACTATCTTATAACATCTAAAACCATATGTTACACCGCTATAATAAGAATACACCACTGTAATCACACTAAAATAACAAAAATACACCATCTAAAAACCATATGTAAGCCAATGAATGAAAACTAATATAAACCAATGTAAACCAAATGTAAAATATACATCATTAAACGATGTAACATCACCAACGTGATTTCAATAACTACACCAATGTGTTCAATAACATAACAACCTAACAAAATGAATTCAAATTCTTTTCCAAATTCATATCCAAACTTTAAACATATCTTGATCCGATGCATCATAGTTACCATCCCCCTGTAGTTACATCACTGTAATGAAAATAAACCAATGTAACTACACCACTGTAAGAAAATTACACCATGTAACAACACCACTGTAACAAAATTACACCATATAACTACACCACTGTAACAACATTACACCACTGTAGCAAAGTTGTAATGAAAGCCAATATGTAACTCAATGTAAATTAATGTAAAACAATGTAAACTAATGTAAAACAAACATCATTAAACTGTGTAACTACATTAGCGTATTTCAACAACCTAACAACCAAACGTTATTAAACCATGTATATACACCATCGTAACAAAATACATATATACAGTAAATTACATCATATTATAACTCTTTACAATGTTTTATAGTGTCATTCACATCATGATTCACAAACAAACTCCACAATAATGATAACTTGTTTCAAAAAATAAAACCACAATTTTTCTTTGGATAGCAAACAGATTACTACTGTTTGACTTTAAAATTAATATAAACAAAAGCTTTCCGACTAGACTAAACATTTTATAATCACAATTAAAAAAAACAAATAAGGATATTAGTATTTGTAGATACCAACATCTAAAAGAAAATATTAAATTTAATGACAACCGGAAGACCAATGTGGTTGTAATTTGAAGTAATAAATCATACTTAGTGATTTTTCAAAAATTGCTAGAAAAATATATTTGTAATAACCTGTGTATAACTCTAATTATAAAATTATTCAAACACCTAAAAAGAGTTTTCTAGGGAAAAAGATAAAAAGAAAAATTAGTGAAGAAGAGACCCTAACCTATTTCATGAACACGAGGATGAAAAGCAATGAAAGGGAAGTGCTTGTGGCGGCGATGGTTGTTTGCTCATGGTATCGGCTGGAGGTGGTGGTGGGGTGAACCCAGATCTGAACCGTGGTGGTGTGAACCCAGATCTAAACCATAGTGTGAACCCAGATCTGAACCGTTGTGTGAACCCAGATCGAGATGAAAAGCAATGGAAGGGAAGTGCTTGTGGCAACGATGGTTGTTTGCTCATGGTATCGGCTGGAGGTGGTGGTGGTGTGAACCTAGATCTAAACCGTGGTGGTGTGAACCCAGATTGACGAGGAATGGTGGCTGGTAGGTGAGGGATTCGATGGATTTGCGTGGAAGACGAAGAAAGGGAAGGTGGAACGATGGTGATGGAAGTGTAGGGTGGTGTACGTTAGTGATGGTGGTGGTGGTGGGTGGTGTTTAATGATAATGGTGAAGATTTGAATGTACCAAACTTTGAATGAGATGTGTTTTCAATAAAGAGTTACAGGGATGATATTTGACAACAAGTACAGAAATGGAAAAAGACCATCTTACCCCTGAATGATCCTAGCCCTTTAAATAGAATCTAGATTTTTTAATATAAAATCAATGGTTGTGGTTTAGTTACAGGGTTCTCACAATTACTTAGGGTTTTCATATGAACCCAATCCTATATATATATATATATATATATATATATATATATATATATATATATATATATATATATATATATATATATATATATATATATATATATATATATATATATATATATATATATAGGGGAGTGATCCCTTGAAAACCATGTTATAAATGAAAACCATGAAAACTATAAGTTACATATATGTAAGTACGTATTACAAAGTGTATAACTAATAGTTACGTATATGTAAGGGTTATGTATATGTAAATACATTTTACCAAGTATACAACTACAAGTTGCATACATGTCACTCGTACATGTTACGTATCGTAAGTCGTTTTGTCATCATTGTCATTATTTGGAGTTTAAACTAAAAAATATATAATGACCTCAAAAAATAAGATTGATGTTTAATCAAATATATTTTAAACAATTAAAATGTTAAATTAATTATCAATTATGTGATTGGGTAACGGTGGTTTTCACGCTTTTTAATTATAAGCATGGTTTTCATTTGATCCCTCCCCTACATATATATATATATATATATATATATATATATATATATATATATATATATATATATATATATATATATATATATATATATATATATATAGGGTATGGTTATCTTGAGAACCATCTTTTTTTGTGAAGACTTTAAAAACCAATATGAGCTACACATTTTTTATCACATGCAAGTCACATGCTATTTTTATTTTTTTTTAAACGTTCATAATTTTATTTCACGAAATTATTTTTTCAAAAAAAATTCACCATTAATTTTAGTATATTTATTTCTTTCCAACGCCTACCATATTGATATACATTTCTTAAAAAAATAATCCACTCGTTATTTACATATGTGTAAATCTGGTTATACACATGTGTAATACCGAATTCACGCATGTGTAAATCTGGTATTACATATGTGTAAAACGAATTTCGTAAAAAAACAAGATTTTTTTTATTTTTTTTATGAAAATGGAAAGCTAGGGAAATATTTTTGTGTTCTTATTTTTTTTATTTTTATGTTATTTTATGTTTAATAATTTTTTTTGTTATGTTTTTGTTAATTATAATCATTCTATTAATTTTAATAATCTATCATTTTAAATAAAATTTGAACATCATCATGTTTTATTAAAGATCCAAACAAATTGTTCAACGACAACTAATTCAATAAGATTAATATATTTTGTATCCAGGATTGTTTATTCATTTTCGTTAACTTTAAAGATACGTTTCTTTAACAATATATTTTTTATAGTTTTTAAGATATCATAAACTAATTTGATATTTTAGTGATCAACGACATTCTATCATCCCCAATCTTTTTCAAATATTAAATAATTTTTTTTCAAATATTGAAAAAAAAAATTAAGATTACAATGACCATGATTTTCTATTGTTGAAATTTAAAATGATATTACATTAAATTACAAGATTTTACGTACAGATCATAAGAATAATCCCTTACGTTAGTTTTAAAAACATCTACATAGAAAATAAACCTTACATAAAATATGAAAACTCATTATACATTTATGTATATTGTGAATTCCTATATATCATACACAAACTCAATCAAAAACACCTACACAAAAAAAATCAACTCTTCATATAACTAACAATATCCTACACCAAGCTTAGAGAAGCCTATACATGGTATCTTGATTCGTACTACGTAAATTTTTTTTATGATTATATGAATGGATTTTGAAAGGAAAAACTTGGAGAAAAAGCAAACACTACATTTAAATGGTTGTTGTGATAAGAAAAACTAAAATGAAATTTCACAAAATAACATTACATCAAATTACAATGTTTTACATTTAGATCACAAAAATAATCACCCCTACCCTAGTTTTAAAAACACCTATATAGAAAATAAACCTTACAATAGTATGAAAAATCACTTCACATAATATTATGAATTCCTACACATCGTACAAAAACTATCAATTACTCTTTTCAATTGAATTATCCTATTTTTTTTAATTCAAAGTAAAATATCTCACTGTATTTCTATTCAAGAATCAACTTAATAGACAACAAAGTTTAACATTAAGACATGTGATACACCTCATATATAATAAATTTTTTACCTCCGTCAACGTAACATATTCCACTCAAAGTATATTTTCCTGCACAAAGTTGTTTATCCTATACATAAATATTTTTACTACAAAAATTTTAAATTAAATATCAAATATAACAATATTGAACCCTTTTTACATACGCAATGGACATCAGCTACGAGATTTCCACTTAAACCAACCTATATAACACTATCCTACACAAATTTACTCGATCCCAATACATAAACATTTTAATACATTTACATAGATTTTAAATAAATCACATCACAATAAAATATAAATCAATTTATTAGAATAACTACACGCTATGCCAAGCACAATTAGCAATAACTTTTTGACCATATATAACTCTATCCTACACAAACTATTTACAATTCTTACACATGTCATTCCAACCTACGTTAGGGGTAGAAGCTCTTGTCTTTTAAAAAAAAAGTAACAATTAAATCTTATTACAATATAGATAGAAATTGGAGTGGTTTAAAAGTAGTTGTAGATGAGCGTGTGAGTTACTCTAAAAAAATAAAATTCTTTCATAGAAAAAGAAATAACCTACACAACAAAATAGATCCCCAATGTGATATTTATTATAACAGAGAAGCGGAAAAATAAAATTTAGCTGATCTAAAATTGTGTTATGTGGCTTTTAAAAACCTTTTTTTATTAGTATATATATATATATATATATATATATGTATATATATATATATGTATATATAGGGGAATGAACGGTTGTTAACCCACCTTTATTATGATAACTCGTTAACCATAATGTAACAAACACTTACACCATTATTATGTAATGTAACTAACTTTTATATCGCGTTACACCACTGATATAACAATTTTCCCTCCATTTTTTAAAAAATTTCCCTCTTTTTTTAAAACTGTCTTAACTTTTTTGTATGATATTATTTTTGCTTAATCAAATTACACCATTAAATAAATTATTATAATATCTTTAATTTGAGTATAGTCTTGCTATATTTTTTTTCAAAAAAAAAAATTAACGTTAATTGTGGATCACTAGTTTACCACTTTAACTCTAAGTTACAGTGATTACGTGGCGTGTTGTGAACCACTACTTTGGTTAACGAGTTATCGCAATAAACAAGGGTTAATATTCGTTGTCTATCCTATATAGGGACCAGGATATTTTCAGAAATCCTAAATATTTTCAGAACTGCAAGAACTCATATACACCATTAGATCATTTGATCAATGGTTTAAAATAATAATTGCATTATTGTAATTAGGGGTGTGCAAGAAACTGAAATAACCGATCCGTAACCAAAAAACCAACGCAACCGAACCGAAAAAACCGAAACCGCAAAGAAACCGACGGTTTGATTTGATAAAAACCGAAAAAAACGAAAAAACCGAATCGACACCATACAACCAAACTTATAAATTTAGAGGGCAATAATACACTTATAAATATTATTAGCCTATTAATTTGTTGTTTAACTTATGTTATCTACGGGAGATTGAATATTCATGTTTTAATAATAATCTTTAAAACTTTTTTTTTGTTTGAATTGATAGATTAACATGTTTTATTGAACTTTGTTCTCATATTTTATGAATTGTTTTTAATTTTTAATGTAAACTAATTTATAAGAATATATAGATTATATTTAAAAATCAACAAAATAATATGAGGCCAAAGTTTTTAACTTAAATTCATTATTTTAAAATAAGTTTTTCTTTAAAAATGTGAAGTCCAAATGGTAAAACCGAAAAACCAAAACCGAACCGAAACCGAAATCAAAACCAAAAACCAAAAACTAAAAACCGAAACAAAACGGTTTTAAAAACCTAAAAACCGAAATATCGGTTTTTGGTTTCGGTTTTAGGCTAAAACCGAACCAAACTGACCATGTTCACCCCTAATTATAATTACTAAAGCTTTGAGAGACATTTTAACAAATTCAAAAGAGCATTTTCGGAAGATTAAAAAAATACTGATTTGATAAAACCGTTTCCTATTTTTCTCCTATCTTTCCTTTTTTCCCAACCATTGAAATTGATTGAATGCTCATATATTTAACTCTTTCTCTCAAACCAATTAGCATTTACCCATAGTTTCTCAAAAGAAGTCAACCAATACCGAAGAAATAAAATCATCGTCCGAAAAAAAAATCGATTGCTTTCCTATGAAGTTGTGGTTACTGATCGAGAGGGAAACAAGTGACGACAGGTTAGGTTGAGTCTTGTAGTAATTTTATTTTCTAAATTGAAAATTTTGGTTAAAGATATCATGCTATGATTTATCTATAAATTCAAATAAAAAAAATTTACGACATAACTAAAAATCTAAATTTTGTTTTTGAGTTTTAATGGTTAAAATTGTCGTATGCTTAAGCGATTCTTTAATGCGCACGAAACCATGATTGTATGTTTTCAAAAGTCAAAATCCTTTCTTTTAAAAAGAACCCACCACCACCGCACCAAAACCATCATCTACTGCTACGGCGAGTCAACACCACTACCGCACAACCCCGTCTTGAAAACCCTACAATTCCCATCGTCAACTTAATCCTAAATTAGCCCCTTTGATTAAACCCTAAACCACTACCACCGCACCACCACCATCGTTCACCCCCTTCCATTAAACCCCTAACCTGCAGATAACAAACCCTAGGTGATGAATCTAGCCCTTAAAAGGTGCCCTGTGGGTTTCTAACCGGATTTAAATTTCTATACCTTCACAAACGCATGGGGTGGAGGCGATGGCATGGTAGCGGCAATGCGAATCTGGATTCAGGTTCCTTTGAAGACGACTTAGGGGGCTATGAAAATGGCGATATGTGTGGGGGGTTGGCTGGAAAAGTGTGGTGGTGGTGGGTGGTGGTGCAATGCTATAACGATAGCAATGGGTGTGGAGGTTGACCGGAAGAAGTGTGTGGTGGTGGTTGATGGTGCGAGGGCTATGGCGATGGGCCAGGGTTGTCTGAAAGAAGTGTGGTGGTGTTGTGGTTGGTGATGTGATGGCTATGGCGATGACGATGGGCGTGGTTCTTGGCCGAAAAAAGTGTGCTTGTTTTGGTCATGGTGATTGTGGTGGTTGTGATCATGGTGGTGGTGGTGGTGATCATGGTGGTGGTGGCCATGGAGATGATGGTGGTGATAAGTTGAAGTTGCAAGTCATGAGAAAAACACAAAAGTATTATTAATTTAAGTAAATTACATAAGTAGCCCCTCTATTTATTTATGAAAATTACAAAATTAGTTCTTCTATATAAAGTTACCTAAATGCCTTTGGTTTTAACAGAAATATTTAACGTTGTTAGATGGTTGGAGTTTACTAAGACAAATTGAAAACCATAAGGAGTAAATTCGTGATTTTGAAACCTTTGAAGGCAAACCGCTATTTGGACCAAACCATAGGGGACAAAAGTGAAGTTTACTCTAATTTAAGCAAGTATATTAGATCAGCTCGAGATCTAACAATCCTACACTCATGATCGAAACCTATATAAAGCAGGATCAACATAATTTTTGTTTGTAAGAACCTAACATCATTAGGCATCAGGATCTTAACAACTTTGCTTTTGGCAACTATGCATACTTGGTTCAAATGAGCACCACAATCAACCATTGAAGTTCATGCAGTTCCCCACGAAACCATAAACATTGTGAACTCAACAATCCATTTGAACATAACACCAGTTTATAGTACCAATATGATTTTATAATCTCCCACCAGTAAGCTAGGACTACAAGACCACTCGCACAAAATCGAACCAAAGAGGCTAGCCATCCTGAACAAAGATGGAACCATAGAGACCAAAAACCAGTATTCTCCCAGCATTATGCTGATCCATCCACAACTCGGGTTGCTCAATCCGTTTTCTTGCAACTTTTAGGAACTTGAACAAACATTACAACAAGAATCTATGTCAAGCATTGACAAAGCAATGTTTAAGCACACCAAGTCACCAACAAGAAACCTTATACAACTCGTGCCCTATAGAAAACCAACTTAAAAACCTATCGTGTCCGAGCACTGCCCAGGATCAACATACCACAATATTAATCTAGGCATAGAAATATTGGTGCTTTTACATTATCTTACAATCAGGTTGATCAAGAATATAAATAATTGAACTATTTGAAGACTAGTTCTCTTCATGAACTCCTTAAAGATTATCTTTTTAGCAGGCCCTTAAGATATTAACAAACAACTAGTATTGATCATCTGAACTCATTTGATAAACACAAGCTATACATATATTGTTTCATAGAAATTCCATAAACTTAATACGATTGAACATAAACTCCACTATGCTATATAACGCATTGAACAAAAACAGAAACTATATGCATAGAACAGATGATAAACCTCAAACTTTCAAAAGCTGCATCTTGTTAGCAAACGCTATCCCGATCCAATCAGGCATAGCAGCCGACCACTGCACCTGGTTAATCTCGGCTCCAGCCGTATACATCGACATAGGATCAATCCCATTCGGCCCAGCCACAGCGGGCAACTCCCATATCAGCGCCTGCGAATCATCACCACCCGAACAAATATGCTGGCTACTAACCGGAGCCCAAGCAATCGCATTCACACTCCCCTTATGCCTCTCCAATTCCGCCACAGGCAATGTAGGCGAACGGATATCAAGAATCACAATCTTGTTACTGTCCATCAAGATAGTAGCCATATACCTCAAATCCTGCTTGTTCCACGCCAATCGCAGCAGCGGCGTATCGGGCTGAGGGCTTTCGTATATGATCGTCGAATGCTCCTTATCGCGAAGATCAAACACCCTGACCGACCCATCAGCCGAAACGGAAGCAAACACACCAGCCTCCCCCCAGGCGATATCATGAACCTCTTTGTCATGAGCGATCAATTGGGTCTCCACAACCCCTTTCTCCACATCCCAAATCGTACAAGTGGTATCAATCGAAGAAGTACCGATTCGCCTCGGCTCGAGCTCGTTCCAGTCAAAGGAGGTCAACGGGGCGCAGAACTCGCTGCTTTTGCTGTTGTTGAGGACGGAGATGGGTTCGGTTGAGGAGTCGCGGAGGGAGTAGAGGCGGAGGAAGTCACCGGAGGAGGCAAGGATGTCGCTGGAGTTAGGGTTAGGGTTAGGGTGGAACATGAGTTTGGTGGGGGGGTAGGGGTGGTCGAATGAGAGGTTGGGGTTGGGCGTGAGGGAGAGGGTATCGTCGTCGAAGGTGAGGATGTCGACGTGATTGGTGTATTCTTCGATGAAGCTGCCGACGGCGAGTCGCCGGTGGGGTGATCGGGCGGCGGAGGAGATGGCCATGGAGTAGAGGGTGTAGGGGGATTCGTAGGTGATGAAGGTGTCGGATCGGAGGTGGGATTCTTGGGTTGAAGTGTCCATTGGTGGAGGAGAGTGGCCGGAGCAGCGGAGGTTGTGGCGGAGGTGGTGGCGGAGGTGGGGTTTCCGTCGGTGGTGTGAGATTGTTGGAGGAGAAATAGGAAGAGGGGAGGTTGAATGTTCAACAACCACCGTGTTTGACCGGGGGAGAACACCGGCGTTGATTGAAGAACTATTATGAAAACTAGGTTTTACCTAGGCGGGCGTTACGGCGGCATCGAGCGGGACGTGTAAAGTATATACTACAATCGAGATGACTTGTTTAAAAACTAAATTTACGTTTAAGCGTAAAGTAAGTTGAATTTACACAGGCTTTAGTGACCACAGTTATAAAATATAAAATACAATCAACCGTACTTGTTTCGAAAATAAATTTACGACAAAACATAGAATAACTCGAATTTACACTTACTATAGCGGTCAAAGTTGAAACCCAAAAATTTGATGACATGTACATAATTATAAAAACATAAGAAATTAGTTTTGAAATCAAAATGTACAAAAAGTAAAACTCAGGCTTTAGAAACTCAAAATGGTTACATTTTCTAAAATCCTAAAAATATTTTATGGGTAAAAAATATTTATAAATAAATGTGACAGGGGTTTATTGTGAATTTGATTGATGTTATTGTAAACATAGAAAATAATTCAAAATTTAAAAGAGACTCAAAGATAAAAAAAAATAATTATAAAGAAAAGAGTAAATAATTCAAATAGTCCCTAGGCTTATACATATTACAAATTCAGTCCCTATATTCAAAAGGTATATATGCATATTTGACTTTTACATGATCTACACCGCTACCAGGCTCCACTTTGAATGGATGTTAAATACTAACATTAAGTTATAATACGTGTCCCACACATGAGGGCAATTATGTCATTTCAAACCCTTTTTAGTATGCGTAGACCTATTTTATTTGCTCTTATACTTGTCAATAATTAATACAAGTAATTTTTCGCCATAAATTATCAAATGCTTCAACCCATCATCTTCTTACTTCATCCTCTTCCAAAAATTTTAAGAAAACCCTTATTAATGAACAACAATCTCTTAGGAAGCTTTGAAATACCAATATTACTATTTAGGAACTTATTCATGCTCATCGTATGTTTAAAAATCCCTTCAATTTTGTGTTTCCATCATACCAAAATGAACAAGTTTTGATTTTTTTTTTGTTTTTATTACTCTTTTGATGAACATATTACCAAACAAATATGTTTTCTCTAAAGATTCATCATATTAGTGTTTTTACAAACCTCCCTAGAAGAAGATACACTTATAGTAGGGTTTTATTTATTGATATGCGCGTCATTGATCACTTTTCTACATGGGAGATAAACTTTATGACGGTAGAGTTGGGATTGACCGGATAGTTTGTTTGAGCTTGGGATAATATGATTTTAAATTTAAATTATTGATATTGTTATTTTCAAAGACATTAATTTATGATGATTTAATTTATTAATAAGTGACTAGTTTGAGCAATATGGGTTTTGATTCAATAAATTAAGATAATAAAAGTTATTTTGATATAAAGTGTTGGAAACGAGTTAGATACGTGATTTTAAGTTGTGACGTTAACCTAAGAACACGGGGTATCACATCATTCCCTTGTTGAATGTATTTTCATCCCGAAAATTAGAACATCAGGTTCAGTTGAAAACATCAGATTTAGTGATCCGAAACGTACAGAGATTAGGGTTTAAGAGGGATTCTTGAACAAACCCAAAAGAATTAATCACTAGAGTTTTTGCGAGAATTACGACATTATCCCCTTGTTGAAGGGAATTTCGTCTCGAAATTTAAAGTGAAGATATATAAAAAAAAAAAAAGATACCTTAAGAAATAAATGTCTGATCTTTGAACAGTTGCGGGTACTTCTTTTTCATTTGATCTTCGCGTTCCCAGGTAAACTCTGGTCCACGCTTAGAATTCCATCTAACTCGTACAATAGGAATTTTGCTATGCTTTAAAACCTTGACTTCTCGATCCATAATCTCAACGGGCTCTTCAATGAAACGCAACTGTTCATCGATCTCCAATTCCTCCAATGGAACGATAAGTGATTCATAGGCGAGACATTTCTTCAGGTTTGACACATGGAACACGTTATGAACACCATCGAGTTCCTTAGGTAAATCTAGTTGATAAGCTACTGGACCGATCCTCTTGACAATCGCAAACGGTCCAACATATCTAGGATTTAGTTTACCGCGTTTTCCAAAGCGTATCACGCCTTTCCAAGGTGAAACTTTCAGCAAAACCTTGTCACCGACTTGAAATTCCAAAGGTTTTCTCCGTTGATCGGCGTAACTCTTTTGACGTTCTCGAGCAGCAGCCATGCGGGTACGGATCTGCACAATCTTCTCAGTGGTTTCGTGAATGAGCTCACGACCAGTTAGTTGACTATCACCAACTTCTGTCCAACAAAGAGGTGATCTGCACTTTCTATCATAAAGTGCTTCAAATGGTGCAGCCTTAATACTCGTATGGTAACTTTTGTTGTAGGAGAACTCAACCAAAGGCAGATGAGTTTCCCAACTGTTCCCGAAGTCTATAACGCACGCCCTAAGCATATCTTCTAGGGTTTGAATCGTGCGTTCTGTCTGACCATCTGTCTGTGGATGATAAGCCGTGCTCATATCCAAGCGAGTGTCTAGTGACTTCTGTAATTACTGCCAGAAGTGTGAAGTGAATCACGCATCACGATCAGAGATGATCAATAGTGGCACGCCATGACGAGACATAATTTCCTTCAGATAGATCTGTGCCAGTTTATCCATCTTATAGGTCTCACGAATAGCTAGAAAATGTGCTAATTTGGTCAAACGATCCACTATTACCCAAATAGTATCATTTCCAGCTTGTGAACGAGGTAGCTTAGTAACGAAATCCATAGATATGTTCTCCCACTTCCACATTGGGATCTCCGGTTGTTAAAGCAAACCCGACGGTTTCTGATATTCCACCTTGACTTTAGAACAGGTCAAACACTTTGACACGTAGGTAATAATTTCAGTTTTCATGTTAGGCCACTAGTAAATGATCTTCAAGTCTTGGTACATCTTGTCAGATATAGGATGTACCAAATAACGAGACGTGTAAGCTTCATCCATTACCAATTCCCTGAGATTCCCGAATAATGAAATCCATACCCGGTCTTCATAGTAACGAAGACCATCTGACTTCTTCTGAAATAATTTCTCAGCTCCCCTGAGAGATTCTGACTTGATGTTCTGCTCGTTTAATGCCTCAACCTGTGCATTCTTAATTTGTAAAGGTAGATCAGAATGAATGGTTAGTTGTAACGCACGGACATGACGAGGCTCTAGGGTTTCCTTACGACTAAGGGCGTCGGCTACCACATTAGCCTTTCCCGGATGATACTTGATAGCACAGTCGTAATCATTTAGTAGTTCCAACCATCGTCGTTGTCTCATGTTCAACTCTTTCTGTTCATATGTATGCCGTAGGCTTTTATGATCCGTGTATATCGTGTACTTGGTTCCATAAAGATAATGCCTCCAGATTTTAAGTGCAAATACCACAGCTCCCAACTCCAAATCATGAGTTGTGTAATTCTTTTCATGCACTTTAAGTTGTCTCGACGCATATGCTATGACTTTCTTGCGTTGCATCAATACACAACCCAAACCTTGGATTGAGGCATCGCAGTACACTACAAAGTCTTCCGTTCCCTCTGGCAACGCCAAGATCGGTGCACTGCACAACTTGTCTTTAAGCGCATGAAAAGCCGCCTCTTCATTACTGCCCCACTTGTAAACAGTTCCTTTGTGAGTTAGGGCAGTCAAAGGCTGTGCAAGTTTCGAGAATCCTTCTATAAAACGTCGATAATAACCCGCTAAGCCAAGGAATTGGCGCACTTCAGTAGGCGTCGTCGGTGCAGGCCAGTTCTTGATTGCTTCAATCTTTGACGGGTCAACGTGAATGCCATTTTTGTTAACTACATGCCCTAGAAACTGCACTTCTCTCATCCAGAAGTCACACTTGGAAAACTTGGCATATAGTTGTTCCGTCTTCAGAAGCTCTAGTATAAGTCTTAGATGTTCCTCATGTTCCTCCCTATTCTTGGAATAAATCAGAATATCATCAATAAATACGATGACAAACTTGTCTAAATAGGGTTTGCAGGCACGGTTCATGAGGTCCATGAAGACTGCAGGGGCATTGGTCAATCCAAATGGCATGACTGCAAACTCAAAATGCCCATATCGAGTTCTGAAAGCAGTTTTGGATATGTCTTCTTCTCGAACTCTCAGTTGATGATAACCCGATCTTAAGTCAATCTTCGAGTAGTAACTTGATCCCTGGAGTTGGTCAAATAGATCATCAATGAGTGGGAGAGGGTAACGGTTCTTGACAGTGACCTTGTTTAATTCGCGATAGTCAATACACATATGAAAGGTTCTGTATTTCTTCTTCACAAACAACACAGGTGCTCCCCATGGGGATGAATTGGGTCGTATGAAACCCTTGTCTAACAGTTCCTGCAACTGTTTGGACAATTCTTGCAGTTCATTTGGTGCTAAGCGATATGGTGCACGGGCAATTGGGGCAGCTCCTCGTGTTAGCTCTATCTGAAACTCGACTTGTCTGTGTGGAGGAAGGCCAGGCACGTCCTCGGGAAACACCTCGGGAAAATCCTTAATGACAGGAATATCGTCAATTCTTTTTTTTTCCATTTTCTTCTCAGTGACCAAGGCCAGTATAGCAGGATGTCCCTTACGCAAGCATTTTTGAGCTTTCATGAATGAAATGATGCCAACCACAGCACCACTTTTGTCGCCCTCCACTATAAGCATTTCTCCACTAGAGAGAGGAATTCTGATGAGTTTCTCTCGACATATGATTTCGGCTTGATTCTTGGACAGCCAATCCATACCGACAACAACATCGAAGCTACCAAAAGTAATAGATAGGAGGTCAATATCAAATTCATATCCAGATAAGCCTATCTTACAACCATAGAACGCATGTGAAGTTTCTATGATCTTACCATCAGCTATTTCTATAGTATAATTTGAGTCTAATGCCATAGGTGTAGCATCTAGCAACTTACTGAACTTATGGGAAATGAAACTTCTATCGGCAACAGAATCAAACAATACAGAGGCAAAACAACCATTTATAGGAAACTTACCGGTTACAACAGAAGGGTCATCACGAGCCTCACATGAGCCAATGACGAAGGCCCTGTCCTTGGCTCCACTGCCTCCGTTTCCCTTGTTGTCCTTTCCGTTGCCATTAGGGTTATTGCCACCATTTCCATTCTTCTTCAACTTAGGGTAGTTTCTTTTGAAATGTCCAGTTTGCCCACATTCATACCATCCCTTTTGTTGTTCTTGTGCTTGTGGCGGTCGGTTGGAGATGTTCACTCTACAGTTATTGGCATCATGGCCAAACTTGCCACACCGCTCACCGGTATTTTTGTTAGACGACCCATTATGATGATAGTTGCACTTGTTGCACTTCAGAAGATTGCCATTGTAACTTCCTTGGTTCTGTGAGGAGGGAGTCTGGTTGAAGCTACGCGAGTTATCAAACTTTCTAGACTGATGTTGCTGCTGAGATGGGGCTGAAGATGATTGTTTGCTGTTGTTGGAGCTAGACTCCCACTTTTTTTTGTTGCTGCCGTCAGTGGATGTAGATGTAGCTCCACGTGGGGTAACTTGCCTTGAGTGATAGCCTGGTCGGTTAACTTGTAGGCCAGCCTGATGGTTTCCTGTATAGTGGCTGGTCGGGCAGCAGTGACCATGCTTTGGATCTCTAGGACTAGGCCATTGATGTAACTTTTAATCCTCATATGAGGAGGGTTGATCATGTTTGGGCAGAGGGTGGCAAGCTCATGAGAGCGTGTAGTATAGGCCACTATCTCAGAACCTGTCATCTTCAGGTTCCAGAACTCCATTTCTAGTTTTTGCACTTCATCCCGGGAGCAGTATTCTTCTTTCATGAGATTTTTAAAATCATCCCATGTAGTTTGGTTGGCAATCTCCACACCCAGCATCTGGACCTGAGTGTTCCACCGGCTTAAGG
Organism: Flaveria robusta; assembly: GCA_025506415.1. NCBI lineage: Eukaryota > Viridiplantae > Streptophyta > Magnoliopsida > Asterales > Asteraceae > Flaveria > Flaveria robusta. Next base: position 17,238,591 of record CM046472.1, read on the forward strand.
CAGCTCCATCAAGCGTACCGGTGGCATACTTCACTCGGTTTGCCACTGGACAGTTGCACATTTCAAAGACTGATTCGAGCTTTTCGAACCAGCCAAGGAGTCCAACTGCTCCTTCAATCCCGATGAATGGGTTGGATTTGCAGTCCATAAAGGACTTGTAAGTGCAAACCCCTTGACCTGAAACAGATTTTGATCAGTACTTAGAGATTTTCAAGAAATTGCTATCATTAACAGGACGAATAGTGTAACTTTTACGTAACAAATTGAACCAGTGTTACTTACCAATTGGATTTGGTTGAGGATGGTGACTGGCTAGGGCATCAGCCACCTGCTGATTGATGAGGGCAGCAAGTTCTGCCGGGGCCATGTTAATGCTACCACATCCACGTCCTCTTCCAGACATTCTTAACAATCACAACATACAAAAACAAGTGAATATCTAACATATCAACTTCATTTAAGTATAAGCAATTAAAAGAATTTAGTACAAACACAACTTAATATTCAAACAATAATCTCTTATAAAACAAATTGTAAGTACGTCTACAATCAATTAAACCAAACATCAAAATCCAAATATGTCAGTCGGATGAGAACAACCCTTCCCATCTAGGTGCAGAATACGTAAAAGTCAGACAATCTTAGGGCATCAGCCACGTGCTGATTGTGAGGGCAGCAAGTTCTGCCGGGGCCATGTTAATGCTACCACGTCCACGTCCTCTTCCAAACATTCTTAACAATCACAACATACAAAAACAAATGAATATCTAACATATCAACTTCATTTAAGTATAAGCAATTAAAAGAATTTAGTACAACCACAACTTAATATTCAAACAATAATCTCTTATAAAACAAATTGTAAGTACGTCTACAATCAATTAAACCAAACATCAAAATCCAAATATGTCAGTCGGATGAGAACAACCCTTCCCATCTAGGTGCAGAATACGTAAAAGTCAGACAATCTTAAAAAACAAAGTGAACATAGAAATCAAGGAGAAGCAACAGATCCAGCGCTATTCTCGGGTTCGTCTTCAGGCTGTTCCTCAGGATCTTCTTCTTCAGGCTCCGGCACTGCATTCAGTGCGATGACTTGACCCTTTAGATTTTCGTGTCTCTGTTCACCAACATTGACACGCTCGACTATACCGGTGACGCGATCCACATGATCGTTATGGTGATCCACCAACGAGTCGAGCCGTCTCTTTAATTGCTTGATTTTCTTAGTTGACTCCCGCACTACTTTCTTCAGCTCTCTGTTATCGTCCCATAGTTCGGCAACGCGTTTACGCTCAAGATGTAGAGCGGCAGCCATAGCTGCCATGGCCTGATCGGGAGGACAAGTAAGGGGAGGTAAGGTAAGGGCATTAGGGTCCATAACCGGAGTGGACCTAGTATGAGGCCGATTTTCAGGAGGTAAAGGAACATTATGCTCCTGAATCAATCTTGTCATGTAGTGAGGATAGTATTCCTAACGATGAACAGGTGGGTACCGAGGTAAGGCAAAAGGCTGGTCATAATCAAACTCCTCATTGTTATTAGGACGCATGGGCCACTCATACGGACCCGTATGAGGAGGTATAGAATCATAGTAAATGGGTCTTTTTCCCCGAGAGAAAGAAGAAGGCGCAGATGACGATGATGCCATTCCTGCAAAGAACCGCTCACAGGAATGAGCAACGTCAAGTAACCCAACAAGTAAAGCAAACAGACAAGGCAAATTTATGAAGCTAAACGTGTCTATGTGTGTAACTAAGGCTTTAGGCTATAGTCTAAATGCAATGCAAATGAGATGCAAATTTAATTTTAGTTCATTATAACCATTGGCTCTGATACCAATCTGTCAAACCCTCAATTTCCACAAACGGGGTTTTACCGTTAGACGCGTGACATACCAGGATCTCAGCCGATAGTTACACCAAACGACACATTAATTACAAAACATAGCATTTATAATTGTCAGACAATGTCAAAATATAATTTGATAATAAGTTTAAGAAAACGTTGCGAAAGCAAAATCAGTTAAATGTTTATAACCCAAATAATTGTATTTGCAGAAAACACCGTTTGACTGTTTCAATAAGTCAGACATGCATGAAGTGATGAGATGCTCCTAACCGTGCGTACCTTAAGAACCCAAAAGAAACATGCTAAATGTCAACACAGGGTTGGTGAGTTCACAGGTTTTAGTAAACAGTAATGAAATCAGTAAACAGATCGAGTAAACAAAGTATATCAAGTAGATAGCTAGTCTACATAGCAAGTTACATAGTGTATGAAGTTCGCAACCGAAGCTGACAAGTAATGAATGCCTCGGCTGTGGTTACCAAACCACAACAACAGAAATGAGGTCAATTAAACACCCGTTTGACGTGCACTCGTGCTAGCGCGACTAGCCCTGGTGGGGTTTGTCAAACCCAGTAGATCTACACAAAATTACCTCGCTTAAGTACATAAATTAACGGTTCAAAAGTGAGGACTTAAATTGGTACAACACTAGTAAACTGGTGATAATACAGTAATACTGATCTAACGAAAGAATATTTAAAAGAACACGTTTCTTTTCCCAAAAAAAAGAGTACAATGAAAGAGGGGCTGTAAACTCATCTTAATGCACAGCACCATATAAATGCAAACACGAGCAATCAGGTTTCCGGATAACCTGAATGCGCGTTTAATATTTACTTAACATTAAACAATAGCAATAGAATTGTACAGTTTCATGTTCTCGACTAAGCTCCACGCCCGAAAGAAACTTTTACTCAACTCTTGCATTTTAAAATAAACAAATCATTACCATAAGCTAGTGTATTTTCATTTACTTAAACTTCATTGTTATTAAATTTCTTTATCAAATAACCTTCCCTACGCTTTTACGTATGCCTAATTAATTTTATACTAGATTATATAAATATACCCAACACATGTGCTCCACCCCACACTATAAATATACAGCCCATATGCCAAAATTCTCCTACTGAATATACATTACTAGCACATCCATAATCATACTTAAGTATACCATAGTATATTGAATTTATATGTAGACACCCATATTTTAAACACTACATCTAGGAGTACATGTGACTTATATAATTAAATAAGGTACATTCAAGACCCATGCTTACATTCATCATATTGTTCTCTTTAATTAATGCACATCACACTCAATCATACATGCATGCCATCACCCAATGCATCAGTAACCTACACAATGTTTATATATACATGCATGTACCATCGGATTCACACCCCCACATACTGTAGTGCCATCTACATGCATAAACACACATTCACCCACACACATAAGTGTGTTAATGCCCACCTAACCCACATAAACATATATATTACAATTGATACACACACTCACATATCAACCTATGAATCAACTTCATATATACGTGAATTCAGTTTCCATCGCCCACACTTAATCATTCACAAATAATCAAAATAATTCACACACACACACACACTCCCTTTTATATATGTATATATATATATACATATATATATATATATATATATATTTATATACCAACATATCCACATATACAGGACCATCGACACCCAATGCACGCTCTATAATACGCTCTATCCACATATCGCAGATTCTAACCCGAACATCATAACCCTTAAACCCGCGAGCACAAACGTACGCAGAAATCATAAGCCAAGAACCCGAAACTGTATCGTAACAAACACGAGTATAGAAACGAGGAAGAATCATACCAAACGGGGCTGCTGGATCGATTTCGCGGCTGCCGGGGCGATGTCGGTGGTCGAGTGCTTGCAGTTGAAGAGGGGAAAGCCGGCGGAGATGATTCGGTTGTCAAGAGGAGGCTGCTGATGGTGTGGTTTACAACGAAAGGGTCCGTCGGTGACGATCGTTGCTGAGGGAGTAGTTGTCGTCGGTTGCAAGAGTCAGCGGTCTATCTGCGAGAAAAGGTATAGAAAGAAGATGTCACGGTGGTGGTTTGCGAATGAGGTAACGTGGGCATATAATCGAGAAGGCAAGGAAACCGAGTCGGTTGGAAGGAAAACCGGATAGTTTGTTTGAGCTTGGGATAATATGATTTTAAATTTAAATTATTGATATTCTTATTTTCAAAGACATTAATTTATGATGATTTAATTTATTAATAAGTGACTAGTTTGAGCAATATGGGTTTTGATTCAATAAATTAAGATAATAAAAGTCATTTTGATATAAAGTGTTGGAACGAGTTAGATATATGTTTTTAAGTTGTGACGTTAACCTAAGAACACGGGGTATCATATAGAATGAGAAACTCCCCTGGTGAAATTCTAGGAAAGATGCCTTGCAAGTTCTCAAAGCCACAAAAATGATTCCATGCGAGAGGATTCCATCCAAAATGATCAAAAATCTCAGGTCGCCTCCCGGAAGCGCTCATTTAATTAACGAGTCATTAGCTTGACTCGACCCCCCATTCACTTGTCCTTGGGGTGGAGTTTCATAATGTCAAACTCCTCATCTCTCGGGCCTTCAATGTAATGCTTTAAACGATGTCCGTTAACCTTGAAAATCCACCCATCCGAATGTTTAATTTCAACGGTGCCATACGAGAATACTTTCTTTACGATGTAAGGACCCGTCCATCTTGATTTTAGTTTACCAGGAAATAAGCGAAGCATTGAATTGTAGAGTAATACACAATCCCCCACTTGGAATTGTTTGTTGTTCTTCAAGTGGTTGTCATGTAATTTTTTCGTTCTTTTTTTGTAAATTGTGGAATTTTCATATGCTGGATTCCTCAATTCTTCAAGTTCATGGACTTGCAAGAACCTGTTTTCACCTGCATCTTTCAAATCAAGGTTAACGGCCTTCAAGGCCCAATAAGCTTTGTGTTTAATTTCAACGGGAAGATGACAAGACTTTCCATAAACCAACTTAAACGGTGTGGTACCAATCGGAGTTTTGTAAGCGGTTCGGAAAGCCCATAATGCATCATCTAACTTTACCGCCCAATCCTTTCGGTTTTGCCCAACCGTTCGTTCCGAGATTCGTTTAAGACCTCTATTAGTGACCTCAACTTGACCACTCGTTTGTGGATGGTAAGATGTTGAAAAACGATGTTTAACCCCATAACGAGTTAGTGCTTTTTCAAGTTGATTATTACAAAAATGAGTGCCACGATCACTAATTAGAGCCTTAGGGGCACCAAACTGAGAGAAGAGCTTTTTTAAGAATTTCACAACCACCCTAGCATCATTTGTAGGCAAGGCTTGCGCCTCGGCCCACTTTGAGACGTAGTCAACGGCTACTAGAATGTATTTGTGACCATGTGATGATGGAAATGGCCCCATGAAGTCGATGCCCCAAACATCAAATACTTCGCACACTTTTATGCTATTTTGAGGCATCTCATCACGTGACGAGATGTTACCTGCGCGTTGGCAAGCATCACATGCTTTAACCAACATATGTGCATCCTTGAATATGGTAGGCCAATAGAAACCAGAGTCGAAGACTTTCTTAGCAGTGTAATTTACTCCTTGACAATGACGAAGTATGCTCATTGCCTTAATCCCATGCACACATCTTCTCACCACTTGATCAGCGCAAACTCGAAACAGATATGGATCTTCCCAAAAGTAATACTTAACATCAGACATGAACTTTCTTTTCTGTTGATAAGTCATACCTTTCACAAGAACTCCACCTGCAAGATAGTTAGCCAAATTAGCGAACCAAGGGAATTTTTCTTCAATTGCTTGAACCTGTAAAAGGAACTCATGAGGGAAATTGTCATTTATGTGGTGTTCCCTTAGTTCCTCCATGGATGGGTTCTCAAGGCGGGAAAGGTGATCTGCAGCAACATTCTCAGCTCCTTTCTTATCCCGAATCTCTATATCAAATTCTTGTAATAGCAAGATCCACCTGATCAATCGTGGATTTGCATCTTGCTTGCCAAAGAGATATCTAAAAGCTACATGGTCAGTGTAAATAATGGTTTTAGATAGAACAAGATAGGAACGAAACTTATCAAAAGCAAATACTACAGCAAGGAGTTCCTTTTCAGTGGTTGTGTAATTTTCTTGTGCATCATTCAATGTTTTGCTTGCGTAGTATATGGGATGAAAATGCTTGTCCTTTCTCTGTCCAAAAACTGCATCACACATCAATTCGAATGGAAGAGTCCAATCGGGAGATACCATTATGGGGGCATTTATTAATTTTTCTTTTAAAAAGTTGAATGCATTTAAGCATTCTTCATTGAAAACAAAAGGAGCATCCTTTTTCTAGAAGTTGCGTCATAGGTCTTGCAATTTTTGAAAAATCTTTAATAAAACGTCTGTAAAATCCCGCATGACCTAGAAAACTTCTTATTGCTTTTACAGAAGCAGGTGGTGGTAATTTTGAAATAGTTTCAACCTTTGCCCTATCCACTTCTAAACCGACATTTGAAATTTTATGCCCCAACACAATGCCTTCTTTTACCATGAAATGGCATTTCTCCCAATTTAATACCAAGTTGGACTCTTCGCATCTAGTAAGCATTTTCTTTAAATTGCTTAGACAATGATCAAAAGAGCTCCCAAAAACTGTAAAGTCATCCATAAACACTTCCATGGAGTCTTCGATCATATCGTGAAATATGGCCACCATACACCTTTGGAACGTGGCCGGAGCATTACACAATCCAAATGGCATTCGTCGATAAGCAAATGTGCCATAGGGACATGTGAATGTGGTCTTCTCTTGATCCTCGGGTGCAATCGGGATTTGAAAGTAACCTGAAAAACCATCAAGAAAGCAATAAAACATATTCCCAGATAATCTTTCTAACATTTGATCAATAAAAGGAAGAGGGAAATGGTCCTTTCTTGTTGCATCGTTAAGTTTGCGATAATCAATGCAAACCCTCCAACCTGTGATGGTCCTTGTAGGTATCAATTCATTCTTTTCATTGGTTACCACTGTCATACCTCTTTTCTTTGGTACCACTTGTACCAGACTAACCCATGCGGAATCTGAGATTGGGTAAATCAAACCTGCATCAAGTAGTTTGATTACTTCCTTTTTAACCACTTCTTGCATATTTGGCTTGAGCCGACGTTGATGTTGAACACTTGGCTTATAATCATCTTCCATTAAAATTTTATGGGTACAAAAGGATGGATTGATCCCTTTTATATCCATAATCTTCCAAGCCATGGCTTTTTTGTGTATCTTTAAGACATCCAAAAGTTTGACTTTTTCATCACCTGTCAAATCAGAAGCACATCAGAAGCACAGGTAATTTGGAATCGTCATCAAGATAAGCATACTCAAGATGAGTGGGTAGCTCCTTGAGTTCCAATGATGGTGGTTTTTCAATTGATGACTTTGCCTTTGGTTGTTTTTCTAGATCAACCACTTCAAAAACTTCGTGAACTTTTACATTGGAAGATGGTTCATCTGCTAACATACGAGTTAGCTCATCACAAATCTTGTTAGCTTGATCGGCATCAAGCTCTTCATCATCAAACAACTGTGTTTCCAGAATATCCTATTTAAACATTTCCTGCACACAATTATCCATATGGCAATCAATAGCATCAACAAAATAAAGTGTCTCATCATGGTTTTGTGAATGTTTCATGGAATCCTTTATCTTAAAAACTACCTCTTCTTCATCCACGCGAAGGGTTAATTTACCTTCAAACACATCTACTAAAGCTCTAGATGTAGCTAAAAAGGGACGACCAAGAATAAGAGGTACGTTCTTGTCTTCATCCATATCAAGGATTACAAAATCCACAGGAAACACAAACTTACCAATTCTCACCAACATATTCTCAACTATACCTCTCGGGTATTTCACCTAGCGATCGGCAAGTTGAATGCTCATACATGTTGGTTGTGGTTCTCCTAGGTCTAGCCTTTCAAACATGGAATATGGCATCAAGTTAATGCTAGCACCTAGGTCAGCTAATGCGTTATTCACAGTCAAACTACCAATCAAGCAAGGAAGTGTGAAACTTCCCGGATCATTCATTTTCTGAGGTAACTTATTTTGAAGCATCGCCGAGCATTCTTCATTTAAAACAACATGTGAAAGTTCCTCAAGCTTCTGTTTATTTGTGAGGAGATCTTTGAGAAATTTGGCATACTTGGGCATTTGTGACAAAGCTTCAACAAACGGTAAGTTTATATGTAATTGTTTAAATAGGTCAAGAAATTTACCGTATTGTTGATCCATCTTTTCTTTCTTCAAACGCCCCGGATATGGAATCGTAGGCTTGTACACTTTCAATGGTTCTTTGACTTGTGCTGTACTTTCTGGGTCTAGCCTAGTGTTTGGCACCTCGTCTTGAACCTCAACTTCTACCTCTTCAACCACCGGTTTAGTCTCAATCTCTTTAGTGGTTTTACCACTTCTTAAAGTAATTGCTTTACAATCTCCCCTTGGATTTGCTTCGGTGTTACTTGGGAGTTTACCCTTTTCCCTCTCAGCTAGCAAACTAGCCATTTGACCCATTTGGTTTTCAATACCCCGAATCGCCGAACCTTAACTTCTTAATTCATCCGAAAATTGTAGTTGTCAAATTTCGGCTTGATCATGACGTGCTTCAGATTTTTGATGACGGGATTCTGTAGTAGATAAGAAGTGTGCCATCATCTCTTCCAAGTTTGATCTTTTCTCGGGTTGTGAACCACTACTTGAACCTTGATTTTGGTATTGATTTTGTTTTTGAGGTCGAGGGTGATCTTGATGTTGTGGTTGGAATGATTGTTGGTTTTGTTGGAATGGTGGTCTTTGTTGAAAGCCCGGAGGTTGGTTGCTTCCACTCACCTTCCAACTAAATTGGGATGATTCTTCCAACCTGGATTGTACGTATTATTGTATGGATTGTTTTGAGGTCGATATTGGTTAATCATGAAATCCACTTGTTCATTCACATTGTACACAACCCCATGTTGACAATCGGAGCTCATATGTGCACCACCACACAAGTAACAGCTCGTTTGCACTTGGTTCAATTGCATTTGATCAATTCTTTTAGCCATTACTTCCATTTGTGCAGCTAGAGATGTGTAATCATTTACATGATGAAGCCCTTGTCTTGATGGTCTATTTCATGAAGATGACCTTGATAAGTGTTCATTGCTAGTTGTTCAAGTATGGCATACCCATCTGTTGGGGTTTTCATGGCTAAAGAGCCTCTAGCTGTAGCATCGACTATTTGACGATCTTGTGGATACAACCCATTGTAAAAGGTAGTCACTTGCATCGACTCATCCAACCCGTGATGTGGACATTTTCTCATCATCTCTTTGTATCGTTCCCATGCTTCATAAACTGTTTCCCCTTCATCTTGCATAAAAGAAGTAATATTATTCCTCAATCTTGCAGTTTTAGATGGTGGAAAATATCTAAATAGAAATTTCTGAGCAAGATCCTCCCAAGTGGTTATAGAACCAGGAGGGAGCGAATTTAACCAAGCCTTTGCTCGATCACGAAGGGAGAATGGGAAAAGCCTAAGCTTGCTTGCATCATCAGATAACCCATTAGTCTTGAACGTGTCACAAATTTCCAAGAAGTTTGCTATATGGGCATCCTCATCTGATAAACCATAAAATTGAACATTACTTTGAATCATTTGTGGCTGAATTTCAAAGTTGTTGGCTTCAACCGCGGGTCTAACAATGCTTGATGCCAAACTATCCAACGATGGTCTTGCATAATCATAGATGGTTCTCTATTCATTTTTTCGATTCCCCATGTATTCCGAGTTTGTGTCCTCAGAATTATCTTCTTCTTCGGTGTTGGTTTCCTCAGTAAATTGTACCCGAGTCGCTTCACTATTGATTTCTTTAGCTATCTATAGAGATTTTACCCTCAAGTTTCTTTTCCTGAGTAATTTCTCCGGATTCAAATATGGTTCAATCAGGTCCTCAACAGGTGAAGATGCGGACATAAGGTTTCTAAAAACACAACACAATAGCAAGCACCGTAAAATGGAACAAAAGATAAAAATATGAAAATAAACTATGCACAAATTGTTAAAGTAGAAACTTCGATCTTTCTTGAAATCACCGTATCCCCGGCAACGGCGCCAAAAACTTGATGTGTGTAAAGTGTATATATATTTTTGATATGAAAATTCACACAATTTGTTTTAATTTTAAAGAAACGATTATTACCTTTAGACTAACTACACACAATAGGCAAGCGCACCTATCGTATAGTAGTATAGCTTGAGGTAAGAACCGAATATCGATCCGTGGATACAATAGCTCCCAATACTAAATCATCATCACTATTTAACCGATCAATTGAGTTCGGATTTGTAAATATTAAATTAACTAAAATGATTAGCAAGTTAAACTAATAAAGTGAGGAAATAAAGACGAAGATGCACGAGGAATTAAATATATCACTTGGACTTTGATTCCACTTAGCATAGAAGTAACAACTAATACAAACTCGAGGTGAGACCATTTTTACACATAATATATGCAATTAGACTAAACCCCCGTCAAGGATATCTAGATATATAACCATTCGGAAAGCTTGAACGATGAACACACAATAGCCACCTAAAGTTATGCCATAAAGAACTAATGATATAATTATGTCAATGTTAAAGATGAATTAGACTCCTGTTAGGGTTACCTAATTCCATAAATTTTTGGAAAGCTAACACGATAAACACATGATAACCACCTCAACTTGCGTAAAACAGACAAAACTACAATTACTCTTCAACTCATTAACTTCATACCACGATTACAAAACAATTCATAACCAATGATAAGAGAGATTCATGACATACACCATGGTTTTCTCAAACATAAGCATAAGGATGCACATTTGACCAATTTTACTAAACCTTTAACCTTCATTCACCATTCCTAGTCAAATGTCACAAGATTACATACAAAAGATGCAATTATATGCATAAGTCTTGTAAGAACATGAAGTTTTCCAACATGACAAGCTTACAACACCCACAAGGTTGAACATTTCATCAAACTAGAACAAACACACACAATCATTGAAGAATAATCAAGCTTCATCATAGCATCAACATAAACATCACCAAGAATCATGTACAAGTTGTTAAATCATGCTAAATTTCATCTAATCCAAGTGATAATAAGTGTTTAGCCCATGAGGCTTACAAAAGACACACCCAAACTCAAGAACATGGAAGAACTCATAGTAGATCTAGAAGAATTCAAACCAATTTTGAGTGGAGATGGGGTGGATGATGTTAGATCCTCCTTGAAAGTGTGAAATCTTCAATCTTGGCCTTGAATCTTCAAAGATTTGCGCAAAATCACCTAAGAGGCTTGAGAGAACTAGGGTTTTGTGTAAAAAGGTGAATATCTCTCAAATGGGGGAGAATTGGGTACATATCACGATTTCAGCTCGAACATGGTCATGTTCATAAGTAACATGCGCATGTTCTGCATCACGTCAACAAAAAATCAATTTCAACTTTCCAACATGGGCATGTTGGTCTGAACATGGCCATGTCAGAATGTTTTTCTCCTTAAAACTTCACCAAATCTTAAGTTTTTCCACAAAAACTATCAACATCCTTTTTGGAACCTAAAACATTCAATAGAAACATATACAAGGGTTTAATTGAATGATTCACAACCAAAAATACCCAAAATGAGGATAAATACACATTATTTGCATGTATAATTATTAACATATCACTTGATATTTATTATAGATCAAGCTAAGTTTACTTATTTTACTAGGAGAAAAATAGGTCACAAGTTTGATTTTTGTAAGTTATTCAAGCTAGGTCATTCTTTTCTTTGTAATAGCATTAATATGAACAACTTTTTACGGCTAGTAGATACTGCAGATCACTAAGTCACTACCATGGCACACGAGAGGGGACAAACAAATATATTAATATACCCGTAAGTGTATCAGGGATATCATTCTTTAATAACCAAGATATATATAACACACACACACATATATATATTATTGTATGTTGAAAATGACAATACATTAATAGAATGTCCATAGTATAAAAGACTTCCACAACCATAATTTTTCTCTTTTTGCATGATCTAGCTTTTTGACTCAACATGCGAGGATATTGTATACCGTACATTAAAGCAAAAAAAAAAACAATTAGCATTTTACAAACTATAAACATAAGGAAAAGAAATAGTGGGTAGTATTATATCTATGCATTTATTTACACTTTTTTAAAGTAAAAAATAGATGATATTTTTATATTAAAGATCATCTAAATATGCATGTGTATATGTGCACATATTTCTAAGATTCATTTATGTATATAGAGATACTTAAAGTATCTGTTAGATTGGATACCAATACAAAACTCAGCGGTCATTTTTGTTAGCTCCTTGATAGTGGAATGAGCATTTTCGTCAGCTCCTTAATAGTGGGGCAGATTTGTAAAATTATGTATGAACGCCAAGAAGACTAGATCTATATCAAACCATTAGATGCCACCTGTTGTTTTCTACCATGAGGCATGTGATAAATTAGGATCCCAGTCATTGGTCACGTGGAATGACACTATAAGAATTTAAAACAAACGTTTGATCATTAGCATTTCAAAGTAAACATTGCAAAAGCGTAAAACAAATGTGAAACCCAATTTCAGTAAATGTGCAAAACATGGGGGCCATAAATATTATGAAATGTAAATCAAATAGTTTTAAATGTTTGTGAAAACATGCGACTCAAGTATGCAACCCTACTTCTAGGCGTGATGGCGACCTGAGAAAACATACTAAATGTGTCAACATTAAGGTTGGTGAGTTCACAGGTTTTATAAACGAGATGAGTTTGAAATGCTTTCTTGAATAAGTAAAGAAACGTATATTAATAGGTAGCTAGCCTTTATGTTAATTTACTTAGCATTTCGAAACCAAGGCTAACTATTTGAATGTTTTTTGCCTTCTGCCACGTCAATCATGGACAGTGGATATATGTCAGGTCAAGATTACACTCTTTCAACCTCTAGTCCAGTTAGCACGACTAAAGCGGGCGGGCTTTCCTAGACCGAGTAGTACTATTCAAAATTACCTTGCTAGCGTTACTAACAGTTCAATATGTAAGGACTTTTGTGATAATGTTTGTGTTATAATAAACATGCTATATAACAATAATACTAAATCAAAAGTTTCGCATTATATGTTTCTCCCCCAAAGAGGAAAGTACGTAAAAAAGGAGCCGTGAAGACTCACCTTAGATTGCGTACAAGTCGGGTATGAAGACACTAAGTCACTAAAGGTCACCTATCAAATATAGGTCTATGAGTGTATTCATAATGATCCATATAAATTCATTGTATACAAACAACTTTAACTATTGGTGTGTTTGAGAAAAGTTTAACATGTTTGACAAGTTTGACCAAAGTTGGCGAGTTTGACCCAATGACCCATTGGTGGCTCAAATGAGTGAAATCATGTTTAAATATGCTCACACGGTCCAAATCATATTGCACATAAAGTTTTATGTTGGATTTTCTATTTTTAGGAAGTATCTATATTTGAAAAGTATGGTTTTCGTTACACGTGTAATCTATCACCAAAACCATTTAACATATCGTCATAAGCATCATAGATTGTATTCAAATATCTAATCCGCTAACATAGCAAGTTAAAGACAACTGGAGCATCATTATGAGTAAAGTTTCCATATTTAGAAACGTATGAAAAAAATTGCACAATCTACAAATCAAGTTCCTAGCATGTTCTTATGATCAATCTAAATCAATTTTAATCATCATACTATGCATCACTTGTATAGCATGCATCACACAATCTACAAATCAAGTTCCTAGCATGTTCTTATGATCAATCTAAACCAATTTTAATCATCATACCACGTGTTTTTCAAGATCTAACTATTCCCAAATACTTCATCTGTTCTAACTTACAAAACTATCATTAACACCCCACAATCATGCTCAAAACCATTTCACAAACAAACTTGCAAGAAAAGTTACTAAAATTGGAAAGTCTAAGAAAAACGAGCCAATTTCACAAAATCAAAACACCGCTCATAGCATCAATATATCATATCTATTTTTATCAAATATCCACATTTCATATAAAACCCCTAAATAAATTTACTAATAATAACAAATCTCGGTTTTCAACAAAACTAGGGTTTTTGACAAATCCAATCCATACAATCATCCAAAAATCATATAATGGCACATATTCAACATCTAATTCAACTTAACTGATAGTTTAGACACATGTTTGGATAGGTTAGGGTTTCATGAACATACTTGGTTTAAAGTAGATGAAAAAAAAAAGAAAAACTTACTTAGTTACTTGTAATCACAAGAACTTGATCACTAACACTTGTTTCATGCTAGAAACAACCAAACTCATCCACAATTGCTTGAAAAGTTACCAATTGAAGTGTGTATGTGTGTTGAAGTTTGCGAAAAGGATGAGGGGATGGAAGATGGGGTCGCGACCGTGGATGGTATAGGGGGTGGGAACTAGGGTTTCTTATTTTATTTTATTTTTTTTATACTATTTAACCCTGAAATTTTATAATAATCAACCAAGTGATCAGGAAGCAGGTTTTTCTAGATTGAAAGGCTAAATATTCAAGTTAATTCATTTAAACTCCAAAAGAACTAAAACAATGTTCAATCTATCGATTTCTTCTAATTTTTAGAACAATTATTTTATAAAAAATTCAAACACGTATTAGCACGTTAATGCTTAAAAATTTCACAACTCTCATATCAAGCTAATAATTTAATCATGTAATCACGGTACATGGAATTTCACACAAATTATTATTCTAAAATATTATTATGATAACTTACCAACGTTCGGGGACAAGACTCGTGTGTGAATGTCCGTAACGTGAATATTTGTGCAATAACCGACACACTTAATTAAAACTAATTAAATGTATGCGTGAATGATCGAATCATAATGTTTGTGTTAGTCGCAAAATGACATGAAAATGTCAGGTGTTACAATTTGGGAAATCTAGAAACAAAAGTTTGACATGAAGCTGGGAAGCAAGGTTTAAATTTGCATAACTAAAGATAAGCTTAACAAATCATGGTTTATGATGAGAACACAAAGCATTTCTATGGCTGTGGTCCTGTGGATGGCACCACTTGTTGATACAACGAAATCTGGGTCGGGCTTGATGTTGGGTTGAACCATGCCTAGCAATCTCGAGCATGGACCTAAGCGGCAACAATAATGAAGACATATGTTAAAGGGCTAATGGGTTTAATCCTGATGGCACTTCAAGTTAGTATTTTTCTATAATAATCAAGCATACAACTTATAGATACATAAAGAAGTAAGTATAAAAGATAGAGCGATAAGGAATTTACTTATAAGCAAGTGTAGTCTAAAGATGAAGGTATGGCGGTGTTGTCCAAGACAAGCAAGAAATAAGGACCCTATGGCAAGCAAGGAATCCAAGATCTTGTCAAGGACAGGTAATGAGCATGCTAGGGAAACAAAGAGATAGTTCTTCACGGAGATAGATAGATAGATAGATAGATAGATAGATAGATAGATAGATATGAGATGCTAATCGAAGGTTCGACACTTGCAAATAGGACGATTAGAATACAAAAGATGATCTCCTATTTATAGTTGGAGAGTGGGCCTCAATGAGTTTTACCCATATGGGTCAATTTATGTTTAGTGGGCTTGTGTATTGTTCTATTATGGGGTCTAGTTAAAGATGGCGTGCCTAACACCATTTATTAGTATCATATAATGGGTATGTGGGTATTGAACCACACACATCATCAACTAACTTACATTTACATATTTTCGAGAATGATAATACGTACGTGAATAAAATACAACACGTGAATCTATAAATGAATGTTCACGATAAAATGTTTGACATCACAAAACAGCAGTAAGAAAATTAAATTATTTTTTTTTTCGGATAATACATGAACTCTATACTATACACCTACTACTACTTCTAAAATCGTAACTGCACTCTATAGGATTTGAAACCACATCATTTGGTTGAGAATTTATGTGCATATCAAGATTGGAGAAAACAACTCTCATCACCAAATACACAAACAATCATTATTATGCTATATTATAGGAAGAATGGAGAAAATGATAAAATATAACTAGTGAAACGAGAAGAATGAGAAGATGAGAGAATTTATGATGTTACGCTCAGGGGCGGAACTATTCTTTGAGGTACGGGGTCACTGACCCCATTGAATTTTGAACCAGTAGTAGAACCTTTAATACCGAAAATTCGGGTGCACCCATAATTTTTTTAGAAATGAACTCATTAGTATTGTTAATTCTTAGCCATACACATGAAAAAAGCTTAGTTCACTGGTTTCCAATCCTTACATGCGGGTATGACCTTGCTCCAGGTTGCGAGTTTGAATCCTGAAAGGTTTATTTTTCACACCTTTTTTGCATCATGTCCCGACTTCAAACTCATTAGTATTATTAATTCTAAACTATACATACAAAAGAAGCTTGGTTCATTGGTTTCCTCTCCTTGGGTATGGACATGAACTTGCTTTAGGTCGAAAGTTCAAATCTTGAAGATGGTGTTTTCTACACACTTTTTTTAGCTGAATTATTATTTGACTTTTACTTCTTTTTAATTTAAACCATCCATTAATCGTTAGTGTACTATTCTAATTGATTTGTTTTGGTTAATTGACTACAGAAAGAAGATAAATCAAAGAATCTTTTTCTTGATGCCTCTATATCGATTTAGGAATGAGAATCCTGATTTCATTCTCGATTTCAAGGTAGGTCATGACAAATTTGAGTTATTTCTTTATTCCTATACCGATTAGGAGGATCACCGTATACTTGATTTTTTCTTTATGTTTATAATTTGATTTTATGATATTTAATTTGAAAGTCTCTATTTAAAGGTCTTGATTTGTTGATTTAAAGGTCTCGATCTAAATAGATTGCTTCTAAGGCCCTGTTTGATTTCACTTACTCGGTCAGAAGGTAGTGATCGGGTAAGAGATTGTTTCAAAACTGATCCGGTAAGGGGGAAAATATGCATGGGTCAGTAGTGTCGGACCGGGTCAGGCGCATCAAGAAATAACTCAAATTTGTGATGACCGGGTCAGTGGTCAGACATTTTCACCGGGTCAGAAGCAAATCAAACAGCCCCTAATTCCACCACCGGTAATGATGATGTGACATCCATGGAAAATGGGAAAAACAAGACTATTACAACTAGAAGTGTACAAAAAAACCAGTTATAAAAAACGATAAACTAAACCAAACTGGTTTGAAAAAAAACCGGTTTGGCTAGCCCAACTCGAATTGGCGGTTTGTATACTAGGTTGGTAGCCCGACACCCAAACCCGATTTGTAAGCTGCTTTTAATTAAAAAACTTGTTAAAACAGGATAAAAACCGGTTAAAAACGGTTTACAAACCGATCTAAACCGATTTGAGTGGTTTGAGGATTCTTGATGAAACACCGGTTTGAAACCGAACCGGTTTGAATAAAAAAAACAGTTTGTACATATGCAAAAAAAAACCCGGCTAGTTTAAAAACCAAACTGGTTTGACAAAAAAACCGTTTTGTACACCTCTATATGAAATGGTTCGGATGATTATTAACCAATAAATGGTTTTGAGTGGCAGGGCTTGTAGTTTTAATTTCCAACTTGTTGAGCCTAATCTTGAACACAGTAAAAAAGAATAAAGAGTCAATTACTATTTGTATCGCCGACTTTTTTCAAAACTAACTAGTTGCATCCTAAAAGTTTAAAAATATTATTATGTACGCTGACTTTTCATTTTTTTCATCTATTTAAATCCTAAAGGCTAGAGCCGTCAGCCTTGTCTGTTATCGGTCATCTATTTAAATCCTAAAGGCTAGAGCCGTCAGCCTTTTCATTTTTTTCATCTATTTCCTTCTTTATTAAGAGTATTTTTATTTTTCTTCTTATTTACCCTTGAATAAACTTAAAAAAATAATAACTCCCATTTTATCTTATTTTTCTCTATCTTTCCTCTCTCTCCCCTACTCCATTTCTCACTCCCACTCTTTAGATAAAGAAATCTCTATCTTCCCTCACCCTCACGTACTTCATCTCCCCCTCTCTTTTTAGATGAAAAAGAAACATGGTGTGGTGTTTATGGTAGACAGATGGTGGCGATGGGGCTATGGTGGTGACGACGGGGCTATGGTGGTGACGACGGGGCTGCGGTGTGGTGACGGGGTTGCAGTGGGGGCGATGGGGCTGTGGTGGGGGCGATGGGGCTGTGGTGCGGCGACGGGGAGCTGCGGTGGCGGCGACATGAGGTTGTAGTAGCAATGATGCGAGGTTCTTGTGGTAGTGATGAAAGGTTGTGGTGGTGGGTACCGGTGGTGGTGGAGATTAGTGAGGAAAGAAAGAAAAAATAAATGTGTGTGATGAAAAAGAAAAGTTTGGATAAAAAATGAAGGTAGGTTGGTTAGTGGATCCCACAAGCTTTTTTATTTTTTTAATTTGTAGAATATTTTAGTATTTTCACAAATTATTTAACAGAATAACTTACCGTATTAATTAACATTAAGAATTCAAATAGATAAAAAATAAAAAGAGTAAAATGCTATTTTCGTACCTGACGTTTTGTTGAATTTGTCATTTCAATCCAAAAACTTTTTTTTTGCCATTTTAGTCACTGTAGTTTACCAGATGTTGCCATTTTCATCTACTACACTAACACTGTTAAAACTCCATTAAATATGAGGGTATTTTAGTCTTTTTGAACACCCTAATTATCCAATTATCAATCAATTAATATTCAATTAAAATTAAAAAAAACACATGAAACGACTAGTGAGACCATACGCTTCGATTTCAAAGCTTTGAATAACTCTAATTTATGTTGTTCGATTGAGCTCTACCGTGGGATTTCAATTATCTTCACGTTTTGTTCGAACGTGTATCGTTATTTGATTGAGGTTTGTTGTTGTCATGCTTTATTTGATTGAGATCTTTGATTGAGGTCTTTGAACATGACAATTACAGATCTCAATAAAACAAAACATGACAATAGTAGACCTCAATCGAACAACAGTACATGCTCAAACAAAATGTGAAGATTAATTGAAATCTCACAACAAACCTTAATCGAACAACATGTGTTAGAATTAATCGAAGCGACTGGTCTCACGAGTCGCTTCATGTGGTTTTTTAGTTTTAACTGAATATTAATTGATTAATTTAATTTTATTGGATTATTAGGGTGTTGAAAAAGACTAAAATACCCTCATATTTAACGGAGTTTTAACAGAGTTTTAACGGTGTTAGTGGAGTTGATGAAAATAGCAACATTTAGTAAACTACAGTGACTGAAATGACAATAAAAAAGTTTTTGGATTGAAATGACAAATTCAATAAAATGTTAGGCACGAAAATGACATTTTACTCAAATAAAAAATTAGAGGATATAATAATATTTTTAAACTTTAAAAATACAAATATATAACTAGTTAGTTTTAGGGATACAAATAGTAATTTTGTCGATGATAAAAGTGAGGATAAAACGGGAAGAAGAAGACCGAAGAACAACGACGACAAACGGTGGTTAGCAATGGCAGCTTCCGCCACGGACGGCGTCGCTGCGACGGCTCTCCGGTCAGTTCTCCATCGCGTGAAACAAGCAGCTGAAAGATCATCTCGTGCCTCAGATCGGATAAGAGTCGTTGCCGTAAGCAAAACAAAGCCCGTTTCTCTCCTCCGGGAGGTATACGATGCCGGCCACCGTTGTTTCGGTGAAAATTATGTTCAAGAAATTGTCGAAAAAGCACCTCAGGTTATCATTTCCTTTCGATTTTTATTTCAATCTAAGCAATTGTGAAAGTGTGAAAATTTAGGGCGAATATACTTAAAGTGACATTCTTTTGACAAAATTTGCAGCTTCCTGAAGATATAGAATGGCATTTTATTGGGAACTTGCAGAGTAACAAAGTGAAGCCTCTCTTGAGTAAGTGCTTTATGGTTCTTATGTTTAGAAACTTGAAGTTTTGATGGTGAAACTTGAAAGAGAGGAAGAAGGAGATTGTATTTTATGACTGTCTTTTTGCTTATTGGTGTAAAGAAGAATGGTGGTACAGTGAGCATGTTGTTTTGACATTTTTGTTATTTGTCTTGTTCTATGTGCAGCGGGGGTACAAAATCTTGTCATGGTGGAGACTGTAGATGATGAAAAGGTAATTCCAGTTTTGTTTTTAATTATGTGTATAACAAGACATGAATGTAAGGCTGAATGGCTGATTATTCTTCTGCTTAGTATTTTTGTGTAAATTGAGAAGCCTTTTTTTGCAAATTAGATATGAAGTCTAGTTCCTGCTTGGATATGTTTGGGGAACTCGTGCTACTTTCACATATTTTAGATCTTGAATAATAACCATTGTCTCAAACCGCTAGAAGTTTGCTTTGACATGAATAAGTTGGTAAGGATACAAGTATTCAGGGTGCAATGTAACGTCGGAGTGTTGTCTTTTTCTGGTTGTTTATATGAATGGAATTTTACTGGTTCCTTGAGGAGATAAAATTCTGTAGGTTGATTGTTTACCGTCTTGGAAGTATACTGATTTTGTGGTGTCATGCTGGCGATATCACAGATTGGCACTTCTAAAATGCTGGCTTCCTGTTAATCTTAGAGCTTTGTAGCAATTTTCACCAAATTTAGGGAGGCCTTCAACTGTGATAGGGTTCTTATGGCTGTTTAACAACCATGTTTAGGTTGAATTTGTGAGGATTCTCTTAGTTGAATAACCAAGTGACCATTGGAAATGGTGCTTTTGTTGGTCTTTAGTAGGAAAATTTCAACACAGAAATATTAGATTCTGAATGAGTTCTTCGTAAGGGGAGTTGTGGTGTCTGTCAATACTCGTAAAGCATTCATAATGTAGAATTTGTTGCAGGCAGACGTATCTTTTTTTAATGGTGTTTTTTACTTTTGCTTATATGATGTCTTGGTTTACTAGTGATTCATTTAATGTACGTTTTCTTTGATCTTTTTGTCTAGATTGCAAACAATCTTGATCGAGTTATTGGGAACATTGGCAGGAAGCCTTTGAAAGTGATGGTCCAGGTGAATACAAGTGGAGAAACATGTGAGTAAAGTAGCCAACATGATATTTGATCAATTTGCAAATATCATCTCGGCAAGTTTTACAACTAAACTTCTTAATGTGTAATTATCGCATCATTGCAGCAAAATTTGGTGTTGAACCCGATGGGTGCGTGGAGCTTGTGAAACATGTTACTTCAAACTGCCCAAACCTTGAGTTTTGTGGCTTAATGACAATTGGGATGCCAGATTATACATCAACTCCAGAGAACTTTAAGGTGACAACCAACACATTGTTTAAATTCATACATTTTTTGTTCTTCACTTGATAATAGTTGTCTTATACTACTTGTGTGTCGATGATGTCAGACATTAGCCAACTGCAGAACTGAGGTATGCAATGCTCTTGAAATAGCTGAGGATCAATGTGAATTGTCGATGGGCATGTCCGGTGACTTTGAGCTAGCTGTAAGTTGACTTCTAATACTGGCAATCTATGAGCTTATAATATAAGCACGGGAAAACTGCGATAAATGGCGGCATGCTGATGTCGTTTCTAATTTTGTTATCTCAGACGTTAATTGTTACTACAACCGCTGTACTTTTCAAAATTAATTACTAAAGGTGGCAAAATGGGCCAGCTTGGTGACGGGTGGGGTGGGTTGGGTTGGTTGACTTGCACATGTAGTTTGTCCAAATTTTCAAGTTTAATTTTGACTAGTTAGTGTCTTAAATATGACTACAATGGCTTATTATTAGAATTTAAAATTGCTATTTTACTAAGAAAATTATGATGTATGCAATAAGCTTTAGGCGACTCTTAACACATTTCCTTTTGACACAATATCCCCACTTCTATTGATCACTGTGGGCTGAAAAGTGTATAATATATTGACTAAGTTTAATTATTTTTGTAGCGTTAATTTAGATTGTTTTCCTAACAGTTATGATTTTTGAATTGAACCGTTTGCATTTCTGCGAGAACAATGGATTGCTTGCTACCAAATTCTCTAATCACTAACACTCTCTAATCGCAGAGAGTGTGTTTTTTTGCAATTCAAGATCTGTCTCCCCTAACCTGATTAATATTGTCAACTGTTTACTTGTTTTCTGTCTTTTAAGGCTTATTACAAATCTGATTCTTAATGGTCTGTGATTTTTTCCATAGATCGAAATGGGCAGCACTAATGTGAGAATCGGATCTACCATCTTCGGAGCAAGGGAGTACCCAAAGAAACAATGAATCAAATCATTTTTGTGCATTTATACTAGTGATGATTCCAATCTATAATTATGAATAAGCCTTATAGGATGGACTCTTTTCAGCATCCGAGGACTTGTGCGGGGCATAAAGCACAAAATATACGGCCTGCTATGCATAATGCTTTGAAGCTTCTATATTCAGACGAAGACCATGGTGTTTGGAAACTGCTAATCGTTAGTGTTTGAAACCTCCGGTTTTTGGTTTGTTAATTTGCAAATCCATGGTAGTGTATGAAATATTCAGAAGATTTGAAGTTATGATATTGTTGTTCATTTCCGTCTAGAATGCGACCTAAACCAATTAGTTTCGGGCATATGACTAAAGATGGTATATACAGCATCTATATTACCATGCATATCACTAAATATGTAATTACATGTAGTATTGGGTGTTAACGGACGGGTTGGGTCGGGCAGTGTAATGGGTCAGAATGGGTTCGGGTCAGAACGGACAAATTTAAAAATGGGTCAAGATGGGTTAGTGTTAGGCTGGGTTCGTATTAAAATATGTTCGGGTCAGAATGGGTCAAAAGTCTAAATTTTGAAAATAAAATTGTAATTGAGGTATTGAATCAAAAGGGTAGATAGTTTATTAATGATAATTTTTGCGTGCGATTGGATATATGATAGGGAGAATGAAGGATGTGGAGAATGGTTTAAATAAAACTAAATCTTATAATGATCCATCTTGACCCGTTGGGTATTTAGCACCACTCATCTTAACCTTTTTTTTTACTCCGCCACTTTATAATTGCTCATCTTAACCCATTTAATATGCTAACTAACCCATATATTTATAATTTAAACCCAAACCAACCCAATTGAAAGCAAATAGGTTAGCATTGCGAGGTCCAGGGGTGTTGAATATGATAATGTCTTTGCTCTAGAAATTATATTCATCTAACAACTTTTGTATAAGGTTGTGCACCAGTTGAGCTTGAGCCTGTACGTTTTGCTTATGGGATAGGTAAATTTCGTCTTGCTATGAATTCGTTAGGGAAGCGGCCAGGAGCATAGTTTGTGCAAGCTATCCTTTTGTATGACTTTTTCAAAACACTATGGCTTTGCTTGATGAGGTACATGAAGTACGCTGACAATGTTTGAAGACAATTTGAGTAGATCTGATTTTTATACATTTGATCTGTCACATTGAGCTTGAAACTTGAAATTCTCTATTGAGCTGAAATTTGAGCTCGAACTTGGCTTTTTACAACTCAAACTTTTTTGTGGCATGATGAGCCGACTTGAAGTCGAATAAAAGGGTGAGATCTAAGGCGGATTTGAGGCTCAAGAGGGTGGTTAAGAACCAGAGGCGAATGGAGATAAATATAAAGATCTTACTGAAGAAGCCTCTAAAGAATCAATTGAAGATTTAACTGGTTTTAAAAGAAAATCAATACAAAGAACTGATTGAAGATGTTGATGTTGATGCTCACAGATCTGTTATTGAACAATGTCAAAGAACCGAGCAGTTCCTTGCAGTGGTTTAATTTGTAGGTGAAATTGCTTGGTGGGTTTTTGGAGTTTAAAAAAAGAAGTAATAATAATAACTAGCTTGAAATTGAAATCGATTTGAAATTGATACGAGTTAGGGGCTGTTTGATTACCGCTGACTCAATAAGATCTGACTGAGTCAGAAGCTGACCCAGTTAGAAGTTCTGACTGAGTTGCATCTGACTGAGACTTGGCTGTTTGATTCAGTATCTGACTGAGTTGCATCTGATTGAGACTTGGCTGTTCGATTCAGTATCTGACTGACTCTGCTGAATGATAAAAACAATCATATTACCCTTGTATTTTAACTAGTGTTAATTATAAATTATTTTAACACACAAAAGAAACCATCAAAAAACAAAACCCACTACCATTACCATCTCTGATCTCTCTCTCACCCACTACCATCACCATCAAAAAACAAAACCCCTTCTTTTAAAATCGAGACGTTAGGTCTGATTCGAACAATATAATGTTGTAATCTTCAACCCCTTCTCTCAACCACTACCATCACCATCTAAAAACAAAACCCACTGTAATGGAGGTG
The DNA here is from genome assembly GCA_025506415.1 of Flaveria robusta. NCBI lineage: Eukaryota > Viridiplantae > Streptophyta > Magnoliopsida > Asterales > Asteraceae > Flaveria > Flaveria robusta. The sequence continues at coordinate 17,262,937 of CM046472.1, forward strand.
GAAAGCAGCACATGTGCACATTCAAGGTTCGAGAGAGGGCAGTGCGGCGGAGGGAGGACAGGAGGGGCGGAGGGAGGGCAGGAGCGGCGAAGGGAGGGCAGGAGCGGCGGAGGGAGGGAGGGAGGGGCAAGATCGGGCCGGTCAGCTATGTGGTCAGTGAGGCCGATTATATGGTCTTGGTCAGACCCTAGCGACCGGGTCAGTCGCCAAGACCGGACAAATCAAACGCCCTGACCGGCTGACCAGCCAGTCAGTGGTCAACCCTTGGTCAGCGAAAATCAAACGCAGCCTTAGTTTTGCTCGGTTAAGCTTGGCTTATCTTGAAATGAGCTTTATGTTATAAAACTAGCCTAATAGCAAAAACAATAGGAAAAAGAAAATATAGGAGGAGAGATGTTTATATTATTTATGATCTATCTTCAAATAAGATACAATGGGTTATATATAGAAGTAGGAAACTTAATTCTTTCATAACTCCAACAGCCATTTGAATAATATGATAAGCATATCTCTAATAAAATCTATCTATATAATTGTTGATAACCACAATAAATGATATTTATAACACTCCCCATTGGTTATCAATTTAATACGTTTGAATATGATGCCTCGTTAAAAACCTTGCAAGGAAAACCCAATGGGACAAAAGCAAAGCTAAGGAAAAAAGAGTGCAACACGTATTAACTCCCCCTGTTAGCATGAGCTATGTTGCCTCGTTAAAAACCTTACTAAGAAAACCCAATGGTTTATATCAAAAATTCATGAGCTCACTATTAATAGTTGATGTCGTTTTAAGTATATATCACAGATGAGCCCTAAAGGTTTATATCAAGACTGCTTGTGAGTATAGACGACATACCTAAATATTAGAGTGTATTCTGGTATCATTACTCGGAGACATAAATGTAATCTACAAATGGTAGTTATTTTAAGGATTATGTGTTTCCTCTATCTAAGTCTGTTACAAGTGTTTCAAAACAACCAACCCTAGGTGGAGTGTCATCTCTTCCTTAGATATCATCTAAGATTGTATTTATAATAATTAGGGATAGAGTTCTGATGATTTATAATGATGCTTAGATCCAAGGTGAGCTATCATAGTTGTCTTCAAAACTATGATATGTGCACGTATTAGGGTAATAAATGGAAGTGGCATACGACAACATACATTGTCGAGGGGGGTATAATGGATGCATGTATACTTGGTGGGGTGTTAAAGGGAGAGTAAAGGAATGGACACACTATATCCCTTTTCAAAAGGAGTGTGATAATACACTATGGCCTTGACAAACATGACCATACCTATGCAGGCAGCCCAATAAGGGTCCCGGTGAATATAACCATGTGAATATTATTACACAAGATGGTCATAATTTATGAATGATAATTCAAGAGCTCACTAGCAATAGTTGTTGTCGTTTTAAGTATGTATTGGTGAGCTCTGAAGGTTCATGCCAAGACTAATTATGAATATTGATAACGAATCTATATTTTACGAATGTATCTATTACCATAAATCGGAGACATAAATGTGATCTACATATAGGAATTATTATAAAGGATTAGGTGTTTACACTACCTAAGTCTGTCTCAATTGTTTCCAAACACCCAAACCTGGGTGGAGTGTTATAATTGGTATCAAAGCATCCAAGGCTCAACAAATCCTCATTATCAAAAAAGGACATATAAGGAAGCTATATGTTCAAGCCAAAAGAAAAAGCAAGTCGACCCCATGAACCCTAGCTACTTCCATAATGGGGAACTCAACCATTGAAGAGGGACTGCCCCAAGTTCATATGATAGAGTTGTTTTATTTCACTAGTAATGCTTAGGCATCTTAACTAGGTGTGGAACTCATATTTGTAATGATTTGCAGGGGCTAGAGAAAGTTAAAGAGTTGAGGAAATATGATTTGGTATTACATGTCAACAATGATGCACATGTTGTTGATTAAGCCAAAGGACAATATTATATTTTGTTACCAAATGGTTTGTATTTAATATAAAATAATGTTTGCTTTGTACCTAGTATTACTTTGGAATTTTATCTCAGCCGAACTTTGTATGAACAAAGTTATACCTGTAAATTCAATGGAAGGTATATTTTAACAATTAAAGAGATTATGGTATATTTTAAGGCTAGGCCTCACAAAGACATTTACAAAGCAAAACATCATATGGTGATAACTCTATATATGCTCTTACCGAACAATCAAAGTCGAACTTTTAATCCATCTTTGGCATTTTTAACTTGCACAAAAACATGAAATGGATGTCAAAACTCCAAACTGATGGAATCTTGGAATTCACTGGTTTGGAATCTTTTTGTAGAAGAATTGTAATAATAACTTGGAAAACTTGAGAGTCGCAGTTCGTTTTCAGATTGAAACTATTTGGGTCACACCAAATATTCAATCGGATAAAACTCAAGTTTAGAAATCGAAGTATGAATTCGTGTGTGTTTTAAGAATGTGAACCAGAAGAGAATTCAAGAAGAAGCCAGACCAATCTTGTTCAAAATCGAATTATTTCAGGGATGGGAAAACTGCCATCGGCAGTTTTTTTCATGCAAAGTTACAATTTTTACCCTCTAGTTTCACATGTGAAATTTCGGTAAAAAACAAACTCTAGTGCATTTTTGATAAAGCAATATTTTTACCCTCGATCCCAGCCAGGGGCTCTGCCCCTTGGACCCCGCCAGGGGCTGCCGCCCTTTGGACCCCGCTCCTAGGGGCGCTGCCCTTGCAACCACGCCAAGGGGGCGTTGCCCCCTTGGAACCCCCATCGCTTAGGGGCTTCGCCCCTAACAAGGTTTTCAATTTCAAAGATCATAATAAACTCAAACAAGTGTGCAATCCCCGCACCTCCTGAGTTGTTTGATGGATATTATAATCAAATTGGTCGTTAGTCAATCCAATTACACTAAAATATCTAACATTCCTCCCCCATTTTAGTGTAATCCTTGATTAACTAAAACAAACTCACACAAACAAAAAACTTATGTATAAATGAAATATCGTGACGATTGAATTTCATCTTAGTATATTACACATTTCAAATATTCGAATATCAGGGTGTCACTATGGATTGAACCCTTGTTATTTATAGTGAATACATGAAGATAATATACACAAAAGTTTTCATACATATATGTTCTTACTTGACACTATATTTTACTAGCATTATGTCCATATCCTTCATAAGCATATCAAAGCCAAGTCCAAGCTTCTTGAAGCAGCTAAACTTCATGCTCATATAGGTAGCTCTTTTCCTCTTACACCTGCATATGCAATTTTTCAAAAGAACTATTAAGAATTTAGACTTCAACCTCCTCAACTTGCAGGTCTGAACACATACCTTAGGATGTTGCTACTAATGCGTTCCAATCTCTAGATGTTAAGTTTTTCGCATTGAATTCAGCATCTAGTGTTATACTAGATGGGAATTGGGTATCTTAACATGAGAGATTTTAGGTGGACTTCAATCCCATCCCTAAAGCCGACTTGTGCACAAGATCTCTATTTAACCCTTTAGTTAGATGATCGGCTAAATTATGTTGAGTTCTCACAAACTCCACAGATTTCACACCATGCATGATGAGCTCACGAATCACGCTATGTCTAACACCTAAGTGTCTAGACTTGCCATTATACACTTGACTATAAGCCTTAGCCAAAGTGCCTTCGCTATCACATCTAATAGATATAGGTGATATCGGTTTAGGCCACAATGGAATTTCATAAATCAAATTTCTTAGCCATTCAGCTTTTTTACCAGCTGCTGATAATGCCACAAACTCAGATTCCATTGTTGAGTTAGTAATGCAAGTTTGTTTCTTTGATGCCCAAGAGATGGCACCTCCTCCAAGTAGGAATGTCCATCCACTTGTGGAAGAATGATCTTCCATATTTGTAATCCAACTTGCATCCGAATAACCTTCAATAACAGAAGTAAATCCAGAATATGTTAAACAATAATTCATTGTTCCTTTTAAGTACTTAAATACTCGATTAATAGCTTGCCAGTGAAGTGAACTAGGGTTACTAGTAAATCTACTAAGTTTTCCAACAGCATAGGCTATATCAAGCCTAGTGCTAATCATGGCATACATGAGACTTCCAATAGCTTTTGAGTATTCACATTGAGATACTGCAATACCTTTATTAGGTAGAAGTTTAAGATTAGGATCTATAGGAGTGCTTACAGGAGAACAATCTTTGAAGTTAAATTTTTTCAAAATTTTTCAATATAATGAGATTGAAAAATTAAAATACAATTGTTCTCACGCTTGATCTTTATACCAAGGCTCACTTCAGCCTCTCCCATGTCTTTCATAGCAAACTTAGATGACAAGAATTTCTTAGTTTTATCAACTTGACTTTGGTCAGTACCAAATATTAACATGTCATCTACATATAAACAAATTGTAACTCCTTTACCAGAAGTGTCAAACTTGCTATATACACAATTGTCTGCTTGGTTTAGCACAAAACCATTAGACAACACAACATCATCAAACTTTGATGCAATTATTTTGGTGCTTGCTTCAGACCATATAAAGATTTTATCAACTTACAAACTTTATTCTCATTACCAGGCATAACAAAACCTTCAGGTTGTTTCATATAAATCTCCTCATCCAATTCACCATTTAAAATTACAGCTTTCACATCCATTTGATGAATCACAAGATTGTGTATAGCTGCAAGTGCTAATAACAATCTAATAGTAGAAATCCTAGTAACAGGAGCATAAGTATCAATGAAATCAATACCTTTTTTCTGTCTAAATCCTTGGATAACCAATCTAGCTTTAAACTTATCTATGCTACCATCCACCTTCATTTTCTTTTTAAAGATCCATTTACATCCCAATGGTTTACAACCAGGGTTTAAATCAGCCAACTTCCAAGTATTGTTTTGCATAATAGAATCCATCTCATCTTGGATTGCTTCTTTCCAAAAAGTAACATCTCTAAAAGCTATAGTTTCACTATAAGTCTTTGGATCCTCCTCAATATTAAAGCAATATTGATATTTAGATTCAATCTCATTCCTTGATCCTTCAACTAAATAAAGTTGAAAATCATCACCAAAAGACTTAATTTTTCTTGCTCTTGTACTTTTCCTTGGTTTAGTTCTAGTGGAAGGTATAGCTTTGCTATTAACCAAATTACTACCAAACGTATTATCAGTTTAAGAAACATTGGAAATCATGTCCTTTGGTCTATGTATAGAAGTAAATCTTTCTTCATCAAATATTACATCTCTTGACTCTATAACCGAGTTCACAGATACATAATCATTAGGTTCTAAGACATAAAATCTATAAGCCTTAGAATGCTGTGCATAACCAACAAAGATACAGTCTATACCTCTTTCACCTAAAGTTTTCCTTTTAGGTTCGGTAAGCCTCACAACAGCTCTACATCCCCAAACTTTAAGATAACTTAAGTTTGGGGGCTTTTTGTACCAAATTTCATATGGGGTATTCTTATTCTTTTTATTAGGAATTCTATTCAATAGATAACAGGCTGTTAACATTGCCTCACCCCAAAATCCTTCACTCAAGCCCGAATAGGACAACATAGAATTAACCATTTCTTTTAACGTTCTATCCTTTCTTTCTGCTACACCATTTTGTTGTGGTGTATAAGAAGCTGTAGTTTGATGTATTATACAGGTGGATTGGAAATACACCTGATCATAATACTCACCTCCTCTATCAGTATGAAGAGTTTTAATCAACCCATTTTGATGAAGCTCTACCTCTTGTTTATAAATTTTAAATTTATCAAGAGCTTCATCCTTAGCATGTAATAAATACACATAACAATATCTAGAGGCATCATCAATAAATGTAATAACATACTATGTATGAGATCTAAAACTTTACTTTCCCTATTAACATCTTTAAAAGGTTGTCTAGTTATCTTAGTCAACATACATGTCTTGCATTTTTCATTGTTCATATCAAAAGCAAGAATTAAACTCATTTTTGACATATCTTTTAGCCTTTTATAATGAACATGTCCTAGTCTAGTATGCATAATTTTGATTTGTTCATATTATTACTAGAACTAGTTGAAGCCATACAAATAGATTCATTACCAAAAAAAATATCCAAATTCAACATAAACATACTATTACATAGATAACCAAATCCAACAAAAGTACCATGTCTTGACAAGATATACTTGTCACTTTCCAACACTTGTTTGTAACCACAATTATTTAATGCGATACCAGACAACAGATTCTTTCGAATTCCAGGTACATACAACACTTTATTTAATACTAAATATTTTCCAGAAGTAAACACAAGCTTCACATTTCCTAGTCCCTTGATTGGTTCGGTTGTAACATTGCCCATTTTTAATAATGATCCATCTTCAATTGGTTGAAAATCCTTGAACCAACGAAGATCTTTACACACATGCATTTGATTGTATTAGTATGTATAGCTTTCATTTGATTAAAGTATGTAATTTTCTGTCGGAGTTAAGCATTAAACGAAACAACATAAGTGTAATTTCGCCTAAGGTAGGCGAAATTAAACAATTTCCCTTTAGCTAGATAGGGGGTGAAATTAGTTCCTGTCTCTCATTATACATAGAACTTAAGGAGCCTTAGAGAGAGCTTTTAAAATGTTGAAATTAGTCCCTGTGTCTCATTATACATAGAACTTAAGGAGTCTTAGAGAGAGCTTTTAAAAGGTTGTTGATTAGAGTTGTTTGTGTGTGTAACTCTCTGTACAATCCCATTGTTGAATGAACAAAAGATAAACGTTTAAATTACATCGATGTTAAATATCTTGATTACATGTTGCTTGTCATCACGTACACAAGACATCACGCACGGATTCCGCATGTTGCTTGGAGAGGTTTGAGCTAAACATGCATATCCATGATCCAAGATCCAACACTATCATCCAAGTTGTTGTCAGGTGAGAGTCTGTTGGAACATTCGGTGTGACAACAGCTTGGATGATAGTGTTTTGTTGCTTTGTCATGCATTTGTATTAGAATGTATAGCTTTCTTTTGAATAAAGTCCGTAAATGATTGCTAGAGTTTAGCATTAAGTGAAATTACATAAGTGTAGTTTCACCTGAGCTAGGTGAAATTACATAATTTCAGCTGGATTGGGGTGAAATTAGTCCTTGTCTCTTAGTATATATAGAACTTGAGGAGTCTTTGAGAGAGAGCTTTTAAGACTCATGGTTTTCGGTGACTTATGTTGTTGTATTTGCTTTTCACACCATTTTTAAGCCATGACACTAAGCAAATACGCAACCTTCTATGATTTAAAAACATCATGCAGAAAAACTAATAATTTAACAACTATAAACAACAAAATACAAAATTTCATCTCTACAGTGTTTTTGGGTTCGTTTATCTCAGCTCGAAAGTTGATTTTGTTTCCGCTTCTTGGTATATTGTTTTTGGTTATATTTTAATTTGCAGTTGTATTGTGCAGAATTCTTATTTGCAATATTGCCCCACATTCTTTTGATATAAATGGTTATCACCTCTTAGAACAGAGTTGAAGTTTGCAAATATTACACTTGGTAACCATTACATGTTTTTTAATTGCATAGCGTTTAGGTGACGTGTTCTTACGCATTTAAACAAACTATAGGTTTGTTTTTTACCCACATTAATTTATTATTCTTCCTTTTTACACCTCGTACGCTGTTATTTTTGGTAGTATTGTGTCACTTACGATGATTTATGGCTTTTTAGGACATAGATTTGAAAAACGTTCTCTCGCATACATGTTTCTTAACATTCGTCGTGGGTACCCATTCGTGTTGTACACATGTTTGATAATAAATTCATTATCTTTTTTTGTCCTAGATTTTTTCGGCTGGCCTAAGGCAATCTTCCAGTTTGGTGCATCGGTTTCACATTCATGAAATTAGACATTTCAATATTCAGACATTGAATAACCATTTTATCGCTGTCGCATTAATCTAAACGACATTATATGCAAGTCACGAGATCAACGATAGAAGCAGAATGAGATACCTATGAACTAAAAGGCTAATGAATATTTATAAGGGTTATTAAATTTTAATAATCCCCACTTTTATTTATTGGCCGTTATTAATCCTATCTCAGGAAATGTTTACTGATACTTCCAACTTTGAGCATATTTTTCTTCAGCAATCCATTGCTAACTGAGAGTTAACACCGTTAGTTTTTTAATAATATCGACTGTTTATATGGTCACATGTTAACCAGAGAGTTGAAATCAATTTTCTGTTCCTTCAATCTGAAACTTTCGCACCCTAAAACCCGTCATTTTTCACCTCCTGCTTTGAATCACTTGACTCGTTAGAAGTAGATTTCAGTTGACGATGGAAGCTAGACACCGAAAAAATGACATGATAGAGGCTGGACGACGGCGGAGTTGGGAACTTGCTTAAAGTTAGCCCCTTTTCATCAAAAAAAAAATGGGGTTAACTCTCAGTTAGTAAAGGATCGTTAAAAAAAATAAGTATAAAGTTGGGAGTGTCTGCAAACATTTCCTGAGTTGGGATTAATACTGACCAATAAATGAAACTTGAGATTATTAAAATCCAATAACCCTATTTATAATAACAAAACTTAAAATTACCGATAAACACAATGGATAATTATAATAACAAAATAGAATACTGGAAACGATTTTAAAGTATTGGATTAATACAAGGTACATGAAAGCGAGAAAACCTTTTAAAGTTAGATTTGAACTTGAGGTCATAAAAATTGTAAACCCAATCCATCATTCATATACTACTAGTTTATACCCCGTGTAATACACGAATTTAATTAATAAAATATTAAATAGTTTATAATAAAATTATAAAACGATATTTTCAGCTAAAATATGATTAAGTTACTCATAAATAATTACTTCAAGTAAAACAACAATAATATCATCTTAAACTCTCGTTTTATGAGTTTTTTTTTTAATTTTATTTTTCAAATATAATCTTATTATTTAATCACCCTTAAAATAAAAAAATGGTTGTAAAAATGTTAAAATTTCTAGGAAAGTTTTTTGTTTAAGAAAATTTTTGTATCTTATATTTTTTTAAAGGCCATTTATTTTTTATATAGAAATCTAGATAATAATTTTTAATTTGGAAATGCTTTAAATAATATAATTACTATTTATTATTATCATTTATTATTAGAGAGAAGCGGTAAAATCAATATGAAAGATCATAATATTTCGACACGTGGTGCCTTAAAACCTTCTTTTATTATAATAGATAGATAGATAATAATTAACAAACTTTAAAGTATTGAAATAAATTTGATTAATTTTTATAGTCAAATATATAGCTAAACATAATTACTACATTCGTATGAAATAAATGAAAAATAGAATATGATGTATTTTAAAGAAAAAAATAAAGAATTATTGGTTTACAACTTATGCTTTGCATACCTATGAAAGGTCAAATCATTAAAATTTGAAATTGAAAAATAAAAATTAAATCATATAACAAAATAAATGCATTAGTAATATACGTGATTTTACATGTTTTCCAATTTAAAACGAACCAAATAAACACAAGAAAATAATAGAAAAACTAATTGAAGTAAAAATCAGAGCTCCATAGGAAGAAATATAGGTTGGAGAATATTTATCAGCGTGCATGTTACAACAATTCGCCTCACTTTTTTTCAAGTTAGGCCTTCTCCAAGCCTTTTTCTTGAGGGTAGCACTTCATGACACAAGAATAATCATATTTTGAGTTCGATAGTCTAGTCCAACATGTTTGGATTGACATGTCAAGAGCATTTCGTATGCGGGCGATGTTCAGGTTGTAATAGGGTTACATAGATTAAGCCGCCAACTCATTTACGATGTGCTTACAACTTTACTACAACCCTTTCAGCAACCCATCAACCTGACATATTTAACCCGTTTAAAACTTGAATACAACTCATTACACCCCGCAAGCCCTTTTGATTTGCCATGCCCCTTGACCCGTCTAGATGAACGAGTTACACAAATGGTATGTGGGTTTTCATGGTTTTAAGTGCACCCGGTCTATGGTTGATTCTCTTACACGAACAAATAGAGTTGTGTTTTCTTGAACCACTCGTAGACCAACACAATCGCCACCCCAATCTTTTGTCCTTCTCTAATTGGTCCTTGTATGAGTCAACTAACTCTTGTGTCAGCTCCGTATCATCATGTTAGACTCGCATCTTCCTAGTTTCAATAAATATAAGAAATTTAGGCAAAAATCTAGGACGGGTCATTACATAAAGAAGATGTATGTAGCACGTGCTTGTGTTAAGTGTGTGCATAGTACGAAACCAAACGACATCAATATCGTACCATAATGGTACCGAAAATTACAAAATGAGTTATCAGATACCAGATCATAAAGTACATGATGTTATAGGTATAGTACTAATTTCGAACCCTTCTATCCCAAAGTGATTTCAGCCAAAATTTTCACAGAAAGAATTAAACAAAGAAATTATCCATAGATGGCTGAACATTCGGCTGCTAGAAGGTTGAGTGATAACACAACTGGTGGGGTGTCGGGCGCACTGCAGGCCAGTGGAATGATAGTAGTGACTGGATCACCAATGGGCTGGCAACAGCAACATCAAGAGGAAACAAAAGCACACTAAAGGGTTGGGGTCCGCATTGACTCAAATAAAGGAGAGCTTCCCTTTTCTAAAAGTGAAGGAAAAGACCATTTTATCTAGTGTTGTAAAAATCGTTAGGCATTAGTCGAGCAGTAAGGTATCGACTAGGGATTAATCGGATTGGGATTTTTACATATAAATTTTAGTTTTATAGATAAATACACACATTTTTATATATTTTTTTATAAACTTGTTCAGTTTTATATATATGCACACATATTTGGCCAGAATTTCTAAATTTCGGTCGGAATCTCGCTAGAATCGGGTCGGAATCACAAATTTTTGGAGACTAGGGCCACCTAGGTCCGATTTTGACCAATTTTGACAGATCAGCGACTAATTGGTCGATTAGGTCAAATTTACTAGGTGAATGGCCGATTTTGGATTAATTGCCGAATTAATCGGCAACTAATTCCAATTTTTACAACACTGATTTATCCCTTATCCATTTCTTTCTAAACAATCAATTTTTTCATGAAACGTCAACAAAACAGGACGAATTGATCTAAGCAACAATCTATTAGTTGTATAGTTCTTCCCAAGTTGTAAAGCAAGACCTATGGCTTGTATGACAAAGATAACACCACAAACAGCTTATGGTCCAGAAATACAAGAATGCAGTTAAAATATGTATAGTAGATGTTATAGTCAAAAATCCACACCACATTACCACTTAGCCTACGAGGTGGTGGCTTAAGCATAGTCACATAGCCATGTATAGTAGGTGTCATACTCAAAAAGCCACACCACATCACCAATTAGCCGATGAGATGTTGGGTTAAGCATAAGACTATGTCACACTAGTAACAGTACCTGTTAACTCCTCAAAATCAGTAATGGCTTGGTCCATAGCATACAAGATCATCTTCTTTATCTGAACCACCAACAAACATGATCATGATTACATGTTGCAAGATGGGTGGGTAAAAGCTACAGATTGACCCTCGAATTTTATTTAAAACAATTAATGTGTAAATCACATGCGCAAAAACAATATTAGTACAGCAACAATCTAAGTCCCTGAATAAAGTTATTTAGTAAGTTGTATGTATTAAATGCAAATATTTGACCCATTGACATTTTCACCTTTTAGCTAAAAGTGCCCGTAACATATTTAACTCATTTGATATGCCATATAATCCAAATTGACCCAGTTATATATAAGGGGCACCTTCAATACATAACCAATTTTAAATAGAGAACCACAAATACAGTTGTTGTAGTTCTCTACTTAAAATAGGTTAAACTTACCACCTCTAATTATTATCAATAAATAAATATAATGTGGATGGTATGAAGTTTTGTTACCTCTAATTTGTCTTCTTTGGCTTTGTGATTAAGGGGCAGCATACGGAACTCCTCCGTGAGTCGGAGGCACTGTGATATGTTCTCTGGAGAAACAAAATCCACTGCAACCTTGGTACATGACTGCAACAAAGCAGCCCATATTTTAACTTTGTGATAATTTATTCATATATATCACAAAGTATGTACAAGGTTCCTATTTTTTTCCCAAGAAACTTTTATCAATCATTTAAATTATTTTTGAGACAATTCAGTTTTTGGGTGATATGATATCACATGCAGATAATCCAAAATGTTTAACATCAATTTAAGATCATCATCTTCACTTTCATTCTCATTCTTCCATTAATACCATTTGTGAGCAGGTAGACATTGATGGTGGAAAGTAAATTTGGTGTTGTTTGTGTCTGTCATCTAGGTATTGAAACTATTGTAAAGATCATCACCATGTACAAGACCATGTATACATCAAAACAAAAATCAAATGTAATTTTGATACAAAGGCGATCATTAAAAATGATAATTTAATAATTATAAAGTATCTTTATTGGGTTATGTGGACAAATGAAAATTGTAAAACAGTAATAAGTTGGTTAGTTGTGTGGAGCGTGGACCTAAACAACTAACGACACTTAGTGCGCCCAGCCCTATGTGAAGCTACTTGTAAAAGAATCAATTCTAGGATAATAGACATTCAACCTAGCAATTCCATTAGGAATATTGGAAAGCCATCAAGGGCGTTGCCCCGTCTTTCTTACTTCAAAGGAGATTCTAAAACAAATGAAATATTGAAATTCAAAGACATTGTTTAGAAAACGATCATGAATCAATGTTTCGTATATTTTGTGAAACTGATGCAGAAATACAAGGGTTGTAATGTATAAATAAAAAATGCATGATTGAGGATGACTTAAATATATTTATTGCAAAAAAATGTCATAAAATATGCGCGGTTTCAAGTTTTATATTTGAAAACATAAGCTTGAGGCCCTAGAATATATGTAGTGCTTGTATCTTTGTTGAAATTTTAGAACGAGGGACTGATAGTAAAGGAGATAATAATGGCAAGTAATTGTGTTGCTATTAGCATGAAAAATATCTTTAAAACACTTGGAGGGGCAAGATGTGAAGATAAAAGCTAGATTATGTTGACGTGTATTCTATAATACAAGCCATCAGCAGCCGATTCCGCCCGCCACCGCTCCGACCGCCGACGCCCCCGCCCCAGACCGCCGCTGTTTCCGACCTCCGCCTACCGCTTGAGCCGCCCCCGACCGCCGCCCGCGGCAGATTCCGACCGCCGCCCGGGGCCGATTCCGACCGCCGTTGCCCGCCGCGGACTGCCAACTACCGCCTGTCGCCAACCCTAATCGCCGTTGACGCAACCCGACCCCGACGCACATGACTATCGACCATCGCTGCCGAACCGCGTCTGTTTAGACGCGCTCGACGGAGACTGCCGGTTCTCGACGATGGGCGTGATCGGTTGATGGTGGCGGCGGCAACGGGCGCAGGTGGCGGCGGCAACGGGCGCAGGTGGCGGTCGGGGTCGATTGTCGGCGGTGACGGCGGCGGAGGTCGGTGGTATGTAGCGACGGTGATCAATGGTAATTGAGATGGTAGCGGTTTGCAATGGGTGATAAATTTCAATTCCTTTATGAGTGTTTTGTCACTAAAAATGTATTTGGAATTTAAATTCCTTTTATAGATTCCAATTCCATTAAATTCCAAATCCTTTGCAAACTATTGAATTCCAAATACAATTCCTTGTAATTCCAATTCCAATTTCAATTCCAATAAATTCCGTGAACCAAATGCCCCTTTAGTTTTTGTTCACTGTATTAATATGTTCTTTTTTTTCAAGATTTTGAATAATGATGGATTTTTGGTTATTCTAGTTTTACTATTTATCACTTTACAAACTATTTGTTTTCAAGTATGAACATTTTGTTCTTGAAGTTTTTTTTGGTATTTGAGAAGATCTTGATATTTTATGTTGAAGATTATGGTCTTGAAATTTGTTGGTATTTGAAAAAAGTATTAGTTTTCATTACATAATAAATTTTAAACTGTTTTTCTTTTAGTGGGCTTTTTTCCTTAGTCCCGCGCTTTTTTGCGCTTCTCGCCTCGTGGTTGTCCCAACAAATCGCCTATATGCACCTCACGACTTTAACAACTATGGTACATATTGTTACATGATTTCCGGTACGCTATGCTTTACTTTATCTATTAGTCTCCCCACCATGAATGTTGCTAAAAATAGAGAAAATGCCTTGAAAGATACTAAAAATCATCATGTGTCTAATTATTAGTAAGTAAAACTAAGCATCATAGATCATGCTAAAGGATATAGACAAGATTTATAGTTTAAGCAAAACTATATATTATAGATTGTGTAGTTTCATCGATGATCATTTTAAGGTTGTGATACTACTTGAAATGATGACAAATTGATAAGTAGTTACATAACATGGGTCGGTTAAGGTTTCTTAATACATCACCAATAATTGGAGATCTCTTCCACATGCTTCTAACCCTACTATACTTGAACAAATCCATTAACTTTGAGACACTAGTATCTCTAGGCTTTAGCTACATCATACCAGACATTTAAGCAGCATAATTTTTCGTACTAATTTCGATGAATGTCAGAATGAACAAAGTCCATGGTCAAGGAACCTTTGAGATCTTTTTGATTAGTTGTAGATAGCTAGAAAATTAATGTAGGCGAAGAATAGACGACAAGAGATTTCACAATCTTGGTGATTGTTAATTAACAACATTGCACCTAAATTTTGGCATTTTTCATCGTGTCTCACCCAACACACGTACCCACTACCCATTCCCAAACGGGCGAACCCTTGAAAGAATATTTACCCTTCATGATGGTAATAATAATAACAATAGAAAACAAGTGCCTAATAAAAGCTGAATTTGGAAATGCATATGGAAGCTCCACAAGGATTATCCGCTAGTGCTTGGCCTCAAAGGCCACCAACCATCTCAAATGTGTCAATAACCAATCAATACTCATCTTTGACACTAAACAATGTTTAATAGCGAAAACTTAAGCTAGATGAATCCTGCTATATGCCTAGATGTTGAAGAATGGCACTAATCGTGTAAACATCCATAGAACACCATCCACACAACAAAATGCAAAGGATGTTATCAAAAAAAATAAATGGATTTCGCATTCTTATTCTTTTGTGATGTCATGTGACTATGTGAGAAAACGGTGATGGCATGTGCAATCATTCACATACTATTCTACCTTGGAGGTTACTTATTTGGCCTCTTTCTATGATACAACTCTCACGAAAGAATGGTAAAGGGATCAACAATTTACTCATCTTTAACATAATCATTATCTTCACATTAAGACTCAAAAGTGGTAGCATCATGAACTCTATAAGATCATGCAATTCTTGTGTTTTACGTATAGTTGGAAAGAGAATTTATTTACTATTACACTATGAAAGAAGAAAAATTAAAAACTTAAAAGCATTTGAGCATCATGATCAATTTTTTATTAAGCAAGCACTAGAATTATCAAAATGAATGTCATTTCATGTTTTCTGCATCTTGAAAAGGCTAGAAGCTTGTATGAAGATTATTAAGCCCTAATAAGTACATCCTAACATTTTAACCGGTAAATGAAACTCATAGGCATCAAGTTCGCTTCAAAATCAATATAATAGCCTAAACACAACCATTTCAAAGTCCAATTTATCCAACCAAACATTTGATATAATAGTTATTCCCTCAAAAATATGGTTGGAAACTTATGATCTTTAAAAGTAATATGCTTGCTTGAACTAGTAATATAGATAATGACTTAACTATAAATGCCTTTTAAGAAACATTGGGTTAACTATAAATGTCATAAATGTTTGATGTTAGTGGCACAGAAAGATGATGGTTGCACACCATTATATAGATATTGCGTTAACTATAAATGCCTTTAAAGAATACATATTTTAGATAAAGAAATTCATTTAGAATAACTTTACTTTGGATAAGAGAAAACCTTAGAAAGTCTATGTGGAAATAAGTTTACTAAACATGATGATTCATGTTTATGTTATGATCATAAAGAACATTATCTAACCCACACCTATTTTCTAATAGTAAAGAACTACATATACATGAGAGCTACAACATGGACAATCTAATCGAATTGTACGAATTAACACTAAAGTGATTAACCTCATCAACATTGCCTAATAATCACAAGGGTCATGACAAAGCTCTGAACAACGCGGATAAAGAATTTAGTTTAAAATCATGCATGACTATCAAAGCATTAGTTACAACACATTTGTAGTATTTCTACCTTGATTTCTTGAGTACCTTGTCTTAGGGATCCGGATGTAGATAATACAGCTCCACGGGTCAACCCAGCAGCCCATGGGCACTTCAGTGTACAGCAGCCCATGGGCACTTCAGTGTGTTATTAAACAGTGGGTTATTGAACCCAATTGGGGACTAGTAGTCAAGAGTAGTAATTAATTAGTGGCTGAGTGGGGAAGTGAAAGAGGTTATACAATTGATAGTAGTATTAATGCAGTATTTTACTAGTTGCTGAGTGGGGAAGTGGAAGTGATTACTTAACTGATAGGAGTAGTATTAATAGTCGTTTTTGTTCAGTAATTAGGGGAGTACTTTGATTTTTCTCTGGTCTTGTAATTTGGAGATTGGTCCATCTCGAAGAGGACTGCAATGTGTTTTTGTTTTCTTGTTTAAGTTCAATCACATCGACTAGGTTTCTATCATTTGGTTCCATTGCTGGGAAACACGATGGCCCCGAACACCCGGAGCAATCCTGATGGCAGCAGCGGTCAACCAGACCCAATTGCTGCTTAGTTGGCAGCGATAGCCGCCCGGTTAGAGTCATTTGAGTCTCTTAAGGCAGATGTTGCCGCTCTCAAGTCACTAGAGACTTCACGAGGAAAATCCAATAGTTTCTCAGGTCGGTATGAGGAAGGAGAATCCTCTGGTCGACAAAATCACCACCGTCCATCAACTAAGATCACGCTGCCTGCTTTCAGCGGTGGGGACCCGAGAGGGTGGATTTTGAAGGCTGAGAAATTCTTCAGACATTATAGTGTTGCTGATGTGGATAAAGTCGATGTGGCAGCCATGCATCTCGAGGGAGATGCTTTAGATTTGTACTCTTGGCTGTCGGTTGATCAAACCGTGACCTATTGGGAGGAGCTTGTGCACGCCCTTCACAAGAAGTTTGGGCCTGCGGAATTCCAAAACCCGGACGAGCACCTCTGTAGCATCAAACAAACAGGAACCATTCAAGAATATCGTCAAGAATTTGCTAAAAGATCTGCGAGAGTATCCAATTGGCCGGATCATTGTTTATTGAGGGTGTTTTTGAATGGGTTAAAAGATGAACTGAAGGCAGACGTAAGGATTCACAAACCCCGTACAGTTTATAATGCAATGAGTCTAGCAGTGGAGTTTGAGTCGAAGCTGAGTAACATTCGATCGGGGCCAGTTGCAGTTACTGCTGCTGATACCAAAACCACTACTCCTATTGCTGTTGCTACCAAGCCAACTGGATCATCTTCCCAAAACCCTCCGCCGCGATTTAATGATGCTGAAAAACAGTCTCGCTACATGAAAGGGGAATGCTTTCGATGCGGGGACAAATATGTGCCTAGTCATCGTTGCAAAACAGAAAATTTTCAACTCCAAGAGGCTGCTACTGAAATAGGAGGTCAAGCTGCTACAAATGGCGAGGGAACTCTGCTAAATCATGAGGATATGGCTGAAATCAGCTTTAATGCCATCTCGGTGAAGTCGCAACACCCCACCCTCACTCTTCATGGCTCAATTACTTCATCTGATGTGCTGATCTTGACTGACTGCGGATCCACCCATAACTTCATCGCTCACTCCTTGGTTCAGCAAGTGCAAATACCAACAACAACAGTACCTCCTTTTGGTGTAAGAATTGGCAAGGGTGACATAATAAGCTGCAATCAGGTTTGTAAAGATGTTGCGTTAAAGATATCGGGCCTTCAAATTACCCAAGATTTTTATCCATTTTCATTGG
Organism: Flaveria robusta; assembly: GCA_025506415.1. NCBI lineage: Eukaryota > Viridiplantae > Streptophyta > Magnoliopsida > Asterales > Asteraceae > Flaveria > Flaveria robusta. Next base: position 17,280,972 of record CM046472.1, read on the forward strand.
AGGGGGTTGGTGTAGTACTTGGCATTCAATGGCTTGCTACCCTAAATACGGTTCAAGCCAACTGGAGCAAGATGTTTTTGGTTTTCACCATCAATGGGCAGGAATACAAGCTGCAAGGAGTCCCTCTGCCCACCCAAAATTCTGCCATCTTCCATCACTTAGCTATTGAGCCTTACACCTGGCTTTCCCCCTCACCAACTTGAGGACAAGTCGGTTTTCTGGGCGGGAAGTATTGATACAGCTCCACGGGTCAACCCAGCAGCCCATGGGTACTTCAGTGTGTTATTAAACAGTGGGTTATTGAACCCAATTGGGGACTAGTAGTCAAGAGTAGTAATTAATTAGTGGCTGAGTGGGGAAGTGAAAGAGGTTATACAATTGATAGTAGTATTAATGTAGTATTTTACTAGTTGCTGAGTGGGGAAGTGGAAGTAATTACTTAACTGATAGTAGTAGTATTAATAGTCGTTTTTGTTCAGTAATTAGGGGAGTACTTTGATTTTTCTCTGGTCTTGTAATTTGGAGATTGGTCATCTCGAAGAGGACTGCAGTGTGTTTTTGTTTTCCTGTTTAAGTTCAATCACATCGACTAGGTTTCTATCAGTAGATCAACACACAAACACAAACGAAACCGCAAGAAAAATAATAACAAAAAATGAACACGCGAGATTTAACGTGATTCGGTCGATGTGACCTATGTCCACGGGCAGCAACCACGATAATACTTTTATTTCTTTCTGCCTCACTCTTGAGGAATTACAAGTACAATATACGATATAAATAGAGAAAAAATTAGGGTTTACAACTTAGTCCCCAATAAAACCTTAATGGACTATAATTAAATAAAAATAGCCTAGTCTTTAATTTAATTAATCTACCACGAATTGTCTTCTAACACGAGCCCAAATCAAGACTCCACAAAACCCAATAATCTCCCACTTGGAGGCTTGATCATCTTCAAACTGCCTTTCGCTATGAATGCTTGTACATCTTGTAATCTTTCCTCGTCTTCCTGGTTGTACCGGCCTTCTCATCAGTTAACCTGAAGGCCCGTTGAAGCTTCTTCGAGCTTCAACACATCAGTCACAGTTGTATCTCCCTTTGACCCGTTCTTTGTCCCTAGAGCATCCCACTGAAACAAAATGCCAGAACCTGAAACATCCCGAGAACAAACACTCTCCATATTTAACAAGTAATCCTCTAGAGAGATTTTAGCAGATGGAATATTAGTTCTTTTAACCAATTGTCATCTAGGAAATGGAACTGAAGCACGACCCGTGCTCCCATTGCCACGAAATCTTCTAACTGGTTTTTCTGAACTTTTCCATGCACCTTCACTCTGAATCTTTTCTGTGACTCTAGGTTTCTTACTTGCAAAGCAAACCTTTTTCTGCTCACGAGATTCTGTGAACTAGACTTTGGTCTTTTTCTGAACTGGAACGTCACTTCCTTCAGGCGGTAAACTGACCATAGACAATGAACCCATTTTCTTTCCACGAGCAATGAGGATTCCCTTTAACAACTTTCCATTGCTTATTCCCGAACTTAACCTCATGTCCTTGTTCATGCAACTGATCGACAGAAATCAACCGTTTCTTCAAATCAAGAATCACCCAACATCTTTCAAAGTCCATGAACTAGCTGAAGTAACTAAGTCCATGTCAACCATGCCCTTAACATCAAGAACATCATTGTTTGCCAATCTTACCTTACCAAAATCATCTTCTTTTAGATTCTGCAATGCTTCGCTGCTATGGGTAGCATGAAACTAAGCTCCAGAATCCATGACCTAGAAATCCATACTACTCTCCACGCTACAGATCAAAAAATCATCATCTGAGTAGTCTGCTGCAGTATTAACTTCTTTTTGGTCATTCCGATTTCCGACACTGATTCCTAAAGTGTCCCACCTGTTTACAGTTCCAACAGGTTACATCATTTCAAGCCCTAGACCGACTTTTTTCTGTTCTTGCTCCCACTACCTCTTTTATTCTTTCTTCCTCAGCCAACATTCAGTAATTCGCTTGACGATTCACCTGAATTTCTTCGTCTGATATCTTCGCCCAGAATAATATCCTGAATCCCATTTAGTGTGAACATGCTAGTGGAACTAGTAATCGTTGTAACAGTATCAACCCAGCTATCAGGCAATGATGATGACAGCAGTAGAGCCTGAACCTCATCCTCGTATTTGACGCCAACTGACCCAAGTCTTGACAAAATCAAGTTTAAGTTGCTGATGTGCATTGTAATTGAACTTCCCTCTTTCATCTTTGTATTAACCAACTCTCGAATCAAGAAAACTTTATTTGCTACCGAAGGTTTCTCGTGCATATTAAATAACGCATCCATGATACCTTTCACTATAGTTTCCTTCAGAATATTAAACGCAACATCCTTTGTTAGCGACAACCTAATAACTGCCTTGGCCTTTTTATCCAAAGTTTCTCGCTCAGTTGGTTCCATCTTTTCTGGTTTCTCTCCTAAAACAACATCCAAGTCTTTTTGAACTAACAAATCCTCCATTTGCATTTTCCACCAACCGAAGTCTTTTCCATTAAACTTCTCAATCTGAAGTTTTCTGCTCTCAGACATTATCTCAAACTACAATTCGTTTACTAATCGAGTCAAGACTGAAAGTAGTGTCAAACACAACTATGGCCGGCTGCCTAAACTTGAGTGTTGTTCGATTGAGCACTACCCTTTCACTCAGTCCCAAAAATTAGTAAACAAACTAGTTCAATAAAGCACCTGAGAATTCTCGACTTTGAATCTCGGTAACTATATCAAGAATACTAGGATAAACAATAATAACCCCACAATAATCACAAAAAAATACTCGGCTAAACTGCCCGACAACAGCATCAAAACAAACCAATGACCAATAACAAAACCTTTCCTTGGTTTCTTTCTGATCAAACGGAATGGATCATGACTGGAATAAAAAGACGGTGCAACGGCTACTTTTGGTTGGTGCGATGGACAAACAATAAAGAAAATAATTGCTTCTATCATTTTTTTTATATTCTTCTGCGTCGAACAAAAAAACAAGGAACAAAAAACTTGTTGACTTTTGTACCCTTCTTCACTTCAATAATGGATGAGAAAGAAAAAACTAAAAAACAAATATCTTTTTATTTGATTCCACCTTTTTGATTTTTAGATGGCAAGCAAGCAAGCACACAAGACAAAAAAGTCTTCACCAGCTTCCTTCTCTGATTCGATGAAGGCCCAAAAAAAGCAAAGCAATAACAATTGCTTTCTTTTGCTCAATCGAGAAAAAAAAATTAGGGACTGCAACCGGTTGGGTTTATGGTGGCAAGACTACCGGTTCTTGAAACCCTAGATCTCTACTTCTCTCGTGATTCGTGTTTCTTCCGTGTGTAACGAGCCTAAGCTCTGATACCACTTGTTAGGGATCCGAATGTAAATCAACACACAAACACAAACGAAACCGCGAGAAAAATAATAACAAAGATGAACACGCGAGATTTAACGTAGTTCGGTCGATGTGACCTACGTCCAAGGGCAGCAACCAGGATAATACTTTTATTGTTTTCTGCCTCACTCGTGAGGAATTACAAGTACAATATACGATATAAATAGAGAAAAAATTAGGGTTTGCAACTTAGTCCCCGAGAAAATCTTTTTGGACTATAATCAAATAAAAACGAGCCTAGTATTTAAATTAATTAATCTACCACGAATTGTCTTCTAACACGAGCCCAATCAAGACTCCACAAAACCCAACACCTTGGTTTTAAAAAGCACAAGGTGCCCTGACACATTTAGGTATCGAAAGCCGAGGCGAAACAAGGCAAAAGCTTCATATACACGAGGCTCATTTTTTTATATAATAGTTTTAAAATAATTGTAGATAATAGTTTTAATCACTGAATACAAAAAAAAAAAATAATAATAATAAAATATTACACATCTCCCTACTTTAATAAAAAGGTATCTACGAGTGACACATGTCAACACCATAGTACTCCTCAACAATTTTTTTCCGCTTCTCTTTCCTATTTAATAATCACATTAATTACTAATAATATTATTTATTTTTTTAGATTAAAATAGTTTTTAATAAATGAAGTTAAAGATATTTTTACTAATTTTATTTCTAAGGAAATAATTATTCATAAAATTAGAAATTATTTAGAACATCAAACTTTTTAAAAATACAAAATATTTTATATTTGGTGTTTTAAAAAGTTAAAATTTTATAAACAAAAAATAATTATTGAGAGTTATAAGAAAAAAGTTTTAAGTGTGACATTTTTTAAAACATTCATTTTGAAATAAAAATTTTATTTTATTTATTATAAGAAGCATTTCAATCATATCTTATTTCGATTTATAATTAATAAAATTTTATTCTATTTAATTTTTTTTTATTGGGCAAATACCATAAAAAACCTAACATACTTTTAGTTTTTTCTCATAAAAGTCCTTATACAATTTTTTGCACGTAAAAGACCAACATACTTTTTGTTTTGTCTCATAAAAGTCACTCAACACTTTAGCACATAAAAAACCAACATACATTCTATTTTTTCATATAAAAAGCACTCAACAATTATTTACAAATTAAATTCACTTCATTTGTTATAACTTAAATGAGTCGAACTTGAGCTCCTACAACTTAAACAATCCGAACTCGGGATCCTATAACTTAAACAAGCCATGTAAGGGCGGAAAATACACGCAAATAAAACAATAGGTGCAAAAGTTGTTTTAGTTTCTTTTTAGAATTTGATCGAATTTGAAAAGTGAAATGAATTAAATGTGTAAATAATTATTGAGGGGTTTTTATGTGAAAAACAGAAATTATGTTGGTTTTTTATGTGCAAAAAGTGTTGAGTGACTTTTATAATACAAAACAGAAAGTATGTTGGTCTTTTACTGCAAAAAATTATACAAGGACTTTCGTGAGAAAAAACTAAAATTATGTTGGTTTTTATGATATTTACCCTTTTTTATTCAACCCGTGTAATACACGGGTTTACTAAAGCTAGTGATTAAATAATACAAAAACATTTAATTGTCGTAATAATGGGATTCTTTTCTTTATGTACAACTATAAAAACTCTATGTACAGCCAAACAAACTCAATGTACGGACAATTAAGCTTTATTTACAATCAAAGAAGCCCAAAAAAACAACGAAAGAATAAAATGATAAATCAGAAAAATGAAAATTAATAATAATAATAACAGCTTAGAAAAGGATAACAAACAAAAAATCATTTAGAAATATAGAACTAAACCAGCAAAAAAACTGAAACAAATAAAAAATGAAAATGCACTCGCCCAGAAAGTGCAGTGACTAGTCATCTACATTGTAAGTGCGACTGAAAAATAGTCAAAGAAAGAGTGTGGAAACTAGTCAAAGAAAGTGTGTGGAAACTAGTCAATGAAAGAGTGACTTCCTGTAATCTCTCTAGGACAACGCCTCCAATGCCTCACACCTCAAGTCATCGTGCTTTTTAAAACCAAGTTAAGAACCAATATTGATAAAGGATCAAAGAAAAAGTACAAAGATACATTTCTGCAAGCTCAAAGGATTTAGAACTTAAGCTCAAAGGATTCCTTCACGCTTTGGCTGGCCACAATCTGTACAGAACTACAGACTCAGCAGGTGCCAAACAAAAGCCCTAATTGGTGGTGATTCTCAAACGGCACAACTGCGTGATTGGCTGCGATGACGGTGAAGAAGGAATCCTTTTCGTAGAAGGAGCGTTACTTGTCTTGTAAGATCTAGAATAGTCCCGCTTCTACCCTCGTCTCCATCTCCGCAATGGCTGATGGTGGGGAAACTAACGATGAAGCGCCTCATAACCTTACTCGCTTTCAATTTTAACGATCATAATGGCAATGGAATTGCTGATCCTAACAGCTCATATAAGCTAAATGAGAGGTACTTATGAAGATCATCACTTTTTTTACTTGTTTTATGATTTCAAGCAATTATTATGCTTCTTTGATATTCGAGTTTATAGTTCCACTTGATCATAAAACGTCGTTTGACTTAAATTTAGACAATGTTTTGTTTGACTCATGGTTTCATTAGTATGTGATTTATGTGTGTGAATGGATTCTGAATTCATTTTATTTATTGGAAAGCATCTGTTTTGTAGAAAAAGTGTGTGTGAAGGATTGTTAGCACATATCTTCTGAATGTGCAACGTGAGCTGCAAACAATGATGGATTTATTATTGATTAGTTGTTTCTTATTGACAAGAAGACAGTTTGCCTTATGCACCAAATTGGTTGATGTACGACTGGATTTTTAAAATTCTCTACCTTATAACAATTCTATCTTAATAAAGCGGAAGAACAAGCTTTTAGGCAGATTTAAATTCAACTTATAAGGTTTAGTCACAACCAATGAAGGGTTTGACATGAAACAAGACAACTAGAAGAAATCCTTTGCATTCATGAAAGTTTCAATCAATGTGTGTGTGGGTGTGTCAGAGAGAGAGAGAGAGAGAGAGAGAGAGAGGGGGGGGGGGGTTTAAGAAAATGAAAATGAGAAACTTTACCTTGAGATTTCGCACTTGGTGTGGACATCCAGCAGGAATAAAAACTGCCTCTCCCAGCCTTTGTTCAAACGTCCAGGGCTCTATACCTAAAATATACACAATTATCTATTAGTTACAGTTTATGGATATACATGGTAGAGGCTAAATTGACAAATACAGACCATATTCCTCTTTTAGCATCCTTTTATGTGCCAACGTCAGGTAAAATGTTTGATCATGAATTGGATGATAAACCTTTAAAAGCAAATCAAGACTCAAGATTATGCCAAAACATGGAACAAAGGAGAAGTATGGAAAACCTCAACTAGCAAGCTTTTAAGTGGATATACCTTCTCATTAGGACAACAATATGTATGTCGAAATTCTTTGGAGTGCTTTAACAAAAACTCCTCTAACTTTGGTACATCTTCTCTTCTGAAGATATCCCAAAGAGCACTACCTGTTTTTTCACCATCTTCTTGTGAAGCAAAATCATGCAAAGTGCATGCATTGTGTTTATCCAGAGAAACACCACTTGATTGATTCAATTTGTTAATCTCTTCATTTATAGTTGCAACATGATTAGAGTCTTCTTCCTCACTTAAAGTATGTTCATCTTTCTTTACACAAGACCCATCAGCACATTCAAAAAGTGTTCCATTCTTTTCTCTTTCATTCTGAGCCCTGTGTCTTTTCTTAACCTCTTGAATTGCCCACTTCTGATTATCACTTATTGACACTTCAGCTGTGTGTGTCAGTATGTTCACCTGCAGCAGCAGAAACACCACAATTTATGCATGAAAATGGTGACATAAATCAAGTTTTGTATTAGGTATGAAAAGGTAAATAAAATATCATACAGCATCTGACATATCACAATGAAGCTTAGTAACAGAATCCCCTCTTCCAAGTTCTTCAGACATTCCATATGCTATATAAGTCTTTGGACCCATATCAGGTTTTAGGACGCCTGGTGGTAACTTGACGGCAAGATTGAGAAAACCTGATCGTGGATCAGTATATAGTTGGAAAGGCAATGCGCTGATAAATTCATCACAATGACGTGGTAGAAGATCCTCAAACTTATCAGATGGTGGCCAATCCTTCAGCTTGAGCATCTCTGGCCACATATTCACATATTGCCTTCCTTCTGTATAACCTTTAAAAAACTTCCGAGTACTAATTTCAACCTGCAGATTACAACAAAATAGAGTTTAAAAAAAAAAAGCAACAGTGCAATAAATTAAAAAATAACAAACACTATATAAAGATATATATCCCAAATTATCATTGCATCCATCTGAAATAAGACACAACCCAAATTGACCAATTCATAGCTGAAAGAGGCAAATTGACATGCCTAAAAGTTACAGCTGGCAGAAATAACTACAAATAATAGAAGCCAGAATTACCTCACAACCTGCCAAGCAATCTATAGCCTTCACCTGTGACATCTTTGAACGCACATTTGGATCCACATGTTCACATAATGCACGCCACATAACTGTGGGTTCCCAGCTTAAACCAGGTGTCTGTTCTAGAACCTTTTTAACAATTACCGGTTCACCTTTAGTCCAATGGTGTCTAAACCGAAGGAGTTCAACTTCTTTAGAATCAGGATAGTATAAGTAGTTATCATCTGAGTCTTTTCTGTTGGCTGCTTCTAGATGCATCTTACCAACAGTTGTAAAAGAATTTGTGATAATGTTTGATTCATCAAGTTTGAATTTATTCAATATACACTCAGCTTTTGCTACCAAACCTGAAATCCAGTCTTCACGTAAAAGACGCTTGAGCTCCAATACACAATCACCACATCCGCCCATATCTTTTGGAGCACAAAATAAACTCCCATCATCTCTGGCTACCCATTCAATAGTAGAATCACAGGGGTTTTTTGAACTATTATCATGAAAAGTATCTTGTAGTGGGTCCCCCCCATGCATATAATCAAAACCTCTATCAACGTACCTGAAGTCAACTTTTCTTTGACCAAGAAGACCTTTAGTCCTTATTTCACGACAGCAACTAAGACATAGCTCATATGAGCATTTTGGACAACTTCGATGAAGATCAATGATTGATGTTGAACAGTGGTTGCTGCTCCATGGAAACAACAGGCGCAGATTTATAGTAGTTCAAAAGAATAGCATCCTTCATTACATACAGAAATTAGTAACAAGAAACTTTACCAGTAGACACGCTCATCAGTGAAACAGCTGGTCTGCCCTACTACGAATGAAGACTCTGATACCCCTGCATACAAAGGAACACCTTTACTTCACTAAATATTTTGTTTTATGGAAACATAAAAAGTTATCAGCTTTCTTTTAATGATTACCATGAAAAAGCGCTTCTACTTCTATCTCCTTATTTTGTTCATCGCCAATTTGTTTTAGAAATGGTAGGATTAAGGTAATAATATAGAGAAGATGCTGCAACTTCTCAGCATCAGTGAGATCTAGGCTTGGCATTTGCTGTTTGGAAAGTGTTAAAATAAGAAGGTTAGAACTTCTAACACGTCATGTTTGCAGAGAAAATAACAAACCTTCAAATTTGAGTGTAAGCACAAGTTGCAATTGCAATTCCCACGGCAATAAGGGCATGAATCAGCAATTTCTTCTTCTGATAACTGAGGATACCTGTCAATAGATAGTATCCATTTATGAACAATTTAGTATCACATCACATTAGGGCCAAAAAACTGGGAACAGTAGTAGAGGAGTCACCATTGTCTGATGCACCAGATACAGTACAATATTTCATTACATTTGGTGCAGGGAACAACGGTCTTTCTATCATTTCTCTTACATTGATGACACTTGGGATGCTCATTTCCATCTTTCTGATCCTGGTAGATAATAGTGAGGAATATAAGAGGAAAAACTAGCAAACAAACATGAAAGAGGATAAAAGAAGAAGCCTATACCTTGATGTTGATAGCAGTACTTGTAGTGCCACCTGATGAAGCAGAACTACAATCTCCTGTGTCTTTGTTTCTTGTTTTCCTTATTGCATCATTTGAACTACTGCTTCTACTAGGATAAGATTTCACAAAAGATGTTTGTCTTTTCTCTTTTATGAAGTCAACATCCTTTTCCATTTCCCTGTGTTTCATACTTTCTTTTGTGTCAACATTTTGCAACTCATGTTGTGCCATTGATGTTGAAATTACACTTCCATCATCATAATCATCATCATCTTCTCCTTCTTCATCATCTACCTCATATTCACTAGCATACTCGTTTTCTTCATTGTCATCTACCCAGTCACAATAGAACATACCATTTTCAAGAAGTTTTCTATTAGACACAATACGACGGCTTCTTGGTATTCGTACATTGCATGGGCTGCTGTTAACATCATTTTGTTTGCTCTTATTGCTGTATGAGACTTCCTCTTCGTCCTGTTTATCTTCCAAATGGTTGGTTGTTGCACATTGTTTTTTGGATGATGATTCTTTCTTGTTTGAATCATCTATGTTCTTGGAGTTTATTTTCTCATTTGAAACTCTGCAATTTTTAGCATGTCTCCCTTTATGTTTTGAAGCTTTTGATCTTTTACGTGGTGAATACGGATTAAAGTCGTCGTCATCATCTTTTTCTTCCTCATTATAATCCTCATCAGAGTCATTGGCATCATTTTCAACACTTACAGAGCATTTTGATTTCCCATATAAACTTTTGATTCCACGAGTTCGTGCCGAATTAATTATTTTTTTTGCTTTTGGTTTTGATGTGTTCTTCCTGATCTGAACATTTGCTTTCTCTTCTTCACAATCACAAGAAAAATATATTTTCTGGGAACTACTATTATTACCAGGTATTTCTTTCTGTATAGAAGATTTTGTGCATATTATTGACGATCGTTTAGAACTCATAAGCTTGTGAACCTTTCTCCCTCTTTTAATTCCAAGAACACTTGTTGAGACTTGCCTCACATTCATTTCTTTAGTACCATAACTACTCACTTGATTTTCCTTTTGAATTAGCACATCCATCTTCACTACTGACAAAATAAACAGAGATACATATATTTAGAATAACATAACCATAACCAAGCCCAATGTATCTCATCAATAGCCAAGCCATTAACGAGGTCTAGGGTGGGTGGGATGTAGGCAAACCTTAACTTTACCACAATGGGTAGAGAGGCTGCTTCCAGAAAGACCCTCGGCTTTAAAGCAAACACAAAAAACATATAAACAATATAATGTACAATTGCCATATAATAATGTCAGAAGAAGCAAATCATGTACCATAATATAGACAACAAGCAGACAATGAACATAGGAAAACATTCAACATATAGTGAGTATCAATATATATTAGATGACAGAAAAACACACACTGAACAATGATATACACAAAATCATATGCCATCCGATACAACCTTAAGAAGTACATACACGTGTTTCATCTGTCATATACATACACCATATACAACGAGTCAAGAAATCCAAACATAATGACAGTATGCGTACAGTGATATGATAGTATGCAAAGGCTACTAAAAGGATGGTAGAACCGCATTAACACTAAACCGCTAAGATATAAATATGACATGTATAAGCATATTAGAACCCTCCTCTAAACGTCTTTAACCTTAATCCTATGTCTCCAAATAAATCTATCCTGGATCATGCCCTCAGAGAGGTGCAACTCTAATAAATCTTTTCTAATCCTCTCCTCCCAAGTCAGTTTCACATAAACAACCTATATCTCATCCAATATATGGATGAATCAAATTTCACAATTCCCTAAGGTACAAAGCCAATTATAAAATCAAGCTGTAGTTTCTTAAACTAAAGTTGAAGCCGACAAAATTGAAATGAATGTGGTAGTTCTGCTTACACTCTGCAACTAGCTAAATAGAATCTCACAGAATTTTACTGCATGCAATCAGTGTTGTCATTGGATGCCGAATTTTGAGGCCAAACGGACTTACCAATCAAAAAACCTTAATTTTGAAATAGACGATTGTTGGAATCATCAACTGGTGATTGTTCAATCAAAAACAATGAATCAAACACTGATAAATCAAGTAAACAGAAATCTTCAAAGCAATGGCCAGGTCACAAAATTCAAGAAAAGGAGTTGTGGAGCTGAATAACCCTTTCTAGCAGGCATCTATGAACAAAGCAATCACAAGGAACAGGCTTTATACCTAAAACAGGATGGTTGACTCAGGTCAACTCCCCGAGTCAACAATTCAACAAGCCCTGATGTATGCATATAAATGCACACACGATCTCGCAGATTATACGCTCGATCACCCTAATATCAATACTAATTCAGCTTGTACATATCTCCCCATCTAATCAACCCTATGTTCATCAACTGTATGTGCAATCAATTACTCACATTCACGTACAATCCATAGATAACACAACAAACAAAAACCTAATTGTGAATAGAACTATAGAAGAAGCTGAAAACGATGAATTCGAAATTCGCTCACCGGAATTCGTGAAATTGAGAAGAATTGAGCGCACGAATCAATCACGAAACATGATATGATCAGTCGAAGAGAGAATACAATACTCCGATCGGATGATCAGAAGAGAATCTGATGAATTACCAGGATGATTAGGTCACGAATGACGGAGGTTTTTACGTTGAGAAAACGGGTATTCTCTGATCGTTATGCCTGTATTTATTTACGTTTAGAATGACAATCCCATGGAAAACGCTCAAGTGTGAAGACAATGCCTTTTGTGAACGAACCCAATAAATGTTTTATTCGTATTAATCTCTCCATTTTAATAAAAATGTAAATGAGCGAGACACGTGACAGTATTACAATTCTATTTACTAAACTTTTACCGCTTCTTTCTTGTGTTTAATAATTACTATAATTATCGATTTATAAAGAAATAAATTTTATAAAATATGAAATTCTTTAAAACATCAAAATAATTTAAATTTGGTGTTTTTAAAAAGTAAAATATTTATAAATAAAAAATAATTAAACTTAAAAGTTATAATAATGATTTTTTTTAAAACGGTTTGTTTTGAAACAAAATATTTAAGTTTTTTAAATAAAAAAGTTTGAAAAGTTAATATAATTGTTTTATTACTTGTAACCTTACTACTACATAATTTCAATTATATTTTATCTTAAAATATTATTTTATAATTAATAAAAATTTTATTTTATTTAATATTTTTATTATTTAACCTGTGTAATACACGGGTTATTAAATCTAGTTTGTTCATATATAAGTATAGAACGAACAGTTTCTTTAACACATAAGCAAACTAAGTTAATCTTCGTTAGTTTTGTAAATGAACACAAACGAGTATTAACGAATACAAACGAATTTATATTAGTTTGAAAACAAAAAAATAGAAACTTTTAGAAGTTTAGGTTACCAAATACTTCATACGATCATTATTTCACCATCCTATGTCCTGAATTATTCATATGCTTGTCATTTCACCATCTAAGATCTTTAAACAAAAGTATAAGTAAGACGTAACATAAACAAAATTCAAAACAACATTCCAAATTATATGAAAATTTTCCTTTGTAAATTAAGAAAACATATGTGATGTTTTTTGAGTGAAAGTTCTTGTGTGAAATTTGCAAAAGAATCAACACATACAAGTGTTCAAAAAGTTTTCACAAGTTTTTAGAGAGACGGTTGGTTATGTAGATGGAGCTTCTTCATGAACATCACCAATTAATGCAACGACTTCATAACTAAGAATATTGCTTCACTCTAGATAACAACTTGAAATTGGAATGACTTGAGCATCTTTTGCAAATTGAGCATGCACAAAGAGTTCATATGACATATATACAATAGTATACATGGGTTTGTGTGCAATGTTGATGGTATAGATCTTGAAGAAAAGTTTATCATCTAAAAAGCACCAAGAGATTTTTATAGCTTGTATATTCTAACAAAGTGACCCATTCTATTACAGTTATAACATTTAAACTTTTCCTTGTCAACACCAACTTTAGTACCTTTATTCAAACAAGGAACCTTCTATCTATTCATTGATAGGGTTTAGGTGTATGGTTTTGGATGCTGAGGTTACACTACCTTAAATAAAGTATAAGATTGGTGACCAAGGTGTTGATGTACCATACTAGTAGACGAACTATCATAAATGCCACTTGTAATGTCTATACGATGGTTATAACTATGAGATGAAGAGTTTGAATCAAACTGCCAACATTTTCACTTACAAACCATACTAGTAGATTATCTACCATGAATGCCACATGTAATGTCTATATGATAGTCATAACTATAAGATAAAGAGTTTGAATTAAAATTACCAACATTCTCACTACCGAAAAAGGCAACATTACTAATAGAATACCCATTAGTTAATTTCCCGCTATTAACTACCTTTTTCTTTTGATTGATTTATCTTTCAAAAGTGAGCACTTTTTCGTATAATTATGGATGTGTCATGCTTTTGAACTCAGCTAAGGTTTTAATCTTGAGAAAGATTCTAATAATGAGAGACTGAGTATCCTAATGAAATGTTAGTGACCTTAAAAACATGTAAAGAACTTGTTTCTTCTCATATTCTTAGAAAACAAACTTAATAATTAATAAAGCAAATCTCTCGTATCACTGAGAGAGAGAGAGAGAGAAAGACCTACTTTTGTAGTGATAGATGATCTCGTATTGTTGAGATAGAACCCATCCCCCTCCCCCCTTTATGGCAATTACATTAGATGTTCCATCTATTGTGATAGCAATCCTAAAGTTATTTTTTGCTACACAGCGAAGATAACCAAGTACTATTTCATTTGGTGAAGTCATTAAGATTAAACCAAGAGCTTTACAAGCTTTTTGTAGTATTCTTTTAGTATTAAGTGATATCCTATTATAGTAATTGCATGGGTCAAGTTACATTTCGAAGTTTGACTTGCGTTCAGGCTATCACCAAGTGAAAGTGCATGAAGAGGATGTGCCAAAGACAGCCTTTCGGACAAGGTATGTCATTATGAGTTCATGGTAATGCCATTTGGATTGAGCAATGCACCGGCGGTACTCATGGACTTGATGAACCAAGTATGAAAACCATATTTTGACAAATTTGTGATTATGTTTAGTGATGACATCCTAGTGTGTTCCTGAACTAAGACTAAGCACGGACAACACCTACAAATGTTATTGGTACTACAAAGGAAGGAGCAACGATACGTAAAGTTCACCAAATGCAAATTTTGGCTAAGAGAAGTTTAATTTTTGGAACATGTCATTAGTGACAATGGAATTCAATAGACCCTACTAAGATAGAGGCAGTAATGGGGTGGAAAGCTCCTAAATCCCCAACTGAAATTCGTATATTTCTTGGATTGAAGGATATTGTAGGAAATTCATTCAAAACTTCTCAAAAATCACGACACCGGTTACCGATCTCACTCAAAAAAGTGTGAAATTTAACTACCCCCAAACAAGAAGAAGAATTTAGTATACTGAAGTGGAAACTGAGTTGCGCACCCATTCTCGCCACACTAGATTGGAATGATGACTTTGTGATCTATTTTGATGCTTTAATAAACAAATCAGGTTGCGTGTTGATGCAAAGAAATAATGTGATCGCATACACATCAAGGCAATTAAAAAAGCACGAGGGAAATTATGCAACACACAACCTAGAATTAGGTGTCGTGTTGTTTGCATTAAAGATGTGACAACATTACCTTTATGGAACCAAGTTCGTCATTTGTTCAGATCACAATAGCTTAAAACATATCTACGAACTAAAGGAATTCAATATGCGACAACAAATATGGATGTAAGTGCTTGCGTATTACGAATTCAAACTCTAATACCATCATGGCAAGGCGAACATGGTTGCCGACGCCTTAAGCCAAAAGGAGCAGACTAAGCCAATTCGAGTACATGCTATGTATATAGACATCCGAGTAAGCTTGATGAATTACTTTGCATGAGAAGTCAGATTTGGGTACTGAACTTTGAAAATTTGAGGGAACTGGTACTTGAAGAGGCACATTAATCTAAGTATTTGATGCATCCTGGAACTGATAAGATTTATTACATAAATAAGGATTCTTACCGGTGGCCGGGAAAGAAAAAGGACATTGCGGCCTACGTGGAGAGATGCATGACATGCCTTCAAGTAAAGGTCGAATAGTAGAAACCTTCAGGGTTGCTACAGCCATGGGATATTCCTATGTGAAAATGAGAAAAGATCACCATGGACTTCATGGTCAAAATTACCAAGGACACGAAAAGGCAAAGATGCAAGATGGGTCATCATGGATAGGTTGACGAAGTCAACGCATTTCATTCCTATAAAGGAAACGTACAAAATGGAAAGATTGCTCAGTTGTACATTGATGAAATATTGTCTAGGCACGGCGTGCCAACTTCAATTTTGTTTGATCATAATGCTAGGTTCATGTCTTGTTTCTAGCAAACATTTCAAAATGCAATAGGGACTAAATTGAAAACGAGTATGGTTTATCATCCGCAAATGGATTGCCAGCACAAGCAAACCATACAAACCCTAGAATACATGCTAAGAGCATGTGTGATCGAATTTCATGGTAACCTGATAGAATTTTTGTATGACAATAACCACCATGCGAGCCTAAAAGCTATACCTTTTGAGGAATTATATGGGCGAAAATGTTAGACACCACTTTGTTGGTTTGAAGTGGCCAAAGGACATATGAAGGGTCCTGAGTTGATTTTGGATACCATTGAGAAGGTTAAAAATATAAAGGAAAGATTGAAACCCGCTTAGGATCGTTAGAAGAGTTATGTCGATAGGGGGCGAAAACGGTTGAAATTTACGGTTGGGGACAAGGTAATGTTAAAGGTGTTGGTATGGTAGGGCACCATTTGTTTCGGAAAACAAGGAAATTTGAGTCCTCGTTATCTTGGACCACTTGTAATAATTGAGCAAACAAGCATGGTGGCTTATAAGTTAGAAATCCCTAAGGAGTTAAGTGGCATACATTTATTATTCCATGTGTCAAACTTAAAGAAATGATTGTCCGATGAGACATTAAGAACTCCGCTATACGAGATCTATGTGGATGAATGTTTAAATTTAATTGAAGAGGCGATTGAAATTGCAAAAATACAAGAGAGGAGATTTAGAAGGAATGGAATATCAATCATGAAAGTGAAATGGAATGCGAAGAAAGGTCCGGAGTTTACCTAGGAAGCGGAAGATATGGTGAGAAAAATACACCGACTCTTTAATTAAGGTGATTCTTGCTTTTAGGGGGTGTGAACCCTTGGCCCAATAGGAAGGTTATCACACAAATAAACGCCAAGAAACGTGATTGCAATGGTTGAAAATGGAAATTCCAAAGGAATTGGGAATCCAGGACCATAGCAGACCACTATGGGTCCTATGGGTATTCATAACGATTCGCCAAAGAATGAGGATCGAAACCAATATTCGAGTTTCATAGCGAACCGCCAAGGAAAACAAGTAATGGTCCGCCAAGGTGATCGTAGACTCCATGATCTGGTTTAATCGTTCACGAGGAATATTCTTTGGTAATACATGAATATTCCATCTGGGATATGCGAATATTTCTTTTTAAGTCGGTAGTGGATCACCATGGGTCAACTTAACAGTCCGCCAAGGAGTCCAGATGGCAGGTTTGATATAAAATGCCTAAAATTTGGTTTTCACCATTTGAATCTCTTATTCTGGTGCTTTCACTCTAGAATGCTCTGCCCACACACACACACACTTTCTCTCTCCATATGGTTTTAATGTATTGGAAGGCTCAGTGTGATGATCTAAGCTTGTAGTACGTTCCTTGATGTTGTTTTGGCTTAAAATATACGTTTGGAGGTTCGGTTTTGTTAGTAATCCTCATTCCCTTCTAAATACGAGTTATGACTATATATGTGTGAGAATGTAACGTGTGAAAACTCATTTAAGTGGACATGTAGCTTCCTCGATTAATAGAAATTATAAAACCATTATTTATCTGTTTTAGTTTATGCTCAACAGTTCAGTAAATTTAGCCCGAAAAGACTTAAATATTTTAGATTTAACTACCATCTTCTACATCAGATTTTACAATTCATTATATTATGAAAGTAGTTTGTCTTCTCATCACCATCATTGAGCCAAAGTTTTTTGTATTTTCAAGTTACGTCAATTGTTTCTTTCAAGATATTCTCTTTTGTGTTTTCTTCCTTTAAAAGATATTTTTTTTAAGTTATATAGTTGCATCAAGATGATTCTATTTCTTCTCCTTGAAAGAAGATTTAAAATAAAGTAATTTTTTAAAACCACCCACATTGATGATTTTCTGTATGGGTTGGTCTCCACTTTATTAAAAAAAAGATATTTATTCTTGAATCGTTCTTTGCACCAACCTAGAATGTAAACCTTCCACTATAATATAACACCACTACGAGGCTTCTATTTAATAGTTTTTTTCTTTTGATAACAATTATCTTTTTCATGTTCTTCTATAATAATTTATAATACTAAATCTCTTTAAAAAACTAAACACGCTGACTTGTTTAGTGTTTTTTTATTGTGAACATCTGGAAATACATTCTATTTAAAGACAGAGTTATTTAGAAAAACCTTATTTCAAGATAAAATGAATGATAAACTAAGATCCACGCATTGTGGCGGGGCCTTGCAATTACATTGACATGGTTAAGCTCGTGTTGACGAACTTCGTTACCTGTGTTGTGGTGGTGACACGATAATGGTTAAATACGTAGAAAAATCATATGAACCTATGACAGATTGATTTTGAGGATTGAAATAGAAAGAGCTGCATACTAATAATTTAATAAAAATGTAATTTAAACCAAAATAGTATAAGAAAAGTAAAAGAAAACACAAGAAAATAAATTTTGCTCCTACAAGATTACGTTAGAGCCTAATCTTGTATTGACAACTCACACAGCTATAACCAGTTGCTCTACCAGCACACATTTATTAACATTAGAAACACAAATATTTAACAAAACCTGGATTCTAGAAAAAACAAAAAAAAAATTTTTCGCATCACTCATGGCATGACACACCAATGAGAACCCCAACAATCTTACTATTCAAGGTATAGTAAATAAGTTAGAGTAAAATACACGTGTTAGTATATTTTACAAATCAATTAAGTTTTATTACATGAGTCTAAAATTTTATAAAAACTTAAAAGATATGACTGTTTTATAATCGTTTTATATTTTAGTGATCTTTTTTCATACAATTATTTAAACTAAAATAAAAAGATATTATATGGTGGAGAATGTAAGGGGTAGATGGAGCATGTGTCAATGAGTTCTAGATCAACTGGTTTAGGAGTAGGCACCCTATGACTTTTCAAAGTGAAGGTCATGGGTTGGAGTCTCACTAGGTGCAATATGCTCCAAGTGGGCCAAGGGTTTTACCACAGTGGGCCTTTGGGTGGTGGGTTTCCCTTGGAATGGTGGGCGAGCCGGGTCACCAGCGCTGTCTGTGTTCGTGGGCGTGGGTGGCCTTTCGCCAACGGGTTTACACGGGTGACCGAGCTTAAAAATTATTCGTTGGCCGTTAAAAAAAAAAAAAAATAGAGCATGTTATTATATGAAATAAAGTAACTATCCCATCCATTATTTAATAAAATATTAAGTAAATTTGGTTCGAGCTTTTAAATCGTCACCCACATTTGTGTGAGAGGGTGAGAGATTTGAGAGAGAGAAAGAGTCGACCAGGAGGGTTCCGGCGAGTAAGGGCGGTCCGAAGCGGCGGTCCCTCCTCCTAGTCATGACCATCACCACCTGAAGCTTTCTTGTTTCGATTTTAACCACACCATTCTGGAAATTTATGAAGAAACAGATTGTGTTTTCTTCTGCTCAAGGCCACTAAAGTGTCGATCTATGGTTGCATGTGGATTTTCCAACCAAAACAACGGTGAGTGGCGATATCTTGCATAGAATGAGAGGAAGTACATAGCAGAATATAGGTCCACCACCTATCATTGCCACTGTCCATGGTTAGTATCTCGTCAATCTTGGGTTTTGTGGCGGGGGAATATGATGGGCTAGTTGTGGTCACATATCATAAGGTTTTCCAGTAATGGATGGATGGATCTAATGGAAGTGGGTTTGGAGAAAGGCTCCAGTGAAGGCTAGAAGGACCATGAATTCTTAATGCATCTAAAAAGGTCTAAGAAAAAAGAAAAATAAGATGAAGTACAACACACGTGGACAGGTAAAATTATAGCATGTGGACCGGTAACATTATGTTACTATAGACCAAACTTCTAAATGTTATTATAAGAATATAGAAAGTTTATTTGTTTATCTTATCTACCATGTGTCACCAATAATACTTATTATCTAAAAAATCTAACTCTAAAAAATATAATAAAACCAAATTTTATTATTATTATAAATATTATATAATATTAAAACTTTCATATCCACCTCGTATCCTCTGTCTCTAACACTGTGTTCTCGAGGCTTTTAATAAGAAAGTGAAAATAAAACAAAAAAATATTTATGTTCTAGAGCTTTTCAATGGAGGGAAGTGAAAAATGTTAATACGAATATTTTCTAATAATCATCCTTCATGGTTTTCCTTCTAAATAGGAAGAACGTGTGGAAGGGGAATTTTTTTAATAATTTTATGCTTTATCATTTTACCATTTCAACCTAATTTAATTAAAAGATTAAAAAGGTATAATAGTATAAAATTTCTTTTTTTTTTATCTTAACTTGGGAACACATTAAATTTTTCTTCTTTTTTTCTTTTTTATTTGAACTCTAAAACACAAAATAAAATTGTTTGTTTCTTTTTTTGTTTTCTCTTCTAAATTATCTTTAACTTCTTTTTTTTTTTCTTTAGTAAATTTGGAAACACAACGTAGTCTCTTCTATAACTTTATAGTAGAAAAGAGATGGTGCAGGATAGTTCAAAATAGGACAAGAGGGCGGATATTGGAAAGACAATAGAAACGTCAAAACTACATGAGAGGGTGATTTAGATTACCGCAAAAGAGGCTAAAAATACGTGGATGTGGTGACCGGTACATTCTCGATCAATTCTATTCTTGCATTTATTTTGTTTGACTCGGGAGTTAATGGATCTTTCGTGTCTATTAAATTTACCCGTCATTTATCTCATCTTATGGAGAAATTAGCTATAAGTTTGGAAGTAGATAATAGCATATAGAAAAAAATATGTTATTCCAGTTATTTAGGAATGCAAGTTAGAAATTTATTGTGTGGAATATGATGCTGATCTCATACCCATGCAACTAGAAGAATCTGATGCGGGTAGTCTAGCATGTGTTGGAAAAACTATGGTTTAAAGTATTAGAAATTAAACCCTTTTTTTGAGGATGATAAATATTTATGTTTATTGTTATAATATTGCTTAATAAAAGACTATACACTACATATAAGTCACTAAACATTTGAATTTACAAGATATGTGAATTTAATATCATCTTCAAGAAACATGATCATAGACTAATAACAAACTCAACAATAATATATACGATTTATTCAACTTAAAGAATGGAGCTCAACGTGGTTACAAAATGATAGTAAGTTGACATAACAATAAAAATTTAAACACTTCTTATAAAATGATAATACTCATGTCATTTTCAATAACACACTATAGCGTATTGCACATGAAATATTAACATATCATTAGTAGTTACTAGTAACACATGTTATGAACTTGATAAATAAAACGTCTAGAATACTAATTCCATTATAAATAATATTTCATGAATATTTACGTGGTCAACAGTCCAGAATAAAGATCTTTAGCAAAAGCGTAGGGGTCTTGCATAACATGTGTGTGAATAAAAATTAAAAGGACTTCTAAATATTAGTTTTTTAATCCACCTAAAATTAAAATCTATAAACCTAAATACATATGGGATTTTGTGTGGCCAAAATAGAGACAAGAAGGAGCCTTTGTCTTGTGTATGCTAAAACATTATATGAAGTAGAGGTGTTCAAACCGGTTTTTTCACTCAAACCGGATCGGGTTTAAAACCGAACCGGGTTTTTTGTGGTAGAGTCAAACCGGTTTTTCTTCAAACCGGTTCAGGTTACAAACCTGTTTGGCTCACCGAATACTCGAACCTGTCAAACCGATTCGGACCGGTTTGAAACCGGTTTTTTTACTCAAACCGGTTTAACCGGTTTTTAACTTTTAAACCGGTTTATAAACCGGTTTTGAGTTCGGGGCTACCCAACCGGTATAGAAACCGGCAGTTCGGGTCTGGTTTGGGCCAAACCGGTTTTTCTTTGAAACCGGTTCCGGTTTTTTTGGCTGAACCGGTTCCCGAACCGGTTTTTTTGTCCGTACCTAACATGAAGGGTATTGATAAAGTGTATTAACCAATGGTTTAGGAGGCTAAAGATGTTTAGTCAAAGACTACATAATAGGCTTAAGAAAAAGTCTTACAAAACCCAATGTGACACTTTAAAATGTCTAAAAATACTTTTAAAATATTGAAAATGTCAATTGAGTGTGATATTGAACAAAATGTAACGATAAAATTTTTTGACATTGGAATTATGGTCGAACATCCACCGATCATGGTCAACCGGACGACTTATATTAGATTGTTTGATTGATACAATCCTTCTATAAGTACCAAACATTTTCCAATCTTCACACTCAACCCTTTGCTCATAAACATACTAAAATACATATTTGTAGTTTATTTCTCTCATACATACAACATAAACATCTCAAGTGAGATTGAAGATTAAGACTAAATATAAAGAGTTAATTTTAGTTTTACTCCTTAAGATTTAACTAAAGTAATCATTTTCCTCCAAAAGATTAAAAACATCAATTTACCTTCAAAAGTTTCATATGTTGTTTCAATTTCACTCCATAAGTTTCATAATTTTGGATAAAATTAAAACAACTAATGAAACTTTTCTTATTGCTATAGAGCTCCCACCACATCAATAGGTCAACCCAACATGCTCGCAATAAGAACCATCTGAACATGAATCTGGTATCCAACTTGACTGTCCATCTTGCTATAGAGGTATCAGATATGGTGAAAGGTTTTCTTATTGTTTCCGTGAAGAAGATACGACAATATTTATAATAGAAGAGAGGAGATAATTAGGAGATCTAACAACTATTTTATAACTAAGTACAACAATTAAATATTTGAAATACACAGGGATAGGGATCGCATTTGACTTGGTAATATAGCGGGAGTGTGGTTAGTCTTCAATATGCCCCCGCAAGATGGACGATCTTGAAGTGAGACCAATCTTAGACCGCAAGAAATGAAACCATGGTCTTAATAGAGGCTTGGTAAGTGCGTTCGCTAAATGATCATCCCCGGCAATATGTATGACAAGTAGAGAGCCATCTTGGACTTTTTCTCAAACAAAATGGAAATCTAAGGCTAGATGCTTCATGCGAGAGTGAAACATGGGATTAGCGGAATAAGTGGTAGCACTCAAGTTGTAATAATAGATGGTAGGAGTTGAAGTAGAGTGAAACCCGAGTTCTGACAGTAATGATTTTTACCATTAGACTTTTGTGGTTATGGAGGCCATAGCTCGAAACTCAGCCTCTGTGGAGCTACGAGCTAGTGTGCTTTGCCTTTTTGAGCTCCAAGCGACTGGGTTAGAGCCCAGGTATACGATGTAACCTGTTGTGCTACGATAATTGTCCTTGTCTCCTACCTAATCCGCGTATGTGAATGCATGCAAAGTAAGCGAAGAGTTGTGACGGAGAAGGATGCCATGATATAGTGTGCCATGTAGATATCCGAGTAACCGTTTGAGTGCCATCCAGTGGAGAGAGGTGGGTGCATGCATGAACTGAGATAGATGGTTCTCTGTGAAAGAAACATCTAGTCTAGTTAGTGAAAGATATTGTAGGGCACCAACTAGTGTATGGTACTCTGTAGGTGAAGGGTGAGGGGTGCCGCCTTTTAACATGAAAGGTTCAGAACTAGTCATGGGTGTAGATGTGGGTTTGCAATCACTCATATTGGCTTGTGAAGTATGTCGAGAATGTATTTTTTTGTGAGAGAAGAATACCACGTGAGTGAGGAAGGACCTCGATGCCTAAGAAGTAAGATAGAGAGCCAAGATCAATTAAGGAAAACTTGGTGGAAAGAAGGTGAATGAAGTGACTGAGGAGAAAAGGAGATGAGCCGGTTTGAGTGGGGCTGAATGTTTCAATGTAGTCGATCCCGGGGCGTTGGTGGAATCCTTAGGCGACCAAGCGAGCTTTTAGCGGGTCAACCGAACCATCGGGCTTGTATTTGGTCCGATATACCCACTTACATCCCACGATATTTGAAGCTTGAGACGGAGGTACAAGTGACCAAGTATGGTTACGTTCAAAGGCATCGAATTCATCCTGCATGGCTTTGCTCTAGGAAGGATGTTTAAGAGCATGAGTGATGGTAGGGGGTTCGGTTGGATCGGATGTAATGGCTGTGTAAAGTTGAAAATCAGAGTTGTAGTAGCGGGAGTTAGGTTTGGGATCAGGTCGAGTATGTGGCTTGGAAGGAGAAGAGGGTTGGGTGTTGGCTGAAGGAGAAGAGGGAGGTGGAGAAGAAATATGTTGGCTCGGAGTGGATGGCGATGTGAGAGAAGGTGAAGCCGAGGGAATGGGGGAGGTTGGTAAGGTTGGTGAGCGGGTGGGAGCAGGAATGGGAGGGAAATAGGAATCTAGTGATTGGTATTGATAGTTTGTGAGGAAGAGTGGGTAGATGTTAATCTTGAATAGAGGAAGTCATCTTCAACAAAGACGTCATGGCGAGAGGTGCATATTTTGGAAGAGAGGGATTTGTAGGCATGGTAGGCACTTTGCGTGGAAGAGTAACCAACAAAGATGCACAAAGTGGAGCGGGGATGGAGTTTGTGAGGAGAATATGGACATAACCAAGGGTAGCATAAACAACCGAAGCTTTTAAGTTTGTTATAGTTTGGGTGTTTTTGGAAAAGACAAAAGAAAGGAGAACGGTTTTGTAGGGCAGATGTTGGAAGGCAATTGATGAGATAAGTGGCGGTGGTGAAGGCGAATAGCCAAAGGGTGACCGTGACATTCGCGTGACAAAGTAATGCTAAGCCGGTTTCAGCAATATGTCGATGTCAACGTTTGGCGTAGCCATTGTGCTCGGGAGTGTGGGGTGGTGAAGTGAGGTGAGAGATCCCACAAGAAGCTAAGTGAGAAACAAGCTTGATATATTTCCCACCATTATTAGAAAAGAATTGCTTGATTTTCGTTGGAAATAGTTTTCCACTAAGCGTTGAAAAAAGGTAAAAATACATAGAGAGTCGGATTTTTGTTTAAGGGGATATAACCAGATATATTTAGTAAAACAGTCAACAAAAATGATATAGTATTTGTAATGATCAAACGATTCTATGGGTGAACACCACACATCCGAAAAAATTAAATCCAAAGGAGCGCTAGAAGAAAGTGAAGATGCATAGAAAGGTAAATGATGAATTTTATTAATTCGACAAGAATTACAATTGTCAATAATGAGAGACATAATAGGTAACATAGATGAAAAATATTTAAAGACTTTATTTTGCGGATGGCCGAGCCTCTAGTGCCAGAGTGAGGAGTTGAATTTATGTATGGTGATGGCATGAGGTTTGAGTGATGACCGGAGCTCATACATTCCCTTTGTTGATGTGCCCTGAAGGAGAGGAACTTTCAATGCCCGGTCCTTGATAACAAAAAACATAGGAGTAGAATTCAATTAGAAAATTATTGTCGTGACATAGTCGAGAAATAGAAATAATATTGCGGGATAAAGAAGGAACGCATAGAACATGATTAAGGATTAAAGGGGTGGTAGATGTGGGGATAGTTACATAAACAATATGAAAAAATTTTAAACACGAACCATCTCTAATGACTAGCTCTTTCGTCCCGTCGAAAGGTGCATGGGTAGATAAGTTGCTCAAGTCGTTAGTGGCATGGTAGCCACCACTATCGAACAACCAATTGGCAATGGAAGGTAGGGGGTAGTGTTGGTATTCATGACATGCACCTGTGCATTCCTTACCTATGGATTTTTGTTAGGTATAGGAAGAGAAATATTAAGGTAAAGTCATTTAAATACCAAACAATTGGTTAGAGCGTGCCCTTTTTGGAAACACCATTAGCACTTCCCTAAGAAGGGATGATTTCGAGTTCCCTGCGGCGAGGCAGTGGGTTGTGAAGGCGTTGGAAATAAACATGTGGCATTGTATCCTTGGCGAGATTGCCACGGTTTGGTAGGTACTCGATGGTGAGCATAGAAGACAGTCGCCGGTTGATGAATTCCACTTGAAGCAGCATGCTGTGCAAGGGAGAGTTCATGATATGTAAGCTTTCCGTGCAGTTCGTTGATGGGAATTGGCAAGTCACGTGCATGGACGGCATCTAAGATAGGCTTGTAAGTGGATTAATCCAAACCATTTAACACTGCAGCGATGACATCTTCTTGATCAAGTTTCTTCCCTAGTATAGCCGGTTCATCCACCACAGTCTTGATACTTTGCATGTAGTCTATGATGGTTTGAGTGGGAGTTTTAGTAAGGTTTTTAAGTCAGCGGTGCAGTTGTTTGATATGGCCCCTTGAAGGAGATGCATAAGTACCGGCAAGGATTTGCGATGCTTCACGTGAGAAGGAAGCGTTTGTGATGAGAGGCACGATTTGGGGGGAGAGACCGCCTACCAAGGCTCCGAAAAGAAGTCGATCTTGACGAAACCATTGTCGGTAATCCTTGTGAGAGGTAACCGTGCCATTAGGGACTATTGTGGGTGCCGGTGCTGGATGTGTGCCATCGATAAATCGATACAAATCAAGACCGTGAAGCAGTGCCTCGATTTGCGTTTTCCAGCCAAGGTAATTGCTGGTTGTGAGTTTTAGTGCCGATGGGAAAGAGACCACAGTAAGGTCCTTCATCGGGCCATTGACTGAGAGAGGAAAAGAGCTAGCATCGCCGCCCATGGTTGTATGTGGTGAAGGAGGTCAAGAGTTTGTAGATGTGGGTGTGGTGAACCTAGGCTCTGATCTGATACCATATAATGGTATCAAATATGATGAAAGGTTTTCTTATTGTTTCTGTAAAGAAGATACAATAATATATATAATAGAAAAGAGGAGATAAATTAGAAGATCTAACAACTATGCTATGACTAAGTACAACAATTAAATATTTGAAATACATAGAGATAGGGATCGAATTTGACTTGGTAATATGGTGGGAATGTGGTTAGTCTTCAATACTTGCCACCTCTAATTAGACTATCCCCATCGCGGCGCCCGTGGCCGGCCCGTCGCCGACATGGACTGTTCCCACCGGAAGGGCAGCGATGGGGGAGAGGAGGTGGAAAGGGGGAATCCCTCTAGAAGGGCGGTGGAAAGGAGGAGGTGGTGGGCTCCACCACTATAAAATCAATTCTAAAATATAAATATAGTGGTGGGCCCCACTATTATAAAATGATTTTAAATTAAAATATTTTTAGTTAATATGTTTTGAAATCTTTTAATTAAAATAATAATTTAAGTATAATATTTTAATTATAATGTGTTTTAATTATAATGTGTTAATTAAATAAAAAAAATTTTAATTTTTTTTACGTTTGTAATACTAAACTAATTAATTAGAATTTATTTTTTTATTTTTATAATTATTTAAAATGTCTTAAAATGCTTAAAATGGTTTCAATTAAAAGGTTTTTTTATAAATTTTATTTTTTAATGTTTATAATAATAAACTAAATAATTTGAGTATTTTATATATTTTTTTATAATAACGGCTATTTTTTTATAACTGTAGTTTTTTGTTTGTTATATTCATAATGGTTACTTTTTTTTGTTTTAATCATAACAGCTATTTTTTTTGTTTTATTCATAACAGCTAGTTTTGTTGTTCTATTAATAATGACTACTTTTTTTTTTGTTTTATTCATAACAACTAGTTTACCTCTTATAAATATGTTTTATCACTTGAGAGTTTTTCTCAAATCACAATTCATCTTCTTTCTAACGTTCTAACTCTCTTCTAAACACAATTCAAAATTCAATTCTCAATAGATCCAAGAGCTCCATTCTCTTTCATACAAATATTAAATGATGAAACCAATGAAGAATACACACATCAGTAACCCAGGTTCTTTCAATATCAACACCCTGGATTCTCCTAATTCCCACAACTAGGGATTCCCATATCTTCAACAATATGGGGGATTCCCACATATTCAACAACCTTGGGGATTCCCATATGTTCAACAACCTGGCTTCTCACAAAAGGCGTCAAGGGTTTGCAAGAAAGAATGTAGAAAGAGCCTTCAGTGTTCTTCAAGCTAGGTCGGCAATGATATGATCCCCATCAAGATCCACGAACTTACCGGTATTAGGTGATATAATGCATGCATGTATTATATTACATAATATGATTGTAGAGAAGGACGTTTTATAACTAATTGGTCGCGTGAAGAGCAAGAACCAGAGCTAGAAAGTTACAATAATAGGGCACCACCATCATTTCAAAAACACCTACAGATATTTAGAAGCTTACATAGCCAGGATGCTCACCATGTATTGCGAAACAATCTAATAGAACATCTCTGGATGAATAGGAGGATGAGAGAGTAGTTTTATTATTGTTTCTATCTATTAACTTCGTATGGTTATTTTTATTTTATTGTTTTACGTTGTTGTTTTTATTTTATTTTAATGTAGTTGCTGTTTTAATTTTATTATTTTCTTATTTAGAAATATTTAATTTAAGTATTCAACTTGATCATTTGATATTTAATTCCATTATTTATTTTAATTAAATATATTTATAATAATTTAAATATCTTTATTTAAAGTAAATAAAAAAATGTGAGATTGAAAAATAAAGGTGTTTGTGGGAAGGATAGTGTTGGGGGTAAAAAAATATTTGTGGGAAGAATGGGTGGAGATGAGTGAAAAGCTGATGTGTCATGCTGATTAGGACTGTTTGTGAGAAGGATGAGTTGTAGCGTTGTGAACAGTCTTAACTAACTTGAATTTGTATTCTTTTTTATTAATGACAATGTTAGCGGACTATGAAAGCATTCTTTTATTTTATTATTACTGTAAGTCTATTAGTAATTATTATGATAATAAGAGTTATTAGTTTAACACCTACAGATTGTCATAATTTTAACATGCTCCCTTTGGGGTTCATCAAATTCAAAATGGATGCTTTTCAATTATAATTCTATCTTATTATTACATCCCACTGCAAGGTTCATAAGCAATTGTAAGCACTTCATTGACTATGCATTCAGGCCCAACCCTGTCAAAAAATTGATCTATTTGCAATTGTCATGTTCTATTGAATGGAAACTTTGGTGAAAGCAGGATTGCATAAATGGGATACTTGTATATGTTGGAGGCTGCTAGAGAAAATAATACAGAAGAGATATTGATGCTGCAACCCACAGCCCGTTAAACCCAACTGCATTCAGGTATATCAGGTGAACAATTTGATTATGTTACTGTAAAAATTAAAAATACTACAGTTAACTCAAAGCTTCCTATTTTCTAAAAGCGAATGTTTGCCTCATTTTCACATGAAACCTCAAAGTCCTTTTTGGTAGTAGGTTAGATTGTAGCTTTATTTTGTAACAGGTCTTTCTGGGTGGGGTGAAAATGCAGATTGTTTGGCGAGAGTAACTATACTAGTCGAAGTTAATATTACATTTGATGTTAGCTTTCTTTCATGCATTCCATTATTAGCTTTCTATTTGTTCCCGCAGCAACGCGCGGGCTTTCATACTAGTTAGATAATATGAATTTACCAAAAGTAGGAATAAGAATGCGTTTCCTTTTAAGTATTGGCCACCATTATTTTAGAGGCTTCATATTTAATCCCTGCATCTTGATATTTAAATGTAACTTTTTCATATTTCCTTTCCACCCATTCTCTTCTTCATCGACGGCCTCTTTTCTTCGAGTGACGTCGTCGTGTTGGGGTGGTGGTCGTCGCTGCATTGGGGCAGTGAGGAACGTTGAGACCCGTTGGGTGGCGGTGGTCACTACCGCGTTTGGGGGTGGTCACCACTTAGATTTGTCGAGGTTGAGACTGACGGATCTATGAGAGAGAGGAGCTCTGCGTTTGGTGTTGCTGGCGAAGACGACGGCGGTGGCTGCTCCGACTTTCATGCCACGTACATACCTCTCGTGCGGCAGTCTGCCGGTTCATCGATGTTCGGTGCTGCCAGAGACGACCAGGTGGTCGCGGCTCCGGCTTGGCTGCCGTCTCTATGATCGAAGGTTTTGGTTGTAGAGAGTTAATCAGAGGACGCGATTGTTTGTGGTGCTGGTGATGGCTGCGGCAGTGGCCGCTTAGCTTGGTGGCCATCTCTTCACCTCCCATGTCACCGATGCTAGGGTTTTATAGGTGGTTGCATGTTGGTTTTTTGGGGCTCCGGTTTGGTTGTTTGGTCACCTTGTTGGTGATCCCGTCAGCTCCTCTATTTGCTGCTTTGGTTAGGCACACGGTGGTTGCGCATAGTATACTATGATTATCTTCGGGTTTGGGTTAAACTGTCCACAGCTTGAAATGATAGAGATTTAGTGTTGGCGATGATGATGAGAAAAACCTCATATGAGTCTTATTGTTGGTTTCGTGTTGTCTGGTAGTATCATGTTACTATTTTTGGTTTCCTTCGGCTTATTGATTAGTTGTTTCTGATGTTTCGATGAAGACGGGCTGTTGCTCATCTAAGACTACTATTGTTTTAGTTTTAGGGTTGTGATGAAATTGATGGAGTGATATCGGTTGCTTTGGTGAGGCTACCGTTGATGATCAGCAGCCGCAACTGAACAGCCCTTCTGAGCCTAACATTTGTTTTTAAAAGCATTTACACTGCATTTTGTTAGCTGTTTTAGCAGCCATCATACAACAATTTTAGGGTTTTTTTGGTAGCATTAATACTGCATCTTTTGAACCGTTTAGTAGCAAATATGCTGCATGTTTCAAGATTGTTTTAGCAGCAATGTAGGTGCATTTTCATATTTGTTTTACCATCAATGTTGTCTAGAACTAGGCTGTTAATATGTTTACGGAACTGTCCCGTTACATATGTTTCAAGTCTAATCATTAAAGTTTACTATTAAAAAGTTTTGCCACAAGACTTCACTTTTTTTTTTGTTTTTGGACAAGCCGGCCCAATAACTATCGAAGTAACGCATCGTTGCGTAAGAAAATGGCTGGACTCCTGTTGCGTAGCTAGAGAAGGAAAAAAAAACTAGTTAGTGTAATTCATCAAGTCCAACCATTTAATTAAACAAATAAACATTTATTCTCAATAGCGTTAATTATAATAGTTTAATTATGAACAATTAATTATTATTATTCCAAATAACAATAATTATTATTTAGAGATAATAAACTACCAAATACGATTAGCTCTTAATCAACTGCGATGATTAACTTACTTTATTCATTGTGTGACCCTAAAAAAACTTCGTTGGTAATGTTGTTTTTTTGGGTGTATCAGGGTCACGACACTGAATAACATGGTAAATTGTCTTTTTGAATTGTTGTAAGACTTATTACATGGTAAACGAAAATTTATTTAAATTCTTTAGTAGTAACTTACTTCTCAGTACAAACTAAGTCCCATAGGATCAACTCTCTTTTTTAGTATTAATCAGATTGTAATGGAAACTAGAAAGTTTATTTCTTCAGTATTAACCATCATCATTAAATAAATCTATGAGTATTAACTCCCCATTGCTTCATTACTACTGAAACTCAAACTCACTAGTAGCTCACTTCAACACTAAAAACTTTATATTTACTTCAACAGTTAACAGTTAAACTTAATGCTTATAATCCTGCTTTGATATTAATCCCATTCCTCAGCAACAACAACTTTACAAACATCAAAATGACTTTTGTAAAATCAGTCCAACAGTTACGCAATTAGCTTCTCAGTCGTACATTTCGGTTATAGTAATTAGCTTCGGTTGTACATTTCTATAATATGATTTTACTTTCCAGACTCCTATATATAGCCTTTGTCCTTTTACACATCTTAGTCCTTTTAAAAGATAATTACTTTTTAATATGGAATTATGTTTTTTTGTTTCCCTTTCATGTTTGGATGTTACACATGCAATGTCCATGAAAGAAAATATAACTTTACACCACTAAACATATAGACTGACTCAAAAAATACAAAACAATGTGATTTTTAGAGTTTTATTGTACCATAGATGTCTATTAGATACTTGTGGGACAATTTCATATGGTTTATAACCACACACGATCTTGTTGCTTGTGTGGCGTAACAACATCATGACGAACCACAACGCTATGCTACCTCCCCGACATCAGCTCAACCAAATCTTGATTCTCATAGAAAGATCCAACATCCCAATCTTCGTTCGATGATGATAGCGTCATTAGTGCAACCACGATAGACCTCATACTTGGCCTCAACTGAGGGTTTTCGTGTGTACAAGCTCTAGCAAGTAGTGCTACCTACTTACACTTAAAACATCACTATTGAACCTTAAAAACAAATGTAGTATTTCTTTTCTTTTAAGGTTTTTAGCATGTATGATTGTTTTCTTACTCACCTTGTGGATTGACTCAAGAGGGTAATCAGCACCGAGCCTTGGATCGACTAGTTTGCGTAAATCTTCACTTGGGTCAGACGCGCTTAGGACCTCGTCAAACTACGAAAAAGAAAGAACAATAAACATCAAGACAAAATGTAAATAACTGTAAATCTTTGATTAAGATTTCAAGAACTAACCAAAGCAACAAGTCCTTTGGACTCGTGGCCAAATTCATTTGTCTTCAGTATGGCTTCTTTCGCCGATATTAGCTCAAACAATACTACCCCAAAGGCATATACATCAACCTTTGGAGAAACCTCACCATACTGAGCATATCTACACAAAAATATTTCACTTTAGACCATGTTCTTATATTAACATTATAAGATAACCAAAAGAAAACTTACTCTGGAGGCATGTATCCAAATGTGCCAACTAAACGAGTTTGTAGAGAACCACTCCCGAATTCTGTAAGTTTTGTTAGCCCAAAATCAGCAACCTATAGAAGCACAAGAGTATATCTAGTCTTAAAAATATGATAAGTAGATGATTTTGGTAAATGAGGCTCGAGTCTAATGGAAAGTTAATAATATTCATGACCTTTGCACGGAAGCTTTCATCGATTAATATGTTGGGAGACTTGATATCACGATGTATATACACAGGGACTGTGTGCTCGTGAATGTATTCGAGCCCTCTAGCCGAATCAAGGGCTATTTGAACCCTTGTAGCCCATGGAATTGGCTCTCTCCCTGAAAGCATTACAGATTCATAGTCAAAAGCTAGTGTATTCACTTGTATGAGTGAGTTGTATTCGCTTATGTTTTATCTCAACGGGTCAAATGGGCCAAATCAAAATATCTGACTAAAAGGAAAGGTCAAACGGGTCAAAGCGTATTTTCGGTACATAAAACCTCCTAAATTATATCATAGCTTTTTTTGGATAATATTTAGCACATTAATTTTATTAAAAACGGTTAAAAGTTGTTTTTGTGACAACCCAATTAACCAGACCTGTAGTAAATAAAAGCAGCATGTGGAATCGTTTTGACCCATTACCCAACCTTGACGCGACAATTAAAAACATGACAGGTCTAAGAATAGTTTAACTTTCTTTGTTAATCGCCACCCTACCCGATGAACCACGCAAATGTTGACTTAAATTGCCATTCCCGATAAATTCATAGACCAAAAACAACGATCCTTCAACGCAGTATCCTATCAAACGTACCTGTAAAATCACAAGAACTTTATATCAAAATGGATAAAAACATTCCAGAATGTAAATTTCAGTTCTCAATTCATATCGACGTATAATTTCTTAGGTAAAAACATTGCATTCTAACACATAGAAAGCTGCATAAATTTCATGTAATTACCAGGTTCAAGTGATGAACATGTGTTAACACCTTCAATTCAGCTAGAAATTCTTTTGATGCTTGCATATCCATTTTCTTTATTGCAGCTTTCTGCAATTGTCAACAGCAAACAAAATCAATATCCCAAAACTAAAAGAAGCATCAAGTGTCATTCAGATAAAGAAACACAATCTTTATATCAAACTGTGATCTTTGACTTTTGGTGAACATCCTATATAAATTTCAAGATTTTAGAAAAAAAAACAAGTGTATGATCATCAAAAACACGAACTTCGCCTCTGAGTTCTCCATAGTAAACAACACCAAACCCGCCTTGACCAATCTTATTGGTATGGCTAAAGTCATTTGTAGCCGTAGCAAGCTCCTCGTATGTAAACTCCACAGACTTGTCAACGGTTATACCCGTGACCCCTGGCGCTGCACCACCAGTAAGAGGGTCTGAGTTTGTGGTTCTTCCCAAATTGCCACCTGGACCTGCATTTAGAGAAAATAACACTTCTATAAATCATTTGCAGTAGCTAAAAGAAATGAGATATGGTTCAAATCACATATAAGATCAAACTGTTTGAGATTTAATAATCACAAATAAAAATTTTAAAATCCAACATAAGATCAGATTGTAAACTAAGATTACCAATTTACCATGAACGTGATCGGGTCCATTTTCTAGAAGTAACGATCCTTCGGCTACTCTCTTCCTTCGGTAGAAGACAAAGTAGAGGCAAATGGCAAAGAAAAGAACACCAGCAACTGCTCCAACCGATATACCAGCAGTGGCAGCACCAGATAGTCCTGCATAAACCACCACAAATGTAATGCAAATATACCATCATCAACAATCAGTTGACTTCTCACATTTGACTTCGAAACTGTTAAAATTCAAGAAAAAAGATTCATCCAATTGAACAGGTAAAGAAGACAACCCCTTGTGCTGCAAAAACAAAAGGATTTTATCAGATATAAACAAAGAGAAATCGCACGCTGGTAATAAAAAACTGAAGGTTATAGGTTACCTGATCTTTAATGGCGGAAAAGTTCCATTTTGATCTGTATTAACAGAAAAAAAGTAAGAATTATAAACAACATGAATCATACAAGTTACAACTTCATTACCTACTTGGCTTGTACACAGGTTATGATTATGATCATGATTATGACAAAAACTTTATATTTCAACGACAAAATTGATCAACATCGAAGAAAATAATCAAACTCAATCTGAAATTTAAAGTTTAAATCTTTACCTCTTCCAGGAATAAACACTATATCATTGTTCAAGAAATTCGAGCCCGGATTGTAACCTCTCAAAAGATTTTCATTTATCCCAGTTTCATTAGCAATTGTGGACAAATTCTCACCACTTCGAATCGGATACGTGATAAACAACCCATAATCTTTAGAGACACGACTATTCCCACAAGAACAGTTGACTATAACATTAACTTGACTACCTAAAGGTACGTTTATCTCGTTATAACTATTGAATTTCCTCAACATATCGACTGTCGTAAGGCCTGAAAAATAAGTTTCTGCAATCACTGAGTAGGTGTTTCCTGCACTAACATTATAAACAAACCGATGACTTGGGAAATCTTGATCGTTACAGGCGCACGAAAACGGGACATTTGTTCTTGAACCAGCAGAAACTATGTCTGCATTAGTGATTTGTGGGTTGTAACTTAGGATTTGTGGGCTTGTGGTGGAAAAGATTTGGGTTAAAAATGTTATGTTTGATTTGTCCCACATCTGATAAGAGGCCAAAGCAACACATGTGTCTTTACAACTTGATTCAACTGGATTAACAAGCAGAAACACCAACGAAAGATGAAAAAGAAAGATGATTTTTGTACTGATTTCCTTTTTCATGATATGAATTTGGAGTAACTCACTGAAATCAAGACTCAGATGAACTATAATTAGCATGAACACAAGCTTATTTAGAGAAATTAACGAAGACCCGAATGAGTGAATGATTCAAAAGAGTGTTTGAATGAAGTGAAAACAGTTAATGATGGGCAAATAGGAATTGGGTTTATATTGGTTTGGTAATTAAGGTAGTGACTTATTCAAACCCAGGTAGAAATTGGGATAGTTTTGGAGTCAATTGGTTGACGAATGAGTCTCTGTTATGATTATTCTTGTTTGAATGGGTCTTTGATCACTATTTCTTTACGTGAAGAAATGTTTTAACTTTCATGTTTGTTCGATTTTTCTCAAATGGAAAATCTCACCAAGATTCCTTTCTGATGTGTAGTTTTTAGTCCAAAAATTTTGAGAATTCATTTTTTACCATTAGGAAACTATGTTTTCATAGGAGAACTTAACGTAAAAAATAAAAAAGAGGTGGAGCTGCATGTTTTTTAATTTATTAAATATACATGTAAAGAGAGATAAATAAAAAGATTGTGATGTCATGTCAAAAGTATTTTTTTTATGTGTTTTCAGGTTTTTTAGTTAGAGATTTTTTTTTAAAAGAATGAGTGTTTTCTAATGTGGCAGGTGATTAATAATGTTTTTTGGTGATTTTACGTAACCTTGTTGTGGATGCTCTCAAGGCTCAAGCCCAGTCACAAGTTTTTGTTAGAGAATTAAGTGCATATTTAGTTCGTAAAATGTTTTGCAAAAGAATTATAATTGGAAATGAAATTGAAATTGGAATCAAAATTGAAATCAGAACTTAAATCTTGTTAAAATTGATAACATGTTTGGTTGGTTAATTTTAAGTGGAATTGCAATATCAATTTTAAACATTCTATTGGATTGTTAAACATTTCATGGGTAAGTTGAAATAATGTGAATTGCAATGAATAAACGAAAATTTTAAAATTTCAATTTCAATTCCTGTGAACCAAACGGGGCCTAAGGGTATTAGTAGCGAGGAGTGGGTGAGGGGGCGTGGTTGGCCGCACTAGATGGTCACGGAGGTCAACGTTCCCTCCTGGGACGTGAGTGAGGGTGTGAGGATGCTGTTAAGCGTTGGACGGAGAGGGTGTTTTTTTTTATTATTTTTGTTTTGATCAACCAATAATAACATTACAACTCATAATATATTGTTTGGTTAAATTATATCTCACATTCTCATAAACATCATTACACATATTTAGTGAGTCTGATCATACCTACTACCTACATGACAACATTTTCCCAAGTCAATTTTAAAGTTTTGATTTTCAAATGATATATACCCAAATTAACCTCTTAAGTGTAAAATAATGATAATTTTGTAAGGTATTGTGAATTATCATCATTATCCATAGGAGTATGATAAAATTAATTATGAATTCTTACTTATAAATTCAAATCAGATTAAAAACGTTAAATTAATATGTTCTTTTTAATACATAGGTTTCAACTAAATCAGAATGTCTTTTTTTTTTTTTTTGAAAGGCAATACTCTTCAAATTATCATCAAGATTAAAAACGTTAAACTTTTATAGAATGTCTTAATACCTTATGACGATTCAAATCAGCCTCGAATATCTCACGTTCTCATCTGCTCACATGGTCTTTTATTTAATTAAATAATTGTAGTTACCCCTGCCAAGATTTGCAAAAAATTGCATTCTGAAATCTCCTTGTTAATCACATAATTTATTATATATATAAAAGTTTTCATATAATTCCATATTATGAGGTTTCAAGCATTTGGGGTTCCTATGTATTTTGGGCTCCATGAATTTTGAACATGAAAATACCTTTTTATTTCTTCACCTTAATTACTTAAAAAATATTGACATCTTTACCAAATTTACTTACATATATATGTATTTTTAATCATTCAGATACCTATTTGACTAAGTGCATATTTTTCTTAAGTGGCTGCAATTAGGCAGCGTGCATACTATTATGCCATTTTACTTCACATACGTGTTATATTAATCATCTTTTTCATTACCACCACTGAATAAAACAAAAAAAAAAAAAAAAAAAAAAAAAAGTCTCAGATCTTAATTTAATCTAAAAATAAATATAAATTAATATATTGTATGTAAGGGGACCTAACATAGCCAATTAAAACTTTTAATGAAAACTCGCCCCCGCCCCCGCCCCCGCCCCCATGTCTGAAAAGAGTTGTAATTCATGCCTGCTAATATGCCACATCAACTCTCACGTTCTGAGCTTGAAAGTATACCAAATGACCTTAAATTTTGGTGCTCTGGATCGATAACGAAAACTTTGGTGTTAGGGTTACAATTTAGATTATTTTAAAAATTTTATTAAGGAATTCTCTTTATCATATCTCTATTCATCTGTTGTGTTGTGTCTTTTTTTTTTTTTTTTTTTTTTTTTTTTTTTTTTTTAAAGATGTTATAACTATATTTTGGGATTATTATACTTTATCTAATTTGTTTTAGGATTATTTAATTAATTTTATATCACTTTATTATTTTTGGGTTTTTTCAGTCTGAAAAAGTTTTGTAATTTTAATCCGAACTCGAATTCATTTAAAAAAAAAAACAAATTCACAAAAACCGTGGATATCCCCTATATTACGAAGGCTTAAATTATCAAATGATATAAAGTGTAACATTGATATAAATTTCACTTAAAGACACCAAGAACAAACAACTTTCACTTCAATAAATAATTAATACTCTAAAACAATTCATTATTTAATAAAACTTTTATAAAACAAGTTGGAAAGTTGGCTAACCTTTGGCCGGCACAAACACTAATCCCGACCCGGCACTGAAATTGGATCCCGGGTTGAACCGCTCCAACAACTTCATAGAGACACCCGACTCTATACTTATGGAGTATAAGTCTTCTCCGGGTCGAAGAGGGTACGTCGCAAACAACCCGTAATCCTTTGACACGTGTCGGTTGCCACATGTACAATTCACAGTAACATTTACAAAGGCAAAATCTGGTATCAAAGTGGGTTCAAACAAGTTGACCCTCTGGACCCAGTACTCATCAGTAAGATTTGTGAAAACCTCTCTAGCAATCTTACCATACGTGTCGCCAACCTGTGTTTGGTATTTGAACGTGTGACCTAAAAAATCACCGTTCAAGCATAGACAAGAAAACGGAACGTTAATCCGGGTCCCACTTTCGATGGCGTCTCTTCTCGAAATTTGGGGATTGTACTTGAGGATCAAAGGGATTGATTGGCTAAAAATCTTGCTTATGTAAGTGAGATTTGACCCTTGTGTGACATAATATGATGCCAATGCAAGATCACAACCATTGCTACACCTTGATTCAATTTTGACAATGAACAAAACAACCAAAAAGCCCAATTGTAAAATGTATGTATTTGGGTTTGATATGTTGTTGTTCATCAGAAGAGAGAGATGGAGTATAACTTGAATGGGAGATTTGAGATGGAGAGAGATATGAATGAAGTTGATTACATGTTTGTTTGGTAGTACAAGGAGTTGTGAAGGAATCATGTAGAAGTACAATTAATATCATAATATGTGTTATTGCTTGTCTTTTGTTATATGTTTATGATGCTTGATATTACCTGTTAGAAAAAGATATGCCTTCTTTATTATATTATTATTAGTCTTTAGATCATCTAGACTCAATTATAAAACAATAACGGCAGCGCCAAATTTTGAATATGTATATATAAGAGTTGGATCAAATAAAAATAAAAATTTGTTTTAAAGACTAATAAAGAATAATAAAGTGACAAGTGACATCTTATAAAATAAGAAAAGGACAATTCTATCCATTGTAAAATTATGCTACCCCCACCGTGTATCCTTTAAATTTAGCAGTGTAGTTTTACTTGCTTCAGTTTAGAACCATTACACGAGCACAATATCCTTCATCGGTTTTAGGAACAATTGGCAACGACAACACAATATCCTTCATCGGTTCATTCATATTTGTTCCTTTGGTACAAGTTTTATTTTCGGATTCACAATATTATGATATAGGTCTGAATCAATTTTGAAAAGGAAAATGTAAATTTGTGAGTTTGAATTGTTGTTTTCATAAATGTTTCTGCATTTTTTAAACTTTGTGCTGGTTTGTTTGCTAAATCTATAGATGAAGATATTTAGTAGATTTGAATGTCTCAAAGGATTTAAAGTTAACTTTTTTTTATTATAGAAGTGCCATGAGATTAGATGCAAGAAGTGAAATTCATTTATTTTAAATCTTTTTGGTAAGGTTAACATCATGCCATCAGTTATTTGATAATTCATTTGTGTTACTTAACTGGATTCATTATATTTCCCTTGTATAAAAACCATTATTATGTAGACGTAACATATATGAAACAACAATTGATTATTATTTCTCATTATATTCTTTTGATTTTGATTTTTATTATGTGCTAATTTGTTTATTATCTTGCTTTTATTGTTTTATTATGAGTTATTTTTTGTTTTTGTTTTATTATATGTTGTTTTTGTTGTTTTTCCTATCTGCTATACATTAAATATTACATAAAAAATAATACATTTTTGTGTTGTTTTACCCAGGTTAATCTTAAATCAGCAAAAAAATTATTTGTTCCAAGTTAAATCACCATAGACCATTTTGTTATAGATGAAAATAGTATATAACGTGTTGTTTACGTTAAAGTAGCACAAAATGTGCATTTTAGCAAGAAAGCGAACAATTTATTTTACGTAAAAGCAACATAAAATGTGTTTTTTTATTTGAAACAACTCAAAACGTGTTGTTTTATATGATAACAACACATGAAAACATCACAAAATGCACTGTTTTATGTTAAACACACAAAACGAATTGTTTTATTATTATCCATCACTAGCGTGCTTCTTTACTGTAAACCAACACAAAATGCGTTGTTTTTCCTTAAAACAATACAATTTCACACATTGTTCTTTTTTTTAGAAAAATAAATAAATATAATAATACTATGCTCAAATTAAAAAGAAAAAAAATACTACATTTTATTGTGGTCTTTTGAAAATAATATTGTTATATAAAAAAGTTATTAACGTTTAAAATACGTAGGAAAACTTGAAAAAATTAACAAAAATTGTTTTTCTTATAATACCCATCCACTCTTTTTTTTCACTACTTGATCTCAACCATTGGTTAGGAAAATGAATAACTTAGATAACTTATTACACTTTTTTAGGGAAAACACACCTTTTATGGGTCATTGCCATACGTACCTCATGCGTTACATTAATGTTTTAAGACTAAGGAGAATCTTATAATTTTTTCCATTCTAATTTTTTGGAACTTTATTTCCTTCCATATCCTTGAGTTTATATGTGCATTATCTATGTAGTAGTATGCGCCTTCCTATTTCAGATTTAACTTCCTAGTTCTCTATTACATACTTTCTTCATTGAACAAAGCACTAAATCTTATTGTTTGAAGCTTTCATAACGAACCCTTGTGTTGTGGTATGACTCTTTTTAGCTTATATCTTGCTTTTCTGACTCTTCCATGATCTATTGTTTCTTCAAGGAGATTGAGGTTTAACATAATAACATAACTTCAGAGTTGTTTCGTTTTAAACTTAAGTTGGTGCTTTAGTATGTTGTTACCACAATCTCTACTGATATGACTATTTCAAAACCGAAGACAAGGCTGCATGGAGTGTGATAGGGGTTGGTCAATTGCCAATAATACACTTGGCAATTTCTCCAATCAATCCTTGCTCTTAATCTTGCTTTGATCCCAGACACAATTATTTTTGTTCATAATCTGAACTTGGCCAATACACTATGGGTAAGCAACCGAGCTTTTGTCACACCTAGGATTCACGATACACCGACGTGTAAGTCGAATAGGTTGGTATTATGTAAGGGTTTGAAATTTTATTGATTTTAAATTCAATAAGAGTTTTAAATTTAGAAGAATTCTTTAGAATACATTTGACTTCTATCAATGATCAACACTATAGGTTGATTCTCATTTCTTATACAAATATTTTGTGTCACAGATTTGAGAAGATCATATTTGAGAAGATATGATTGACTGACCTGACAATCAAATCCTCACTCAGGAGGTAATTTCAGCACTTGAGGTTGATTCAAATTCTTGTATATTTAAAACAAGGATTACCGGAAAATCCTTAACATTTTTTATTGTTTCCAAAAGGTTAAACTCGATCTGAAAGTAATACAAGATAGTTTAGAGCCACAAAGTCTAACTAATAAGTCTCTATGTCTCCCAATCAGTGTTTTCATACTACAAGGTCTATTCAACACATAAATCTTGTTTTCAACATATGCATTTCATTTACAAGAAAATATTTTAGAAAATGAAACGTTAGCATAAAACTAGTGAATAATGTTACGAGGCATTTTATAACAACATGATTAGTATAAAATCGTCAACACAAATTGTTTTATACTTGTCCCATTAATTGACATGACCCATACCGATTAGCTGGTATACACTAAAAGCATCCAGTTCATATGTTGAAATGAATTCAGTCATATTATAGCATAACAAATAGTTACCCACCAACATAAGTATCTTTTATCAAAATATGTATCTATGTTATGAGCACTTAAACATTATCTTGATCATTTTAATACAACCATATGTTGGTTTCATATAAATGTAATCAGTTGAAAATAAGTATTTCATAAGTATGCTTGAAACCATTTTATATAAATTTATGCACATAAGACAATATCATGCAAATCAATTTTTGGAAGCATGCTCACTTTAATCAACAAGCTAGAATCACAACTTAATGCTTTTACGACCTCAAATAACACCACCACAAATATAGGGGAATAGAGCTCACATGTGTAAAGTGATATTATAAAAAAAAATGTTCACTTTTTTGTTTGAATTGTCCAGGCTTTTGTAGCCTGGTCAACCCCACCATTGCGGACCATTACTAAGGGTGGTTTTAGTCTGCGACCCAACCAAGTGGTAGTCATCAGATGCATAGTTATCAAAATTTGCCACGTATGAACACGTGTAAATTTGCCATGTATCAACACGTGTCGATATCAGATGCATAGTCATGATACATGTGTCATTTAAGGATGATAAGTGTCACTCCAAGATGACACATGTCATCCTCCTGTCCTCGTCTAGATGTCACGTCTCATCTGAATTTTTTCTCCTTTCAAAGATCTACGATTGGAGTCGTCTAATTTATTGTTTCTAATTTGTCTTCTGAATTTTTCCGTCTTTCAGAAATACTATGATTGGAGTAATCTAATGTAGTCCTTCTTCTACTATGATATCTTGTATTTATAGTTTATTGATTTAAGCCTTCTTTAAAACTTCTACTAAACATTTTTTTTTGTGAGGTGAGCAATAGTTAAGAAGGCAAGCTTGCTGAGTTCATCAACTTGTTTCCTTTTGGACCTTAAGATCTAAGTGATATAGCAACTTGTGTACCCTACATTGACTCTTTAGCCATTGCCTTGTATTTCATCATTGTAGGTTCTTTGGCTATATGTTAACTGTTCACTTGATTTGCTACTAGAAGTGAATTGGCAAACACCTATAGCTCAAATACTTTCATGTCTTTGGCTAGTTGGATGCCTATAAGAAGTGCTTCATATTCTACTTCACTGTTTGTACTTGGAAAGTCAAGGCAAATGGCATAGGAGACTTTCACGCCTTGGGGATTGGTAAGGACCAGTCCAGCCTTGGACCCTTTGACCTTTTATTCACAATTAGAGTGTAAGGATCATGTTTCTATAGAGAGATATGCTTAGTTTCTTCGTGTTGTAGCATGTTTACTTCTTTTGTCATCTTTTCTTTAAGGCCGTCTACAATGAAGTCAACTGATACTTGAGCCTTGATAGATGTTATTGGCACATACTCAATTTTTATTCTCCTAGCTCGATAGAAAATACTACCAAACGCTTTAGGCACTTCCTTGATTGGCAGATCAGTTACTACCTTGATTGGGCGACCTTGGAAGTACCTTTCTCAATCTTCCAGCTGCATGAAGCAAGGAG
This sequence comes from Flaveria robusta, assembly GCA_025506415.1. Classification (NCBI taxonomy): domain Eukaryota; kingdom Viridiplantae; phylum Streptophyta; class Magnoliopsida; order Asterales; family Asteraceae; genus Flaveria; species Flaveria robusta. The sequence continues at coordinate 17,324,288 of CM046472.1, forward strand.
AGTGTAGTCGATGTGGAAGTGTCAGTTGAATATAGAGTTTAAAATATGTTTTTGGAGCGCGTCATATGCACAAAAAGTTAGTGGATGGTGTTATTAATTAACTAACTGATTGAAGTACGCGTGGTAGCTTGAATTTGCTTTTGTTGGTAAAATGATTGTAATACATAAACTTGAAAGTAATAATAATTTAAAAATCACATAGAGATGAATTTTTTTACTAACTTGTTCTACCAGATAATTAAAAGACTAAGTAACCATGATTGTGTTGATTAACGATCCTTAACTGAATAATGACACAACTAATATGTAATCTCAAAACTAACCAATTTAACTTTGCATTTAACCAATTAACAATTGTTAACGATCTAGAAAAACCTATAACTGATGGTGAATAATTTGAATTCAATAAACTCAAATCATTCAATCAAACAAATTGGAATGGTAGAAACCCGATTAACCGAATGGTTACACCTTACCCTTGAAGTTGAATGTGAATACTAACATAAACCCTGTCCTTGAAGTTGATCACGAGTGCTTCAACCTTATATCTTCATGAGAAGCTCTTCAGATCTTGATTATGGGATGTTATTTATTGATCCTTTAGGGCTACACACAAAATCTTTTCTAAAAGGACTCCCAAAACACTCTGTTGTTAATTATATCCTTTTCTTTTTTAAGTTATTGTTATCCCCTTTTATTGTAAGACGGTTGCTTTATGGCTTATGTCACATGTTTTGACCGTAACACCTTTTCATCTTGTGTACGTAGGTTACTTTTAGAAATGCAATATTTAATTTTCACGGATCTGAACTTCAACTTCACTACGGGCTTTTTGTGTTTTGTCTCGAGGGCCTTGTTTTTTTATAAATGGGAAATCTATTCTATTCAAATTTATCTTACTTTTATTTAAACTATTCTTCACATAGTGGCCTTTAAATAATTAACCTATATGTTAATTAGAGAAGGGAATGAATAGTGTTGCTTGCGAGCACAACACTTACGTGGCATGTGATATAGTATTAAAGGGGTATTTTCGGTAATTTTCTTGTTGCATGTATTTCCTAATGTGAGCCACACGCCCTACCCTCTTTGTTCATACATGTTCTTCCGGTAGTTTTGATGATTGAACAGATCTACCTTCTCATCTTTACGGTATCACTATGACCAAAGTCGCTGCCTGCGACCATGAAACAGACGCGTTAGTGACGATTGCGACATTTTTACTGAATGGACGATGACAATGAAGGATTTCCAGCTTAGATCGAAAGGTGCGTGTCCCGTTATGGATAGATCACGATGTCTAAGGTAAAACTCAAACCTTAATCGAGTTTCCAGACTTCTTCATCTATATGCGTTTAATAGTTAGGGCTTCAAAGGATTCATCAATTTCAAGAGAAAGAAGGAAACATGGTAGGAGTTTTTTAATAAATGGAGATGTTGTAAATGATGATTATAATATGGCTTTGGTCCATTTATACCATTACTGATGCTTTAGACGAAAAGGAATCTACAAGGTAAACACACTTTTTGTTAGGTTTTCTATCTATATGTGAACAATGCATCTTTGATTTGGTTGTTTTCAACCGGATCAATTTTTTGCTAAATTTTCTATTTTTATTAATGGTTTAGGTTTAGATTTGGGGAAATTGTGAATTATTTGTTGGAATCAAAGCATATTGTGGTGATGAAAAAGATGCGTGCTTTAGACCATGATTAGGTTTGAAAAAATTTAAGATTTTGTGCTTATAGTTCACTGACGATGAATTATTCTATATTGATTTAAATTGATATGCAAGAATATTATCAATTTAGGTTATACATAATAGTCAAAATCGGGAATCGTAAATGGGAGAAAAGAGACCTTTATGAGCCAAAACGGTCGCTCAAATAATGATGGTGGTGGTTTTAAAGCCAAAAGCTAGAGATTGCGATATATACCAACCTTTTGTAGCTAGGGTATGTATATATAGGTGGTGGTGGTGGACGATGTTGATGACGGTTGTGTCACAAAAAAGTTTGTTAAAAACGGTATTTAGAAGGGTGGGAGTGTATAGTTTTGGTGGTGGCTAGCTGAAAAGAATAAGATATTAGATTCATTATGAAGATGATACCAAGGAAATGGTTTAGCTTGGTGCTAATAGAACCAAGAATGTGCTTATATTGATGTGTGACACTGGAGGTGGCCACCATGCCTCTGCTGTGGCTATCTGTGATGTCTTCCACATGGAATATGGTGACGAATTCAGGGTACACCTTTGTTCAACTTCATATGCATATGTCATTAGTTTTTAATCTAATATTTAAGTATCCATTAGATTAGTTATACTATGATGTTTAAGTGTTGAAATTTGCATATCATATCATATGGTGGATTGTATTGTTCTTAACAGAAAGAAAAACAATAGCACACATTGCTTCATTTTTTATTAATATTTAGTGTATATATTTTGTGCGAATATCTTTACCTTGGATTGTTTTGACTCATATTTCTTGCACTATAGGCCCCATCTAAGCAAACATCCAATAGGTGATTTTGATAAATATATTTACTTTGACTGTGGGGACCCTAATCTAATTCCACCTCAGGAGTTCAAACCAATGGAGTATAGCCTAGTGGTTATAAAGATAGATCATGATGTTAGTGTGCTTTAGATTATGTATGCTTATCGGGTATGATGGACTTAATTTGTCAACTCATCAGCACCTTGAAAGTTGAAAGGTTATTTTGATTTTGTAGTTAATCAAACAACCATGAAAACAAATGGGATGTATACTAATTTATGTAAGGACCTAGCCTTTATGGATTACAATATGAAGTGAAAAGCAAAAACTCAAATCAAGAGAGAAGCACAAGGATTTGAGAACTCCAATATGATTAATGAAGAACTTACTACGCGAGAACTTGGAGTTGCCGTGTGAGAACTTGATGTTTTCGCGCGAGAACATCTAGATAGTATAAATAGATGTTTTTCTCTTGTATTTCATTATGTGTGTTCATTTTGTAAAAGTGCTCTGAAGGTGAAAGAGCAGAGAGTTGTGTGATAGGCCGCCCAAGGGGAGCTCACCTTGGGTGGATCGAGCTTAATGATGTAAACTTCTTTGGTATTGTAATCATTTGATTAATAATATCCGTTTAAGTTTATTTAAAGTTTGTCGTTATCATACACACACATCCGTCTTAAATTCGATTATCAAGTGCAACAATATGTGGATTCGATCGATATGAGGACTTTACATTTGGTATTAGAGCAAGGTGTTGCTCTTGATACATGGATTTTCATTCAGCAATCATCCGTTTTAAGATGTTAAACTTGGAGGTTGAAGATCTAAAGATTTAGATCGAGTTTGGATCGGTTTCGAAGGAGAAGAATATGAAACCGAGGGTGAACACACTTGAAATTGGCTTTGCTACATTCTATATTGATATCTTCAACTTTTGAGGGTAGAAAACAAAGATTTGAGACCGTAGCAGTGATTCAAACTCATAAAAGTCGATTTGAGTTGAAGTTTTCGCGAGAATAACTGTATTACGTGAAAACTTTGCAAAAATAATCGTATTTTGTGAGAACTTTTTCATGAGAGAACTTTTCATAAGAAAACTTTTTCATGCAAAAACATTCATGAGAGAACTTTTTATGACAGAGTTTTTTATGAGAAAACTTTTATGAGAAAACTTTTCATGAGAAAACTTTTTATGAGAAAACATTTCATACAAAATCTTCACAGCAATAACCATCACTTGCGTAAACTTCTCATGCAAAAACTTCACCATGTGAAAACTTTTTCATCCATACAAAAACTATGACCGACTTCAATTTTTGCAAAAACTTTACAAATTACGATCCAGCCGCAAAAACTTGTTATTATTTGAAAGTTTCGGAACAAGCGTTTCTGCCTATATCCGGAAGATGATGGATGATTTGAAGTTTGGTACTTAAATAGTGGTTCTTGTGATGTAAGAACAAGTTCAAGATTCTATATTTACAACATTTGACAAATCGTTCATGAATTGAAACTTGACTATGTTGGCTTATCTTATCTTACTAACGGGGACAATGATCTAATGGTGGAATCAATTGAATAATCAAGGTTGTTTGATATTCTGACTCTGAAAATATGGGCTTATTAAATCTTACATTGGGGGAAGAAAGTTTCAAATAATCTGATTTAATATTACAGAATCTCGTCATCAGATTGAAGAATCAGATTATTTAGATATCGATTAATAAAAGTTGGAACCTTTTTCATATGCCTGAAAAATATTATATATCCAAGATGGAATGGATGGAGAAGAACGTAAACATCCGAAACTTTCAGGAGAGTCTTTGATGAAAGGGGGAGGCTAATATGAAAGAAATATGATAATCTGATAATTTATGATGAGGTGTGACGAAGACAAACATAGCTTGATATCATAATCAATAGGAGAAATTTTAAGGACCTAGCCTTTATGGATTACAATATCAAGTGAAAAGCAAAAACTCAAATCAAAAGAGAAGTACAAGGATGCGAGAACTTCAAGATGATTGATGAAGAACTTACCGTGCGAGAACTTGGAGTTGCCACGCGAGAGCTTAATGTTCTCGCGCGAGAACATCTAGATAGTATAGATAGATGTTTTTTCCTTGTATTTCATTATGTGTGTTTATTTTGTAAAACTGCTGTGAAGGTGAGAGAGCAGAGAGTTATGTGATAGGACACCCGAGGAGAGCTCACCTCAAGTGGATTTAGCTTAACGATGTAAACTCTTTTGGTATTGTAATCGTTTGATTAATAATATCTGTTTGAGTTTATTTAAAGTTCGTTCTTATCACACATAAACATCCATCTTAAATTCGAGTATTAAGTGCAACAATATGTGGATTCGATCGATATGAGGACTTTACACTTTATTTTATTAATATTAAGTGTAGTGGATTATTTGTAAACAATAAAAAGTGTAGTTGTGTGTGTGAAATCTACACGTATCGGATATGTATGTCTATAAACTTCTTTTAAAGCATACAAAAAAGTAGCCACAATAGTTTCACAAATCTACAAGTACCTTATGGTCATATACCATATAAAACTATTATTTTCTTAAACTTTCCTAACATACATAACTTCTAATTAGATATTCATATTCATGTTCATTTAACATACAAGGCCCGTGTTAATATATAGGTGGGATGCTTGAAGAAATCTATGTGCAGCTTAATTTAACAAAGTTATACATAGGCTTCTAAGGATAGGATGCATCTCAGCTTAATTAAAAAGTGTGTACTTGCTCAAGTAAGCATGCTTTTATATTCAGATAAGATTCTCTTTCGCGTGTGGATGGGTTGTGTTAAGCGTATCTGTTGACTAGCATTTTTTTTATCTTTGTTAATTCATATTTTTTAAACTTGAACACGGGCTTATACTAGGTGTATATAGGGTCACAAGGTTGAATATGAATATATGTAAGTATGATAGATCTAATTTGAGCATATTGTATATACGGATGTATAGATGTGAACTCGAAGATGGTATGCTGAGTAATTGCAGTTACATTTAGGCTACATGAAACAACAGTTAGTTCATGAATAGTATTGATTAACACATAATCAAAATACATATCCATAATTCTCCATGTTGGATTATATGTATGACTCTTTCTTGTTGTGTTGAATTTAAACAATTTGGTTTTCATATAAGCTATATAAATGGAAGTGAATTAAGAGAGTAAAGTCATGCCGATTGGTTAAGGTTTGATTTGATCATATTAACAATCCATATACTAGCATTCACGATTTAGGATGGTTGCTTTAACTTTGTAAATGTTTCAATCCTACTATATTGAATTCATGTGGTTGCAAGATCAGTTATACCATGCAGAGGCATAGCTAATTACTAGATCAGTTATATCGTTCTTCAAAACTCTGCTTAAACAATCATGTTGCATCTAAGGCTACTCATTTCTGGGGTCATTATACTAACTCTTAAAAACAAAGGTCGATGGTGATATTCTATAATTTTCTTAGTCTTTAATATAATTTATATAGTATTTGTTGTAAGATCGGGCACATGTAAAAGGCTAGCTTTCTTGGTTAAAAACATATCTTTCAAAACCCTGGTCAATGTTTCGACTCCGCGCCACTTTGATAACTTTTTATACTCATTGTTGCTTTGATATTATTTCATCATTTAATACCAAACTTAAATAACCTCCTCACTTATTATTAATGTAAGCAAAATCCAATTTAAATCATAAAAATAACCTCTTGATTTATTGATATTTTTATTACTTTTATTTATCAATATTATTCTTATTACCATATGACACTTAAATTTCTACTCTTACACTTCACTTCAAGTACTTTTTAAAATTTTTGTAAAAAGGCACTTTAATTCTCTCAGATTTCTAAAGTTGTGGGTTACCCCTGTACAACTTTAACTTGAAAAAAACTAATTTCTTACGTTCATATATTTATGTACGCGTTGGTATAAATTCGATTCCCTCTAACTTTTGACGTAAATTTTGTTTAGAAACGAGTCAAGTCAATATATTAAACAATTCCATACATATTTTTATATATCATTTTACATAATCTACATTTTGACATTCGCATAAGTTTTGACGTAAATTTTGTTAAGAAATAAGTCACGTCAAATAGAGTCTAAGGTTAGGAAAAACTTGGGGTTCCGCTGTGACTAACTTAGCGCACTTCCGGTGGTAGCCCATAAAATATTTCGTTCATATTATTATAAAAGTTTTGATTATCTACGTTTCGATGAAAGATTTGTTTGAAAATGTGACAGTATAAATCCGAGTTATAACTCTATGTTTCGACGTAAAATTAGTTCGGAAACGAGTCAGGGTGATTGTAATCTATATTATATCACGCGGCATACGGCGCCACTACATGTGTTTTTTTAATGTACGCTTTGGGTTTGTCGACGTTTCAACCTAAATTTGTTTCGAAAAATCGGGTTAAATATAATATGTTTTTATTAAACGGTATAAATTTAAGTTAATTTACGTTTCGACATAAATTTCGTTCGAAAACGTGTTGGGTCGATTGTAATTTATACTTTATCACATCGTATACAATGCCCGCCGCAACGCACGGCGGGTAAAAGAACTAGTTTATCTAATTAGGGATTCATTGCAATGGTATTCCTTTCCATTATAATTCAGTATCGTTCATGAATGCTTGAATTAAAAAGTTTTGGTTGTTGGAATTTGACACTCAATGGTTGATATTGAGAAAACTCTAGAATGTTATGTGGCTGTGAATGGAGTTCAGTAGTAGCATTCTTGAATTCAAGTTTTTATAGTGAGGAAGATTGCATTGTTGTTGTTAAATTTATATATGATACATTTTGGGTGGGGTGATGTGTGTATATTTGGCATTGTGTATGAGATTTGCATGGATGGTGTGTCCTCTCAACTGTCTACTTCTTGTATGCCATGCCTCAAATGAAAGCCAACTTTAACATTGGGCAAAAGCTTAAGGGTAAGTTGTATTAGTTGTACGTGATGCTAATTACAAAATAACTAATACGTTTTTGTAAATCTGATGCTCACAATGCATATTTAGATCCCTACCTTATAATTGTTTTCTTTTAAAAGGTACTTGAAGCAGAAGAAAGATATAGATATTGATGAGTTTTTGTTATTCTTATGTTGTCTAAATCAAAGTTAAATTTATTGTAAACTTTGGCTTTATGTTATTCTTTGCTCTTTTGAGTCGGCTTTATCCATTTGGGAATATGAAGTTAATAATTTTGTTAGGCGCAGTTAATGTCGTACTTAAACGTGCATGTTGGATTTACGTACTCAAACGATGTAGCCAAATAGAAACGCTGTTCTTTTACACTGTGTTGGTTTGAAATTGTGTTTTATGTTAGTCTTATAATGAAGTTTTTAGCCGTTTCTTTTACTCGGTAATAAAAACTATTATGATAACATCACCAATTTGAAATCCGCCCCTTTGCAGAGCGACACACACAATGTATGTGGTGAAAATACCTAATGTAATATTATAAACTTCATCAAACGTTTTAGTTCTTTTAAGAGCAACAGCTCATTTTGAGGTACTCTTAAATAATTCTAATCAGATCTGAGTCTAAATGATTTTCAAAGAACACATCAACCCAAGTGGACTTCACAATCTTTAAGTGATAAATATATTGTATGGTGATGTGGATACTTTTATGGTATAACACGACATACATTTTTATCTAAAATGCTCAAAAAATGATAATTAAAAAGTGAAGAGGAGAAAACGTATTAACTAAATTTGTCTTTTATCTACATCTATATATTATATAAAACATTTAAGATTGACACAATAGTAATTCTACTCGAACTTTAATATACCTAAAACAACTTTTCAAGCATATGGTATAAATGTTTTATTTAATAGTTCCCAAATTACCCTCTTTTAATAAACTTATTCTACTTAATACATTGATCAATACATATTAGATTATTTAATTCACTAAATTAAGTATTATCTTATTTATAGTATTTTAATTTAACATTTATATTTGCATTTACCATTTATATATTTATAACTAAACTAGCTTTATTAATCTCGTATATTACACGGATTAAATAAATAAAAATATTAAATAAAATAAAATTTTATTAATTATAAAAAGTATTTCAAAATAAGATATGATTGAAATTATGTATAACAAATGACTATAAATAACAAAACAATTATATCAATTTTTTAATCTTTTGTTTTTATTCTTTTCTTGTTTTTTCTAAAATGAAATTAAACATTTCGTTTAAAAAATGTTTTAAAAAATCTTATTTTAAAAATTTTCATATTATAACTCCCTATTTTCATTATTTTTTTGTTTATAAAAATTTTACATTTTAAAGCATCAATTTTAAAATATTTTATATTCATAAAATAGTTTGATATTTTTTAAAAAATTATTATTTTATAAAAATTTGTTTCTGTATAAATAATATTAACAAAATGATATTTTTCCTAATTTATTAAAAGGCTATTTGAATCTAAAAAATAAATTAAACAATATTATAAGTAATTAATGTGATTATTAAATAGAGAAAAAAAGCAGGAAAACTTTAGTGAGAAGAAGTGCGGTACTGCTGATATGTTTGTCGAGACTCGATAAAAAACAATTAAATGTATCGGTTTTAGATATATTTATTATGTAAGAGTAAGTAAGGTCGTATTTATAGTGAATTAGTGGAAAGCGTTTAGCAATATGACTCGATTAGTTAGAGACACAAACTTTAGTATTAAAAATTGAAACTTTAAACAATCTCTAAAATATTAATGCAAAAAACAATGAACTTTGGAATTTATCTACTTAAATAAGGGAAAGATAATCACTTTCGGGTTTTCAATTCTACAAGATCAACAATTAACATGTTTCATCAGGATTTGCACAAACACTAATTCAAAATCTTAACTTTTGATTAAAGTTATAACAAGTAACAATTGTTTAAGATTCGTATGATCACAATATTACCAATTTACCTATATCACGTTATCTATTAGTCGTAGTGAGTTAACGATTTAAGAAAACCAGAAACTGATAATCAAGCACACAACTTTATTTATAATAAAACCGTTTAAATCAACCAAAAGTTCTTTGCATTAAATAATTCAATGTTCATCACAAAACCCTAAATGAAAACATACCAATAGTCTTTCTTAACACGAATGATTCACCCAAAAGTGATTACAAAGCGAATGGGAGCTTTGGAACACCAAATATCACCTAAAGTTCATCAATTTTCGTGTCGAAAAAGTTTTTTTGAATTAGGGTTGATTTGGTTTAAATAAACTTGAAAATCCACAAAATCCAGATGCTTCTAGGCTACTGGCGTATTATACACCCACCGACATATGAAACGCTGTCTCATACGCCCAACTTTTTGTTCCTTTTGCCAAAGACACCCACAAATATGCCGCCAATATGCCGCCCGGAGTATGATACGATGCTCATACGCCGCCTCATACGCTGCCCGCCGTATGATACTCCCAGACCCGGAGTATGGTACGCCGGCCTACCTTAAAAAGTGCATTTTTTGTAACTTTTGATATTTACATCTTTAGTCCCTTTATTTTCGTGTTTTGATTAAGCCTTATTTACTCCAACCACCTACAAGTCAAAACACAAACAAAGTGAACTTGTTCTACAATAATCATAATGTAAAATCACACATTTAGGTTAATTAAACACTGAATTATTGCCACGCGAATACATCCCCACACTTAACCTTTTGTTTATCCTCAAACAAACTTTCTTAGAACACTTCACCCCATTCAACCAAATACATTAAATTATCACAACTTTATGTGAGATAAGGTCCCAAGGCATGCTTAGTTTTAACTTTTCATTATTTAAGTTCATAACCAAACATGTAATATTACTATTGTTTTAAAATTAGAATCATCTTAGTTAACATAACTTACCTTTTACTTTAAACATTCATGCATTCACATCTCTCACTATGAACACTTCTCTCTGTTTGTTTTGTGGACTAGTGATTATATACTAGTATATCTGAAACTCTCAAAACCAAGAATGCACATTCTCATCATAAGCTCGTATATTAATCATATCGCCATCAACTAACACAATATAATACATAAATCAAAGTCTTTCACGGGTTGCAATGTTAGGCTAAGGTTTAAGGTGGGATAAAGGAGATTTTAGAGTCGCTAATGGTGATTGAAATCCAAATTAAACATGCCATATGTCATTTTCATCTATATCTATCATCTAATTACAATCATATCGTAGAATTCTCATATTATTTTTGTTGCTTCATACTTTGTTCATTTTGACCTCATATTTAGCTTTTTCTTTTTTTTTTTCCCAACCAATCATAGTATTATTGAACTAATACTGAAATGATACTTTTAAGAATATCATGGACTGGATTTCATCACCTAATGTGTGAAAATATATATAATATTTTATTAACAAGATCTTTTTCACAAATTAGTTTTAAAATGTAAATTCCCAACTAAAATTCACACAAACGGCAAGTATACCGGTCGCGATATAGTAGAGTTTAGGTAAATCCGGATATCAAACCCTAGAGACACTTTTGGCAGCTTTCGTTACTAAACCTCTATCGACTTCTAACCTAATTAATTAGATTATTTTAAGTAATTATTAATAACCAAAATAAAAAATTTTAAAAAAATTAATAAATCTAAACACGACAAAAGAAAATAACAAATAAGAATTCAAACTTGGAATTTAAAGACGATCAAATATGAGAAATAATTACCTAAGTAGGAATGCAACTAATATGTAATGACATAAAGGCAAGGACTTGTATAACTATCTCCAAAAATACAAATTTAAGGTTAACTAGGTATATTGCTACTCCCTAAGAAAACCAAAGACACGTGTGAATCACTAGATAGGTTTATTAAAATGTCTAATGGAAGATAGCCCCTAGGTTCTCTACCACAATATTTTCAAGATTGTATTCTACAACTTTAAAACAAAGGACAACATAATTAAATTCAATTGAATACCCTAAAAGACTAACACCTTGAATGAAAGGCAAAACACACTCTCGCGAAATCTGAACCTAAACTGGGTAGCAGGTTTTAAGTAATATCTATCACCCCTAGGTTTTAGATAAGGTAGAACATTGAAAATTGTATCAAATCATAGCCAATACTCCTAAGATTATCTCTAATCAAAGTTTATAATTAAAAACACAAAGTAATTAATTTTAGCATGCAAAACCTAATGAAGATGTCACGTAATCAATCAAGATCAATCATACACAAGCATGGTAATAACTTTCAAGCATAAAACAATACACATGTTTATATTTAATTGAAAAATAATCAAGTTCTAAGATTAATAAACAAATATACGAAATCAAAACCAAATATTTAGTCAAAACATATTAATTTTTAACTCAACCTAGGTAGTACTAAAAAGTTAGCTACTCATAACATTTATAAACATTAAGAACAATAGTAAGATTTAAACTTTAGAAACATAAACAAAGTAATTGATGAAACAAAAAAAATAATCAAGAACGAATAGAAACCGGGTGGTCTTCTACGTTTGAATCAATCTTATGCTTTCAAATCTTGTTCTCCCTTTAGTATTGCTCTCTAATCGTACTCAAAAGCTCCAAGTTGAATGAAAAAAATTGAAAATGTTGGATCTTCTTCTTCTTCTGCCTATCAACGCTTTTTCTGCTGTCATTTGTTTGTCTCTTCCATAACCTATAATTTCATTAATGGGCCTCTTTTGAAGTTGGTTTTTGGGCCTTTAATCATTCAATATCAAAGATATAATAATTCCGAGGCATGAGACTTCCTTTACATGCAATTCATATTCATATGATGGATTAAAATATTTTATAACACTTTAATTCACCAACAACTATCCTCTCATGGGCTCATTCCTTAAAGAATTCCTACTACAAGTTACACAACAATTAAACCAATTATATGAACACAAATCTTGAATAAAATTTTACTTTTAACCTATTTTAATATGACAAACAAATATTTTAGAAGTCTATTATTCATTAAATATTATCATTAAAGAAAACCATAACATATAAAATAGGTTTAAAATTCCAATCGCAAGACTCAAATTAGTTAAACTATATCATTTATTTACTCGCGTTCTCAAGTTTTGTTAAAATACATCTTTTTTTTCAACTAATAGTTTCTTGAAATCTTGAAATCTTAATATGAATTGATTGTAAATACTACTCAATGAAAAGGCTGAAGCTTTATGGGCATATTGTTTCGGGCTTATTCAAATGACAAGTTGGGGCTCAATATGATGTCTAAAGGGAGATTTTCAAGGTATGGGGTTTAAAAGAAATGGGTTTAAGCAACTAGTTCACTCCTAATGCTTCTATCGCATTTATGCACATATTGGTTCATGATCTTGACATGCATCAATTACATGAGTTCTAACTTGAATGCTCATTATGGTATCCCACACTTTACAAAGATATAGAGCAAATCAAAATATAATGTGAATGGCTTAATTAAGCTCAATTCCCACAAAAACGATAGGAAAGGTTAAAATGTGAAGCACATATGTCATCAACCATCCGGTTCATTATGCCTCCCAGGAATTCTATGAAATTTTATAAAAACTCATGATGGAAATACTTTTTTACAATTTAAAACAACCATGTTAAGAGATCTATACATGCACAAACAAGTGATAATTAGCAATGTATATTAAAAAATTTTGAGTCTCATGCACAATTAAGTTTATTTGAAAATTTATTTTTCAAAAAGGTTTAATTTTTTTAAATTCTTCCCTTATCCCCACACTTGAGATACATTGTCATCAATGTACGGTGGTTATTCTGATGACACAAAAGAAAACAATTAAAACACCAACTTATTTAGCATTCAAAAGACAATTATACAAAAGACAAACAAGATAAGGAAGGAGTACATGAACCTGTTCATTAATGAGAGCATTCATTAATTAACTTGTGCCTCCTCACACTTGAGTATATGCATGTGGTGATTGAACTATCAATATAAAACAAAAGAAACCAAAGAGAAAAAACCTAACAGAAGGAATAAAACTCACTTTAGTAGAAATCACGGTTGCATTTAGCGTATGCAACAAGTCTTTAAGCCCCTCGGTAGACCCGAGAGGACGAGTTTTAGTCTCGTGAGGGTTTTTAGTGAACACACCCATAAAGTTCTCGGGTTGCCTCCTGCAAGCGCTAAGTTATTGGTATTCAGCCAAACCATACCTGAAACCACTTATGGTGGTCTTATTGTGTGCTTTTTTCCAAATTTCATGTCAAATAACTGCTCCTCCCGGCATGATAGATTCTCTTGTTCGCTCTCGTATTGGCCAAACATCTCTTCTTTGACCCTTGAATTCATTTGATCCCGTGCTTTACCCACATTTACCTTTCGTCTCAATTTTTCTTTCCTTAGTGACTCCACCTTCACATTTTCCTAATTTTCCACATTCTTGAGCTCAAAACTATAAAGATCAAGACCATTCTCCTTGGTGATGCCTGTGCTTACATGTGAAATGTAAGGACGAGCACACCCGTTAGTAGCATCTATTATAGAATAATCATTATTAACTACATATGTAATTGATTTTGAAAACACAATAAAAAACAACTTATGATTTTCAAATGTCATGCCGATGATTCCATCTCGGCAATTGATTTGAGCTTTGGCTGTTGCCAAGAATGGTTGATCTAAAATTACTTTTGGTTGATCATTCGTCCTTACTGATGCATAATCAAGCACCACAAAGTCCACTAGATAGTAGAACTCTCCTAGCTTTATTATTACATCCTTAACCATCCCACGTGGTTGTTTCCATATCGAAACAACAAGCACCATTGTTTTGCTAGTTTCATGTAATGTACCAAGGACATATTGGACATACAAATTCCCTCGCTCCATAATCCAAAAGTGCACACTTGATTTTAAATTTCCCAACTTGAATAGGAATGATTGGTGCTCTCGGGTCACTTTCTTTTACTTCATGAACTTTCTTATCATTACCTGCAACTATTTAAGGAAGAGATTAAATCATAATCAATATATTCAGAATTAGGAATGATACTAACCAAGTTAATGTGCACATTCTTAAAATTTAAAGTTTGATGTTGAGGGTTTTTGGTTGTGTCACTTGGAAGCTTCCCCGATTCTCGTCCGAACAATTGTTTTACTAATTGTCCCAATTGCTTGGCAATTGCCTCATTGGTCTTTTCTTGCACCTTTTTGATTGGCTTAAACTCTTTCATCTCCTCACAAGGTCTTGAATTGCTTACAAAATTGCATTGTCATTGTCATTATTAGTAGAAGCACCTTGTTGATGTTGTTGATTCCTTTGTTGGTATTGACCTCCTTGTTGGTAATTCCCTTGATTGTAATTGTTCCTTTAGTAGCCGTTTTGGTTGTAGCTTTATTGTTAGCCTTGATATTGATTAGTTCCTTCATTTGGTACCTGAAAAGGAGGATTCAATTGGCTAGTCCATATCTAAGATTTGGGTGATTTCTAAGATCAAGATGATATGTGTTAGAATTCATGTAGTATGTCTTCCTTTCTCCTTGGCCTTGTACTTGATATACTTCTTCACTCTTTCCCAAATTCAAGTAACATGTAACCGAGGTATGGCCTATGTCATTACACATATCACATAATTCATATTCACTAGATATATGTGCCACGCCACTCTTTCCAACTTTAAGCTTGTGATTTCTCGTTCTAGAACCGCAATTCTATCCATGGCCATATGATCATTCACCATCTTCACATTTGCACCTCTTGACCTTCGACTTGATTGTGCCCTCTTTTTTGATATTACACTCATTCTTTCCAATATGTTTCAATCATCATCCTCATGATTTAAGGTGAATGTTCCTGCACTTGTGGAGTTTACATCTCTCGCATCTTCTGATGAAAGACCATCATAAAATGCTGAGATTAACTCCACTTAGCTATCTAGTGATGACTGATGTGGACAGGTTCTTAGCATCTCCTTGAAAAAGCGAAAAGCTTCATGAAATTGTTCCACCTATTGTTTTGTAAAGCCTCGAATGGGTCGTATTGCATCACTTGTTCTTTGAGACATATAATATTCATTTAAAAATTGTTGCTACATTTGTACCCATGTGTGAATATTCACAGAGGGCAAAGATAAAAACATTGCTTAGCCTTGTCTTTAAGTGTAGATTGGAAAAGTACCAATTGAACTTCATCCCGTGAAAAACCTTGGCCACCTATGGTGCTACATGATGCCTTAAACTCTTATATGTGCAAATATGGTTCTTCGGTTTCCATCCCATGGAAGTGAAGAAGAATTCCTAAGCATTGTGGTCTAACTTCAAAATCTCTCCCTCGTTGTGTTAGTAGAACTATATTGGAGATGAATTGATTGCGACGGCGGGATGGAAGTGACTGTCCACACCATGTGCAGGTACATGATGTTGAGCTCTCGGGTTTGTTGGTATGCCATTAAATGGGTGACCTCCCATGTTGTTAAAAATACGTAGTTGGACATAACCACCTCGATCTTGGTTTGGCTGACGGTTTTGATACCCCGGTTGATTCCCATAATCCTCATAATCATGTTGGTTTGGTCCTTCTATGTCAACTTGATCTTCAATCCACTTATCCACATAGGCTGTATGATGGCTTACTTTGACTGAAAACCCTTTCTTGTTACTTTGATGACTTGCCTCCACGTTATGCTGAAAACTTGGATTACAAAGCTATAAATTTGGAAATGGTTGGAAGTTCACAGGAGGAGGTTGGTTTTGCACGCCTTGATTTACAGGGATCGGCCCCGGAGGTTGAGGTTGCACTAGTTGTGGTTGAGGTGGAAGATCATCATGTTGAAGGAACAATGGTGGGATATCCCCCATTGGTGGATTAGATTGTGGCCCTCCTTGATTTTTCGGATTATTTATCATTCTTGATTGGTCACTTTCATGTGTTCTTCAAAGTCTACTTAAAATTTGGTGAACTGTTGCTGACGATGTACCTTCTTTGGATCTTGTCTGACCATGGATTTGAGGAGTCTTTGAAGTTGATGTCTAGTGGAACACACGATTCTTTCTTGAAGTCTTTTCGATTTCGGGATCAAATTGCAATGGCGAGGTCCTTCCTAAAAATCTTGTATGCATTAACATATTTGTTAACTTCAAACAAGAAAACACAAAACATCTCACGTAGAACCGAACAAAAGAAAACAACTTAACAAGAAAAATAGAAAAATAAAATATTTTTGGGTCTTTTTAAATTTTTAAGAAAAGCAAATAAACACAATTAAACAATAAGCGCACTAATTCCTCAGCAAGATGTCATTTTGATCCGGTTGTCAAGACTCGATAAAAACAAGTAAATATATCGGTCTTAGCTACCTTTATTGTCTAAGAGTAAGTAAGGTCGTCTCTACAGGGAATTGGTGGAAAGTGTTTAACAATATGACTCGATTACTTAAAGACACAAACTTTAATATTAAAAATTAAAACTTTGAACAATCTCTAAAATTAATGCAAAAATCAATGAACTTTGGAATGAATTTACTTAAATAAGGGAAAAATAATCATTTCCCAGTTTTTAATTTCGCAAGATCAACAATTAAGATGTTTTATTAGAATTTGCATAAACACTACTTCAAAATCTTAACATTTGATTAAAGTGATAACCAAGGAACAATGTTTTAAGATTCGTTCGTTCACAATATTACCAATTTATCTATATCGCGTTGTCTACTAGTCTTACTAAGTTAACGATGCAAGAAAACCAGAAACTGATAATCAACACACAAGTTTATTTATAAGAAAACCGTTTAAATCAAACAAAAGTTAATTGCATTAAATAATTCAATGTTCATCATAAAACCCTAATGGAAACATACCAATAGTCTTTCTTAACGCGAATGATTCACCCGAAAACGATTACAAAGTGAACTACCCACACATCATCATGATTATGCCTTCGATCTTGAATTGAAAAATGTTTGCGCATGATTTGGAGAGCCTTGAAACACCAAAAATACCAAAAGTTTGTCAATTTTCGTATCGAAGAAGATTTTTCGAATTAGGGTTGATTTGGTTTAAATAAACTTGAAAATCCACAAAATTAAGAGGCCATATGTACCATTTAGTTATCCTTACATTATGATACGAAGATACTATTTAAATTAAGTATTATATTATTTAAATATCTAAGCATATAATTATCAAATATTTATATACGAAGATACTATTTAACAACAACAATAACAATGACAACAACTAATATTTAGTTACCCTTTAATTATAAAATACTTAAGTATATAATTATCAAAAATTTTAGTTAGAAGAAGTGTGGTGTTGCCGTATGTACCATTTAGTTACCCTTATATTATAATACGAAGATACTATTTAATAATAATTCTCAAATATAATCAGTATCAGAAGAAAGACTCGATGATACCTGGCAATTCACGCGAGCCAATTCTTTTTATATGACAAATAAAAATAATGAGTATCTATATTATCAATACTATTTATATAACATTCGAGAAGGATAATGGTGATTTTCTCTTGATTTTAAGACACCAATAGGGTTTATAGTAATATTATGGTACATTTTAATTTAATTTGTTGTTTAATTCATATGAATGCATTGAATTTAGCAGCAGCAACAGCAAGAGAATAATAATAATAATAATAATAATAATAATAATAATAATAATAATAATAATAAAATAATAATACAAGTACTAATATTGTTATTATTAGGGTTTAAGGTTTAGATTTTATGGTTTACGATTTAGGGTTTACACTTACTGCCTTTAAGAACCTTTTTGTAATATGATATTAATAATAATATTATTAACGATAACAATTATATAATTAAGGATAATAACTGCGGTTATATTATTTTAATAGTAATGATTTGTAAACAAACATACAATTAACCATTACATACATTTGTATATATGTATACTAACCTAATTATTTGACTACATGTAAACATGTTCATATATATTCAAATTTTGAACATACCATTGTGAGTCTAACCGCGCTTATATATACGAGATAAGTAATTGAAGTAGTTGATACTAAAAAAACTACATGATAAAATTTGATAGGAAATTAGACCATTCGAATCTCTATATTTTAAAGTAGTTGGTGGCGAGATCGATAGGGTTTACGGCGAAGTAAGCGTGCTAAGAAGAAGTAGAAATTTGCAAGTTACTGGTTATGAGACCCTTTTGCTTGTCAAGCTAAGCATGTAACAAAGCATCTTCCTCCTTTGAATTCCAAGGTTAAAGGGGAACCAAACCGGTACGAGTGGCGGTGTTAGATTCCTCGATGCAGAGATGGACGACCGAACCACCTTTAATTTTGTGGCATCAAGATGACGGGTGTGGCGTTTACGTGACGCCACCTCAATCCCACAACCTAAGGGCGAGGTTTAGTAGGTGGTCTTAAGATGCAACTTTTTTTTTCATATCCGAGTACTAAGTTTCTATAATACAAGTCTATATGGTGGGTTTGTTTTGTAACCAAAGAAGTACTATTTAAACAAAGATCAACTTGCTTTTAACAATAACTACTGGATTTTATATGAAAAGTACATATTAACCCCTACCGTAACTTTTTGTTCAAGACACATCATTTAACCATCATGATATTCCGCATACTATTACACTTCTTTTACCAACCATACATGCGGTTGACACTTCATTGGACCTCACCCCGTTGTTCAATCCTTACGAGAAACCCACCTTTCATCTTGGCCGTGAAGTACGATACGTAAACCGGCTCCACGCCATCATCCTCCGCCATAACCACCCTAAATCGCCGTAAAATACCCGCCACCACCCTTTTCATCTGCAAAAACGCCATCTCTTTACCCAAACAAACACGCGGCCCAGCCTGGAACACCGGATACTCATAAACATCTCTTGATTTAAAACTCCAATGCCCTAACATATCCTTCTCCAACCACCTCTCCGGCCGAAACTCTGCCCAATCGGACCCCCACAACTCCTCCGACCTCCCCATCGCATAAATATGGTATGTCACCTTACAACCCTTCGTCACGAAAGTTCCATCAGGCAAAACGTCATCGTCTGCCGCTTGCTTCCCATCAATTGGCACCGGAGGGTATAGTCTCATGCTTTCGCAAAGCGAAGCATGAGTATAAACCATATCTTTCACTTCATCGTAAACACACTTTTCCGATTTCATCTTAATTTCCTTGAGAATTTCGCTTTCTACTCTAGGGTTCTTCTGAAGCAACCAGAAGAACCACGTCAACGCCGCCGACGTCGTGTCTCTTCCAGCTAATATGAAGCTAATTACGACGTCGGAGACGAACTTTTGATCCAAGTGACCGCTGCTAAGAAACCGAGAAAGTAGATCAACAGACTCGAGAGATGACTTTTCCTCTAGCTCTAGTGTTTTCTCTCTAGTGACTCTATCAGCGAAATCTCGAACAACAGCAATGGCTTTACGTAGCCGTTTCTCCGAACCAACGTTAAGAAGTCGCTTAAGTTTCCATACAAACGGTAGATTCGAGCGAAGTCTACCAGTAATGATCAAAACAGCCTCTTCAAACGCAGTGGCGAATACAGCATTCGGCAACGATGGCGCTAAATAAGCGGGATCATATCCAAAAGCGATCTGGCATATGTTGTCAAAGGCGAATCTTTGAAGTATGTCCTGGAGATCAAGAACAGTGTTCCCCGAGGCCGCGAGGAGCGGCAATAGACGTTCATTGAGCTCAGTGTCGACCACATGTTCGACGAAATTTCGTAGAGACCTTGTGTTGAACTCGTGACTAGAAACTTGCCTCTGGAATTTCCACCTGTCTCCGTCGATGTTGAAAATTCCGTCGCCTAGTAAATCAAACGTCGTAGAAATGACGGGCGCGCCTTTCGGGTAGAGATGGAAGTTGGTTTTGAGCATGTGGCGGACGACCGCGGGGTTAGCCGTGAAGACTCGGAGACGGCCTAATGGGAGCTGTATCATGATGGTTTTAGTAGGGCTGTTGTTGAGTAAGTCAGCAGTCCATTGGATGAACCGATGGCGATTTTGCAGCATAAGGAACAACGACCCGATGATTGGATACGATTTTGGCCCATATTTTCTGGTCGATTTGCTTGTGAAGAAGATGAAGAAGAAGAAGAAGAAAGTTAATGATAAGATGCAAAAGGAGGACGTTGAGGCCTCGTACTCCATGGTTATAGTTAAACAACAAAATGTCACAAGAATTTATGGGAAAATAAGTTTAAGAAATTTATTGTATAAGAATTTTGGTAAAGGGGTTTTGTATAAAATTAGAAATGATGCTGATATTTTATAATAGTATAACTTTGATAGTTATGTTAAGCTTTATTAGTTGGTTTCGTTTGTCTATTGTTTATGCAATGTGTGTATATGACAAATGAATGTCACTCGTGACGTTGAATGTAGGTTTTCTTATTGTTTTTGGAATTTGAATGCAATCTTGTATTTTAGATGATCAAATAATGCAGTATGTATTGAATAAATTATGATCTTTTGTGGAGACCATTAAATGATCTCGTTGTCAATCATTAAGGTGAGGCCTCATTCTCAACCATCTTAATGGATGATTTCCTCGCTGTTACAAAAATTGTTTTAAGGTCATCAAAATACATATGTAATGTTATTTAGAAAAAACATTTTGTTAACAGAGTTTTTTTTTTCTTTTACAAAAAATTGAAAGCAAACAGAAAAAACAAAAAAAAAAAAAAAAGAACTTTGTGTTAAGGAGTTCTTTAATGAAAAAAGTGTAAAGTAAAAAAAAACACTATTAATAAAAAAATTTTCCTAGCTTCCACTCATATACAAAGTACAAATACATAAAATATTTAACTTTATTTTATCAAATTTCTAACTTTAAAACATGAAATTAGATTTTATCTTTTATTCTCATTTCTTTTTTTCTCACCGTATACAATTCTCTTTTTTTTTTTATAATTAAACAGGGAAAAGTACTTTAATGTATTTTTAATATTTAAATTTCAAGAGTGGTTTTGTTTGTCAAGAGAGAAAAGAGATTAATTTATCTTACTTTTACTTTTCGATAGATATATTTTACAAAATATTTTCATTTCCTGAACATAAAAGAGATGTGTTTTTTTAAAAGGATACGTTATAAGATAGTATAGATAAACATATGTTTGGGTAGCGTTATAGTATAAAACATACTTAATCTAAAAAGTTTAAGAAAGATTATTCGCTTGACACATGTTATATTGTTGTTTTAAAAGCATGACATTTTGATTATTATGTCAATTACATCAGCTAATTGTTTCATATAGGTTCATTGTGTTATATATTTTACATCACTTGTTATATGTATTTATCATTGTATTTTAATTTTAGATTATTTTGTGTTGTTATTGTTTCTATAAATTATATAAACTTGTTATCTATCATTGTGTTTATAATTAGAAGTATACAATGATGTTGTTTCACCAATGTATTTTTTATAACTCATAATGCTTAATATTACACATTGACAATAAAAACACACAATGAGACATTGTTTTATTTGTCATTATTTTTAATGTATTAGATTAATTGGTTGTTAATTTATTATTATGTTTTACATGCTAGAGATACACAACAATATTATTCCACTATTAGGTGGCGTTTGCTACGCAGGAATTAAGTGCGGAATGAAATAAGCCATTGAGTGTAAATGAAAAAAATATAAGTTTGATTGTTAAAGTTAATACAATAAACCATTATACAGTTTATTCCATTCTTTTAAATTCATTTCACCCACCTTCTTTTTTTTCATTCTTTTTCTTTTTCCATCATTAGTCACCAACACCACCCACTCACTTACCACAACAACCACCACCGGCCACCAAGATCGATTCTTACCGGCCACCGGCCCCCGCCGCCACCGCCAACCGCCGGCCACCGGCGGCGCAATCGCTGACGACCACAGGCCACCCGCGCCACCACCGACCACCGACCACCGACCACCCGGGCCGCCACCGACCACCGGCCACCCACAGCGCTGTCTGCCACCAACCACTCGCGGCACCGTGCGCCAACCACTAGACACTGCGGCCAACCACCGGCCAGCCGTGACGCCGCCAACCACCGGCCACCCGCAACACCGCTGCACCAACCACCATTCCCTGCCTCCGCCGCCACCAACCACTGGCACCACCGCCGTCATCGTTTCCGCCAACCACCGGCCACCGGCGTCGCCGCCAACCACCAGCCACCCGCGCCGCCGCCAACCACTGGCCGCCGCCGTTGCCAACAACCGCCACCAAGAATCATCACTACCATAACCACTTTTACATTTTATTATTTTGTTTTTTTCTACCTAACAAACAACACAAACTAATTATTCATTTTATTAATAAATGACAACCAAACACGACAATGGAATGTAATGATTAATTTTATTATGTCATCCATTCTATTGCTTCATTCATTCTATTCATTCGTTTATTCTATTACCCCATACCAAACAGACCCTTATACTTTTTTAAAATTTTTCATTTTATAAAAACACAATAATATTTAGAAAAGCACAATAACCAACACAAAGAGACAATGAATTGTTTGAAAAGACACAATGTCGAAATATGAGCTTAAAAACGTAAAAAAGTTATTATCTTTTTGTATAGCAATATTATACTCATTATAAAGGTAAAAAAATACTCGTTTTTATGTTGTAATTTTTATTAAAAAATATCGTATATAAAAGTTATGAACGTTTAAAAATAAAGGGGAAACTTGCAAAAAGTTATCAAAAAGTGGCTATTACAAAAATACCATTCTAACACAATTTTTCCTAAATATTGATATTAACCATTAATTAAGAAAATAAATGATTAAGATTACTTGTTACATTTTTTAATTTTAAAACATTTTTTATTTAAACATTTGCCTTATATATTAACGAAGAAATATGTTCAGAGTTGAGCCAGAGGGTTTTCCCAGCAATGGGTTTCCTCTTGAAGGGGTTGGGGATGCGGTCCTGGCTGGGACACGGATAGATGGGCCCGATTAAGATAACACCTATCCTCCGAAACAGGATCGTACATTTGCCGTCCAAAAAAATATATATATTAACGAAGAAAAATATATATCACATAATTGTTGTCATTATTATTTTGTCAAAACCACAAACAACCAAATAGAGAATGATTTTAGTTTAGGAGACATTCAATGAAAAATAAAAACAAAAGAGCACGTTCCACCCCAATTTCCAAAGGTCGCGTTAAAGGAGAGGTTATGCACCGTTTTGCACGTTTGTATAATAGGTGACCCACTTCTATTGGTTTGAATATTTCAGAAAAGTTAATTTGAGTTATAGAAACCGGACTAGACCGACCGGTTAAGCAGTTTAATTCCAACGAAATAGCCGGAAATGAAAGAACCAGACTTTCCAGGAAACCGTTAAGGGCGAGCGAAATGGTGAAGAAAACTAAACGAGTTGGCTTTAATTTATAAAGAGTTGTGAGGCTGCTAGTTTAGGTTTGTGAGTGATGCGCGACGAGGCTTTTTGCATATAAAATTTATTTTAAACAATTTGAAAGCTGTAACAGTGTGACATGAGAGATGCAAGAGCATTACCTAAAGTTAATCAAAGTTTACTCATTTATAGGCTATGAACTCTTGACCTCCTCAACTTTGATACATACAGAGAAATGTGATTTGTCAACTCAACTAAATCAAGTTTGTGATAAAATTGGATTTATATGATATGTATACTAATGTTCATTAGATCAATACCATACCTCTACTCCTTTAAATAAACACAAGCTATGTCCATTATTATTATACCAATATATGATATAGAAAGTATAGATACATATTTCTTTAGTTTTCTAGTGTGGTTGAGAAAACCTTAATGTTTTTGGCGTAGAAATGAAATTATAGTAGTTTATGGAAGGTTTTCAAATCTAAATTGTGAACTCTGGATTTCATGGAGTGTACAATATATTGTGGATAGCAAGCTGTAGATTTGATTCATAAATCTAAGGTTTGCGACTTTAACTTGCGAACGAAAGAACAAACCCATGTGACACTACCATCGTTGCAACCCATGTTACCTTGCCACTACTGCAACCTCCAAAGTTTGCTTCCTCAAATTGCAAACTCTATATCAGAAATTATAGAATTTACAACTCTGAATTGCGAACTCCCCATGAACCATCATAATCTTGTTTGGACACGTTACGCCACTAAACTTTTCCATACTACTGAGAAAATTAAAAAAAATCGATAATTTAGATCAAACCCGTTATAGTAACACTCTCATAACCTCTAACAACTCATTTTTTCAATATGTTTCAATAAAATTATACATATTAAAAACAAACACGTATGAATAGCTATGTTTTAGAGTATTTTACATCTGCCATCAAGTTTCATGTTAGCCATACTATACTCCTCTAAAACCCTCTTCAAAGGAAGTTGCGCCTAAGCCATTGTAGCTATCAACCATTCCGATAGCCTCACCCCAACAATCTATACGTTAATAATTTTTCCGCTCTCTAACCCTTGACCCGTCGACTATCATCGGACGCCCCCCACTTCCCGACGGTACTGACGACGCGTAGGTATGTTAACGTGGTTTACTAGCCCCAGGGGCGGATATGCCTTAGGCCTAGAGGTAGCCTTTGCTACCCCTCAACTTTTTACGGATAGTGTGAAAAAAAAATTACGTTTTTATGTTAAAAAAAAAGAAAAAATTACGGTTTTACGTTACACCAGATGAAATATTATGTTACCCCTAAAAAAAATTTTAAACTCAACACTTCATAGAACATTTTAAATTTTATTAAAAAAAACATTACATTTTATAAGAACTAATAACTAGTTAGCCCAAAATTAAAATAAGCCGAAATTAAGAATAAGCCTAAAAATTAACACCTCAAAAAGCCTAACAAGCTTACAAGCCTAAATACCCACAACCCAAATAACTTATAAAAATAACCGACTATTCCCCAATCCCCACCATCGTAGTTCACCCCTGTCCCATTCAGCCATCTCACTATCACTGATCACCTATCATCGGCCGACCACCACCGTCCACCGAACTGCTAATGCTGCTGCGGCAGCCTTGCCACCACCGATGTTCGTTGCTTGCTGCTGTTTATATGATCTTTCTGCTTTCATCAAATCTAGGGTTCGAGGTAAAATTTATAGGCTTTTTTTCTCTTTTTTACACTATGAATTTAGGGATTTAGGGTTTATATTGTTTAATTTCTAATACTTAAGTGCTATTTGTTATAATAATTAGTGATTTGAAAGATTTTAAGATGATGATATTAGTTAATGGTTATTTGGTTCAATTTCTAATATTTAAAATTTATACAATCAGGTATATGAAGTAGGGATTTGAGATGAATAGAGATTTGATATGGAAATTAGAGATTTTAATTGTGTTATTTTTAATTGTAATTTGTAATCTTATGGTTTTATTTATTAGAAAATTAGGGATTTGAAAGAAGAAAAAGCAAGTTTTTATTGACAATATTCTAAAAGAAAATTTCAAATAGTAAAATATTGGTTCTAATAATAATGATATTATTGATTCAACAACTCCTTCAGTTCAGTTTCTTCGGTTTCAAATGGATTTGATTTAAATGATTTTCATTCGAACCCCTTTATATTTTTTTTTCCTTTTATTAATATAAATGTACAGTAAAAAAATTTTACGTTACCCCTGAACTTTTTTTCTAGATCCGCGACTGACTAGCACTTCTCCTTTGTAGTCTTCTACCATTGTACAACATGCAACATCGACTACATGTAGCCTCCCTACCTTCTTTATAATTAGCGTTTCTTTCAAAGTAGTAAATCGACTAGAGTTTTCAGTTGTTGCGTGTAGGAACCACAAGGAAACCTAAAAACGAAGGTTTTATGAACTGTAATTGTAATTAGGGTGAAGGGGCCACACCACCCCATGAATCCCACTAATAGAATTTTGTCATGTCACACGTCATACTACACCACACAATTAAATTTGGAGGGGACACTCATGCCACACCATGCCACACCATACCACACCACACACCCACACACACAAACGTTGAAATCACATGGCATGTGGGCGCCGTGATTCAACACCATGCGATGTGGAGAGGGGACTAGAGGTAGTGTTGCCACACCATGTCGGGAATGTTGTGCCTTACTTTGGTGCCCCTCCAACCCTTAGGCACTTACACAGTTTCATTTTAGGTATCTCATGTATTGTTTCTTGCTATGCACGTCTTCATTCTAATTCGTAGCTCCTAGGTGTACGCTTTACACCTTATTCCGATCGAGTTCCTTTTGTGTTCTTTGCTTCTTGCTGCAAGAACTACCGGGGCATTCACGATCACCACAATGAAAATCCGATGAGTCTTTATCGCTAGTGAACGTCCGCTTCCTATAGATTGAAGTAATGTTGGCTTTTGGGTTCTTCCTGTTTATTATTTTCATATATGTTTCATTTACCTAATTTGATTGTAAAAAAAATTAAAACATTTATAAAAATACTACATAAGAATGGAACACATAACGGAAGTCGAGTGAATTTAGAGGGACAAAAAAAATGTGAGTGACTTAGTAGAACACTTGAAAGGCTTGATTACTATGATGTGAAGTTTTCTCTTTTCTATTTTATCTATATTTCTTGCATTTTATTCCATTCTGATTATAACAAAATTATAAATTTACCGCTTTCTTTTTGTTTTGTATTATAATTAAATAAATAAAAGAGTTTTATTTTTTTAACGGACGTTATTCTTACACCACCTTCTAGATGAACTTATACGATCATAGTAAAAGAATTTTCAAAACAAACATGTTATATCACCATTTGGCATTTACGATGGCTTATGTAACACCCTCGCTTTAATAGAAACATAGAGATGCGACAGACAGGATTGTCATAACACATTATATATATATTGGAGACTATCATGATATCTCAAACAATGAATCATGATGTAACTAGACACGAATTCAAAGGATTGTATGTCAAAGTTTCAATCATCTAAATAATTAATGTCTAAACAAGTTAAAAGGGAAACACGTGCCCAACCAAAAATAAGTTTCGAAGCAAACAACCACAGAACAATTATATATACATCAAAGTAGCCAAAAAATAATAGTCATGATGTTCAAATTTGAAGCATGACAAAAAAGTGTTCACCTAAAGTCTCTAAAGCGTAATTTATCATCGATTTGAATTTCTTCTAACGGAACATGCAATGTCTTGTTAGCTTCACACTTCTTGAGGTTTGGCACATGGTATACGCCGCGAACACCATTTAGTTCTTGCGATTACTTCAAACGATAGGCCACAGGATCGTTTGTTTAAACAATGTCAAATGGTCTAACATAACGTGATGCTACTTTGACTCTTTTCCCAAAACGAACAATGCCCTTTCAGTGCGACATCTTAAGGAGTACACAATCTCCAACATTGAATTCTAAGGTTTTTTTGTCAATGTGAGCATAACACTTTTAACAAACTCTGGTTGTCTTACTTTTATCTTAAATCCAAAAGATCTATCTATTGTCTCCTATTTAATTTCTAGTCAATCAATTAACTTTACAATACTTTAGCTCAACACACAGGCGATAAACATTTTTAACTTTAACTTTACAATACTTTAGCTCAACACATAGGCGATAAACATTTTTGCCCGCATAGTGCCTCAAACAAAATGCACTTAATTCATGTATGACAGTTGTTGTTAACTTGTAAAAAAGCTCAATCAACGGTACATGAATGTCCCAACTACCACCAAAATCAATCACACACGCCATAAGCATATTTTCCAAAGTTGTTGTTGATTGGTAGATGGCTAGTGTGGCGGTGTTAATGGTGTGGCAGTGGTGGTGATAATTTGACAGTGGTGGATTAGGGCTTCCTTTAGAGTATAGATAGATAGAGATAAGGGTTGACATGATGATGGTTATTAGGTAGTCGAATGGTGTTTTGCAAAAGTGATTGCAAAAAGAAAGGTATGGGGTGGGATGGTGGTGGTGGTGGAGAGGAAGACTGTGTGAGAGTAGAAAGGGAAGAGTATGCCGTGAGATTTTTAATAATCATTTAAGCCATTAGGGGTATTTAGGTCTTTAAAAAAAAGCTAACAGAAAATGTTGACACCGTTAGTCAAAAGGACGAAAACAAAAACGATTTATAAAACTTGGGCCAAGAATGGGAACAAATTAAGGTTGGTACTCAAATGAAGATAATTTGTAAAACTCGAAGACCAAAACTAAAATTAACTCAAATATATATATTATTTTCATATTTTGTTATAAAGTATTTACAAATATGACAAAATCTAGTTTATGACGTCATATCGTCCTTAAATCTAGTTTAAGAGGATTGTTTATTTTCTTGTCTGGTTTTAAAAACATTGCTTATAGGTCCAAGCCCCAATTAATTATTCTATATATTAAAAATACAAGGGGATGAATAGTTGTTTATGAAATCTCAGACGTTCATTTATAATCAACGGTGATAACCTGTTGTTGCGTTGTTGGGTTTACTATCTACCACGTGTACGCCAAAACCGCTTCGTGGCATCGTCTTTTTACATCAAAGGGAGACGTGTAGAAGGAAAGAGAGAGAAAGAAGAAGGGAAGAAGGGTTTAAAGATAAGAGGTTGAAGAAGATGGTGCGAGGTGCCGGAGGTGGTTCTGGTCGCATTCGACCCTACGCGTTCTTCTCCGATCACGTATTCGCCTTGGCAACGAGTTTTGTTTAAAGTTATAGATTTTACTACTACAAGAATCACCATCACCACTTATGAAGACGATCTACTTAGTTTCTTTGCAACATAATATACTTCTTGATTTGGAGTGTGATGAAGAACACTAGAAAGGAGCAACAGCCCTACGAAACCTTCCCATCGCATTACCCAAGTTATGTAAAGGTAGCCCTAATTTTAATTAATGCAACTTCCCAAATACATATACAAAAGGATAAAACATGTGTTGTGTACCAGAAAGGGGCGGCATCCCTTATTAACATATGCAGGTAAGCAAAATACTACACCTGCAGTATGTACCAGAAAGGGGCCGCAACCCTCACAAACCTTCTCAGCCCTAAGATGGTTTCATCTACGTCTATGAAGGTTAGGCCGGGAAACCCTATTTTGGACGATAGCTAGATTTCGGTAAATTGTAAACGTTTTTTTATTTTATAAATTTCCGTTTCCAGTATAAATGTGTCAAGCTTTTGTCAGATTTTAATAACCTTTTCCTCTACATTTGAAGAGATTTTCTTCTGTTTCAATTGTTTCGAAGAGGGGGTGCATGGATGGTCGGAGAATACTTGTTTCAGGTTATAGTGACGGTGCTTAAAGTTGGAATCAAGGTTGGAATCATTACTGGGAAAGAAAATCCTATTAAAAAGATGTGCGGAGAGATGAAATCTCACTTTTGTGTGCTGGATGGTCATATCGGCTATTGCTAATCTTGACACATTGTAAGTTTTTTGCAAAGAGATATGGATTGTAAGTGGATGTGCATTTGAAACTAATTGTTATGGTTTGCTAAATGAAGTGGTAGACTATCAAACTTTGATTGTGAGTTCAAATTGTAATCAATAGTTTAAATTACTGCATATGCAAACTAAGTTAGTCTAGTAGCATAAGAACAATAGAGGAGTTAAAAATAAGTCAGTGTTATAAAATATGGATTTGTTAATTTTTGTAGCCTCTGTCGGGTGTTGCTCCAATGTATGTTTTTTACTATGTTTCTTACCATTATATGATCATATAAATTAGGTGGGTTTTGAAATCATTTACCTAAAAAAACTTACAAATCATTAATAGGCAAGATTTTAAATTGTTAGCTTTTAAGATAGTTTCAGAAATTAGACATATGTATGTGGATTGGTTAAACCTTACACAATACACAAGTGAATGCACCTTCAGTTCCTTTGTTATTATATCAGTTGAGTTGTCTTTTTGTGTTTGTGATTTTTTACTTGGGACTTAGGATTGGTTTTGTGCTATATGATATGTTGGCTGAAAAAGAAGTTGGATATATGATTAAAATTAGATTTTATTTTGTTTGGAGACTATTTTTATAATATTGTAAACAAGAAAACAATATCCTATCCGACTGAATTTGTGTTAGTTTTCTATTAGTTTTGGACTCTATTTGCTTTGAGTATGTTTTATTTAAGTTGATACATGATATGTTAAATTTGATGTTTTTTCTTGGTGTTTATCTTTTTGGGTTGTGTTTGAGGAAATATGAAGAGGTGAGCAATGTGAATGTGCATAGGCTATTGATTTTCGTACGTGCTTTTGTTAGTGTTCTTTGTGGCCTTAGAGTAACACAACTCAATTGTATCATTTTCAGTTTGCATGTACACTTTGTATTGTTGAATGTCAAAAGTTCAGTTGATGGATTTGTTGTAAGATTCTTAGCTCTCTTTGGCTATTATATTCATACTTTTAGTATTAATTGTAATTTAATTTGTCTCTAATATTAATTTTTTTGATTCTATTTGATCTGGGTTCATTGTGTTTTATAATTGTGTTACATCATTTATCAAGTTTTGCTACCCATTTATTGAAATATCTTCTTCTCGAATAAGTTCGCTTATCAGCAGGTTGTTTTGTATCTAAGCAAGTATGACATTTGCTACTTACTGATTGATAATATGTGATATTACCTTCTACATCAATGTACAAATACATAAGTTGCTTCTAATTAACCAAATGTTTTCTATATTGATTCAGGGAGACGTTATTTGAGCAAATGGGCATCATCTTGATAAGAATACTTTGAAGAAAGAATCAACCCGAATCTCTGTTATGAAGTTAATAATTACATATGTCGTCGTGCGACAACAGGAATGAACATGGCTTTTAAGTGACCATAGGTTTATCCACAGACTAGCATTCCCCAACCCGAGAAAAGGCATAGGCAGCACAAGAAGACTAGGCAGCAACCCAACCTGAAAAGGTTATAGAGCCCAATAGACAACACTACGAGCAAGCAAGAGCGGAGGCCCGGGGGGCCACCGTCCCCCCTCTTTTTTCGTCGATAGTGTAAAGTTTTGTCTGGTAGTGTAAACAAAACGAATCAGGTTCCCAAACCAAACAGAGAATGAAACACATCTTAAGTAAGCAGGTGTTAGTATGCACAAATATTTTGTTCACGTCAATACAGGCATGTGCTTTGCAGAATATGCTACCCTATGCAATGTAAATACAAAAGCAAACACGTTGTGTAAAATGAAACCACCCCTTGCTGTGGATGAATACATTTATTTTTTGCATGGGCCCACGAAAAAGAAAAACTAAGAAAACTCTCCCTGCAGTTTGTATGTTCCGATCTGATACACATTTGACATACATTATGTTTATTTTCATCCGATGATATAATTTCAAATTACGCTAGGTTTCATTGTAAATTTAGTTCGGAAACAAGTCGAATTGATTGTACTTTATGTTTTATCAAACTGCGTATGTCGTCGCCGCAACGCACGGCGTGTATAAACACTAGTTTCACATAAATTTCTTTACGTTTATTACATGTTTATCTTTACACTGAATTATAACCAAATTCATTTGCAAATTAGGATATTTGATGTGTTCATTGTGAATGGACAAAGATGGCACTTTGATATTAGTAAGAAAGAAAAAATAATGACTCGAGTGACTAATATGAATAAATAAAAATGTTTAAAAATGCATATCATCCCTTATTTTAAATTGCATTTAGTTGCAAACCCAACTGGATCAAAACTCAATTTTATTTGATTTGATTTTGTAGTTTTTGATGGCCGTTCGATGATTTTGGTGGAAAAAACAAGAAAAAACAAGTTTAGTTTGAAAGTCTGGTTACTAACATGTGTGACATCATCATATGACCATATGATGTTAAATACGCATAACACTGCATTATAACCCACACAACTATCTCTCATAAAGAACCCTTGTTCGACCCCAAACACCCTTTTTAACCTAGTTTGAGCTTCATTTATGTCATTTTTACTTAGAAACATAAAATCATAGTTCTCTCAAGCCTTCAAGCTAGTTTTAAGCATTTATTGAAGAATAGAAGTCTAAAATTGAAGATCAACTAATCCAATAAAGAATCTAACAACATAACAATTATCACTTCAACGCAAACAACAAATCAACAACGAATGCTAAACCTACCAAAGGTGTCAATTAACAAAACTATTCAATATGTATGCACTTTTCTAGTTGTGAATCCTAGTTAGAAATCAAAAAGAAAAATAACAAAAAAGTTCCTAGAAAAAATTGGGAAAACATTGTTCTGAAAAAATAAAAATAAGACCTGATTGAGAGACTCGAACCCGTGGCTACCAGAAAGTACGCATGTATCTTCACAAGGGTCTTTCACTCTATGTCTTTCAACGGTTGAAATACAGTTTAAGCATCCAACCATCTACATCTTCAACTATGGGAGCTTATTAGCGAAGACTTTAACCGAGTCAACAACCTATGTTGACCGGTCTTACTTATTAGGATATATCATTTTGTTAGCTATTAGTCGGACTGTCGGAGGGGTTAAAATGTAAAAGTCAGTTGTTGAGGGGCTTAGTTATAGTTGTTGTAATTCATAACGTTCATCACGACTGACAGTTAGTCAGTTAGTCGGTTAGTCTATTAAATACCGTTGATAAAATGATAATGATAGCTTGAGTTGTGTGATTTCCCGTTCTCCCTAGTTCCTATCAATTTCCGGTGGTTAATGCAAGATACATGGTTTAAAGCAGACATGCTCATCATTCCACTTAGCAATTATCACATTCTGTTAGGAATTCAATGGTTGCAAGCTTAGAATGACATCACATAGGAACTTTAAGCTGTCGAATATGAAGATTATGGTTGATGACAGAGTGTTTGAGCTCAAAGGGGCAGCTTCTAATGATGTTCAGCTTGGCTCAATTGAGAAAATGAATTCCTATTTTAGTTGTAAGGATATCATCTCTCAAGCTCAACTGTTTAATATGCAAATGAGCAGTTTAGATCAATTTCAGCATTCCACTCAGGTTCAGGAGGTACAGCAAGATTCAGAATTATTACAATTGTTAGATTCTTATGAAGACATCTTTCAATTGCCTTCTGAATTACCTCCCAAGCGTCATTGTGTCGAATTCAACTCGAAGATGAGAACATGACTCTTAACCAAGGCTCTTATATGTATTTGGGAGTACAGAAAGATGTGATCGAAAAGATAACTTAAGAGTTATTGAATGCTAGGGTGATACAATGCGTCTTACCATTAAGCTATTAATTTGCCACCTTTCGAAGCTTTATACGGTTTTAAGCCCCCACTTCATATTCCTTATATTCCCAATGATACTAACGGGCTACTATTGAGGAACTTTTCCGTGACCATGAGGCTTTGATTAACCAGCTTCGGTCTCATTTGATGGAAGCTCAGTCTTTTAATGAAATTTCAAGCTGATTATAAGCACAAGTCTGAGTGGAAATTCAATGTAGGAGATTGGGTATATGTGAAACTCCAACCTTATGTTTCTTTAACCGTCCTTTAAGGTTGATTATTAAGAAGGCTTTGCACTAGCACGAGAGGGAGATTACAAAATTACAAAACGAAACACAGTTGAAGTGATTCGCCTTCAAATGATAGATTGTTGGATTGCATGAAGGTCATGGCAAGTTGAAGCCCTATGTTTCTTTAACCTTCCTTTAAGATTGTGGGGTTCTAACATTCATTGGATTATCACTCATTGTATTATGAAACAAATGATATGCTCTATGCTCTTGATATAGAAATAATAAATATGTATTATCCGGATCAGGAATAACTCGTCATGTTGGTCTTGATAG
Source organism: Flaveria robusta (assembly GCA_025506415.1). Taxonomy (NCBI): domain Eukaryota; kingdom Viridiplantae; phylum Streptophyta; class Magnoliopsida; order Asterales; family Asteraceae; genus Flaveria; species Flaveria robusta. The sequence continues at coordinate 17,358,594 of CM046472.1, forward strand.
ATGATATAAAAGCAAAAGTGATCAAATGAAAATATGAATTGTCAAAAGAGAATTTGATTTCAAAGTAGAAATGTGTTAAAATATGCAAGTGTGCATGGCAATAAATAAGAAAGAATTTTAGAACAATGCATGCAGGCAGAAGCTGGCATCAAAAACATATATAAATACTGGAGAATAAAGGACCCCAGGATCATAGAGCCCGGTTTTACTTTCCTGGCCCGAACAAAAATACATTGAAACCAAGGTTGTAAGGAGCGGGTTTAGTAACATCGAGGACACGAAAACCCAGTGTTAAAGATCGCTGTTACTATCTTCTGAAACTTAAAAGAAAACAAGTTAATGAATTTATATAAAACACTAGATTTTTTTTTAAAAAAATCAGAGTTGCACCATATTTGGTTTTATATATGTTGGAGGGGTCTTTTTATTATAATTTCAAAATTTTAAGGACTATAGATGAAGATTTTTATCTTCTTGAATGTGGACTGTTGTGAGCCAAAGAGTAGAGATATTTATAGCAAAAAAAGAAAGATATTCTGTTCATATCCAATCAGTCTTTTGATAAAAACAGACCTATTTCAAATCATTACCTGTTCTTCTTCTTCTTCTTAACTATGGAGTCCTCAACCATTCTCCCATCATCTCATCTTTCTATTTTCTGTCATAAACCCCATGGAACAACCAATGGAGCTTTTGCTTTTAGTTTTAAACAATGGAAGCGAACATCTAATATGACAGTTTCACATTGTCAAAAGATGCATGTATCAGGTGGGTTCACTTTATCTCTACTCCCATCTCTCTCTATATATATATGTGTGTGTGTGCACGCGCGCGCGCGTGCGGAGAAAAGATGCATTTATCTTTCTCTCTAATCTGTCAGGTAGATATATTTTTAAGGGTTTAAAATAGATAAATTTGAAGTGTCAGTAGGGAAGTGTTAGGTTGGCTTAGGTTTAAAAGTTATGGCTTTTCTACTTCACAAATGATTAATCGATTTAAAATCATACAGGAACTTATACTAAAATCATGAACCCATATTCTATAGCATAATTTCAAAGAATTTTATGACTTGAGTAATTTTCGACTCGATTGGCCTCTTTTACTTAGAGCTAATTATTGTCAAATGTAATGTAATTATGTCCAAGCCAGAGCAAAGAGCCTCTAATAAGCTGGGACTGAGCTTTTCAGGTTCGAGAGCCTTAAGAACAGCCTCAAATGAACTAAAATTGGGCTCATGCTCAGGCTCAGACTCCACTTGGGTAGACTCAGATATTGACTTTAGATAGCTAGAGAAGCTTATTTCTTATTATTATTATTTTGTTATTTCTTATTATTATTATTTTGAAATTATGATTGTTTTGACTCTTGAATATTGACTTCTGATAGGATTTGGAGAAGCATCACCAGAACTCAAAGCAGCAAAAAATCTTCACAATTTCTTTACATATGTTGCAGTCAGGATTGTCACTGCACAGCTTGAGGTGTGTTTCTCTTCCTACTAGAAAAATTCACATTGTTGACTTTTTTATGTTCAAACATGTAACCGTCAAAAAATGAATTTCATGAAAAATTTATTTAGTTTTAGGGTCAACCAAAAAAGTTAATCAAATTACATATAAATTAGTTTTCCTGAAGAAATGCAGCATTTGGTTTGACATATTGTTTCACAGAACAGAGCTACAATCCTGAGGCCTATAAGGACTTGATGGAATTTCTGGAGAGACACTCTTTAAATGATGGTGATAAATTTTGTGCAGCGTTAATGCGCGAATCATCTAGACATAAAACCCTAGGTATTCCATAACTTCCCTGTTTCTGAATTACAGTTTTAGCTAAATTTTTATCATTTATTCATTCGACCCATTAGAGGCAAACCATTACGCAAATTGACCCATTAACTATAAACAGGTCAAAATTTCCATCTTTAGAAACTAGTATAGTCGATTTCTAATTACCACAGACCATAAAGTTTATCCTTTATTAACCTTTGTAAAGTAGGTAATCTTTGAACTAACTACATGGGGCGACAACGGTAGATGTAGGGTGTCCAAGGAAAAATATTATTTGATAGTTCCAGATTAACTAATATTAGAAAAATATTAGAAAAATCCTGATGCTTGATGCAGTACTATATTGTTCTATTATCAATCTAGTTTGGTTAAAGTGTAGTATATCGGACTTGCAAAAGTCGACTCTTACTACTTAGCGTAAATGTTATTCTTAAATTGTTGTATAAGAGTTCTAACTATTAATATTTTTCTTATCTTATGATTTGTTGGATTCACATGACGCTCCTCCCTTCATAGCTATGAGAATACTAGAAGTAAGTATACTTAATGTTCATTATTAAGTTTATTCTAAATGCACTAAAATTAAAGAATATTTTTGTAACACATATATTTTACTTAGGTCCGATCTGCATACTGCAAGAGAGATTTTGAGTGGGACAATTTAGAAAGATTAGCTAAAAAGGTAAAATTCATCATCTATTATAAGCTAAGTTCTCTTGCTTCACAAACTTTGGTGCTCTTATGTTTATGATTTTTTGCAGATGGCTGATGAATCTAACACTAGAGTTATGAGGGATTATGTGTTGGAAACAAGTCATGTAGAAAATGAAAACTCAGACGGATAATATGCTACTTTTTTTTCCAACAAGTGTTGCAAACAGTCATCGATCATGTATATTGCTTTCCATGTAATGCAATATAGTATCCTTTCACACTTTATTCAAATGAAGGTAACCTATTACAAATTATTTACAAAAGTCAGTTACATAGTAAGTACCTGTACTGCTGTATGATGAGACAAACATATTCTTCCCCATCCATGATTAGCACCTAATTTATTGGATCTTCTTTTCTCTCCGGTGGCTATAGATGGAGTAAGTAACATGTTGACAACATTGCATATTACCATTTAAGCACGTGTATGTGTGTGTGTTTGTGTGTGTTTGTGTGTGTTTGTGTGTGTGTGTGTGTGAGAGAGAGAGAGAGAGAAGCTAAAGTTTTTATAGTAAAATATTACCTTGATATAGTGAAGGACATCAGGAGAAGCTTGGATATGGCCTGTGCTGAAATATGCTTGAGCATAATCTTCAATATTTTCCAGACTGCAAATATGTTTTTACAAGTATATTATGTTGTTCAGTGTTTCCTCGGGTTCTTGATTTGAAATGGTAATGAAAAAAAAAAACTATTTGAATTCGTTCGGTTGTGATTAGTTACATTGTAATTCGAAGTATGGTTGGTCACTTATCCCATCTTATTATAAACTCAGATGAGAGTCTAGATATCTTAGTTACCTGTAAATGTAGTTTACCATAATTCCTCCACTTTGACTTAGGCCCTTTTCTGATCGATCAGCCATCCAATTTAGCCTTCCAATCATCTGTAAACAAAAACCAGCAATGGTTGATCATATAAAGAAAAAGGAGCACATAAATAGATGCAAAATCATTCTTTTTGACAAACCGCTCCATTTTGCAAGTGGAAATTGGCAACTGAATCTAGAGCTTTCCCTCTCTTCTTCTCAAGTATAAGGTACCTGTCATAACAAAGTAAATTAACATAATTTATCAAGAACTATTTTTAAAATATTGTCGTTTTATCGTTTTTGTAAACTATAACGACTTGATAAAAGATAATAAAATGTACCTGGCACACAGTCTTAGTAGAATCGGTTCTAATTCAGTTACCAGTCTATCAGATTGAGTCCACTCATAATTTGATGAGGTCAAAAAGTGCAACAACACTTCCATTCCATTCCTCCCTGTAGTGGAGTCCCTAGAACATATCTTATTTTTTAAATCTCAAGCGAAACAATCTGAAACAATAATAGGAAGAACAAGCAAGTAGGTCCCATAAAAGGTGATGATGAGATAGTAATAAGATGTCATGTAAATTCATCTTACATGTATGCATCCAGCAGTGCTCTTTCCTCCTCAGGTTTGAGGATGTTCTCACAGAAAATGGGTCCAGATCTCTCAGATGATGCCAACTTAGATAGGAGCCACTGCATGAAGCCTGGGATAGGGCTTAGGGTTGCGAAATTCTACAAAAGAAATATGTATCAAGTCAGAAGTCAAGGGAAGAGTTTGTAAAAAAACTTTCAAACTGCAGCACTGATGACATCATATAATTAAAACTAAAATTAACTTTGTGAAAGGCTAATATAGATTTATACAACTTACATGTATATTTGGCATATCTTTCTTCACTAGATATATCACTCGTTTAATGAGGAACTTTCCTAAGTTGATTCCTGCTAAGCCAGGCTGCCAATATAAAAAGTTATCTGTAATCGTAGACGATAGAACTGTTGATTGTGGTATAGCTCCAAAACATTAAAGTTAAATAACCGGAACTACACAGAACCAATATTTTTGAAACATAAATGAGTGTCACCTGAGTTGATGAAATAGAGTAAAATAATGCGGTAGTTGCTTCACATTCAGGCGTTGGAGGATCATGCCACAAAACTTCCTGATTGCAGCAAGTACTGGTTACTAAAGAAATTAGTTAAAATTTAAATATACTGAAGGAAAATCATTCACCTGAATGGTACAAGCTATATTTTTCAGGAGTGCAACTTCAATAAATATAAGTGGTTCACCTGACAAGAAGATAAGCAACTGGTCATGTTATTAGCTAAAAGACGACCACAACATTCAGGTTCAGAGCATTACTCTTAGAAAAGAGAAGCATATGTTCTATATAAAGGGCATGCTTCTTTTTTTAATTTTTTATATGAATAAAAAATTACTTATTTTCTTTGAATTATTGAATCTCAATATGAGCACCAGAAGCCAAGTGCAGGAAGACTAACCGGGTATGGATGGATGAATGTATCCAAAACAACGGCGACCTAGCCCTAGTCTCCTCTTTAAATCTATAAGATTACTGATTGGATGCACAGCCTGTGAATATTAATTTTATTTTAGTCATCAAATATTAAATATCTAAGAAAATTAAAATAACTCTGTTGAAAAACAATTACAAATGCAAACCTCATAAGCTACAATCTTCTCTAACAATGACGCAGGATCGTCCCAAGTAATTTGGTGAAGCTCCAAGTTGGCGGGACTTAACCAATTAATAAGCTTTTCTTTCAAATAAGAGTCAAGGGCTCGTATTGATGCAACATTTTCATCCCTAAAAATGTAACATAACCAGCTAGATTTGAACAAATAAAATAATCACACTTGATAACATTTCAACATATGAAAAGAATTAAAGGAATCGATGTCAGGCAACTATATATAGCTAGTAAAGACATCAAAGATCATTCAACCTTATATACCACAAGTTTAAAGGAATCCAGAGGTCGAACAACACTAGTTTTGGGCATAACCTTACGCGATAATTGATAAAATATCAGCACGCACAGAGGCCAAAAACTTCAAACCACCAGGATGTGTGTTGAGCCTTTCGAATAGAACCTCGTATGTTGGCTTAAGGGCGTATCTCAAATTTCTTTCAATTCTATAAAAAGCAGAAAGGTGACCATCCATTTCATGCCCATGCTCATCAGTTTCATCACCTGATAGTTGATCATTTTACAGCTGAACAATATTAACCAAAATGCATAGTTGTAACAAAAGAAGACTCACCATTAGGAATCTCAAGACCAACATACTGCTTCATCAAATCCCTAACTTTAGTCCTATTGAGATCATACTCTCGAGCAAGAACGAGTAGTAATTTGTGACGGTTTTCTTGAGATAGTCTAGAATAACCCTGTAATATCACCACAACCTTATTGTCAGTAACGTTATCAGACAGCAATATACATGAACATTAAGAAAAAAAACAATTTGTATTTTTCACCTCTGAGAATTCATTTAGTGCAGTATCCAATATCTCTTTTTTGTTCATTGATATGACGGAATGCATTGATTCTCTTACTTGCCCAAAATCTCTGGAAGTATTTAAAAAGGATTAGAATTGCATAAAAGGAGGAGAAAGAATATCTATTTTCTTTATGAACTTATATGTAATGATTAACCATAAAAAAAAACCTCTCGGTCTTGATCAAGGCATTTTGAGTGGCTAATCTGTTCCCTTCCAAAGGAGCATGTTGCAGTTGATTAACTTTCTTCTACCCAGAAACACAAGAAATATACATATCAACATCAAACATTGGGAGGCAAAATACATATGTCGCGTCTATATATAAAATCACAACAAGCTTTTATCGTAAAGGCTAAAATAGTAGTTATACACTTCTAGGGTTCGAGAACAACAATGACATCCTTCCACATGCTCATGGGCCATAACCAACATTGATATGCAAGTATAACAGTCCCAAATACATTTGCTTCAAACCAAATACATCTATTGCATACTTCTGAAATTACAATGCTTATATCAATTCCATCGAATATTTTATTCAGGAAAAAGAACTTCTTCAACTAATGAAAATTGCTACAGTATAAATTATGAAACGTCCAAAGAAGCTTCAAATGTGGATGAGAGTACCTCTTTGCTCATAGCTACGTTATATCAAACCTAGTTGCTCATGATGAACCACCCTTTTATCATTATCAATTGGCAATTTCATTAATAGTCGCAAACATTGCAATTTTCAAGTAACAGGTAGTATATAACCGCAGATATGATCAATAAAGTGATTGTTCAAATGTTTAGAGAACTCAATTTGCCTACGGAATGAATGCATCATGCGAATTAACCATCCATTATGAGAAAAAACAGCATGATATATGGTGAATCGAACATAATAGTTCCAGTTTCTACAATAATCAGAGAAAACAATCGAAGAATTAGAGAGAAATAGACGACAATTGCTTACAGAAAGAGGGGAGAGCGGCCTCATTTTAGAACGCAATAAGATTGCGAGAGCCTTCTTGTTCATAGTATCTGAAGATTTAGGAGGATGATTTCCACTTGAAGATTGGCGTAGACGTCATGCCATCTATTGTTGCAGATCAATATGACACTGTGTATTTTCTCGAATTTCTTTTTCAGATTAGGTTAATTTCTTTTTTCGAATTTTTTCGAGATCAACATGAAAGTGTGTATTTTCTCGAATTTCTATTGTTGGAGTTCAATATGACAGCGTTTGCCTGTACTGTAGGGATTATTGTTAGTGGTTATTAGTAAAGTAGTGAGAAAATATATGAGAATTGTATTGTGATTTTTTATATTTGGGGAAACACGATAAAAACGTCATAAATTTTTTAATATTTTTAAAAATGGTTGTGAGCAGAGAAGAAAGAATATGTAATAATAAAAACATTAAAAAGTATTATTTAATTGAAAGATATAGTAAAAAAGTAGTGTTTTTAGTATAAATATGAGAATGAGGATGGGCTTGCTAATGTGAATGCTCCAATAGTTTAACTTAACTACTTAAGGTGAGATATCAACATCTTATAAAAATAAATGAAGATTTGGGTTTAAATTCTATTGTGACAAAAATAATGAAAGGTTTTAGGTGTGTTAGGGGTTTTCTCACTTGATGTAAGTTTTCTCTTGAGATTGGTTTCAGTGGTCCAATTAGTCGTTCAAAAAAAATATAGCATTCAAAGTAGTTTTATATATTTATTTGAGTGTATTTCCTAATTGTAAGTGGTTGTGAATGTAGGGGGGATAAAATATTATTATTTATTTGTATATTTGAGGAAATATTATTCAACATTTATAAAGTTCTTAATATTTTTTAAAGTGATGGCGAGTGAAAAAAAAGATAAAAGTTAATGATAAAGGTATAAAAAATATAAATTTAATTGAAAATAAAATAGAAAAAATAGTGATCTTTAACGTAATTATAAAGATAATGATAGAGAATCTAATATAAATGTTCTAATTCGAAGTGGTTTTTAGGTTGACTATTGACTTGTTTGTGTTTTTAGATGTCTTGCTAGCATAACTATGGTGGCGTTTGTTATTCTGAAATATGTATGCGCAGGCTCTTTTGTCTGTGCCGCGCAAACCGCACGCAGACATTGTCATCTGAAGACTTTTTGTTTTTCCAAAAACATTTCATTAAAAAACGTCTGCGCGACCTTTTGTTGGTGTAGACTTGTCATAACTACTTCTAAGGTCTACGAAGAGTTAAACCCACTACCTACCAACACCCACCATCCACCACCACCATCGCCGTCCGCCACCACCACTGTCCGTCACCACCCACCGTCCGCACCATCACCACCACAATCAATCTTTTTTAATAGTTTGAAGAAGTTTAAAACCAAACAGTCTTTTTCTTGTAGACTACAGAGGTTTGGTCCACCTCTTCTGCTACAGATGTCTACAGATGTGATCCGCAGACTACAGACATTTTACCTCTTCAAAAACAAACTGCACCTATATGATGTGGCACCTCACCCCTACAAGCCTTCAAACATGATGATGACTTCCGTTATTAGGGATAACGGAACATTATTATTATTGTGACTTATGCTAGTTGAGACGCTTGAAGAAGACATCTAAAAACCACCTCTATGTGGGCAATGCTAAATAAAGAGTCAAAATAGTGGTCAAAAATACAGAAATATTTACCACAATAGAGATGATCCATTTTGTTATTCTATTTTTCTTGGTGGTTCAAGGTTAGATAAAGTATATTAGGGTACCCTTCTAGGGTATTTATACAACGGTTATCTATCTTTGTATGTAAGTATTTAATCTTTCTATTTATATATTAGATTATGATAAACAACACAACTTAAAAGTTTATATATTTTACAGCATGTACATGGCTAGTGTTGGATCGGGTTGGTTAAGACAAACAAGAACGTCTTCTAAGATCAGCAACTAACCAATGCGAAATCTAAGTTAGTCACTTACTATCACAACACAAATACTTTGAGCAAAGATAAACACATTAAGTTCTTTTAAAGTATTCACTTGATTAATCTGTTTTGTACAAATATTACAATCATGATTCAACAGCTGGGTTAACAAATTACTACGATATGTATGGTCAAAAATTACTGAACAGGCATGCCGACAGGATAGTTTCGTTAGATATTTATCTATTAATATTCTATGGTCTCGTTCCTCACACAGAAGACGAAATAGATACAGTGTTGATTAACAAGATCAACAAAATTTCTTCCATTATGGTATGTAGATTTGGTATTGAAGTTTTTAGTGTTATAAATTATTCAATTTTTTTTATGGATCTAACATTTACATATATTTTTACAGATTTATCTACCTATATTTTTTATATGGGATGTAGATTTGGTATTGAAGTTTTTCTTCCATTATGAGATGTAGATTTTTTCTTATATTTTTACAGATTTATTTTCCTATTTGCATCGAAGAAAGAGTTTGGATACTTACCCAGGTTGATATAAGATCTATGAAAGTATATTTGTACATAACTAAAACATGTGGTCAATCGATCTTCGATAGTTACGAATGCATTCATCATCTTATTTATCCGGTGTACCTTAAATTGGATTCAATATATATGTATATTTAACCTTATGGGATAAAGTTTCTTATTGAGACAACTCAGAAAGAAATAAGATGAACCAACTGATAATAAAGAAAACTAATGTATGGCCTGCAAATGTTGGTATTTTTTAATGTAACTCAGGAGGTTAGTGTTTGCTTACTAATCGAAAAAATTGTGTGTAACGAGCCGCTGGACGTTAAAGTCAACATTCAAGATATCTGTAAGATCAAGATGATTATCTTAGAGGCTGATCCTAACCAAAGATGTGTCAGTATGCATTGAAATACAAAGAATGAAGTGATTCGGAAGATTGACCATGCACAAGGAAAAATAACTAAGTGTCAAATCTTTCAAAGCCAAAGATAGAAATCTTCCGAAGCCAAAAGTGAAGTCTTCTAAAGCTTAATGACAAAATCTTTCGATGCCAAAAATGAAGTCTTCTGAATATTAAAGACAAAGTCTTCTGAAGCTTGAAGACAGAACTCTTCCGATTACTTACAAGACATGTGTCTCTGACACATTTTTGACAAAAGCAGTTTCGCTGTCAACTTTGAAGATTCACCAACTTATACAGGTTGGTGATTAGATTTTTACTTTTGTCAACTGCCAACATGGTCCATTATCTGTGACTTCCTACTTTAGTACTTTTATCTTTTTTGTAATACAATAGGATGTGAGCTATGGCATGTCATAGTCACATGTCAAAAGGCAATCTGCCTTTTGGCTTTACATTGATTTTGTTGTCTAAATTAGTGTCGAGCTAGCTTTCAAAGTATGATCGGTTGTAGGTTGTAGTATAAAGTATCTCAATGTATTAGTCTTAGAACTAAGCAAGAAAGCAACTAAGCAGAACAAACTTTGTAATACTTGTAAACACTTGAGAGCGATATACATCATCCTTGAAAACCAATCTTTGTGTTCTTTAGTGTTGTTACTTGTTCTTACTTATTGTTTATTGTTTCATTGCCTAGTTTCCTATTTGATCTAGTAACTGTGTTTAGTTGATAAGTCTCCAACTGTGAAACTGTTAATGAACCGTAACTGGTCCTGCAATATCTGTGTCAACTACTGACGCTACATGGTGAATGAGTTTTACAAATGGCGTCATATACCACCAAACCTGACGTTTAAAATTTTGTACTTGTACTTTTGTTTGTTTAATAACGTAATGTATCTGTGTATGACTTAACTATGAAAATTTTATCATTTTAAGGTTATTTTAATTTATGCATACACATTTAAATATAATTTTATTTTTTGCCTCATTCAACAACAAAAATTATTTAAAATTAATAAGTAAAAAAATATATAAAAATAACATCATAGAAATTTTTCATAATAAGATCATAAAAATTATTGCAATAAATCCTAACATGGACGGGTAAACTACACCTGAAATAAAATTAATCAGTCATGAATCGACTATACAAGTTACATGTCTTCTTAAAATCTCCATCACAATATAGCGGTTTGCCCATAGCAAGATGTTCCATTAACATACAAATGCGAACTCCTTCATTAGGAAACAAGTCTTGGGGGGATGGACATAAACTTCATTTATTTCCAACCTTAATATTTTTCTAGACGACCTGTCTTTTTTCATAAACGAAGGTTTACTAACATAGCTCTAAAATACATAGACATCTTCATCAACTTCAGGTTAACAAACCAACCGACTAAATTTATCACCATCAATTATTTCACCATAAAATATCTCCACCGCTAACACAAACAAGTACCCTTCTTGACTCTGAGTACGAAAAAGGAAATATACATAATCAACGTCTAAAAATGAGAGATACGAGTTGAACTTTCTATCAAGAAAGAAAACAACATGCTTGCTACACGAATCGGTTAAAAAGTCATAAAATTATGAAGGTAAGATAGTACAAAACAACGTGCTTGCTACACGAATCGGTTAAAAAGTCATAAAATTATGAAGGTAAGATAGTCCAACACATATTTGTCATTCGACCTTTGTAAGCTCTTTATGCCTCCAATTCACCATTTATAAAACCCAATCTTTATCATGTTGTAAAAATACTATAATTAAAATCACAAGTATATAATTATAAATTTCTAAAATATAACATATAGAAAAGTTACATTTGCGGTTAAGTAACTATTACATCGATAGTCTAGTAAAGTACTCCAAAATTTTTGTCAAGCTTTGAGAGTGTTAAAAAAATAGCAAAATAACAAAAAGGAAGGAATCCCCCTTATTATAAAACTTTATAACATCCATGGACCATTTTTCCAATTTCGCATCTGAAATCGCCCAGTAGGTCGGTTTGTTTGCATATTTTTCTAGGTATGTAATGGTGGGCTTATAGGTGCATTTTCTTGAGGGTCTTGACATACCGAAGTTGAAAATTCAGATTGATTCTTTGGACGTATTCATTTTTCCATGATCTAACTTGACGGTTTTGAAGTCGATGAGAATGGTATTGGAGTTTATTCATGGATGTATGAAATGAAAAACAAAAAGGGGTGTTAGATGGTGAATGATGTATGAATGAAGTTGGATATATTTGTAGATATATTTTTATAACATAATATTAATTATCTTTTAAAAAGAAATAAAATTGTAATTTAAAAAAATCATTTATTTATTTAAAAATAAAATTGGCCTAGCCGATACACGGTACCCCGTGTATTGCCGAACCTTATATCTTTTTATTTCAAAAGCCACATGGGCGATATCATATGAATTGGCATCGTCATGTGACGATGCAATGGCTACATGCCTAGATCACAAAACCCACTCGTTAACGACTATATTAGTGGCCATTCCCACTTATATTTGTAGTTAGCAATTGTTTTTTAGTAAATCATTTCACCAAGTTAAATGTTCATCAAATTATTCAAACTACAATATTTAATACTAGGTTAGATATATGTGTGTTACATGGGTTGAAATATAAAAGTTATATAATAGATTATATATATATATATATATATATATATATATATATATATATATATAATCTAATATATGTTATAGTAACATATCAATAAAATTATTATATATAACAAACATGTTTAAGTTATAAACAATAGTATCAAAAGGAAAAAAGATTTTATTATCCATAAATATTAATAAATCTCTTTATATACCTTATTAAAATACTAGTTTTAGTAAAACCATATAAGAGCATCTCCAATAGAGATGTTTTTAAGGAGAGAGAAGGTGATGTGAAGGAAAGACAAGATGTAAAAGTTTTTTGAGTATGTGAGGGGAAGGGAGGAGAGAGGAGAGAGGAGAGAGGAGAGAGATGAGGAATTTTATGGATTGTGAGTGGTCATGAGAGAGAAAACATAGGACAGGTGCCACATAAGCATGTTTTTCAACCTTCTCATTGGTGATGGTCTAATACATGTATTGAATAAATAAAATATTAAATAAAATACAAATTTATTAATTATAAAACAACATTCTAAGATAACGGATGATTGAAATTATTTATGAGTAAACACTATAAATAATAAAACAATTGTATCTAAACTTTCGTTTTTAAATTCTTTTTGTTTTTTTCTAGAAAAAATTAAACATTTTGTTTCAAAACAAACCGATTAAAAAAAATATTATTTTTTATAATTTTCTTATCATTACTCCTAATTCCTCCTATGATGGTGACCGAAAGTACCTTTTGTGCCCGTTAGGCCCACTCTAGCGTACATGCTCGATTTGATGGAGGTGGGTCTGCGGGTGTTTGGGGGGGGGGGGGGGGGGGGGGGGGGGGGATGAGGGGTATGGGAATAGAGGGGTGATGATGGTGTTGATGGTGAAAATCCAACGGACATGCTTTGTGGGTTGAAGATCTGAGAGGTGGAGATAATGCATGTGGGGGCGATTAGCGGCTATGGTTATGTTATGGCTGTGACTGTGATAGGCTATTGTGGCGGTGGCGGGCTGTTATGGCGGTGACAGATGGTTGTATTGGTGGTGACGGGCGGCCTGTGGTGGTAGTGGTAGTGGTAGTGATGGAGATTAGGGAGAAGAGAAAGAGTGTGTGTGGGTAGGGGTGAGAGAAAGAGAGGGAGGGGAGAGAGAGAGAGAGAGAGAGAGAGAGAACGTATGAGAGTGTTTAGTAGGTGAAAGAATAAAATGGGTGGGTGGGTGCCACAAGTTCTTTTCTTTAAATAATGAGTAAATTACACGGATAGTCTCTGGGGTATGCACATATTGCAACTTTAGTCCCTACTTTCAATTAATTACAGATAAGGGCCTGAACTATGCATGATATGCACACCGGCAGTCCCCGACGCTAACTGAGGTTAACTTTCTCTGTTAAGTCAATGTAAAATTACCAATATACCCCTAAATTTAAAAAATAATATAACTAAACTTACCCATCACATCTCACCCCAACCCTTCATCTTCTTCTTCCATCTTCATTCTCTTCATCCATCTTCATGTTCTTCATCCATCTTTATATACATCTTCATCTTCATCTTTATCACCATCACCACCACCTCTCCACCACCATATGAGAAATCAACCTTTGGTATAAGTCTCTCTCTTTCTCTTTCTCTCTCTTTCTCTCTTTCTTTCTCTTTCTTTCTCTTTCTCTTTCTCTCTCTCTCTCTCTCTTCTAAGACCACCGGGCTAACGCCACATCTCTTTCTCTGTTCAGATCTGCAATGGTAGTGGTGGTTGAGGGTTTTGGCGGCGACGGTGGTGGTGGTTGAGGGTATAGGCCGTGATGTTGGTAGTGGGTTCAAGGTAGAGGCGGTTGTCGAGGTGGGTTGAGGGTGCAGGCGAACGTGGTGGGTTGAAGGTAAAGGTAGCGATGGTGGTGGGTTGAGGGTAGAGCAGCGACGGTGATGGTGGGTTAAGGGTGCTGCAGCAACGTTAGTGGTTGGTTGAGGTTGCAGGCGGCGACGGTGGTGGTGGGTTGATGGCGGCGACGACGGCGGTGGGTTGAGGGCGGCGACAGCGGCGGTGGCGGTGGGTTAAAGGTGGAGGCAGTGGTGGTGGGCGTTGAATGTGAAGAAGATGATAAAAAAAGGAGGGGTATTTTGGTCTTTAAAAAAAACTAACAGAGAAACTTAACTTTTGTTAGTGTCAGGGACCATCAGCGTGCACTTCTTACATAGTTCAGGCCCTCATCTGTAATTTATTGAAAGTAGGGACTAAAGTTGCAATACGTGCATACCCCAGGGACTATCCGTGTAATTTACTCTTAAATAATTTAGGGGTAGTTTAGTCTTTTCAACAAACGATGTTAGTCATCTGTACTCAAATTGAGACAAAAAATGAAACGTTAGGGAGTAAAAAGATTATTTAAACATTAAGGATTCAAGTAATTACAATTAGCAAACATCAGGCATTCAAATAGTAATTTACTCTTTTATTGATTATTTTTTCTCTTTCTTTCATTTATATACACTAAAAAATATAATAAAAAAATAAATATAGGGAAGAATAATAATCCCTTAAATTAAGAGTATTCACATGCCACTCTTCATCTCCATCTCTATAAATACAATAAAAATCATTATTTTTTCTCTCATTTTTAATTAAATAAGACGTTTTTATACTTTTATTATTACTTTTTCACATCCTTATATTTTTATGAATGTATTTTTTATATTATATGGAATGATTGTGAGTTGGTTATGAATGTAAAAGGAGAGAAAATATTACTATTAATTTGCATTGCATATTTAGTAATACGTTGTTCAACCCCTATAAATGTTTTAATATTTTTTGAAAATGGTTGTAGGTAAATAAAAGTGTATAAATAGTGATAAATATATAAAAAAATATTATTTAATTGAAAAGAAAAAAAAAAAAAACAACTTTTTAATACAATTATAAGGATGATAATAAAAAATATAGTAAAATGCTATTTTCGTCCTTTAAGTTTTGTTGAATTTATCATTTCAATCCAAAAATATTTTTTTACCATTTCAGTTACTTTAGTTAACCAAATGTTACCATTTTCACCCAATCTACTAACACTGTTAAAACTCTGTTAAATATGAGGGTATTTTAGTATTTTTGAACACCCTAATTATCCAATTAAAACAAATTAATCAATTAATATTCAATTAAAACTAAAAAACATATGAAATGACTAGTGAGACCGGACGCTTCGATTTAAAAGCTTCGATTAACTCTAACCGATGTTGTTCGATTGAGGTCTGCCGTGTGATTTCGATTTATATTCACGTTTTGTTCGAACTGTACTGTTATTTGATTGAGGTCTGTTGTGGGATTAAGGTTTGTTGTTGACATGCTTTATTTGATTGAGGTTTTTGAACGTGACAATAGTAGAACTCAATAAAACAAAACGTCACAACAGTAGACCTCAATCGAACAGCAGTACACGTTCAAACGAAACATGAATATTAATTGAAATCTCACAACATACCTTAATCGAACATGTGTTAGAATTAATCGAAGCGGCCGATCTCACAAGTCGCTTCATATGTTTTTTAGTTTTTATTGAATATTAATTGATTAATTTGTTTTAATTGAATAATTAGGGTGTTAAAAAAGACTAAAATAGCCTCATATTTAACGGAGTTTTAACAGAGTTTTAACGGTGCTAGTGGAGTGGATGAAAGTGACAACATTTAGTAAACTACAGTGTCCGAAATGACAAAAAAAAAAGTTTTTTGATTGAAATAACAAATTCAACAAAACATCAGGGACGAAAATGACATTTTACTCTAAAAAAATAAGATGTGAATAATCTAAATATATAGATATGATAATACAAAATGAGATGTGAATGCTCTAAATATATAGAAATGGGTAAGGAGGGTTGAGTAATTTTTAAGTAATGTTGTTAAAACAAGGAGATTGGGTGGGGATGTGGGTTGGTGACAGGGGATGGGGATGATGCTTTAACCAATATGAGTTTACCATTTTGATTATTCATGTAATTTGGTTTCAAATATTATCTTACTATAACAGTCTTTTCTATTGGAATAACCCAAAAACCTCTTCTGCTTAATGTTCCCAAACATCCATATCAAAGTATTATTCCATCTTCATCATTGTTTGGTTTATTTACTTACAAAGGATGCATACATTATGCAGTCTCGACGATATAATACCCATTCGGCCAATAGAATCTAGAATAGAATGCTTGATGTTCTAGACTGGACAAAGACAGAGTAGTTAGATTTTAGTTGTGAAATATATAATAAACATGTCTGTTCTCATTGAAGAGATCATGCAATTAGTCGAACATACCATGTAAAAGGAGAGAGATTAAAACGAAAATGAGCATGATGAAGCTAGGCCTGAACTCCAAGCTCCAGCAACAAGGTGTGGTTGGCTCTATTAGCTTCTACTCCGACAAACTGAATCGGGCCTGCAAAATAAATTTATAAATGGATGTTTGACATAAACATAAAAAACCAGACATAAAAAGTTAGGTTGTAAACAAGCGGAGCCGCTCGTAAGCTGCTTGAAATTTGCTCGCTAAACACTCTATTACTAATCATCTAAATCTCATATTACAAAAAAAAAATCCTAGCGAGAGGTGGGCTAGCGGTTGCTATAGCCGCTATTGACAACAGGGATCTAAGATATTGATGACGATGTCAATCCAGTGTTGTTTTAATCATCATAACATTAACCATCTCAAGCTTTTCATTCTTAGCAAAAAACAAAAATTGTTTATTTAAGAACACGCGGAGGCAAGTGCATACCAGGACTTATATATCTATTTTGTAGGGCCCACTCCTCTCTCATCGAAGCAAATTTCTTAAATGGTGCACCTGAAAACGCTAGAGTAGTAATATTAGAAATGGATGTATTGAAAAAAGAAAAAAGAAAAAAGAAACAAGCATAGTTTCTACTATTTTAAGTCAAAATAGTAAAGAAACAGAGATCATGTGTTGCTAACTGAATAGTTTTAATGTAGCTCACCATCAAGTTCAACCATTGCCTTCTTTATCACAGGCTTGAATTTACCTGCCAATTTAAAGGTAGTCAGCAAATATTTGAGAGAAAGTCAATGAAATATTCGACCGAAAGTTAACAAAATATCTCATTAATTAATAAGATGACACCTTACCATGCCTCCTTTCAACGTCCATTAAAGAAGTCAATGCAGTTCCACCAACAGTCCATTCTTCAACTGGTGCAGCCAAATTTCCAACCTGTGGATATAAGATGATGAACTTTGTGCGATAGTCATTTTGAACTTTCAAAGTAATAATGTGACTTTTTGCTGCTACTTCAATTTCTAGCTAACCGTTAGAGAGAAAATGTAACAAGTTTTGAGCAAGTTCAAGTTCAGGTAAATTGGTGGAAAATTCCACCTCTACTTACTAGTTTTTATAAGGATACTGAGTACAGATTAAAAAAAAGACGTAAAAAAATACGTACTGAAGATATTAATCCAGATTTTCCACCCTCAAGTAAAGCTCCAGCACCATAACCCAAAGCATAGCAGTAAGAAGCGTCAAAATTTGAGGGCAAACCACACCGTCCTTCATAACTAACACGTACAAATTTCAAATTAAAACATTAAGACCCACAACACAGCTAAATATATAGAAAATGCTGGATATAGTTCGTCTAAATTAAAAGATTATAACACAAACAACACAGAGAACAGTGCCAAAGTACCCGAAAAAGTGTGATTGTCCTTTGAAGTGGTAAGCATATTGACCCACTTGCTTTCTCTTCTCTAATTCACTTTCAACCATTTGAATAAGCATTTTCTCTGTTTCTATTTTGGCAACCTAAAGATAAAAAAAGATAACAAAAACATCAAACTTTTCAATCAAAAAACCCCAACAAAAAATTTATTAACAAAATACCTGAACATTGCCATGGGGATCCCTTTCAAGCATCAATTGATCTTGAATTGCATAAGGAAGAATCTCAAAAAGCTGCAGAGACTGAGGGGTAAGTTTTTGTTTCCACTGTCCGCTATCGTCTACAGTTTCATTGGCCAGAATTTCATTTAATTCAGCAATAAGTTGTTGCACCTGAAAACCAACATTATTAAATAATTTACAAAAAAAAACATATGGAAGTTAATATACGTGTTAATTAAGACCCAGCTTTTAAAGTTAGAAAAATAAATGAAATAAAGATTTAACCTCGGGAATGAAATCAATAAGCCCTTCAGGAATCAGTATCACACCATAATTGTAACCACGATCTGCACGTTTACAAATTACATCTGCTATATAGTCTGTAACATTTTTCAATGTCAGCTTCTTGAAGGCAACCTGCAATGTAACATTTTTAATAAACTTTTTAATGCTATGTAGATATGCATAGGCAAACAAGAACACATATGTAATATTTTGGTACCTCCTCCCCGATCAAAGTAATGTTTGGATGAGTTTGCAAAGCGCACTCTAATGTAATGTGAGAAGCAGCACGCCCCATAAGTCGTACAACTGCAAAATTTTAAAAGCTTAATAGAAAACACACAAAATTCTTCCAAGTGAAAGTAAAGATTATCTCACAGTGATAGTATTTTCCTGTAGAACGAGCATCTATCATGACATTTCCAATTTGCTCAGCATAGATCTATATAATCAAAAGAGGAGGAAATCATTGATCTTGAGGAATAAAGACATCATTAACATAATGATATGATCGACTGATGGCTTATTCGCTCAGCAAACAAATACTTGAATTTGTGTTAGAAAGTGTAACACTCATATCAATGAACACATCCAAAATTAGAATAACACTGTAACAGTAGGAGTGTGTTGTAGGAAAAGAAATGCAAATGCCAAATAGGTATACTTCTATATCTTGAATCGAAAGTAGAGGTGACAGAAGGTGCAAGTCAGGCAGATAGGTTAACAAGACTACATAGGTTTTTTTGGTATGGATAGAACAAGCAGGGTCAGTTGACCCGGAAACCTTTTGTCCAACATTTTGTTGGTAATTTTAGTGTTATCAACGCGTGTTTTAGTATATTGGATTAATTTATTGATCGAGAAAAAATAACATTAGAGATTAAACGAGTTAGGTGTCGCGGGAGTGCGGGCTCGATTTAATTCTAGTTGTTATTTGGGCTTTAACTATATTATTAGTTTAATTATTTAGTTGGACTATTAAATTTTCTTTTTCGTTAATAATTAATATAATATTAAAATGGGCTCTCAAACCAATTTTAAATCAGTGACGGAGCTTGAAATTTCTCGTAGGGGGGGCGGGGGCGAAATCAAATTTTTTTAGGGGGGACGAACTTGATATTTATATAAAAATTTACACTACCTGACAAAAAATTTACACTACCGGACCAAAATTTAACACTACAGGCGAAAAAAACAGGGGGGGGGGGGCGCCCCCCCCCCTATAAAGATCCGCCCCTGATTTTAATCATATCAGAAAAGGAACAAAAGGTGCAGAAGTTTAGTGGCCCTGGTAGTCTCGATCCAAATAAAAGGAAAAATGGTTTTCTTTTGTTAATGGCTCTCTGTCGATAACTACAAGAAAAACAGAGAACAAAAATAGAGAGAAACGGTTACTCTCTCCATCGAAAAGATACTCACGATTTGAAAGAAAATTCTACTCGATCAAGAAATCTCTGTCTAATCCGATAAATCATTCGCGTGTAACCCGTGAAATAGGTTTATCTGATAGTGATTCACGATTCAGAGATCAATCCAAGTGACTTTGATTATTTGAAGATTGAACCCGAATCTGGTACGTTTTGGTTTGTTTATATTTGATTTCTTGTTCAAGAACCATAAATTTTTCTACACATTTTACTATTTTTGTATGCATAGTTTGTATTAAATACGTTTACAAAATATCTAACAATCTAACTTTTTGAATAAAGCAGTTTAGTAGGTTTGGGCATGCAATAAATACATACTTTGGGTGACTTTTGACTCATTTGACCCGTTTGGCACTCTTCCTTTTTACCATTTTTTGATCTTTCTCATTTGACCCTTTAGAAATAAAAACATAACCTAAATTGACTTGATCAAAAGTAAATAGGTTGAAACTGACGTAAAGGTTATGAAAGACCTAAGAATAAAAAAACTCAATAAAGAAATATGTTGGAACAATGCAAAAGCTTTGATGTCTATACTGAAAGTCAGAATCAAGATGTGATAATGTGATCACTCTCTTTGAAACTTGTCAACCGGAAAACAAGAAACTTTAGCATTGTAAAACCAAGGGCCAACTTATATCATGATTCTGAGAGATGTTATGTTAAAAAAAATCTCTCTTTCTGTATATATATATGTATGTGTGTGTATATATATGCATGCCTGTATGTGTTTGCATACATGTGTATAAAACTCAAGCTTTGGTACCGACCAGATCGAAATAAAATCAAGGCAAATACAAGTTCAAACACATCTCTACTTCACGTGGAAAGAAAAAGGAACGTAGTAACAAGGGAGCCTTGTGAAGTTAGAAAAGTGAAATTCAGTGCTACTATAGGCCCATAACTGGAATTACCTTACATGCAGTATCAAATCCAAAACTAATAGGAACCTCTTTGCATTTCAAGTCACCATCGATAGTCTTTGGGCATCCAATCACCCGGGTCTTCAAATTTTTACTCCTGCACAATACAACAACTAAATGATGTAAGAACTAAGAAGAACCACCTACAAAACTATAAAATAAAAACTTTTACCAAACACTCCAAATAATATATTAACGGTTAATAATTGACCTGAAGTATTCAGCTTGCTTAAACTATAACCATTTGCATACAACTTCAATCACTATCAAAAACTCAAAATTTTCCATTTACAATTCATTGTTAAAATTGAAGGGTTCTACATGGACATTGATGAATTGTAAAATCTGCAACAAATGAGGCAATGTTCATGACAGACACCTGTTCTGGAGTCTCAATCTTGTCTCTTCCACTACAAATCATATCGAAACCTCCCTGATGCATTGAATTAAACAAATCAACAAATTTTTCGAAAAATCAGTACTATTCTGATTAGATTATAGTATGATACATATACACTCAACCTGATTTCTGTAAGCATAAATATACTCAGGGGTCAAGACCACATATTTTCCCTTCATGATACCAGCAGGCCCGCCCTTGAATCCATACACGGTGCTTCCTTTGCAACGTTCCTGCAAGTAATCTACATGAAAAAAAACATTAGATACAAAAATACATAATGCATATTATTCAACCATCATAACATTAGGCAATGAAAATTTGAATTTCGAACCGAAAATCCCAGATATAACATTGTGTCCTCCTGGAGCTTGCCCTCCTGACAAAACAACTCCTACCTTCAAAGGTCTCCCTACTTCAGCAGCTTCACCAGGCACCAATATTGCTGATGGTTGCCCAAATAGATACGGAAACAGTTTTGCAATTTCATCTGAAAGCATTAAAACAAGCATAATTGAAGTAAAAAATAAAAAAAATCATCTTCTGACAACTCAATTAACATTTTTCTTTTCTTTTTTTGTTTTTTGTTTTGAATAGCCAACGAATACTTTTAAGCCCGGTCACCCGGGTAAACATATTGGCCTAAGGCCACCCACACCCGCGAACACATACAACGCTGGTGGCCCGGCCAACCCACCAATCCAGGGGAAACCCACCATCTAAGGCCCACTGTGGTAAAACCCTGACCACTTGGAGCATATTGCATCAAACTCGAACCCATGACCTTTGCTTTGGAAAGCCATGGGTGGCTCATCCCAAACCAATTGATCTAGTACTCATTTGCCTCAAGTAACATCTAAAATGTAGAGGAATTGAATCCTAACAACCGCTATAATCCGAGAGTCGTGTAAAATAATTTCAAATCAAAATTATGCAAGTTACTTATCTGAATAAATCAATAGAATACAACTCATATATAATCAAACATTTAAACTATCTTATCAATCAGCAATTCTAATCAAACATTCAAACTATCTTATCAATCAACAACTGTAATACAGTGAATACCTGGATTTCCGGCAGCGGAGCTAGCGGGGCCATTGACGACTTTGAAAGGGTTTCTGAAAATGGATGGAAGAGGAAGAGGGTGATCGAGACGGCTATTCTGCACATCGCTGTAGACAGAGGTCATACGGGTGGTGTTCGGAGACTTTCCGGCGACGGAACCACCGCCGTTGGGAAGCGGAGCCATTGGTGGTGATTGTGATGGTGATAGTGGGAAGACTATCAGTTGTGTTTTGTTATCATCATCTGAAAAGGGTGGTGGTGGAGGACGTCAGAAGAAATATCTGTCCTTGGGGTCTTCGCTGACACCCAAAAACATTCCTTATGCTGTTTGGAATATTCTTCTTTCAAAATATCTTCTTGGATTGTTTATTATCCGACACAATCCTAGATATTGGATTATACGTAGTGGATGATAAGAAAGCGTTAATAATAACGATATGGATATAAGCGTGGTTTTAAACACCACTGCATAACAGTTAAGGGGTAGGGAGGCTGCGGCGGAGGCTGACCCCACGCCACGTTATTTTGCCATTTCACGGCATCTGCACGTTGTGACATCTCTTCTACATTTGACTCGATCAACGGCTAAGTTTACCGTGGCGCTTCACGGCAACACTGCCACCATCAAAATTGTGTGTATGGTATAGAGTGATATGACAAAATTAAATTGTTGGGTTTGTGCTGTAGTGTGGTGGGTGTGACATTGATGGCTTCCCTCCACCCTTAAAGAGGGCTTCAAACCTATGAAGTGTTAAATTCTTAACGGTATTCAAACACAACTTTGTCTACACTATTGTATCAATAGGGGTCAAAACACTAGTTAACCACTACATTTGAATTAAAGGGGTTTTAGTGAAATGATTTTTGTCTACATGGCACATAAATGATATTTTAACTAAACAAACAACATACATGGTCTTAAAACACGAACGTCAAAATAAGTCACAACTGCAGTTATTTTGACATCATAAAACATGATTGTAAAAACCCAAGTCACAACAACACTTATACCCTCAAAAATCTCAAAACAATGGGAATAATAAAATACAAAAATCTCAGTTGGGCATAGCCTAGAACCTCGAGATATCCACAAGAAAACAATCCTGAATATAAAAGTGCAAATAAAAACATGTCGCAACGAGCGCTGCTAAGCTATGAAACTCTAAAGCCTACTAAGTAATAAAAGTAAGCATCGCTGCGTCATAAAATAAAAACTCACATAACAATATAAATATGTTACATTTTATTATTTTAATCCTAAGTAGAAATCCTTAAAATAATGCATATGAAAATAATCTCCCAATTCCATACTAAAAATCCTATATGTCGGTGTTTACATAGATTTTTTATAGGTTTTTGTAGGTGCCACTAAAGCTTGATTTATTATAAAATCTTGCATGTGTTTCTCTAGCACACATGACACATATGTGTTCTTCCAATTCTAGTCATGAATGGAGAGAAAGAGAAAAGATGAGCAAGTGAGAGACTAAGGAGAGATCAGAAAGTGAGTCGCAACCAACATCAACTGGCCGATCGGTAATCATAGTAACGGTGGTCCGCCTGGCCGATTGGTAATCATAGTAACGGTTTGTCGGTGGACCATTTTCGATTATTGCTTAACGGTAATCATAATTTCAATTTTGTGTGATTTAATGGGAAATTATTCGAATTCTTTTAGCAATTGCAATTTGTTTTGGATCCTCTTGTGTTGACGGCT
Organism: Flaveria robusta; assembly: GCA_025506415.1. Classification (NCBI taxonomy): domain Eukaryota; kingdom Viridiplantae; phylum Streptophyta; class Magnoliopsida; order Asterales; family Asteraceae; genus Flaveria; species Flaveria robusta. The sequence continues at coordinate 17,382,630 of CM046472.1, forward strand.
TTTGTTGTGATGTTTCGATTGTTTTCTATGACCGGTCGCATGTTCATTTTGAGTTTGACAATGACGTGTTTGCTTTTCAGTTAGTCTTCTATAGTTTTGATTTTTTTCTTTTTTTTTTTCTTTGGATATGGAATGGAGAGAGATGTTGTTTCTGATGTGTTTATTTTGGTCTTATTTCATTGTATTTTTATTTCCTTTGGTTTTTAGTGGTGCAATTAGGCACTCTTTGAGATCACCCTCATCATGCTCCCCATTTAGAAACTTACCGTTTAAGACTTTTTGATAGTAGTGGAGTTTGCATCAATTGAATTTACCTGCTAGGATTGAAAAGAGAGAATATTCTGCACCTTCGGAAGTCGTTTTAACATATAAAAACCCATATTAAAAAGAAATTTGATATTTATACTAGTTTTAAAATCAATTTTCTTGAGAGACAATTCAATTTTGAAAGCCATTGTCTTCTAAAATCCTCTTGTTTTCTTTGTTTTCTGCATTCTGTAGTTGATGATTTCACATTCTTTTGTATTGTAATTGTGTTTTGTACTTAATGATTTTGCTACTAAGTATTGAATGGGTTCAAGTCATAAGCAAGTTAATGGTGATCGGTTTAATACACAAATCCATTGAATTCATTTGTAAACATGATTATGTTTGTTTGACATCAATTAGGGTGTTTTCTTTTGTCTTTTATAAGTGGTTCTGTTTAAGTTTAGTTTCTAAAAAGGGTTGGTTGTCGAACTAGTATGTTGGAGTTATTGTACATGAGTTCAAGTAGCAACAATGTATCTAACAATCTTTTGCACGTCATGCTAGTTCCTAAACTATAGTGTCTTTTGTATATGATACGCTTGTGTAATGCTTTCTCATGTGCAGATTGACTGCTTGTAAACAAAACCTCAAATTCAGTGTTAGAGCTTGTCTAATCTACTTCTTTAGTTGCCAACACAAATCAAACCAAACCAAGAATGAACCAATGCAACGCGCAGTCTCAATCCTAGTTCTTATTAATTTATATAATATATGAATCAATAAAATACGAATCCAAACGTTAGATCGTCTAAGTACCAGAAAACTTTATAATTTTCCGACAATTGTCCCAAGAAACCCCGTTGGAAAATAGTTTAATAAGCATGGTGCTTAGCACGTAGAAACAAACAAAAATTAACAAATTGATAAATGTTGTCTTGATACGAAAGTTGATTAAAATAATAATACTAAAAGAAATTAATAAGTTGTTGGAAATTTATTGATAAAGGAATTTAATAAGTTGTTGGAAATTTATTGAATTTTGATCAGTTTTTACGTTGGTCTTAAAAAAGAAGTTATTAGATTTCAAACATGAAAATTTAAAGTCTTAATATTTCTGTTTTGAACAATAAAAAAAATCGATCCTTTAACTTTAGTTTCAGTTCCTTAAGAACATGACAGAAGAGAGAGAACGCATGATAGAAGAGAGATAACACATAAAAGTTTCAAACGAGAAATATCTTAAACAGTGGCGAAGGATAATAAGGGCCTGGAGGGGCCATTGCCCCCCGTATTTTTTCGTTAGTAGTGTTCAAACTCCGCCACTGATTTTAAATGATCATAGAAATCATAGCTTTAAAAACTAGCATTCTCTTACTGATAAGGGATTAGGGCAGGAGTGTTTCCCCCGTCAGGATGCGAACCGCGAAACTTGACAGTTTCTAATGGAAAGTATAATATTATTACTATAAAAATTTTGCTGGAAATTTCCGACGCTTTTCCTGCACCTTTTCATGTTGACGTCGTTCTGTGGTAAAGTTGTCATAAGTAGGATTTTGTAGAAAAAACTTCATTTTCTAGTAGTGTCTGGACGAGTATCTTTGAATGTTTCCTAATGCAAACTCATCTCCACACAAGCCTTTGATGAATGCAAAACAATCCAAATAAAAAAAACAAGCACTATTTATTAATAATAAAAATGACCTAGCCACAACAAAAATAATTGGTGTAATTTAATTCTAGTGATCTATTTTTCAAACAATAGAAATATAAAAATAAAGCATTTTAAAAGTTTAAGCTAGTAATACTCACCATTTTTTTTCAAGTAACGTATAACGGCCGTCAAACAAAAGAATAAAGGAGGAGCCAGTAGGTTGAGGAAGATGTTGGAAGCGGTGGTTTCGGAACAAAACTTAATTATCGATGAGTATTTTGATCCGAAACCAACTACCTCCAACACCTCAGTCAAACCTTGTTTCCCCTTTCTTGTATCCCATCTTTCTCGAATGCATATAACAATGAAATTAACAATTAATCGAAATAAACGTGATTAGAAAATCTTATTCCATTTACTATTCCAACAATCTTATTGACCTTGATCGCTGTTATTCTGTCAAAGAAGAACAAGAGATCAAAAAGTATTACATGTTAGATTTTGTTTTTATTTTCAAGTGCATTATATCATATCAAGAGGGTTAGATTTTATAGGCATTTGCAGGGTTTAGATGGTGGTTCAAACATTATTTACATCTTAGATTCTTCTGAAGTATATAATATCAACTGGGAGCTGACTTCAATTGATGTTTGAAGGGGTTTGAAGGGGTTAGGTGGGTTGAAAAAGTATGTATGTATATTAGGTTTCTTTAAATTATGAAAATAGTTTTTCTTTTCCCACTCGACTGATGTTTATATAAATATATCATTATAAATAATTCCACATAAAGTATTCTTTTATTCGCATTATGACTTCACCTAACAAGGACTCGTTCTGTCAATTAAAATGAACGATCACGATTCATAATAGCGACCATTTCACAAATGCAAAGGGATGATAATCCTTGCTTGAAATTTAAGGCTTCCCTTGCATTAAAGAAAGATCTTTTGTTTCGTTTTAATATATTTTTGTCAATGCCCATTTGATTAAATCACGCCCTGGTTTCAATTTAAGATGACTTATTTTTAATAAGATTCTTTTAGGGATTACAGTTAAATTCAAACCTCACAAGAACACCCGAAATCTGAGACATCTGGTTGGGGTCGGTTATGTATGTATGAGACCGGGTATAAAATTACTTTTTATTGTGTTCACGAATATTGGACGGGTATAAAATTATATGATATACTCGATTACCTGACCCGATTGCCCAATTAAATCATTTTACGTTTACTTGATTATATACCCGAAGTATATTTGTTTTTTGTTATCTTATTTGATTACATTTATTTTTAGTTATTTTAATTATATTATATTATCCTCCAGATTTTTAGTTCAAATTTCTTTCCCACTCAATCATTCTTCTAATCTCCTACTCGAGTAACTTGAGAATTAGATTCTTGGTTTCCCTTCAACCGTAGACATGATCGAAGAGAGTTAACGAGACATCTACGAATAAATTTGGTCAAAGAGAGATAGCGACAAAGAGATTTGTCCTAAATGTTAAAGAGATAATCGACGGGTATTATGTATGAAAGTAACGGGTATACCATATTACCCTCGGGTATGCCCAAAACCCAATGCGTAAATACCCAATACATACACGACAGATTTTGGGTCAGGTATAAGACATATTTTTCTAGTTGGTATGGCGTTGGGATCGATTACCTAAACCCGACCCATTGCCATCCCTAGATTCTCTCTATTACGAATATCCTGTTTGTATAAAACTATTGGTTCAAACTTGTAATTTCTTTTAAGTTAGGAATCAAAACCAAAATCTAAGCGTACCACAAAGACTGTCATGATAATTAACTCTAAAATCTAACATATTAACCTACGAAAATCTATCAATATCAACTTTGTTTACTCAAAATCAAAGAAATTAATGTAATGAGCATCACAATAAGAAACACACATAGTGTTAGGAGAAGGTGTCACCTGACACCCAATTTTTTTTTTCTAATGGGACATATGCGATCAAATTCCAACCAACCTTCATGAATTTTTGACACCGACCCTCACAAAAATTTAAGACCAACCCTAATGAAATGTTGACAATAACTCTAAAAAACTATTAAGACCGTGAAATAGTTTTAAAACCAACCTCCATAAAGATAAAACTATTAGTTCGAATAATTAAGTCTTAAAAAACTTATTAAAGATCATTCAAAACTAAAACAAACAAGTAATTATTAAGTTCATAACCTTTTTAATTATTAACATATTAAGCTCATACAAAAACCAAATAATCAATTAATAAATTATACAAAACAATAGCCCTGATAAGATATGAAAAATAATTTTTATTTACCATATTAGTTGATTGTTTGCGAAATTATTATTAGAGTATTGATTAATAAATTGCAAGATTAGATTATTTGGTTTATAAGTTGATTATGTGCATAGATGCTTCATTATGTGAATGCTAGTATAAGTGTTAAATAAGGGTGTAGCCAAACCGAGTCGAGCTTCAGCTTGTCTAGGCTCTTGTTAGGTTCATTTTGCCTTAAGAGAACTTGAATTGGTGCTTGAGCTCAGCTCGTTTAAAGGTTTAAATTTAAGGCTTGAGCTTAGCTCGTGTAGAACATTAACTTTAAGACTTGAGCTTTTATTTTTCAAGCTCAAGCTTGGTTTAGGCGCCATTGTAAATTGTTTAATTATTTTAATATATTATTAAATTAATTATCTTATTAATTAAATCTATTTTAGAAATTACTAATTAATTTTTGAAAATACTAAACAATTAAATTTCCTATTTTTATTATGAGTAAAATGCTATTTTCTTCCCTGACGTTTCGTTGAATTTACCATTTCAATCCAAAAACTTTTTTTTACCATTTCAGTTACTGTAGTTTACCAAATGTTGTCATTTTCATCCACTCCACCAACACCGTTAAAACTCCGTTAAATATTAGGGTATTTTAGTCTTTTTAAACACTCTAATTATCCAATTAAAACAAATTAATCAATGAATATTCAATTAAAACTTAAAAACACATGAAACGACTAGTGAGACCAGACGCTTCGATTTGATTAACTCTAACCCATGTTGTTTGATTGAGGTCTGCCGTGAGATTTCAGTTAATCTTCACGTTTTGTTCGAACGTATACCGTTATTTGATTGAGGTTTGTTGTGGGATTGAGTTTTGTTGTTGACATGCTTTATTTGATTGAGCTATTTGATTGAGGTCTTTGAACGTAACAATAGTATACCTCAATAAAACAAAACGTGACAACAGTAAATCTCAATCGAACAACAGTACACGCTCAAACAAAACGTGAAAATTAATTGAAATCTTACAACAGACCTTAATCGAACAACATATGTTAAAATTAATCGAAGTGACCAGTCTCACGAGTCGCTTCATGTGTTTTTTAGTTTTAATTAAATATTATTTGATTAATTTGTTTTAATCGGATAATTAGGGTGCTGAAAAAGAATACCCTCATATTTAACAGAATTTTAACAGAGTTTTAACAGTGTTAGTGTAGTGAAAAAAATTGCAACATTTAATAAACTATATTGACTGAAATGGCAAAAAAAAATTGGATTGAAATAGTAAATTTAATAAAACGTAAGGGACGAAAATGATATTTTACTCTTTTATTATTTAATGGTTATAAATGATGAAAAAAATATTATAAACTCATTTATAAGTTTTAAATTTTATAAAAAACTTACTTTAAATCAAACTTAAATTATTTTAAATTATTTTAAACTAATATTTTGCCAATCTTTTAAATAATTAATTATTTTGACCAAGTTATTTAAAAGCTAATTATTTAAAATTAATTATTTTTCACAGTTTAATAGTTAAACTTTATTTATTCAATCATTATTAATTATAAATTTAAATTGTATCTTTCTAATATAATAAAAGGGTAAATAGGAGATACACATGTCAACACCACATTCACTCTCATCAAATTTCTCCGCTTCTCTCTCCTATTAAATAATCACATTAATTACTAATAATATTATTAAATTTATTTTAGATGAATATAGTTCTTTAATAAAATAAAAAAGATGTTTTTTATTAATGCTATTTCTAAAGAAATAATTTTTATGAAGTTTTTTTATCTAAAACATCAAACTTTTTAAAAGATACAAAATATTTTAAAATTGATGTTTTTAAAAAGTAAATTGTCTATAAACAAAAGATAATTAAATTTGAGATTTATAATAATAAAAAATTTTAAAATGATATTTTTAAAATGAGATTTATAATGAAGATTTCAATCATATCTTATTTTAAAATATTAATTTATAATTAAAATTTTTTAATTATATTTAATATTTTTGAATTCAACCCATGTAATACATGTGTTCGCTAAAGCTAGTTAATTATAAAAGGGTAACTAATATGGCAACATGTCAACACCATATTTTTTTTATTAAATTTTTTCTGCTTCTCTTTCATATTAAATACTAATAATATTATATAACTACTTTTTTAGATTAAAATAGTTTTTAATAAATTAAGAAAAAGATATTTTTATTAATGTTATTTCTAAAGAAACAAGTTTTTATAAAATAAATTTTTTTTCTAAAACTTCAAACTTTTAAAAAAAAATACAAAATCTTTTAAACTTGGTGCTTTTAGAAAGTATAATTTTCATAAACAAAAATAATTAAAATTAGGATTTAAAATAAAAAAATTTAAAAATAATATTTTTTAGCACATTTGTTTTGAAACATAATTTTCATTTATCATATAATAAGAAAGGTAGATTTCAATCATATCTTAACCTAAAACATCATGTTATAATTTATAAATTTTTATTCTGTTTAATATTTTATGTATTTAACCCGTGTTTCAATCAGGCAACAACCATCTATATTTTGCCAATCTTTTAAATAATTAATTATTTGGACCAAGTTATTTAAAAGCTAATTAGATAAAATTAATTATTTTTCACAGTTTAATAGTTAAACTTTATATATTCAATCATTATTAATTATAAATTTAAATTGTATTTAATTATTCTATTTCTTTTATTATTAATTGTTATTTTCAAATTCAATTATTTTTAAAGTTATAAATCAAGGACACTATTTTAAACTAATTGTTAAAAATCCTAAATCCGAATTAAAACCCTAATCTATACTTAGTCCTTAAAGCATGAAATTATTCTAAACTTAGACATCATTCCTAAGGTTAATTTAAGAGGAAATGTTTGGTGTCTATTCTTGCGTTCTTGTATTCAAATCACTTATATTTATCAAGTGTATTATTTGGAAAATCATGTGACACTTATACAATCAATTGTTCATTGTTATTCTATTTAAAATTCAATTCAAATCGTGCTATGTTATTATTTGTATTTATATGTTCATGCTTAGATAAACTACATGTTAACATAATCATTAACTTAGACAACCAGGTGATGTGTGAAAAAGTATATATTAATTTATTGCAAAAATAATTTTCACAAATTTGTTTTTAAATGGAAATTTTCAACTAAAATTCACACAAACGGCAAGTGTATCGGTCGCGATATGGTAAAGTTTAGGTAAGTCCAGATATCGAATCCGTGGACACTTTTGGCGGCTCTTGATAATAGAACTCTATCAACTTCTAACCTAATTAATTGAATTATTTTAAGTAATTATTAATAAACAAAAATAAAAATTAAAATAAAATTAATAAATCCAAACACGACAGTTGAGATAAACAAATATTGATTCAAAATTGGAAACTTGAACACGATCGACTATGTGAAATAACTACCTAGGTTGGAATCCAACTAACATGTAATGACACAAAGGTAATGACTCGTATGACTATCTCTAAAACTACGGATCTAGAATTAACTAAGTATGTTGCTACTCCCTAATAAAACTAAAAACACGTGTGAAGCACTAGATATGTTTATTAAAATATCTACTCGAAGATTGCCCTTAGGTATTCTACCATAATATTTTTAAGATTGTATTCTACAACCCTAAAACAAAAGACAACCTAATTAGATCCAATTAAATACCTTAAAACACTAACACCATGAATGAAAGGCAAAATACGCTCTCGCGTAATCTAAACCTAAAAAGCTATGAGTAAGAGGTTTTAAGCAATATCTATCACCCCTAGATTTTAGATAAGGTAGTACACTGAAAAATACTATCAAATCACAACCAAAACTACTAAGATTATCTCTAATCAAAGTCTAAAATTAAAAACACAAAGGAATTAATTTTAACGAGTAAAATCTAATCTAGATGTCACGCAAACAATCAAGATCAAACATACACGAGAATGACAATAACTTTCAAGCATAAAACAATACACATACCCGTATTTAATTGGAAAAGAATCAAGTTCTAATATTAATAAACGAATGTACGAGATCAAAACCAAATATTTAGTCAAAACATATTAGTTTTCAACCAAACATAGGTAGTACTAAAAATAAACTAGCCAATCATAATCAAGAAAATAATAACCTCAGTTGCATACATAATCCTATTTCAAAGAAAACAAAATATGAATAGCAAACTGAACCGATTAACGTGATGGATCTTTACTCCGGGCAGCAAGATGTCTCGTTTAGATTTACTCCAAAATAACCCCTTTGGTCTCTTGTGCTCCAAATCCTCCGCGTCTAAGGTAGTGTTTGTTTTTTATAAAAAGCTCTTCTCCACCTCTTCATCTGCGCGCACGCAGACGCGGGAAGAGGTTTTGAGTGCGCAGACTGTTTGATTTTTGGAAGACGTTTCATTAAAAAACGTCTTCCTGACATCTGCGTGGAGAAGATGTAGACCTACCACTTCTCAACCTCTTCTCACCACTTCTCATTAACTCCCCCATCCTGAAACCCACCTTCATTTGTCAAGAACTCTCCCCACCTCTCCTCTCACCACCGGCCGACCTCCACCCAACCGCCACCGCGCCGCCGGTCTGCTACCCTCCCCCTCCGATGCGAGCCCTCCCCCTCCGCCGCGCTGCCCTCCCCTCTCCGCTGCGCTGCGTCAGCCCGCCCACCCGCCCCCTACCCCCGCCCGCCCCGCGCCGCCCTCCCTCCCCTCTCCGCTGCGTCAGCCCGCCCGCCCGCTCTGCGCTTCCCGCCCTCCGCCGCCGCCCGCCCTGCGCCCGCCCGCCCTCCGCCGCCCGCCCTCCGCTGCGGCCCCAACGGCGGCCCCGGTGAAGGCGTCCTTAGCGAGCTTCAAGGAGTGAGTGTTTTCATCCGATTGTGTGTTGTGTAGATCTAGGTTTGCCGTTTACGAGGTTTTGATTTGAGTCGGTGGCTTGTGTTTGTGGACTGTTTCTGTGGTTTTTGTTAGTTGTGGGAGCTGAAGATGATGCAGGCAGGGGGTATGTTTTGTGGACTGTTTTTGTGGTTTTTGTTAGTTGTGTAGATCTAGTTATGTTTTGTGATTTGGTTTAGTATTTTTTGATTTGGTTTAGCAATCTGCAGATGTTAAAAAAACAAACAGTCTTTTTCTTGCAGACTGCAGACGTTTGGTCCACCTTTTCTGCTGCAGATGTTTACAGATGTGGTTCGCAGACTGCAGACGTTTTACCTCTTAAAAAACAAACACCACCTAAAATAACTGTCTTCGGCTCCCCTTTTTTTTCTTTATATAATTGTTGTCGATGAATCTTACTTCTTTTTTTCTCTTGCGTAGGGTTTTATTTCCAATAATATGTCCTCAGCCTCTATTAAGAAAATATCACAGGTGATGGGCCTCCTTATGAGCTCCGACAAATAAATCATCTGATAAATGAAAGTTCTTGTGGGTATTTGCAATCTTTATTATGGACCTTTAATTCATTTTACTTGATAATTATTTGATTTCACAAGTTATGACACTTCATTTGATTTCAAAAGCATTCACGTGGCCTACATATTGTCAACATAGAATCCATATGTTAGTATATAACTTAAATCAAAACCAATTACTTCCATCATATTTACGACTCTGTCATATTATAATTATTTTACTTATTTTGTTTTATTTGTTAAATTTATTCTTTTGATCTAGATAAAGATTTTTATTACTCGTCGGTCTCGTGTTTAAATAAAATATATCTTATTTCTGTTTCTAGTCTCTTAAATCCTTAAAATTCAAAAATTAAAAAATTAAGTGCAATATTTAATAACAAGTGATTATAATTATATTCAAAAAATTAGGAAATATTATATCTTGCTACTCTAATAAAAGAGTAACTAAAGGTGACACATGTTACCACCACTTTCCTTCTAATCATAATTTTTCCGGTTTTAACTCTTATTAATTACTAATTTATGCCCATGTAATACACGGATTAAATTAATAAAATATTAAATTATTTATAATTAAATTTATAAACCGATTTAAGATAAAATATGATTAATTTACTTATAAATAAGTAATTCAAGTAAAACAACAATAATATCGTCTTCAACTCTCGTTTTATGAGATTGTTTTTTATTTTTACATTTTGTTTTTCAAATATATTTTATTTTTTAGTAATTCTTAAATAAAAAAGCGGTTTTAAAAAAATTAGAATTTCTAGAAAAGTTTTTTGTTTAAGAAAATTTATGTATCTTATATTTTTTTTAAAGATTGTTTATTTGTTATATAAAAATCTAGTTTAAAATGTTTATAATATTTTTAATTTAGAAATGTTTTAAATAACATAATTACTATTTATTATTATCATTTATTATGAAATAGAGGCGCGAAATTCAATATGAGAAAGCGGGATATTTTGACACGTGGTACCTTAAAAACTTCTTTTATTATAATAGATAAATTATATTAATTACTAATAATATTATTTAAACTTTTTTAGATTAAAAAAGATTTTTTAATAATTTAAGCAAGAAATCTTTTAATTAATGTTATTTCAAAGAAAAAAATTTTATAAAATAATTTTTTCTAGAACATTAAACTTTTTAAATACAAAATTTTTAAAACTAGTGTTTTAAAAAAAAATTTCATCAACAAAAAATAATTAAAATTAGGAGTTATAGTAGGGAAATTTTTGAAAATGATATTTTTCTAAAATGGTTTGTTTTAAAAAAATATTTATTTTACTTTTTAGAAAAACAAAGTTAATATCATTGTTTATCACTTTCTTAGTAATATGCAATTTTAATTTTATCTTATCTTAAAGTATTATCATAAAATTAATAAAATTTTATTTTAGTTAATATTTTATTTATTCAAGCCGTGTAATACACGAGCTTAGTAAAGCTAGTATTTTATATACAATTAAGGGCACATCACCAGGTAACAGTAATAGATCTATTACTTTGACAAACCCATCACATTTGATTTTAGTTATTAGGTTTGATTTTATTTGGTTTCTCTTTTATATTATACTATTAGATTATAAGTCTTGACATTGCCATGGACAATGAATTGTTTGAATCATTTTAATTCAATATATCTATGTACGCAAACCTGTGAAGACTCACCGGATTCTTCACATAATTTCAAGAAATGCCGCTTAAGTTGGATTTCATGTAAACATCTAGGATGATGGACCTAGATAATTAATAAGACATTAGTTATATGTTATTTGAGTTATGTTTGATTGTAATGCAACATTTGACTACTTAGTGATAATGAAAATTTATTTAACATTATTTCAACATATTTAATATCATCTGCTATGAGCAATCGATTCACCTTCGTTAACCCTGATAATTCTGTCATTAGTTGGAGTGTGACATGTACTAGCACCATCAAACAAAAAAAATACCTTTTAACCTACATACCACAGCCAAGCCAACCATATCCCCCTTCTTAAATTTCACCTAATAGCCCTTAACAATCGTAAATTGGCAAAAGGCTATAACTATTGAATACATGGGATTAATAGAAAATAACACGTGGGACTTGGTACTTAGACCTTAAAATGCTCACATTATATATTGCATGTGGCTAATTTGCCACAAATATAATGCGGGCGGTACATTACGACGTTATAAAGCATGTCTCGTCATAAAACAAGAAATCACAATATGTTGGTATTTATTGCTTTGACACATTCAGCCTCATTGTGAAGCGTGCCACCATACAGACCTTTCTTAGTCTAACGGTCTCCTGAGCATGGCCTATCTACCAACTAGATGTCACAAACAAATTTTTACATGGAGATCTTAATGAGACTATATATATGTTGCAACACTTGTTCTTCGTGAATAAACAAGATCCCATACATGTATGTCGTCTCCATAAATCTCTTTATGGTTTGAAATAGGCTCATCGTGCCTAGTACCACATATTTGCTTCATTGATGCTTTATTGTGGTTTTTGAAGTAGAACAACTAGCATTTTGTTTAAAGAAAAGGAAATTGAATGGTCTGTCTTTTATTACATGTTGATGACATAATCTAATGGATTCAGATTATAGGTCACTTCATGATAAATGTCAGCAATCTTAATAACTTTCTTAGCATACAAGTTATGCCTAAAATGGTGTACTTAGCAATCTTAATAACTTTCTTAGCATACAAGTTATGCCTAAAAATGGTGTACTTTTGTCTATCTCTGGAAATCTCTTCTCTTGATATTCTTGCCTGGGCCAACATGCTTAAGCCATGCTAGAATCCAGCCAACACTTACTCAAAACTAAGTGCTCAAGCCAGCCCTCTTCTAGCCAATGGTACCCTTTATCAAAGCCTAGCGAGGCCCTACTATACTTGACATTAACTCGGCCTGATATATTGTATGTGGTACAACATGTATGCTTGTTTATGCATGAACCAACAGATTCGCATTTTCGGTTTCTTAAACGGGTTCTCTGATACATCCACGACACTATTGACCATGGTCTTAGCTTCTCACCATTAAACCCTTCAGATCGTTAAACTTACAGCTTACTCTAACGCCGACTGGGGTTGACTCGATACATGACGGTCCACCTCGGGATATTGTGTCTTTCTTGGTGATAATTTGATTTCATGGTCTTCGAAGAGACAAACCACAATCTTCCAGTCTAGTGCTGAAGAATAATATAGAGGTGTGGCTAAAAACACCGTCGAGACAAGATAGCTTTGAGATCTACTTCTCGAGTTGCATCTTCCAATGTAAAGCCATAATCATATTTTGTGATAATGGATCCGCCATATACTTAACCGAAAACCCTGTTCAACATCAACGAACGAAACATGTGGAAATCAAAATTCATTTTGTCCGAGACAAGGTCCGCATTGGCCATGTTTGAGTACTTAACATTCTAGCAAACTACCAATATGCGGATATCTCTACCAAAGGCATTCCAAAGCCTCTCTATGACACATTCAAGTCCAATTTACGCATTTGTCCTTCTACCGCTAAGACTGGCGGTGCAATTTATATAGAACTATTTGTCAGAAAACATAAATCAAACAAGAAAAATTCAAGAATAACAAAGACATAAACAACTTACAGATTCAATGGTGAATATGTGAATAATGCCTATACTAAATCTTCATCATTATGGTGAGATTACAAGTCAGGAACACAGAAAGAAAACACATACAACCAATCAAACAACACAATCTAGAAAGTAAGAAAACAAAGAAGAAATCAACTAACAAACTGAAAAACTAAAAGAATACGAAGCCACATTTAGCAAGCTCCTAATGAAGACGACAACTGAATAAGTAGTTGATGGAGACGTTTGATGACAGCCACCAAAGTTATCGATTGAAGAAGACGATTATGGAGTGATTGAATGGGTGAATGAGATTAGGGCTTCTAAGATGAAACTCATTCTTTTAAACAGCCTTCAACTTGCTACAACAAACTCAAACTTTAGCTCTTGCACACCTTCAATCCTTGAACTACCAGATCCTTCATTTTTACCTTACAAACCGAAAACAACTAAGCACAATGACTAACAAATATTTAGTAATTGAATTGATAAAGATGTACATATTTGTAACACTATTATTGTTATATTATTTTATATTTATGATGTATATCTTCTATTATTTAAATTCCCTAGTTAGTTTATTCGGTTAGGATGATATTGTGTTTATATATTGTTTTTTCCATCAATAATAATGAGAGTATTCCATTGTTTACATATTCCACAAGAAATGCATGTGTTATTTTCTAAAACAAACATATCAAATGTCTTTGTTAACGTTAAGAAGTGAAAAGTAAATTATTAACTCTAATCCAACTATGATAAATAATTATATCATGTATTTGTTTGATTCTGAAACTGATAACAATAAAATTTCTCTAGTTCGATCACCGTCATAACCAAATCACATTAGTAAATTAAACCAACTACATTGCCATATCCTCATTTATTCTTGCACTTTCAATTTGTCACACAATTGTTCATGGGCATTTGTTTAGACCATGTGTTCCCCCAAAACAAGTATCATTATAAGCACTAAGCACAAACTTTAAAAGCTTCATATATCTCTTCTGTTGCATGTACAGAATGAGAAAATAGATTAGATGAGAAGCAAGAGATATCTAAAGATAATATTCTATCTAGTTGTACAATCCTCTTGTGATTCTCAGCATGATTAGGGACTTAGGATCAAGCAAGAGTGAGAGTAACTTGTGAGCCACCTATAAACAGCACATGATTATCTTGCTTTTATCCGAAAACCCCCGACAATTATCGATATCTTGGGGTTAATTAGTCCTTAATGGAGATATTATTATATATCATGTGTTGATTAAAGTAACTAATGTTTAATCATTATGTACCCATAATTCAGTAGGTGGGAATAACATATGTAAAGAACCCTGCAAAGTTATGAACTTTCTTTAAGGAGTGATGCTGCTGCTGCCATATCAGCAACTCACCAAACATATTGGCAATTCTTATAATAATAAAATGTATTATAAAACTGATCAAAAGTGGTATTTTGGCAGGGTTGAGATGGAGAATAAGTAGTTGGTGTTAAGTTTTGAAGTAAAAAATGATTTTTTTCAATGATGAAGCCATGTGGTGTGTGTTAACTTAGGTTTTATCAAATGACAGGCAATAATCATGTGCCATATGGATCTAGTTATAGTATAGTACTCATTTTAGATTCAGAATTTTCGACACCACAAGACCCTAACACAAAACTTATCAGTTTAAGTTTAGTTTAAATGGTTAAATGGTTTTTAAGTTAACTCGTTTAATCTATCTATTTTTATAACTTTTAAAGAAATATTGTTTTATATCTAACTTAAATTATTTTTATGTTAAAATTTAGAAAATAAAAAAAAGTCTCCAGAAATATAATTTTTAATTTAAACGTAACTATTTATACATATTTATGCTTTTTATTCAAATTTGTAATTTTTAAAAAATTAATATGCAAAAAGTAAAATATAAAATACGGGTTATACGGTGCATGTTTATGTCAAGCCGTGAGTAAGGATGTCATGTTAAGACAAGTCATTTCGTGTTCATGTATGTGTGTAAAATTTTCATGTTTTCTGTTTCTATCATTTTCCAATAAACATAACCAATTTAACAATTATCCACTTTATAAGATTGAAAGAGAGTAAAGTTAAGTAATTATATATTCTCAATATTTGATTATAATATGTTTGAGGGTGAACCTTGAAGCAAATATTAATGTTGTTGCTTTGTAAATTTAAGGTCATGGGTTTAAGCTTCGGGAAACATTCTACTGCACAAAATGTAATATAAGACTGCGTACATCATATCGCAAAGCAATCTGGCCTCTCCCTAGACCCGCACAAAACAGGAGTAAGTCAAGAAACAATTACACCCACCCTAATTAGAATCTGTTTCTGCCAAAGAGTCCAAACTAACTGCTGTGACATGGGTGCTTTAAACATAAATCCAAACACCCTCTTTATCATAACAAATTCACCATGGACCAAGGATACAAGATTGTCCATTGATTGGCTGATTCAGTGTACTCTTAGTGACACAATCATGAAAGTTCCTACTTGACCACCTTTTCCTTTTTGCTTTAAATCTCCTACTGGCCATAAATATATCTTTTTACACACACTCTGTCCAGATATACTCCCTCATTCAAAATGCAAACCTCTAGAGGTCATCTCAAGAAGCAAAAACTTCCATATAAAGGATGCAAGACATTCTGTTGCAATTGTAGGCTTAGTGTTTCCTCTTCTTCCGAAGAAGAAACCGAAAGCAGGAAATCCGACCGTTTCCCAACCGTCTCAAGCCTAGCGCACGCCATGGTTCAAGAGCGGTTGGACCAAATAATAAGAGAAAGACGCGAAAAAAGATACGAAGAAAGGAGGAGAAGGGTGAGAGAAGATAGTAGTAGGTTGTTTGTGATGGTGGCAATGGAGAAATCTTCTTATAATCTTAGAGGGGATTTTCGCGACTCCATGATGGAGATGATCACTGCGAATCGGATTTCTGATACGAAAGATCTACGTAGGCTTTTGAATTGTTATATATCAATGAATTCGGATGAGTTTCATAGTGTTATACTTGAGGTTTTTCATGAGGTTTGTTCGAGTTTGTTCTTGTATTGTAAGTGCCATTGAAGGGTACCATATATATTCTTTGTTAATGATCATAGATGTTATGTTAAAAGTTACTTGCTTCCTCTTTTCTAGCTTTTCAAATATCTAGACATGGTAGAATAAACGAGTCAAGTAAGTTTGATAACATGTTAAAACTTGTCTAAAACACATGGGTCGGGTTGATTTTACAAAAACATTTTATTCATTTCTTTTGGGACATAAGTATTAGTTACGTATTTCATGTAATTACTAAAAAATATATAAAAGATATCTTATATTAGTTGGGTAACATTACAGAATAGTAACCAAGTTTTAATAGTGCTTCAATTAGGTAGCTTAAGTTTAAAAATTGTTTCGATTAATTCAATCATCTTTCATGTTTTATTTAACTAGTTTTAACATGTTTTTTATCGTATTTTTCTTTTTGTTCTAATTAGAAAATATCTGTTTTCTTTTTTTTTTTTTATGCTGATGTAGAGTGATGACGTGAAATTTAGTTATTATTTTTTTATTTTTTATGTAACTAACACGTTTTTATTTACTTAATATAATTACATATATTGGAAATACCGATCCCACATCTTCTCCTCCATTTCTTTGACACAAAAAGTCCGATGATAACTCGATTTGATGGTTTATTGATCCAATTTTAGCAAAATATGTAAGAGTGATCTAATTGAGACATTTTTAACACTTAATTACTATTTTGTGATATGTTAAATTACTTACATAAATAAAAAAGAATATAATATATTATTAACATTTAAGTCAAAAATAAAATCTTTCTTCTAAAAACAAAATTGTCTTACAAACTTTTTAACACTGACACATATATTTGTACATTTAACGACATTCATTTGCAACATCACACGGCTGACCACCCACTGTCCCAGGTTCAATCATTTTTTGTTAGAATGATGGAATGTGTAAACAAATTCAAAAATAAAATCGTTAACAAATATTTATGGATGTTAATGGATACCGTCATATCGTGTTTCATAAAGTGGGCTCTCCAAGAACCCATTAAGTGGATCAACTTTGGGCTTCTCATGGGTTTCGGCCCATGACGTAGCCGATAGCACTAACACCGAGGCACAAGAAGTTAAAAAACGGTTAGTAGACCAAATCTAATAAGCGAATAAGTTAATAACCAGTTCGGGAGAAATCGGTTTGCGGTTTCCATCCTACCCAGGGGTTACCTCATAATGGTTCATAACCTTTTAATAGTTAATAGATAACTTTAATGTTAAATGATTAAAATATACCATTAAAATTTAACCTATTAACCATTTAACATTGTCTATTAATAACCATTAAAAGAATGCCAGACAACCCATAAGTTAGTTTATAACCGGTTTCTTTAACCAATACTATAAACTAATTTTTAACCAATTATAAATTAGTTCCGATTAGCTACTAAACCTAACAAACTCTTTTTTAAACCTTCTCCAACCTGTTAATAAACGAAATGGTTTTCTATCGGATAGGTTTTTAAACCTTCTCCAACACCTGTTAATAACCGAATTGCTTTTTGGAACAACTTGTTTCGCTCATTTTTAACCAAACAAATTTCTTTTTTTTACAATAACCGATTTCTGCACACAATAGGCACTAAACATAATATAGTTAATAACCATTCCCATTCCCATTCCCATTCCCATTCAGACCTTCAAACCAAACACACCCTTAATTCACCATCAAGTCGATCCAAACAATGAAAGTTAAGGTGAAATAGAATAAGAATCACATAAAACTCATGATCCAAACAATGAAAAAGTTTGGCTCCACATTGTTCTTCAACAAACCCTTCCTCAAATCTAAAAACACAACCACAATTTCCCATTACAGAAAACAAAACATTACTTTTAAAGATTGATCGCCATCGTCATCTTTGTTCATCGAATCTGCAGTTTACTCTTTTACCTTTTTGTCCACGCCTTCGACAGCTTCTGCATTCGAACAATGGTTCTTCAAAACCGTTGCTATGTCAGCCTCTGATGCACCCGCGAGCTTGAACCGCTCAACTGCAGTCTCCAAGTTCTTCTCCCAACCCGTCAAACCCAACTTACACTCGACCTGAGATCTCTCGAAAAGCATGTTACCCCAGAAAAGATGTATCTGGGATTTCATAACAGCTGCTTGTTCTGCCGCTTCATCACCTGAAACCTCATTGGTCTTTGACTTTTTCTTTGATAATTCATCTTTCTTGATGACATTTGGATCTTTAGCCTCTTTAGCTCTTTGTTCCTCGAGTTTTCCCCACATTTCTGTTGCGGATTTCATCTTCTCTTCAGCACTGTCGAAAAGCTTAATCGTTTCTGTTGGGTCCCACTTTGACAGATCATCTTTCTTGGCAATAACGAAAGACCAGTAAAGTTTCGCCATTTCAAACTGTTGTTGGCCTAATGCTAATAACCCTTCATAAAAATCTGGTTTTATTAGCAATGCTTCTTCATACTTCTCTCTTGCTAATGTGTATTTCTCTTTCACCCAATCGTATGCTGCTTGTAGTCGAGTTGCTACCATTTCTTGATCACCCGAGTCATCTATAGGGATCCGTTTACGGGCTGCACACATGTGAACATTTCCCCAGTTAAAATAAGCCAAAGCCGCCACTTCTTGGAACTTTGAAGCAGCTTTATCAAATAGAACTTGAGCTTCTTCACTCGTAACGGTTTCTTCAAGGGCTTCAGAGCACATCTCCATTCCAAGCTCGTGTAAATCAATATGTGCATCAGGATCAATCCCAACATGTGTACGGAACAACTGAGCAAATTCAAACAACCAATCATCCATTTCCACTTCTTTCAATTCGGGATCTTCAGAGGATGCTGGTTTATCGGTTTCTTTTTCTGTCTTTTGATCATTCTCAGGATTAGACTGGGACCCACTATTGTCTACTTCAATCGGCTCGATCTCAACGGGTTTCTCTTCTACTACCTCTACTTCTTCCAACAACGGTGGCTCTTGCTCTGGACTAACCTCAACAACATGCAGTTTCAACATCCCAAATAGGTCAGATTTATCAATATCGGCTTCTTTATCTGGAAGAACAAGGCCATCTGCAATGGATTCTGCCAATCTGAGCTCATGGGTACAAGTTATAGTTACTAAATCCCCATCATCATCCTTGTACTTAATCAGGACAGCGTTAGAAGATGGAAATCTTTTGCTTACGATCTCTCTCAACACTTTAAAGCTGCAGTTCACTGGCATTTGGGCAAGACGTATGTCGTGATCATACACAAGTTTCAAAGATCTCCACTGAACCGCAGTCTCTGCAGCTGTCGGTTTTGAAGACATCACCTTGTCATTCTGCTTATCATTATCACCATTAGCACTAGATTTAACAGAACCACTGGAAGGCTTTAACACAAGCTTTGGCATTTGGGTGGTTTTGACCTCCTGTTCAACCTCAACAGGCGGAACCGGATACGTCTTGTCTAGCTTATTGTTAGCAACAGCAACGGAACCAGAAGCCCCGGCCTTCTTTGGAACAGGCCGGGCTGGCAGACAGGGTCCAAGCCCACCAATGGGAGCCCCACGGATGGCAGAAGCCCCTAAAGCCGCAGGCGAAGGGCGGCTCTGAAGATCTTGTTGGGCCTCCTGTCGCGCCCCAATGATTGGACCCCGTAGCCTTCGGGCTATCTCCAAAGCATCTCGATGATTCGGATCAGCACTCAACAGCGTTTGCACGTCCAACATAGCCATTTCATACTTTCCCACCGCCTCAAAAGCCCGAGCCCTACGAAGCAAGGCGCGAACATACCCAGGCTGCACCTGAAGCGCCATAGAACACTCGGACACAACCATCTTGTAATCAATGGGCTTCATCTGCATCAAACAAGCAGCCCTATTGCTATGGTAAACGGCTCGGTCCGGGTGGTTCTTAGGCGTGAGTTTAAGCGCATTCTCATACTGTTCAAGTGCACCCACAAAATCCCTAGCTTGAAACCTCTTATTCCCCTCTTCTTTAAGCTCATGAGCTCGTTTCAAGAACACTGTTGAATCCAAATCAACACCACCACCACCACCATTAGCCATGGTTGACACAGGTTTCGGGTTGACTCCCGACCCATGACTTCCAGTTTGACTAGGGTTTTGACTCTGATTAACACCACCACTACCACCACCACCACCACCACCACCACCACCACCCCCCTTCTTCTTCCTACCACCAGATTTCCCCATGATTTCTAACTAAAGCACGAAACTTTAACCTAAAATCGAACAGAATCTACGAACTATCGATTGAAGAATGCTAGATAACTACTGAATTCACGATATTGAGAAATTGGGGATGAATTCACCTACCTTTGGAATACGGCACAATCCTTTCAGAGCTGAATGAAGCGTATGAGATCGTTTTGCATTAGGGTTTTAGGAGATAGAAGAAAAAGATTGAATTTTGGGGGTTTTAGAGGATTTAATCTGGTTGAATTCGAAACCCTAGATAGCAGCAGTAAGATGAGCTTGAATATCAAGTGGAGTGAGGGGCCGACTGTTTGTATAATGGATTTCCGCAAACATTGTTGGGGCTCCATAACTAAGTTTGTTGTTATGGCAAAAGTAGTCCCTAGACTATTGTCTAGCATTCATATTTAGTTTTCAAGATTTTTCTAGCAACTTTGGTTTCAAATGTTTATTTGCACTCTATTCTGGTGATTGAGACTCGGTTAAATTCATTTGAAGCTACGGGTCCACGCTTGATATTACGTTAATTCATTTGTAGCTATGGGTCTACGTATAAGTCATGAATACCATATACCAATTGGAACATATTAGAATTATAGATATGTGTAGGTTTGTAATTATTAGCTACAAAAAGTCTTCACTGATGGGTTTTGGCCGAGTAACAATGGTTGAAGAGTGGCAACAACGTACTCATGGGAGGTGAACTACAAAACATAACATTGTTAGTTTTTTCGCATATAAAAAAAAACTTCTTTGTGTGACTAACCTTTGATTTGAGAATATGTAGTGTTTATGATAGATAAAGTATTTAGAAAGGTTAGTTGAGAATAAATACTTCAATATGCTATGAGCATGAGGAAGGTTGTTTATCCTTTATGTTGTTTTGGAATCTTGGGATAGGCAAGTCATGCCATTGTTGGGTATAGGATGATATGTTTAGTGTTAATCATGATATAGGTTGAATAACCTAGTGATATTGAAGTGCCATTCTTACTATTATAGGCTAGTTCTGGATGGTGGTGCTCTCACGTTTGATGATCATGATTCATTAGCTATTTGTTATGTTAGTGTACTTACGTCTTGTGGAAACTTATCTTGGTTTACTGTAATGATCTAAAGCATGTGCCTTGAGGTTGGCATATGTGTCGTAGTGCTTGTTACATCCGATCGGAGGTTGGGTCTCCAATGGGCTTTATGTTTTATCAATACCTTCACATTTAGTTTGAAGGCTTTCCCAAAGGTCTTTTGCATTTTTCATAATTTAAAATTTTTAATAGACATCACTAAGAAGAGCCGCAGACAACACACTTGAAGTTTTTTCATCTTTATTAGTTAACTTATGGTACTATTCAAAATATCTAGATACATCCTTTCCATAGGGTCTTGACCATTAGCGGTAGCAGTCATTGGTTATTAGGGTTCATTTTTAACTGATTTTTCATAGGTTGTTGTCATAAAAAACTAGAAAGTTTTTCGTTACGATTTCACTTGGTAAAGTTATCACATGTTATCTTATGGGTTTGTTTGCTGCTTTAACATTTGATTTATTCTCCATTCAAGACTTATTGATTATCTAATTGATGAAGTTTATGAAAATGATTTGTAGCACGACAAAAGTTGGATTGATGATTGATTAGATCACCAATTTAGAACCAAACACTCTAGTACTACTTATTAGGATTGATCAGGATAGTTCAAACTCACGTGATTAGATTAGCATGATTTAATCTAATCAACCTCTCACACAGTTGAATAATAAATAAAATAGTAAAACAATAAGAATACAATTCGCAATTAACCTCTCATATATTTAGTAACATCAACAATCTTTCTACTCTAATAAAATAGTAACTAAGGAGGACATGTGTTATTATCACATTTATTTCCGCCAAAATTTTCTCGCTTCTCTCTGCTATTAAATAATTAACTTAATTACTATATATTGTCTAATAATATTACTGTCAAAGTAACAAACTTTTAGAAAATGAGAATTTTTTTCAAAACATCAAATTTTTTTTAATATACATATTTTAAAATTGGTTTTTATAAAAAATAAAACTTTTATAAACAAAAATTAATTAAAATTGAAAGTTATAACAAGGAAATATTTAAAAGATATTTTTTAAAAACTGTTTATTTTGAAATAAAATGTTTAAATATTTTTTTCTTTGAAAAACAAAAAAGTTTAAAGAGTTGTAACATTGTTTTATTATTTATATATTTTATTCATATGTAATTTTAATCATATATTATTTTAAAATATTATTTTATAACTAATAAAATGTTATTTTATTTATTCAACTTGTGTAATACACGGGTTTACTAATTAGCAAGTTACAATTCAATTGTCAATTAGAATATACTTAAAAGGCTAAACAAACAGCAATTTTCTCTATAGTTGTGGCAATCAATTATCTCAATTTATTGCACATATTAAACTTAACTAACTATAGTACAGTTATAATACAATTGCATACAGATATACAAAGACTAATACAAAGATAGGATTTCGTAAATTTCGTTGTTAACCTTAAGAATCTTTAGCTTGAAACACATCTTGACGACGACTTAAAATTAATTAGATACTTCAGTAGTTAACACTACTAGTGGTAAGAACTAACTTACCTTGGTAGAAACTACACCTCGATGTCAATATTTAGACTCAATAGTAACTTGAACTTCAGTACTAACATTGACCTTTGGTAAAAAACAAAAATAACCTTGATATTAAAGTTATTATTGAAAAATAAATACACGAAGGTCTACACTACTAATGAAAAAAAATTTGATGATACAAACACCTTTGAAGAAAATAGGGAGCTCTTGTGAAGTATAATCACTCTATGAACAAGTGAAAAGAAAAAGAATGTAAGAAAATATATATGATAGAGAATGGTGTGTTCTCTAACCTTTATAGTATGATACTTATCGCTCAAAAATGAGTTGGTACTCAATTATGGAAGGTTTGTGAGCTATAAATTAAAACTAATTAACAAAAATAATCACAAAATATATTATATGTACATGATAAATCCTCTTATAAACCAAACTAAACAACAAGCCCATCTAAACTATTAAATTTATTACACAAATAGTCCATGTGGTTTAGTGTTGTTCTCATGTTTCGATACTAACCCTTTTTATGTAACAAGTTTGGGATCAAAAAGAATACAATACCCCTTAAGGGACTATTTATGTAATTCTTTTAATTTAGGGACCATTTATGTAATTAACTAAAAATAGAACCCAACCCACCCACCTTCCATTTTCTCCCTCACGTTGTTTCGCGTTGGCAATCACCACTAGTCCTCCCCATAGTGGCCACCACCACCGTTGAACTTCATCTCTATCGTTGGTTATCGAACACTCTTTGTCTTCGCCTACTTCCAGCCAACCACAACCAACATTTAACTAAGATGAAATCAAAATACATAACCACCGCCGCCATCATGCCCACCTTGTTTTCCCCCTTCACCATTTGAAACCCTAACCCTGACATCCCTCTCTCTCTCTCTCTCTCTCTCTCTCTCTCTCTCCCTCTCTCCTTCTCTTTCTCTCTCTCTCTCTCTCTCTCTCTCAAACCCTAATTTTTTCACAACTTCAATATTCCTCAAAATCAGTATCGTTATGGCACCTTAATGATGGTTGGCGGTTGAACAAACATTAAGGAGGAGCGGAGACAACCGTTGATGTGGTGGTAGTGGTGAGTGGTGGTGCCTTGTGGGTGGCTGGTGGTTCGTGGAACCATGGTGGTGGAGGGGGAGGGTATAGTGGTGGTGGTATGGCTGACGGGTAGGTTGTTTGGAGTTAGGTTTTAATTTTTCTTTTAGAGTTGATTACAAAAATGGTCCCTTTAGTGTATTAAATAGTAAAATTGCTCCCATAGATTTAAAAAGACTAAAATACCTTAAATTTTAAAATTTTTTTTAACAAGGGTTGACATTAGACCCTAAACTTGTTACGAATTGAAATCACAAGCCTAAACTTGTTACTAAAAAAAGTAAGTATCCAAACTTGAAAACGACGCTAAACTATAAAGACTATTTGTGTAACTAATCTCAAACTTTTAAAATAAAGTAAAAAAATAGATGTCTGGCAAAACTACAAACACATTAACTATATTCATACTTGCAAATAGTTGGTGTTTAGTCGAAACTTACATAAATTCTTCTTAATATGAAGACTCTTACCGGTTATCAAGTATTTTGGTCAGAATTCACTAGTTTATTAGTGGGACACACACTCAAAAGCTTGTACTATTAGCAATTCTTGGATCTGCTTAATAATTGACTTTTTTTATTGTCAACCCTAGATTTTAGTTTAGGTTCATCTCTTGCTTTCTAAGGTTGGGTTGCTTAACATTGGCCCGCGTTATCATATATGTGGTTCTATGTAGCAACGTTTGGTGTTTGTATTGTACGTATGTTTATTATACTAATGTTGTTGAGTCGGTGATGGTGACCTTTTATTCATTTGAGACGTTGGGGATATTATCCTTGATTTTTGGGGTTGGAGCCCTAATTTCTCTTTGGGGGCTTTTTTTATTGGATATTAAATCAGTATTCTCGTGTGCATTGTACTAATGTTGTTGAGTCAATGATGGTGACCATTTGTTCATATAAGAAGTTCTGGCATATTTTACTTGAAGCCGTAATTACATATCTGGGGCGTTTCCTCGATAGTCATTGAATTTGTATTCTCACTATTAAATGAATAACGTAATCTAAGGAGTTTATAACCTAACTTCTTATGGTTGTTCTAGTTAAATGATGATCATTGCACTTGAGGTCTAATGTGCACTAGCAAAAACCATATTTATCTCTATTTTCCATGATGATGGTGATGGTATTAGGTTGATAATGATGACTCTTATCTGAGATCATTTCTAATAAATGATGCTGAGAAGGGTTTTCACGTTGTCTCTGTGAATAAAGCCACTTTCTCCATGAAAAGCCGTTACTATTCCTCATCGTTGTAAAATCATATAGATGAAATGTAATTAGTTGTGTTGTTCAATGATGACAATTGTATCCTTTGCTGAAATCGAAGTGATTGTACTGTGTGAGTAAGTTAAAGATCGTCAGGCGATGATGACAAAAAAAACATGTTTGTATCCATTGTTTTGGTCTGGGGTTTGTGACCTCCGCAGACATAATGACGTACAATTGAGACTTGCGATATTGTTTGCATCCAATGCCTACAATTTAACCAATTTATCTGTATGATCTTACAATGATAAGGAATTTTCTGTTTCGGCCACCAAACTTTCGGGCCTTCTATTACTGCCACTTTAACGTGGCTCTTTATATGCAGGGTTAGCTTTGTGGCTGGTCTACAAGCAGAGTAAGTAGGCCCATGCGAGCGGCCCATCATTATCTTTATTATGACTACTTATGTTCTTTGATTCATGTATCCATGTTTATCTCCTATGGGGCTCATGATTTATAATCAGTTGTTGTAATTATACTAGATCAATAGTGCTTATATTGTTAACCTTGTCTTGTATTTTTATAAGTTATACTTACTGTGTAACATGGTACCCTCGATCACACATCAAAAGAAAACCACCCTACTAGATTGCATGAGATTCCTCAAGTTTTATAAAAAAAAAAAAAAAAAATGGACCGTCCCAAGCACGAATTAACCCCTAGTTCTACTATACTTTAGCATGAGATAAGCATTCAAGCATAGCGTACTATTAACTGATGCACATTTCGCTCTTTCTTCCCTTTTTGTTTTTTTCCCATTTCTTATTATTTTTGTCTTTCAGTATTTTCTTATTATATTATTTTAATTAGTTTTAAAGTTATTTTGTAGTTTCTCTATAACTTTTAAAATATAATTTTTTTATAAAATTTCAAATATTTCGTTGTGACATGCTTATTTTTATCTAAGTTTTAATGTAAGTTTCAAAAAAAAAAAAAAAAAACAAAGTTACACATAATTGTGCACAAGTCATCAAAGAACAAACGTAGAAGTTGTCAAAGCTCTTTTAAGGTTTTGATTTTTTTCATGGTTTTTTTTTGTTTCCATCATCTTACAACTTTTAAAATACGAGGTTTTATAAAATTTTGAGTTTTACATTGCAATATGCCTATTTTTATCTACGATTTGGCTTGAATTATCGTAGCGTTATTTTTAAATTGACTAATGGTTCTAAACGACTGTTTAAACTTTTCAGCGGTCATCTTCAAATAAACCGATGCAAGGTGTCTTTTTATGTACATCTTCTACCGCAATGTGGTCCGTATGGACACTAACTTGATTTTTTCTTAAATACAATTTCTCTCGTACAGAGAAACAAATAAAAACCCTGGTCTAGTAGTTCACGTATATACATGTGCAACAACTCCTTACGTATATAAGATTTATTTTCAATACGAGTGGCTAATTGTATCAACATTCTTACGTTAATTTTTTATAACCATTACTTCTTTTAATATTAACTTTCTAATAATATAACGGACTCTCAGCAACGCAAAAGTTTATAACGGTTTATTTTACATAAAGTTTCACAAGTTTTGTATTTCTTACTTTCAACTCAAAGGTTCACGATAACATTTCAAAGTTAACTTTTTAGATGATTTTATCCTCAAGCCTAAATCACAGGAGTTTTTACTTTTTACACTAATGTGTTACAAAAGATAAGCAAATTTACTAAAAGAGTATTTTTAGTGAAAGTAGTAACCACTACTAACCAGGGGCAAAAACGTAAATGCACATCAACGAAGTATTAGGGTTTTCACTAGCTCTATAAATACAAAGCAGTCCCAGTGTTCATTACCATCATCTCATCCGCCTCATTTTTGTCGATCCTGTTCATGCTTAAAACCTCCATTGTTGCACTTTAAAGATTTGAAATACCTAAGCTTATTTCTCCATTTAGCTTCTTATATCAAAATACTTCTCAATTTTTCCATTGATTTTGAGCAAATCAATATAAGTTGTTGTATTCCTCTGTTTATAAGTTTCTGATAGACGTTTATAGATTGTCTCATCAATTTGAAAACAAGAGGATAAAGTAAAGATGGCGAGATATCGTTTCAGTCGTCATTTCTTCCGTTGACGCTCTGATTGTTGCTCGTCCACAATTTATTTTCAACAAATTTGTGTAATTTAGTGATTTCTTTGATTTTGGTTTTCTAATTTTGCTATTTTTGTTAGTTAGTATCTTCTAAATCTGTTATTTCCTGACTGTTTTTTTTTTTTTTTTTTACTTTTTGGTATGTTTGTGTTAAATGATTATTGTTTTTTATCATTGAACTTGAATATATCCTAAAATGGTATAAGTATCAAATCATACGTTATTGGTTCCTTTAAGTTACCTAGGATAATAATGTGACAGTATATTACATCATAAGTTAGTGGTTGCTTCAAGACACAGCATCAAGGTCTTATGGTTAAATGAGGTTTGAAAAGTATATAATTAGTATTGAAATAGAAAAATGCACATTCTAGAGAAACTATATGATGTGAAATAGTACTATATTAAAATACAACAAAATACCTTCCTTCTAATCTTCTTTGTGGTGAATTGGTGATCAAAACTAGGGTGTGCAATTGTTCAAACCCAGACTTTGGATTGGCTTGAACAGTCTCGAACCTATGACTGAAATACATATAGTGTTGAGAATTCTTAACTGGATTGGGTTTGACTGGATTAAAAATGGATACAAAATATGGTAATTACCGTTAACTAACATTTAAAACAATATGGTAAACATGGTTGAAAATATTGAAAATGGTTATCTTTTATAATTAGAATATCAACTATTAAATTATTTTTATATTTATACTTTTTAGGTAGAATATAATGTATTTATTTTATTTATTTTCCTTTGTAAATTTAGAATATAAAAACAACTCAATAAATAAATTCTATATTTAATTTTGAATACAAAAACAACTTAATTAATTAATTTTATATTTAAGTTAAATATCAATTGTTTCTTATATTAAAAAACATATAATTCGGATTCTTAAATTGAATGTCATTTAATTTATTGCTGGTTTTTAATGTAAAGTCAAAGTTGTTAATATTAATTTAATTACTATTAATTCTTAATTATTGCTGGCTTTGCCTCTCTTGGAGGTCCAAGGTTCGATCCTTGGCATTGGCGAATATTACTAACTTGGTGATACTAACAACTAACAACTAACCAGCCGTTCAAAAAAAAATTACTATTAATTCTTACCATAAATTGTACTAAAATTTTAATTTTTAGTGAAATCCAAATTTTCTTTCCCCCTGTTTTTCTTATATTTAATAGGGCTGTAAACAAGCCGAGCCAGGATGGGCTCGAGCTCGAGCTCGAAGCTTATCAAAGCTTATCGAGCCGGCTCGGCTCGAAAATTTTAACGAGTTAAAAACTCCGGCTCGAGTTCGGCTCGTGAAAAGCTCGAGCCGGCTCGTGGCTCGTTCGAGCCGGCTCGATTTAATTTTTTTTTTATTTTTTCATATTAATTTATATGAAAACACAAAAAATATATATTAGAGCTTTTGAGTTTTGTTGGTTACTCCGTACTTAGGGGAAAAAATATAATTATTTTGAATATAAACAATTTACTATCACGTTATATATTTTTTAAACAAAATACTTAATGTTTTTAAAAAGAATACATTTTTATTTTAAAAAAACCTTTTTAAAATCATAATATAAAAATTATAATCATAATAATAGTAGTAGTAATAATAATAATTATTATTATACTATATATATATATATATATTATATGCACCGAGTCACAAGCCGAGCCAATGAACCGAGCCACGAGCCGAGCTCGAACAGAGCTAACCTTGGCTCGAGTTCGGCTCGTTTAGAATTCGAGCCGAGCCGAGCCGGCTCGATTAGATACGAGCTTTTTTCGAACCGAGCTTTTTTCGAGCTTTTCTCGAGCGAACTTCGAGCGAAATTCGAGCCGCGAACTTTTTATGCAGCCCTAATATTTAATGATAGAGGTTTGAAGTTAATATCACAAACATTATATGTAATAATTAATATAAATCTTAATTTTTTAAAAATTTATTAACACTTACTAAATTATAAATGTGTGCAGGAGTTATCTTAAAGCTTGATGTTCACCAAAGATGTCTTGTGACAACCGGTAATTTCAGGTCAATACTCGGCCCCGATTTGGTTATAATTACACATAATACTTTAATTTCAATTGAATTCCATTTATTGAATTCATTTCATGCATTGCAAAATTTCACGCATAACATTTCATGTATCGATAATTCGGCGTAATTACCATTTTTACACGCGATACAATCAGCACACACGAATGTTGGTGATAGTTAATATATATATATGTGCCAATAAATACTTTAAAGTGTTTCAAAGTACCTTAGATTCCAAATTAAATACATTGTAAAAGTTTAAAATTAAAGATAAAACTTAACACGTAAATTGATATTTTACCCGGATAAAATGTTTATAACGCAACTACTAGATGCACTAGTTATTATTTACATATCATCAATATTAAAATAAATGATATTATATGATTTCTTATTATATTTTTATGTATTTTAAAAAGAAAAAATAAAAAAAATAAAAAAATGTAAAAATACCAATAGTGCAACAAATACCATCCAAATACCAAATATTATACAAAATTACCAAAATTACCCCCCTCCCCCCCCCCCCCCCCCCCCCCCGTCCCCTTTACCCCCCCCCCCCCCCCATACTTTTCTTCTTCTTCTCTTGTCAAATCTCTACATGAATACTCCAACTTTTGTGAGTTTTGAGAATTTCCTTTTTGGTATTAAGAAAAATGTAATGAACAAAGCTACATGAATCTCTTTCACATTTGTGAGTTCTCTTCCCCATGATTGACCAAGAGCCATAAATTTTATTATCTTGTAAAGGCTACAAATACAAGTAACCTCCACACTTCACCCACACAAATCACTAACACCAACCAACGCACTCTCCTCCCTCTTTCTCCCTTCAAATTTTCAGCCAACCACCACCACCCTCACTTCACCATCTTTCAAACTTAAATATTACCAATCTGTGTGTGCAAGAACCCTTGTGTGAAGATCAAGTGATTGTTGAAGATTTCAAGCATCCTATAACAACATTTCCACCTTTCCTTGTATGGTTTAGTGAGAACAACTTCTTGTTTATATATATATATATATATATTACCTTGTTATGTTTTACTACCTACAAGTTTATATGTAGCAACAATTATCCACAAAAAGTCATCCTTGTTAAAAATAATGTTTTTACCAACAAAGAGTTTCAAGAATAATATTTCACACAAAACATTTTAACCTAAGTTAAATAATAATTCTTGTTCTTAAAATGTACATATTCATAGATTCATGTTTGACCAAGTTACTAGTTGTTAATTTTGTAAAAAGTTAAGGTTTGTTAAAACTCAAGAAGAGTTCAAATAGGTTACTTTATGTTTATGAGATTTTTAATGTTTTACAAGTATTATTATGAACAACTGTAAATTTTACAAGTTATAAATAGTTAGTGAGTGGTAATATATTATTACAAAAGTTGGGTTATGACTAGATAACAATTTGACCAAGTTTACAAGTATGGTTAAGTATATATACATGGGACTTTAAATAGAAAATATGAGCTTCATAACTAAATATTGTGTTAGTTTAAAGAGTATGTTAAAATGGTTAGTAGATGACTATTTAACAAAGATAACACATGACTTAGCTATTTTGACATGAGACTTAGAATATAAATTTATGGATCTTATAATATTAGTTGTTAGGTCACTTAAAAAGTTGGGTAAATATATGTTGGTAAAATGACTAGTGTGACTAAGTATTTTATTCAAGTGATCTTACATTATAATATAATAAAAATTATAAATAATTTAAAGAAACCCTAATTTAGTATATGTAAGTTTCATAAAAATTAAATAAAATACAAGAATAATTCTATTAAGAAAATAATTAAATGATTATTTTATGATTAAACATATACATTTGTTCATAAATTATAAAATAATGAAAGCTAGTGATTTTTCCTAGATATGATATATTTCCAATTATATTTCAATTGAAATAATACAAATATTATTTTACCTTGGAAAGTAGATTAGTTCAAAACCCTAATCTCTATAAATTATATATGAAAAATACATAACTAATTACTAAGCACTCGAGTCACGTTTCGGATCGAGTCAAAATGATATTTAATTACCCAATCAATATGTCAACTTTAGATTACAAAGGTTTTTGAAGACTTTCAACCAAAATATAAATTATTATTATTTTAAGTAATGTATATATATATTTCACAAATATTCATCCTGTATCACCAACGGCTGGTCGAGTTAAACATTTTGTTACTAAGTTTTGTGGATAAATAGTTACATGTTCACATTACACGTAGAAGCAATTACTTATACATAAGTTGTCTTATTTATTCTATGGAGAACTTTGGTCAGTTTTTCGAGCATTTTGGTGACTCACCGGTTTACATATCCGATTACCCACTATAGGGTGAGTTTCACGACCCCCTTTTTACTTGTTTTCATTTTGAGGGAGATTACATCCAAATTACTATTTTCATGGACACAATTACTTGTCAATAATTTCACATAATATATAAGTTGTTTACTTACCGTATAAAGTCCCATGTTATCATACCGTTAATTTATTTCCCAAAGTGAGGTAATCATGGATAGTACTGTTGGGTTTGACTACCCCTACCCGGGTTAATTACCCTAATCTTGATTGGATGTCTAAATGGGTGCATTATTAGGCTGTTCACCCCTGTGCTTACGGTAGGCACGGGTAGGGGCAATCTATTACATTTACAGTCTAGCTTCGGTTGCGGTGCTTATATAATATTGTAGTATTGTATGATCGACAATCAAATCATATAAAGTCTTGTGGTCCATTACACTGTTTATCGTTACTTAAAACTTGTGAACTCACCAACTTTATGTTGATATATTTCATGAATGTTTTCTCAGGAAATTAAGAGTTGCAAGGGGATAGGCTTGTTTGGACATTATCGCATTCTAGGATCATGCACGCTTTTGGTATATTATTTCTAAATTGCCTTGTTTGAAAACACTTTACATTTTGCTACTACTTCCGCTATGTAACTCTGAAAACAATTATATATTTTTAAACGTGTTTGCAACGTATGCTTTTATCAATTCATGTAGTGGTCGATCAATAACTATGGTTTCCATGATAATCATGCCCCGCGGGAAACTGCTGTGGTTGGGGTGTGATAGATTGGTATTAGAGCCATTGGTTACAGGGAATTAGGTTGAATTTAGTGGACCTATACTATAACTGTAGTTTATTACATCACTTTAACACTTTACTTATTAACTTAACTCATATCAATTATACTTGTGTATTGCCTTATCATAGAAATGTCTTCTGGATCGATGCCGATCTATTTCTTCGACTCAGATGAGAAGTATGAGCCTGCTTCCCCAACCTCGTCTGCGGGATCTAAATCTGCCTTCCGGACCCTTACTCCCGATACCATGATTCAGCCGACTCGTTCTACCGAGACCGAGACACCTGCACCATCTGCTATCCCTGCCTCCACTCCTGCTCCTAACCCTACACCTGACGCCCCGAAGGCATTACCCTCGACCCGATATTCTAGGCTACCTCCTCCTCCCCCAAGCACGTGTTGGTGGACGCCTACACGAGAGACTCATGCCAATCTCCCGGAGGAGCTCATCCTAGGAGTCGTACGCATCATTGGACCAAAGATGCCGATAGATCTCTCGGTGACCATCTCACACATTTTTGTTGAGCCACCTCTA
Organism: Flaveria robusta; assembly: GCA_025506415.1. Classification (NCBI taxonomy): domain Eukaryota; kingdom Viridiplantae; phylum Streptophyta; class Magnoliopsida; order Asterales; family Asteraceae; genus Flaveria; species Flaveria robusta. Next base: position 17,415,908 of record CM046472.1, read on the forward strand.
GAGCCTACCCATGCGACTACTGATTCTTGGTCATTTGACCCTGAGCCATTCGATACCATTCCCGAGACCACAGATCCCACCCCTTAGCCTGCTAACACTAAGATGGTCGAACTCGATTTTGACTCGACTGATTCGCTCTCAGACAACCGACACCGATCCGGTAGATTCCGACCCAAAGCTTGCCGAGGCCATCCCTCCGTCCAGCGACCCTACCTCTCACCCTGCTGACCTTGTTACTCAGCCCATTGACCTGATTTCCCAGCCTTTTAACACGACTCCACTAGCAGACCTTGACCCCCTAGATGTCACCCCTGAGCCTACTTACCCCATCCCTGTAGCCGCTAGCCCCGAGCCAGTGGCTGTGGATACCCACTGTGTCATTGGTCCGGCAGTACCACCACCCTCCTTCCATCGCTATCGGGCTCGTCCTGGGAGTGTGCTTCTTGCACACACTCCTAGGAAACGGGTTCGTATCCCTATTCGCCCTTCCACACCCGTTCGAGACAGTACACCTATGCCTGAGCCTGCGCCTGAAAGGCGCAAGATCGACATCCGCCGGTGGGAATGGACGCCTAGCCGGTTGGATGAGTGGAGAGACATTGAGGGTATTCATTCCACCTTTGAGGTGGGTGAGCCGCACGTGCCCCACGCCCGATACCCCTCACTCGGGAGCCTGTGAAGCTCACCGTACCACTTCTTGTGGCACGTTCTGTGAGACACGATCAGCAGCTACATGAGATGCGAGCCGAGCTTACTGGAGTTCAGGAGACCATTGATATGGAGGATGTGGAGGGCCGACTGTTATCGATCGAGGAGAGCAGATACCTCGAAAATCAAGCCCTACACACGATGCACGACCGACTCACTAAGGTACAATAGGAGATGGCAGTCGTGACTCAGAGAGTGCAGGCGGCAGAGCAGAGGGCAACGCAGTCCGAGCGGCGCGCAACAGTGGCTGAAGAGAGAGTGACGATGATGAAGGAGAGGTTAGAGACCTTTACTGCACTAGCAGCCGTGTGCATGCTCATGGCTATGGCAGCGGTACATACGGGTGCATTTACTCGCTTATTTCATTGATTGCCTATCGTCAGCGGGCTGTGCTCACGTAATATTGGATATAAACTTGTTGTAGGAGTATGTACTCTTAAAATATTTTATAAATCGTACAATTTATTATCAAGTTATGTTATCTTTTATATATTGCGTGGTTGCTTGGTTGTTATGATTTTTTACTTTTGGTGCACATGTGTTTGACATTATTACATATTGTCTTATCTTACTTATCACTATGATTTGAAGAAACATTCCACAACGAAGGAGAAACGTCAGAACCAACGTGGGAAGCGGTACGCCCATGACAGCAGAGGCCATTGAGCATGTTGTGGCACAACGAGTAGTAGATGAAATTGCACATCACGAGGCGAATCGCAGCGCAGGAGGATCCGAAGTGAACGGAAGCAATGCAAGTGGAGCATTCCTACCATGATTGTTGTCCCACTTCTTCTTGTTGTCATAGTTCTTCTCCACTACCGTCTTCTTCACAAAGACTCCCTGACGTACAGCTTGATTGGTCAAATCGAGAGCAATTCTGACAGCTTCTTGGATAGTGGCTGGCTTGGATGAGGTCACCATGCTCTGAATTTGGGGTGCAAGGCCCCAAATGTACCTTTCCACGCACTTGAACTCTGAGTTAACCATGTGAGGACATAACCATGCACCCGTGTGCACCTCTCTCTTTAGTTACGCCAGATATTACAATACCTCCTGCGCCACTTGCATTGCTTCCGTTCACTTCGAATCCTCCTGCGCTGTGATTCGCCTCGTGATGTTCAATTGCATCTGTTACTCGTTGTGCCGCAAGCTGCTCAATGGCCTCTACTATCATGGGAGTACTGCTTCCCACGTTGATTCGGACGTTTCTCCTTCGTGGTGGCATGTTTTTTCAAATCATAATGATAAGCAAGATTAGACAATATGTAATAATGTCAAACACATGTGCACCAAAAGTAAACAATCATAACAACCAAGCAACCACGCAATATATAAAAGATAACATAACTTGATAATAAATTGTATGAATTACAAAATATTTCAAGAGTACATACTCCTACAACAAGTTTATATCCAATATTATGTGAGCACAACCCGCTCATGATAGGCAATCAATGAAATAAGCGAGTAAATGCACCCGTCTGCACCGCTGTCATAGCCATGAGCATGCACACGACTGCTAGTGTAGTAGAGGTCTCTTAGTGCTCCTCCATCATCGTCACACTCTTTTCAGCCACTGTCGCATGCTTCTCGGCCTGTGTAGCCCTCTACTCTGCCGCCTCCACTATTTGAGTCACAGCTGTCATCTCCTATTGTACCCTAGTGAGTCGGTCGTGTATCGTGTGTAGGGCCTGATCATCGAGGCATCTGCTCTCCTCGATCAATAACAATCAGCCCTCCACGTCCTCCATATCAATGGTCTCCTGAACTCCAGTAAGCTCGACTCGCATCTCATGTAGCTGTTGATCGTGCCTCGTAGAACGTGCCACAAGAAGTGGTACGGTGAGCTCCATAGGCTCCCGAGTGAGGCGTATCGGGCGTGGGGCACGTGACGACTCACCCACCTCGAAGGTGTAGGGAATACTCTCCATGTCTCTCCACTCATCCAGGCGGCTTGGCATCCATTCCCACCGGCGCGTGTCGATCTTGCGCCTTTTACGCGTAGGCTCAGACTCAGCTGTACTGTCTCGAACAGGTGTGGAAGGGCGAATCGGGATATGAACCCGTGTCCTAGGAGTCTGTGCAAGAAGCACACTCCCAGGGCGAGCCCGATAGCGATAAGGGTGGTGGTACTGTCGGACCATTGACATGGTGGGTCTCCACAGCCACTGGCTCGGGGCTAGCGGCTACAGGGGTCGGGTCAGCAGGCTCGGGTGCGAGATCGAGGGGGTCAGGGTCTGCTAGCGGAGTCGGGTTAGAAGGCTGGAAAATCAGGTCAATGGGTTGAGTAACAGGGTTAGGGTGAGAGGTAGGGTCACTGGACTGAGGGATAGCCTCAGCAGGTTCCGTGTCAAAATCTACCCGATCGGTGTCGGCCGTTTGGGAGACCGAATCAGTAGACTCAAAATCGAGGTTGACCACCTCAATGTCAGTAGGCTGAGGGGTGGAATCTGTGACCTCAGGAATGGTATCGACTGGCTTGGGGATAGGGTCAACTGACTGAGCATAAGTAGTTGCATGGGTAGGCTCTAAAGGTGGCTCAACAAAAATGTGTAACATGGTCACCGGGATAGCTATCGGCATCTTTAGTCTAGTGATGCACACGACTCCTGGGATGAGCTCCTCCGGGAGATTGGCATGAGTCTCTGGTGTAGGCATTCACCAATACATGCCTGGGGAGGAGTAGGTAGCCCAAGATATCGGGTCGAGGGTAATGTCTCTGGGGTGTCAGGTGTAGGGTTAGGAGCAGGAGTGGAGATAGGGATAGCAGAGGGTGCAGGGGTCTTGGTCTCGATGAGACCTGTCGGCAGAATCACGGTATCAGGAGTAGGAGTCTGGATGGCAGATGTAGATCCTGTAGAAGAGGTAGGGGATGTGGGCTAATTCTCCTCATCTGAGTCGAAGATGTAGATCGGCATCGATGCAGAAGACATCTCTATGACAAGGCAATACACAAGTACAATTGATATAAGTTAAGTTAATGTGTAAAGTGTTAAAGTAATGCAATGAACTACGGTTATAGTCTAGGTCCACTAAATGCAACCTAATTCCCTATAACCAATGGTTCTGATACCAATCTATCACACCCCAACCACACCGGTTTCCCGCGGGGCGTGATCATCATGGAAACCATAGTCATTGATCGACCACTACATGAATTGATAAAAGCATACATTGCAAACACGTTTAAAAATACATAATTGTTTTCAGAGTTACATAGCGGAAGTAGTAGGAAAATATAAATTGTTTTCAAAAAAGACAATTTAGAAATAATGTCCCAAATGCATGCGTGATCCTAGGATGCGATAAGTTTCAAACAAGCCTATCATCGTGCAAACCTTAATTTCCTGAGAAAACATGCATAAAATATGTCAACATAAATTTGGTGAGTTCATAGGTTTTAAGTAACGATAAACAATGTAATGAACCACAAGACTTTCTATGATTTGATTGTCGATCATACAATACTACAACATTATATAAGAACCGCAACCGAAGCTAGACTGTAAATGTAATAGATTGCCCCTACCCATGCCTACCGTAAGCACGGGGGTGAACAGACTATTAATGCACCCGTTTAGACCTCTGGTCAAGGTTAGGGTAATTAACTTGGGTGGGGGTAGTCAAACCCAATAGTACTATCCATGATTACCTCGCTTTGGGAAATAAACTAACGGTCCAATAACAGGGACTTGATACGGTAAGTAGACAACTTATATAACATGTGAAATCATTGAAAAGTAATTGTGTCCATAAAAATAATAATTTACATGTAATCTCCCCCAAAATGAAAACAATTAGAAATGGGGTCGTGAAACTCACCTGACAATGACAATGGGTAATCTTGTATTCAAACCGGTGAGTATCCAAAATGCTCAAGAAAACCGACCTAAGTTCGCCCTAGAATAATTAAGACAACTTATGTCTAAGTAATTGCTCTCACGTGTAATGTGAACATGTAACTATTTCATCCACATAACTTGGTAACAAAATGTTTGACTCGACGACCCGTTGGTGATACAGGATGATTATTTGTGAAATATATATATATTACTTAAAATATTAATAATTTATACTTTGCTCGAAAGTGTTCAAAAACCTTTGTAATCTAAAGTTGACATATTATTTGGGTAATTAAATATCATTTTGACTCGATCCGAAACGTGACTCGAGTGTTTAGTAATTAGTTATGTATTTTTCATATGCAATTTATAGAAATTAGGGTTTTGAACTAATCTATTTTCCTAGGTAAAATAATATTTGTGTTATTTTAATTGAAATATATAATTCGAAATATATCATATCTAGGAAATTTCACTAGTTTTCATTATTTTAAAATTTTAAACCAATGTATATGTTTACTTATAAAATAATTATTTACTAATTTTTTTAATAGAATTATTCTTTTATTTTATTTAACTTTTATGAAACTTACATATATTAAATTAGGGTTTCTTTAAATTACTTAAAATTTTTATTATATTATAAAGTAAAATCACTTGAATAAAATACTTAGTCCCATTAATCATTTTACCAACATATCTTTACTTAACGTTTTAAATGACCTAGTAACTAATATTATTAGATCCATAAATTTATATTCTAAAACTCATGTCAAAATAGCTAAGTCATGTGTTATCTTTGTTAAATAGTCATCTACTAACCATTTTAATACACTCTTTAAACTAACATAATATTTAGTTATAAAGTTTATATTTTCCATTTAAAGTCCCATGTATATATACTTAACCATACTTGTATACTTGGTCAAATTGTCATCTAGTTATAACCCAACTTTTGTAATAATATATTACCACTCACTAACTATTTATAACTTGTAAAATTTACAATTATTCATAATAATGCTTGTAAAACATTAAAAATCTCACACATAAAGTAACCAATTTGAACTCTTCTTGAGTTTCAACAAACCTTTATAACTTTTACAAAATTAACAACTAGTAACTTGGTCAAACATGAATCTATGAATATTTACTTTTTAAGAACAAAAATCATTATTTAGCTCATATTAAAATGTTTTGTATGAAATATTATTCTTGAAACTTTTTGTTTGTAAAAATATCATTTTTAATATGAGAGACTCTTGTGGATGAATATTGTTATATATGATCTAGTAGATTAATAATTTAATGACATGAAAGATATATAAACAAAAAAAAAGAGTTCTCACTAAAAACAAGCAAGAAAAGATGGAAGGGTTGATGTAGGGTGCTTGGAAGCTTCAAAAATCACTTGGTCTTCAATAATGACACTTGAATCACTCAAGATTTGTAGAAAATGAGTTGAAAATATGTTGAGGTGGTGGGGTTGGTGTCTTGGACGAAATATTGAGGGGAAGGGGGAAGGAAGAGAGTGTATTGGGTGGTGTTGATGATTTGTGTGATTGATAGCTAAGTGGTATGTGTATCTTATATTCTTTCACCCTTTTCAAACTTAGGACTTTGGTACATGGAAGGACCAATTCTTGGTCAAAGGAGAGAAACAAAAGTGATATTTCAAGAGTGGTAATAAGGTTATATGACTTTAATCAACTTTAAAAAGAGATTCATGAAAAGGAAAGACTAGTATTTGACAAACCCAACAAATTGGTACAAGTTTCTTGGGAAGGAGAAGAGAAAGGAAAAGGTGAGGTGATGGAGGTGGGGTGGACGGCCAAGGAGGGGAAATTGAGATTTGGTTTTTAATTTTTATGTAGTATTGGGTATTTGGGTGGTATTTGTTGCACTATAGGTATTTTTACATATTTTTATATTTTTATTTTTTACTTTTTAGAATACATAAAAATATTATAATATCATAAATTTTAATATTAATAGTATGTTAATGATATGTCGTGTATCTAGTAGTTGCGTTAAAAATATTTGTTTCGGGTAAAATATCAATTTACGCGTTAAAGTTTATTTTTATATTCAAGCTTTTTCAATGTATTTCATTTGAAATCTAAGTTACTTTAAAACACTTTAAAGTATATTTATTAATTATCACCAATGTTCGTGTGTGGAGGTGGTAAAAATTAATCAAATATTCCACTAAAAGTTTACCACTATGTGGAGGTGGTATAACTTTAAAGTTTAGCACGTTCTTTCTTAGAACCCAATTCTCATTGATATAATGAGCCGTCAATGCCATATACCCGTCTGTTGTGATAGAACTTCATAGATCAGTCGTCAAGCATATCCTACTAGTTATGTTTTGTAACTTCTCTTTAAGAATTGTCTTTTCTCTGTCATATGTTTTTAAGACATCCACCTTTGCAGTATTTCTTGTTTTAGTATTCACATCAAGATGTAAGAATTTATGCAAATATCGTGTCTCCTCGTGTTCAGCATAGCTAAAAGGATAGTTGTGTTTAATGATAGATAATGCTAATTTTTCCCTATACATTGCTTAATCTAAAGTGACACGTTTTTTTAGTTGGCCGGGTTCATCAAGGTTGAAGCACTTAGTGATATGACGTTTCATGTTAGATGTTCCCTTATTAGAACTATACACCTTTCCACAAGCAGTACAACTCGCTTTCTTATCCCCATCTTGCCCAACAAGTAATTTATCAAAATAATTTCAAACTATAGAATGATCTCTAGTTGAATTAAATAACTAACTTAATCCTCAAACTCAATGTTACCTGACATTTTTTGTAGCTCCTATGATTAAATAAGCAACATTAGAAAGCAAGAAATTAAAAACTTACAAGTGATATTATTTGTAGCTCTTTTTTATTTTATAGTGAAAAGAAAGCGAATAAACATTCCAAAGACAATTTTTGTGTTCTAAAAGTTGATTTTAGTTTTACAATTGATAACTAAAAGTGATTATCAACATATATAGTTTATTATATAACATATAGATGGATGGAGTATTTGAATGTTACTACAATTTTAAAACAGAGGATCTGTTGTATGCCTGTATCTATATATATTAATCGAAATTTTTTTCTATGAGAGGAAATGAATTCTATTTTATATTTTTATTGCTCTCTGTCAAACAAGAAAACTCACAAGTGGCACCCACAAAAGCAAGCAAGAAATAGAAACAGATAAGAACACTAATTTTTCACAATCAACAATCAACTCTATTAATTACATGTTTTTTTCGATTCAACATGCAAATTAAATGAAATTAGATTAAAAAAACCCACTTTCATCACTAAAATCATCAACAACATGCAACCAACACAAAATTTAGGCCTAATGTCAACAAAGTTAAGAAACCCTAAGTATAAATGGAAAGAAAAACCTAATTTGGACAATGGTTAGGAGTCTAGACTTACGAACGATGGTTTGGAGTTGCGAATGGTGATTTAGAGTTGCTAAATGATAGGCTGAACGATGAAGATGGTGACTTGATGCGAAGTTGCGAACGAAGATGGTGAGTTGGTGACCCACGAAGATGGTCTAAAACAGCGAATGAAGATGGACTTTTGGAGTTCTTTTTCTTTAACCCCATCCTGACTTGCTCCTTTCTTATTCCAGCACATCCTGACCCACTAAAATATATAATTCTATTTTGTTCAGTCCATTAAGACCTACTATTAAAATATCTAAAATCCAACACAACCTAACATATCACAATAGAGACCCATAATGACCCAAAACTTAAGACTTGGGCCACTTTTGCCAGGTCTAGTTCCATCCCTAGTTAAATATTAAAGCAACCTAAACTCTAAAAATATCTAATACGTTTCTTCATTGATTGACTATATCCTTAACAATACTAGCACAACCAAAACAACAAAAAGACTTATATTCTTGGCCATTTTCTAAAAGACTTCGTTTCTAAAGACGAAGATGCATGTAAAAAGAAGAAAATGGAAGTAGTTTTGGTATTAATATGTGTTGGGGGTAACGATATATAGGGGAGTGAAATAAGAATGTAAAAACTATGATGCTAATATCTTTTAAAAAGAAAATTAAAAGGGGTGTGGTTTAGTGGTTGCCATAATTGAATAAAGGGTTTGTGTAGTTTTAATTTGTGACATGATGGTAGCTGGAAAAATAGTCTGCTTTTACAATTACCCACCGTGATTCTCATTCACGGATATATGGTTTTTAACGGATAAAAGTAACAAAAATTATAGTCGTTAACTTTGTTAACTTGTTTGGAATATTCACATTGGGTTTTCTATACTTATAATTACGTTAAAAATATTTTTTTTCCAATTAAATAACACGCTTTATACCTTTATCATTATTTGCTCTCTCTTCTTTACTCACAACAATTTTTGAGAATATTAAAAAATTCATAGGAATTGAAAAGTAATTTCTCAAATAATCAAATATACAGATAAACAGTAATATTTTCTCTCTTCTATACTCACATACAACTACTCCTTAAAATATAAAAAATGCATTCATATTAATAGAAAATCTAGCACTTAAAGGTATAAGCTTGTACCATTTTACGAAATTAGAAATCCCAACTATAGATTTAGAGGTTGACCTGCAATCAATCATCAGCTTGGTTTCTTTTGTGCCATGTTGAATAGAATCACTTATCCCATCTACGAAACAATAAAGAACTAGACCTGACAAAACAAGTTCAAATAATTTATTTTGGGTAATTTTGGGTTGTTTCAAAACTTAAATGGGTCAGGACAGGTCAAAAAAAATATCTAAGGGGGTCAGAGTGGATTGAGAAATTCAAACATGCACATATTATGGGTTAGGCTGGGTGGTTAAGAAAATCAATCATGGGTCAAGATGGGTGATTAAGAACAAAAGAAAGAATACCATCTGTTATTGGAACCGATATTGGGGACACACAAGAAAAGAAAAGAAGAAAAAAAAAACTAAACCCGGTATACGACCCGGTTTCGGACCCGACCCTACCCTACCCGATTATAACGGGTAGAGTTTTCAAGCGGGTGAAGCCGACCCGGGTTCATACCCGGTTTCGCCTCAACCCCGGTACAAAAAAAACCCAGTTGGACCAAACCTGTTTTGCCCATAGCGATATACATAGATCTATAATCACTTGTGATTTGGGTAAGTATGTTCAAGAGCTTGCGGCGATGAAGCGGCAATGATGAGCGGCGGCAGACAGGCGGGGACGGAGGAGCGGCGATGAAGGGGTTAGTGTTGTGAATGAAGAATAAACTTAATTGATGAAATGATGCTAACTTATATATATCCATCTATATATAATATACACATGTTACGTGTCGAGCTAGAGTTATGCACGATAAAGCTTATGTGAAATGGATTCATGCAATTGGGTTTACATAAATTCCTTTTGTTTGTTCATAAGAATAAGCTTATTTGATTTGAAATCAACTTTGTGAAGCATGTAAGTTTGTTACAAACAAATACAATGAGACTCATGATGAATTTTAGCATCAACCCATACTGACCCGAACCCATCCTAACCCAAACCCATCTTGACCTAAACCATCCTAACCTTTTTTTTTATAATTATCCATCCTAACTTCAACCCACTTTAACTCAAACCCATCTAGACCCGGCAACCAACCCAACCCAACCCAACCCGCCTATTTTGCCACCTCTATTAAGAACCAAAGAAATTTAAAAAAAAAACCACAAAAAACCATATTTACCTTAATATTAATTTGGGTTATTGGATTTTAATAATCACAAATTTTATTTATTGGCCGGGATTAATCACAACTCAGAAAATATTTGCAGACACTTCCAACTTTAAATTTATTTTTCTCCAACAATCCATTACTAACTGAAAGTTAACCGTCGTTAGTTTTTTTTTTATAAAATAACACTGAGACATTTCTCAACTACGCCGCCACCCAGCCTCCATCAAGTCCGTTTTTTGGTGTCTAGCCTTCAACGTCACCTTAAATCTACCTCAAATGAGTTAACTGGTTCAGATTAGAAGGTGGAGATTGACAGGTTTTAGGGTCCGTAAGTTTCAAATTGACGGATCATATGGTTGATTTCAACTTTGTTCTTAGTGTTTTGGCCATAAAAACAGTCCATGTTATCGAAAAACTAACGGTGTTAACTCTCAGTTTGTTAGGGATCGTTGAAAGAAAATAACCTTAAAGTTTAGAGTGTCTGTAAATATTTTCTGAGTTGAGATTAATCCTGGCTAATAAATGAAAGTTGGGATTATTAAAATCCAATAACCCTATTAATTTAGGTAAGAAGGAACAATATGATAATAATGTTTCTTTAATAGTTGTGTCTCTATTTCATTTCTATAGACCCACCACCAGACACCAACCACCAGTACCATCATCGGCTAGCACAGGGCAACTGCTGGTAATCAAAGAGCCGATAAGACCATTAAGTGACCTACTCCCTACACCCCTTCCTTTCCTCTCCCGCTTTCTTCTCCACACTAGGTAGTAGATCTAAAAAACGTGGCTCAGAAAGGCGTCGATGGATGTTGTCATGAAGTTGGGGCCACTTGAGACGTGGTAGTGTGCGACGTTGACGCTGATGATGACAGTTGATGTCTTTCCGGCGACAGAACAGTCGCCTTGAAACTGAAGGGTTTGGTTTCTAGACGAAACGTCGACGGTGGTGGACGTCAACGGTAGTCGACAGTGATAAGAAACCGAGTTGTTGAAAAAAATTATAAATTATTTAAAAAAATTAAAAAAATATAAATGACCTAATTAGAACACTCCTAAAACTTTAGTGACCTTATTGGATCAAAAAAAGATATTAATGACCTGATTAGAACAAACAAAAATATAAGTAACCTAATTAAAATACATTTGAAACTTGCTTATTATTTTGTAAAGTTTTCCATATTTTAAATACATTCTTACATGGGGTATTAAAAATAGATGTTGGGGTTTAGAGTCATTTTTATAAAAGCATTAGCCCATTTCTATAAATTTATGAGTGTTTGCTCTATATTATAAAAGTATGATTGTAAGTGTTTGCGAGTATATGATAGAATATATTACTGTTTATTTCTATATTTGGTAAGACACTATTAATCTCTATTAAATTTTTACGTATTTTTAAAAGTGATTCTGAGTATATAGTAATTTTAATCCACATGTTATATACATATATGTATATATTATAAAAATACATATATTATTATTTTCATCCACATATTTTAAAATATATAAATAATTGAAAAATATAATTTATGTTCAATATATAATACGTGAATGAAAACAATTAGTATATATAATAGTAATATATTAAGTAAAAATAAAAAAGTTACAGAAAACATCTTTTATATTTAAAAAAAAGTTACACCAATAGTGCTTTAGAGGTAAAAAAAAAATTAAATTGCGCTTGATTTAACAAAAAAAATTAACGGCTTTTAATCTAAAAGATGAAATCTGTTGCAAAATGTTAAAATAAAAGATGTTTAAATTATTTTTTAAAGATAAAAAAATAATACTTGTAACTTTATATAAACTTAAAACATGCCTTTTGTAATTTTGTCTAATTTAATTGAAAAAAAAGATAAAAAAATAATTTTTAATATAATCTATCTACTATAATAAAAGGGTAACTAAGATGACACGCATCAACACCACATTGATTCTTACTAAAATTTTCCAGCTTTTCTTTGCTATTAAATAACCATATTAATTATTAATAATATTATTTAAATAATTTTTAGATTAATAATAATCTTTTAATAAATTATGAAAGAGATCTTTTTAATTTTAATTTTAAATAAATAATTTTTTGTAAAATAATAAAATTTTCTAAAAGTTCAAATTTTTAAATAGAAAATATTTTAGAATTAATTTTTTAATAAGTAACTAAAAGTAATTAAAATGAAAAGTTATAATATGAAAATTTTTAAAAATGCCATTTTTTTTAAAACAGTTTGTTTTGAAATAAAATGTTTATTTTTTTAGAAAAAAAAGTTTAAAAACTGATATCATTGTTTTATTATTTATAGTTTTTTTTACTCATATGTAATTTTAACATATCTTATCTTATATAATTTTATAATTAAAGATATTTTATTTTATTTATAATTTTATTTATTAATATCGTATAATATACGAATTTACTAAAATAATTATAAAAATAAAGATATTATATTATTTTATAATTAAAAATATTTTATTTTATTTATAATTTTATTTATTAATATCATGTAATATACGAATTCATTAAAATAATTTTAAAAATAAAAATAAAAAGTGATATGTGATTACTCAAAAGATTAACATAAAATATTATCCAAACTTGTATAATTGGCGTGCATCCCTCACCTTGCCTCTGCAACCCTCAACATTCATCAATGGCTGACGAGAGAGAGACGCTAGTCTCGATCACCAACAACAGCAAGCGAAAGTCAAAGTCAATCTACTGGATCGTCAACGCTCTTGAATCCACAAGCTTCTCATGGATTTTCGTCGATCAATCAAACCCCTGGAGATCTGCCCTTTCATGGCTAATGTTCTTCATCCTCACCATCGCCGTTCCCCTCATGTCACATGTCGTCTATCAGTGCAACACTTGTGATCACAGACATCAACGACCGTTCGATCTGATCGTCCAGTTGTCGCTGTCGATCTGCTCTACTCTCTCCTTCATTAGCTTGTCGTCGTTTGCGAGGAAATACGGTCTCCGGCGATTCCTGTTCCTTGATAAGTTGTCGGATGTTAGTGTTAAAGTTCGTGATGGATATTCCGATCAGCTTCATGTAAGTTAACATATTTCTCTTCGTTATTTCGTTTGAGTTAATCACTTATTGCTTTTGAGTTCGTTTTAGGTCCGATTTCAATAAGAACGAACACTATTTCACCTAATCTCATCATCGTGCTCCTTAAATTGTTCGTTATGTGTATTTTTGAAAGTAAATCTGTTAATAGGTTTTAGAGGTTCGATGATTTAATCGACGATCATAGATTCATAGGTAAATTATGCCTAATGATTTTGACAATTTTTCAAATTGTTCGTTTGGACCTAATGATTTTGAACAAATTGTTCGATGATTTGTAATTTTGGCCTAATGATTTTGTTAACAAATTTTTAGATGGTTTTTGCTTCGAAAGTCGTTGATCTTTTTAGCTATTTTAATGATTGAATACACGTGTATTACAATCCAGAATTCACGATTATGAAAGTAGGCTTTGTTTTGATTGTTTTGAATTTTGGTTTCAATTTCTATGGGTTTTTGGATACCGTGATGAACTTGTATTTGTTTTGGGACGAACGTATCGTTTTCGTGGGGTCTAGATGACGCTACTTTGGTATATTATATAACACTAGGTTAGTACCCGCGTATAACACGGATTGAATAAATAAAATATTAAATAATTATTAATAAAAATTAAAAAAATTGTAAAGCGTTCTTTTAATATAAGATATGATTGACACTACGTACGAGTAATAAAAGGACGATATCTTTTTTTAAACTTTTTTTTCAAAACAAACCCCGTTTCTAAAAAAATGTCATTTTTAATAATTTTTTTATTATAACTTTGAAATTTAATTATTTTCGTTTCATAGGAATTTTATTTTTTAAAAGCCACAGGTTTTAAAATATATTGCGTTTTTTAAAAGTTTGATATTTTTCTTTGAAAAAATTTCTTATTTTATAAAAGAATTATTTTTTTACAAATTGCATTTGTAGAAAGATCTATTATTTTAATTTAAAAAAAAAATTTTTCAATATGAAAAAAATCAAATAATATCATTTGTATTTAATGTGATATTTATTAGGAGAGAGAAGCGAAAAAATAAAATTTATAAGCTATAGAATTGTGACAAGTGGCATATAACAATTTTCTTTTATTAATATAGATAGATTAGCTAAATTTAATTTTAAATAATATATTAAAAGAAGAAAGCTATTGATCAATCAAAAGTTATTGTACATTTAATGATTAGAACTTAAAATCATAATAAATTTGGAAACGTTTAAATGGTATTAATCAATTACAAATTTAAAAAAATTAAATTAAAATATATAATTCAAAATATTTAGGCGGGAAACAAAAATGTAAAGGCTCTAAAATGATAACAAGTGACACATTAAAACCTTTGTTTATTATAATTGATAGATCTGGGAATCTATTTTCAAATTGGCCACTTTTCTTATACAAAATACTTTTTCAATCAAAATTCAATGTAACTTGTTGGGTTTACAAAATAGAATTGGAATAATACTGTTCGTAGTTATTAATCTAATCTAATCTAATAGTTTTTTTACATGTGATGTTGCATGGCATTCTCACAAGCTCTCTTACCTTAGTTTTCCCGCATACTATTTATTACATTTTAAATAGTCAAATAACTAATTCTTAAACTTTTCTCCTTTTTTCTCTATATTATAAATCCAAATCATTTTTTAATCATTAAGTTTTGAAAGATATTTTTTCATTAAATAAAATCTAAGGATTTTAATTAAAAAATAGACTTTTTCAAAATCAAAATTGTCTAAGACTATAAATTTTTTCTAAAACAACAATTTTTTTTTAAATTATGATATATTTTAAAGTAAATCTTTTAAAAATAAAGTATTTATATAAAAATATTTTTCCACAAAACAAACCCAGAGTTGTTAAAAATGATATATTGATAAACAAAACGAAATTTTTTTCAAAGCAATAATTTTTTAAAACGGAAGTTTTAATAATAGTAAAAATATTTTATTAACTAATCAAAGTAGTTTTATATTTAACATTTTACAATTCCTAACTCTTTATTAATAAATACTTAGTATTTTTTTATTTAAACCGTCTAATACACGAGATTATAACCTAGTTGCATATATTTAACTACAAGTAACCTTTTGTTTGATTCGGCTTTCGTTCGAATTCAAATTCAAATTCAAAACGGTATGTAAATCTTGATCAAAGGGCTTGTAGGCTAGAAGTATGAAAGTGTATAGTAAAGTTGTTCCTCCCTAAATAGTTAGGAGTTCCAGTACTATGGTGAAAATTAAAGTAGATTTAAGAGTAGCTTTACGAGTTAGCTATCCGAAAAAGATTTTAACTTCTGCCCATAAGATTGAACATATTAAGATGGGAGTAATTGATGACAAAACGGATGGGTCATTTATGGTAATGGGTCACTCACGGGTGAAATGTAACTTTCTCAGTAAACATGTGGATGTGGATAAGAGTCAAGTTGAATTTGACCCGTGAGATTGAGACATCTATTTTTCTCTTTTTCAATTTTCTTGTGAATCCACGATGTAAAAGCAAAAGACACTAAAGTTTATTTTTGTATATCAGACAGAAGTATTTAATCAGATAGACAAACCCATGATTATTGTTTTGGTGCTGGTCAAGCTAACTTGTTGACCGCTTAACTCTTTATGCATGCAGAGATCAATGAAGCTACTATGTTCATTCATCGTTCCATGTTTTCTTGCTGACAGTGCATACAAGATATGGTGGTTCAGTTCTGGTGGAAACCAAATACCATACATTTCCAACATTTACTTAAGCCATACTTTGGCTTGTACTCTGCTTTTGTCTTCTTGGTTATACAGAACATCACTCTTCTACCTTGTGTGTGTTTTGTTCAAACTCACCTGTTATCTGCAAATACTTAGGTTAGAAGACTTTGCTAAAGTGTTTGAGAAACAAGCAGATGTTGGTTTGATATTGATGGAACACCTTGCTATTAGAAGAACTCTTCGTATAATTAGCCACAGGTTTCGTGCTTTTATTTTGTCCACTTTGATCCTGGTTACTGTCAGTCAGTTTGCTTCTCTGCTTGTTACAACTGAGACCGGCTCACTTGTAAATATTTCCACTGCTGGAGAACTTGCGGTAATCTCACTTTAATATTTGCGTTTGGTGTTGATACGTAGAACTAGAGGTGGGCACTAGCCGCTTCGACCCCGTTTGTGGGTAAAGCGGGTTGATTTTTATATGGGTCATATTTTGAAAAGTGAGATGAATGGAAGGGGTATGAACAGGTCAAGCGGGATTAATGTCACCCAAATTGTACTCAAAACGCTCTCCTAAAAATATTTAATTTGAAAATGTATATATCATTGTAATGTAATTTTGTGGTTTTCTAATTATATTTAAAATTCGAAAGAAGACAACAATTTTTATTTAGCATAAATATGTTCCCAGAAAAAGAGTTTGCCGCTGAGGCCACACTAACTGATTACCATCTTGATTGACATAATTTAGAGAAAATTTGCTAATTGCACTTGTCACCAAAATAAATTTATGAAAATCCCAATGGTACCATTATACTTGCCACTTTTTTCACTAAGTTTTGGATTATGATTGTGTTGCAGCTATGCTCCATGACGCTCGTGAGCGGTTTATTCATATGCCTAAGGAGCGCCGCAAAGATCACACATAAAGCTCAATCTGTGACAAGTTTGGCAGCCAAATGGCATACATGTGCCACCATTGACTCATTTGATGATATGGGCCCCACTGAAGAGACCCCGGAGGCTAACATTTCTGATCGGGCTAACTACCACTTCAATGCGCATGTGGATTCAGACTTGGATGAAGGAGACGAAGACGAATTGGATAATACAAAAATGGTTCCAATTTATAGGGATACAATCTCATACCAGAAGAGACAAGCCTTAGGTGAGCTGCAAATCAATTGAAATAAAATTAGGAAATTTAACTCGTTCACCTATATATATGGGCTGATTTGATTTATGTTACCTCTGGGTCAACCGCTCAAATGGGTCAAAAGTCATATTAATTGCTTTTAACTGTAAGTACCTAAACTATAAATGCTAAAACTCTTTTATAATAATCTGACCCGACCCATTTTTACCAA